>BSAI01000012.1:22255679-22335928 GCA_036245035.1 Adrianichthys oophorus | reverse complement strand
ATGGATGGATGGATGGATGGATGGATGCATGGATGGATGGATGGATGCATGGATAAATGGATGGATGGATGGATGCAGGTCACCAGTCTGTCGCAGGGCACACACACACACATGCACATATAGGGAAACCTTACACTTACCAATGAACCTATGACGCACGTTTTTGGACTGTGGAACAAAATAACCAAAGTCACAAAATCATATGAGTTTTTTTTGTTGACTAGTTAGAAATTCAGTAAAAAAGGCAGAATAGCGCTTGTAAGAAGTAATGATGTTTATTAAATGTTTGGCCTGGTAGTGTAAAATGTGCAAAAACACCTGACAGAATCATTTCTAGAAAATGCATTTCCTGATAACCTGTGTAAATGCTGACAGCTGAAGCTTCTGAAGATGATTTTGACATTCAGACCAAACTCCTCTTTCAAATGAACCTAAAAACACCTGTTAAAGTAGGGGCCCCAGGCTTGCTGGGCCCCCACAGCACATCTGCAGGTCCTCACACCTGACCAGCTTCTTTTTGTTTCTATGAATGGCAGCTCCAATACTGAGGAGGTCTTTAGCACAGAGACAGACGGTTCTGACTCACTTCCGCTCATTTTTCATCTCAATCAATGATCGGTAAGACGGCTTCCAGGTTTCCAAAATCTGTCTGTTATCATGTAAACTTTCCAGACAAATAATAATTACTTTTATTTTATGGTTTTTCAAAGTTTTCTTGGATGAAAGCAGTAAACTTTTGGATGAATATTCTTCTCAAAGGGTAAAATATTTTTTTATTATGAAATAACAATGTTGGTTTTAAAGCTGTTCAGATTTTTTTCAGTTTCTCTTTAGTTGTTTTTCTACTTTTTAACAACCAAACAAATATTTTTCGCTTTTAGCATTTATCTTAGGCGGAATGCGAATTCTATCCTACCCCTCGAATTCTTGGGGCATTTGGAGGGAGAGAGTTGTTTGAAATTGTTTTTTATAGTTGGAGCAAAGTGACTGAGTTCTGAATCCCTCTGCCAGAAGAGTGTTCCACGTCATGCTGTGCTGCATTTCTTTACGTGGGTGTGCTCTGATGCACAGAAGTTTACATTTGAATGTAAGTAGTGACTTGTTGCTTTAGCATGACTTTTTAAAGTTATGAAACTGACATTATTTTTTTCTCAGAATGCTGGCAGCTATGAAACGTAGATGACCGGCAAATATTAATGTCGTCATCGAGGGGTAGTGCCTGTTTGGCCTGTCCGAATTCTGAGACACTATTTTTCCATATTGCTCCATTTGGAGGGCTAAATGTAAGGGTAATTTAAGCCTTAATTTGGATTCAGCTTTACTCTTTCGTTAGCAAAGTGACCATTAAGTTCACTAACTTAGGACATTTATGATAAGTAGTGATAAGTTCTTAAGTTTTATCAACATAAGAATGAATTATTTTGATTAAAACTAAAAGAAAATTATTTTTCCTGAAGAAAAATCTCAGAATTTTCTTTGTGGGTAAAAATCTATTTAGATAGGTTGACTAATAGTTGATATTCATCTATGCACATTTTTTTGAAAATGCCGACAATGACACAATTTTACTTTTTTATTCCATCCATCCATTCATTTATCTGTCTGTTATCATACAAACTTTCCAGACAAAGAATAATTATCCCGCTCATCTGGGACCGGGTCACAGCGGCAGCAGTCTAAGAAGAGATTCCCCCTCCTCAGGCACTTCCTCCAGCTCCAGCTTCCACCTGGTGCCTGGAACACCTCTCCAGGGAGGCGCCAACCCCAACTGGCTCCTCTGGATAAGGAGGAGTAGCAGCTCTACTCTAAGCTTTCTTCAGGAGACTCAGCTCCTCCTCCTATCTCTGAAAGAGCGCCCAACTAACTTGCAGAGGATCCAGGACCTCGTTTTCTGGGTCCTGACCCAGAACTCAAGCCCATAGCTGACTCAGCTCTCTCATCACCACAACAGTAGTACAGCAACTGTCCGTGTGGCTGTTTTTCTGTTTGTTTCAGAACATGTCTTTATGGGAGCTGAAAAAAACAAAGATTAACCGCAGTAGATTGGCTTTAACTGTCACGACAAGCTACTTGTTCAGCTTGAGTCCAAATCTTGAGGAGATGGTCGGCCCATGAGCCTCTGCTGCATTTCAGCTTCCAGCTCTGGATCAGAATTGATGACAGGAAACAAAAAAACTCCTCAGTGTGTTTGACAGCAGAGAAGGGCTTAAGTAGCACAGATAGAATTACACCGGTGCTGGTCTTCATGCCAGAGATGGAGGTGGCAAATACAGGCCACTGGTTAGTCACGGCCTGACTCACCTTCCTGTCGGTGGAACCATGAGGCTGCTGGTCACCTCAGACTGTCAGCTCTGCTGGCAGCATCACAGCAAAGTCAGAGATTCTGACATGCAACCCAAGCTCTTAATTGGTCTCCGAGCTCGATGTTTTGACTTAGGTCTGGGAAAACATTAATTCAATGTATGCTTTACATCATGTCATGAAAATTCATGAGGTACTGACCTTCAGGGTGACTCATGTTCTGCGTGAAGCAGCCAAAGCTGTGTCAGGAGCCATAGCATTGTTCTGGAAGTGTTTTCATCTGGAGATGAGGGAGAAGCAGGAATCTCTGAGGTGGAGCGCCACTGACATTCAGCAAACCATCGTTCAAGTTTGTGTCAAATGGTTTCTGGGAAAAACTGGTGCATCTCTCTGAACCACCACCCCCCCTCCTCAGCAGTAATTAAAGTTTCACCACACCCCCAGCCGCTCTTCACAAAACAGGAAGTACCACTTTGATATTTCCGAACCAGGAAGATCAACCTAAGACCATAAAGGCAGGTTGCAGAAGGACGCAATTCTTCTACTGACTTCTATGTTAAAAAAACAAAACTTTACACTCAAGTTAAACCTTTATATTCTGGGTTCAGATCTTTTTTTTTTTTAATTTGTTGTTGTTTTTTTTAATGGAGGCAGATTTTTCTTTTTCATCGACTATCTTGCCTTAAATTAAAGTTTCAGTTTGCAAACATTTTTTGGACAGTTTTTGGACTTTTTGATTAGCAGGTGGGTGGAGCCAGAACTTACACTTACTTTGTCCCACATGATTGGTCATTTTCTTAGAATTGTCAAAGTGGGTGGAGCAAACCTCAGTCGGCATATCTGTCCCATTTTATTTTATTTATTTGTTTTATTTAAATATTTTTTAACTTGTCCTGTCTAGCAGCATAACAAAAAGATTAGAGCTGAAGGCCTCTCGTGTTGCACAGATGTTACAGTTACAACGGGGGGTTTTGAATCTTCTGACACAAAATGTGTATATTTGTATAAACCCCTTCTGATTAAACATTATTTATGTTGATTGTGTTTGTATACTTTTTTTGTTGTTGTTGGACCGAATGAAAGAGAAGAAGAGAGTGGGATGTTAGAGGTGAGGGGTTAAGGGCACAAAAGAAAGAAGGAAAAATGGGGGTCAAGCAAGTTGGAAAATTATTGCTGGTAGTTTATCATCATGGCTGTCAGTTTTAAATATTAGTCTAAAATGGGCGGGGCCTGTCCACACACACTCTCAAATGCTATAATAACATTCGTGTTGGTTCCAAAAATCTTCACATACAAACATGTCAGCATGTACACAATACAGCTACAGTTCACACACACATACTTATGCATACATACCAATACATGTAAACCTTTCCATTCTGTCACGCTTACTATTTGTGCAAAAGTGAGCTGACACCTGTGCTCAGGTGAGTGTTTATGTTCTACTGTGGAGGATGATAGAATGTAAAAAGAGGGACAGTGCCCGGTTACCCCCACACCAAGACCCCCGATGAAGCAGGAGTGGCAGCCAGGGCCCCCCCGACACCCACACAGTGATGGCACATAAAGGATGTCCACCCGCTGGGCAATCCCATCAGCCACCAGACCCGGACAAGCTGGACCTCCACAGGGTCCCTCAACACTCAAGAGCAGGGAGGCACAAGAGCCTAGAGAGTGTAAGCTCCAGCCCAGCTAGAAGCCCTTTGCAGGTGCCAGGGGGCTCAGCACGGTGCCCCAGCCCCATACAAGGAGCCTACCACCACCCGAGAGTTCTGGGCAACCCCACGAGTCACAGCCCCCTAAGACCTGCCAGACGCTCGAGGCAACCACTTACGCACCCCGGGGGATGTCCAGGAGAGAGCAAGGCAGGGGCCGTCTAGCCCCGCCCAGGAGGAGAATCCCCAAAAGAAGTGGGGGTCCCCAAAAAGCATTGTGAACATGTGCCGACCAGGCTCACCCGCTGCTGGAATTTTGGAGTGGCCCAGCGCTCAAGGGTAAGGATCAGAGCCAGCACCACAGAGTGGACATGGCCATCCCCAGGCTCAGATGTGATGTGATCCCCAGCTCATAGTCTTGCCATAGAATTCAGGGATTCCTCTCCCTGCATGGACAGAAGGCCACCTGGCCTTGGAACCCGGCACCCAAGGCACACAGCCACCATTGCTAAGGGCCTGGTATGACCGAGCGGACAGAAGATCAGACTGTCATAAACAATGTCATAAACAATGTGTGTAACAAAGTGTGTAGTCAAAATTGGTTGGTAGGGAACTGAGACGACATTTCCTTCTTGCTGGCAGTGATGTCTAAGCAACCCCCCCTACCAAGGGTCCTACATGTCTAGGGTGCAATCAAAACCAAGACTGGAGGGGCCTGAATCCTTGTGGCAGCCAAGGGAGGGGGGGTCACTGCCAAGTAGATCCACCTTTGAGGTGCATCACAGGCAGACACCCCCACCCCCCTTACTATGCAGTCGTGTGAGGAAGGCGGGTAGGTCTGGTAGAGCTTCCAAACTGCCCCCTGATTGGTGAAACAACTGTCCCCCAGCCTCACCCAACATTGGACCCAAGTACCTGTCCCATTCTAGACTTCATATTTGCTGTGCACCATCCAATGTGTGGCATCCAAAAGTATCCATCTGATCGAAATTTATTGTTTGAATCTTCTGTTCTGGTTCTGCTCCATGATCAGATCTGGTTTGAGGTTTCCACCTCCTGAGTGGCTCAAATTACCACTGATGCCTAAGCCTCCAACATAATCCCCCCTGACCCTCCCACAGCTGGCTTCCAGCCTGTCACCCACAACCTTTCACCTCTCCCCAAACATGGCTGCCATTTCTTACCAATTATTAGCAATTGGTCAGTTATTTTCTTAGGCCACTGAAATTACAGCACCCGTCAAAGAGGGCAGGCGATAAAAAGTAAACGTTTGCAGATCAGAGTTCAATGAGGTGCGCCACCCCTCCTCCCCCCAACACGAACAAACCAGCTCAGGCTTCTGCTGAATGCAATGCTGTCCATGCTGCTGACAAACGTCACGTTAAGCTACAGAAACATCAGCAGATGTTTCAGGTCTGACATTCTGTTTGGAAGCTACAGCTTCATGCATCCCAATCGAATTCCTGATTGGCTGCAGCCCCACAGGCCTCTGGACACACCCACAAACCTAGGATAAATCACGACTTCTGTGGACAAAAAGTGAGACAGCATTCATGTATCTGCACTTATGTAGACTTCATCTCAGACTCTAAGAGCTTCAGTTTGAGCTATGTAGGTCAGAGTTCACCACAGTAAAGTTAGAACAATTGTTTATATTGCCACAGTGGTGTAATCCTCCTGTTTGGATACAGAAAGGTTCAAGAGCAAACAAGCACACCTGCAGGACATGGCCAGTGACCTGGCCATGAACATTTTATCAGAATTTTCTTCAATCTGTTCCTCACAAGAACCACGTTGCAACAATGACAATGACCCGTCCAATCCAGCCCTATGGTCCGACACCAAAACCCTGCACATGAGTAAACCATCACAACAAAACCAAAATAAATATGCAGTCGTTTGAAGATTCAAACATTGGAGAGCTATGCCGGACTGAACCAAGAAACAGAGAAACTGTAGTGTCGGGTCAAACGTCGCCCAGTAAAAGAGTTACAACGACCTGCTGTGCCCCCTGTGCAGAGTCTCTTATATTGGGGTGAGAGATACACGTTCCTTTAACCTCTTAAGACCTGGCATCCACATGTGTGGACATCACATTGTGAGTTCTATTCTATTCTCAGAATTAAATACTTGGCGGCCAGAAGAATCCTCCATCATTTTCACCAAAGGAGGGGAACCACAGGTGACACACTAGCAGGTCAGATCTTTGAAAGAAAGTTGTATCATGTCTGAGCAGATGAGCAGTGAAGCAGCATCCACCACGAAGAAGCTCTTCCTCATCATCTTGGTCCAGCCTGTCATCAGGAGGGGGTGAAACGCCTCACGGCGCCTTCTTTGCTGCTTCTGCAACACAGTGGCCACGTTTGTGTTGTTGCTGACGTAAAAACACAAGGTCAAGCTGCTTTTAACCACAATGTCCAAGATGTTTTTCCATGACAACCGCAGAGCTGCAGCGAATTCACCATCGTGGGTCAAAGAATCCATGATGTCATCACCTGAAAACAAACTGCTTGGATGCCTCATGACACCCCCCCCCCCCCCCCCCACCCCCCCACACCCACCCCAAACACCCCCAAATTTAATGTTTTCCATAATTGGGTTGAAAATTTGAAAAAAATCAATGACCATAATCCCCAATCGTGGATTTTACAGGTCAGACTGAAAAGCTTCAACAATCTTCGAAATCTCAGGATCATTCTCAGATCATCACGGCACTCTGCATGGGGGTTGGGGGGGTCTGATTACTGAAAATGAACACAGCTGAGACAAAAAGAGTTCATCCATTCATTAATTAATTCCTGCATTCATTCAGTCATTCAGATATTCATCCTCGTACTGACCGAATGAATCTCAGCAGCTTGTTTTCTTCAGGTTTTTAGCATTTGAACAATCTCCAAGCATTCAGGTTCCTTCTATCTACTGTGCAGAAGCTGAAAATTCGGGGAGTGGGGTGGGTGTTTTCTTGTCGCTCTCTGACCTTTGACCTCTGACCTACAACTCTAGAAGAACAGCCTACAGTTCATCAGGATTTCAGAATGTTGACAGTACAAATGAAAACCGAAGATTAGCAACAAAAAAAACTGAAACAAAATGTTCACAAGAATGTTAGATATATACCATTTCACTTTATTTCTTTTGTTTTTGTGACTTAAAACAGAATTTTTTTCATTGATGCACAAATTTGATGTTTTAGAAAGAGAATGAAACGCAAATAAATCGGAACAAATACAACCAATATAAAACCTGAAGAAAAAATCTATAAGTACAAAAAATTCACAAGACGTTTTACATAATTTCATTTTTTTTTATAAAAATCTGTTTTGCCATCAGAAGCTTGTTTTATTTTATATATTCTTTTGTCTTTTGAATGTTTCTTGATTTTTTGCTTGTTTTTGACCCTTCAGGCTGCCGTACAAATCCAGAGTGAGTCTGTAAGAAAACCTGCAGGCGCGGTGGGTGCCCTCATTTATAAGCCTCATTTGACTCCTGACAATGAAATGAGCGTCGTTCGAAAAAAGTGGGTAAAACCCACACCAGTGGGTGGATGCAGGAGGGGTGGGGGGTGAAATGAAGAAAGGGGAGGGCTGAACAGGGCAGATGAACACAGAAAACATTAACACATCCTGAACCCAGCGAGCTGCTGCAGGGACTTCAGCTGCTGTTTACAGTTTGCCCCCCCAGGGTCAACGGTGCCACCCCCTCTAGTGGACCTTGGGTAAACTTTGAGTTTCCTCTGAACTCCCATCATGCAGCAGTGATGAGGAAACCAGCGGGAAAAGCAGTTGGTTCTCAGAGTCCTGAGAAAAAAAAACAGTCAGGATTTGGTGGTTTTCCAGGAAACCCAGTCAGAGACCTGGATCCAGAACATCTCCAATCTAAAGATAAAACTCAATCATGTGAAGGAGTTCTTTGGCTTTTGGCTGGAAGCAAAACAAATACGCAGAAGATTATATGAGTTTTTCTCTAGAGTATTTTCAAGTTTAGTTATTTTTCACTTATAAATATTAAAGTCAAGAAGTTATTGATCTTTAAAGCCGAAATTATGAAGGAATACAGGAGAGAACCTAAAACGGAACCACAGAACATCTGTCCTTCAAGTACACAGCCATCTGTCATGAAGATGAAATCATGAGTGGGGGGGTTATTTCCTCTCTTAGATCTGTTTTCATTCATCAGAGCAGACATGTGCCTTCCAATGCCGTGTGTGGTTGTTGATCTGACAGTCACTCTGCTGAACATCTCTGAACAATAACCAAGTTTCTTTATGAACACAGAGAACAGAAATGAGGAGTCCGGCTGCAGCCTTTGGGCTCAGTGCACGCACCCTAATGGGGGGTGTAATTGTGCAAAGGGGGGGTAATTGCACCTGATAATTTGAGGCTGTTTTAAGAAAATCTGCAGAGCTATCAGTCACCCAAATGGAGGGGCCAGAGTGATTTTCAGGTTTGAGGGGGCTGGAGGGGGGCACCAGCTTCACGGGTGGTCGGTCAGCCTCCTGGTTCTGTTCCCTAACAGCCCTGGAGCTCCGTTAGGTGAAGACCACGGTTCAGCAACGACTTCTGGTGATTTAAAGGCAGTTCAGAAAAGGAGACCACGCCCCCTTCTGTTTAAGTCCAATGAAATGATCTCAGGAGAGATGCAACAAACAAATCCCCACCAAAAAAAAACAAAAAAAACTGAGTTCCAAATGTTGCAGTTCCTCAAAGAACCACTTGAGGCACGACTCAAATTTTTACACCAGAAAAAGAGTCTGGTGCCAAAAATCTTCTTTATTTTTTACCTGTTTATAGTTTTTTTCATAACAAGTTAAGTCAATAAGTTTGATTTTTTTTAAATTCAAACTGTGTATTATTTGAGGAAAGTTAGTTTTTTTCATGTCAGGAGGTTAAACTCAACAAAAAATTCACTTTCACTCGTTCTTGTCCAATCAGCCATTTTTGGAACAATGTTGAGGTGGGCGGAGCAAACGCTGGTCAACTTGCCGTTTCCCAAATAGAAAGTACCTGCTTGTTTCAAGGTCAAAATCCCTTTAACTTCTATAGAGAAATAAACAGTTATTGCTCAATCATTTTACTTGTCAGAATAACCACTTTTGCTTTGATACATTTTTCTTAACACCTTTTCTCTCATCCTTTTAATTTTTCATGACATTTTTTCTTTATCGCAAGTTATAAAAAAAATTAACTGACCAATCAGAAGCCTCGATAACAGCATGTGGTGCCCGCTGACCCCACCTCGAACGTTTGATTGACAGCTTCTCCCTGGTCTGCTTTCAGTGGTAGGGGTTTGGACTTTGAACAAGCTCACTCATGATTGGCGACTGTGCTTCCCTTTTATGGGTGATGCCACACCTCGATAAAACCATTGTTCTATGTCAATGTTCAGGCACAATCAGATCAGTTGGGCCTCAGATTTGATTTTTATTCAGATTAAATCTAAAGGATAAAACATGCAGTCTGAACGCCTCATTGATGGAGTGGAAAGAAGGGGTATTCAAGATGTAAGTATTTCAAAAAGTTGTCAGAAACTTTTTTTTTGTCAGGTCAAAGTTCAGTACAGCAAACTTCCATGTTCTTAAAGATAAACCTGCCAGCCAAACGCCGTCACACCTCCTGACTCTGAAGTCCAGATGAAGCTTTTATTCTGGTTGTCAGCAACTCTGCTGGAGCTTCTGTTGGGTATGAGCGTGTCACTGCATGCATGAGCACATGTGGAACATCACAGTCACCAAGCGGCCGACAGCGCTGGAGCCGAGGAGTCGCTGTCTTCTGCTCCCGCTGGAATCAGATCGGGGGAGGAGCACGGAGATCTCACCGTGAACGCCATGACATCATGATTTTCTCACCTTCTTTTCGTTCTGATTCTCATTGAATCCATGTTTGCTGCTCAGGGTGATGGCCCAGCTTTAAGCTTTCATGTTGCTGAGGTTGCACTTGGATGAAGTTCCTCACAAGCAAGGGTTTTTCCGGGAGTCAGAGAGCCGTGCCATAAATAAATCAACTGCAGATAGAAAGGCCTGCCGGTGTTCCAGCTGAAAAGGCAGAAGATGTCATCTCTGATTTTATCGCAGTAGAAGGTTGCCACAGAGCGGGTCACTTTGACGCGCCCCCCTGTGTGAACAGGTAAGAGTGTAAATGCAGGAAACGCTCCCACGTTAGGCTTAAAGTCACAGATCTGAAATGGCGTAATGAGACACGCTGAACAACCCTCATGGCGCTCTTTGACTGGCTCAATTTAAAAAAAGAATTACTTCAACTTTTATTAATAACTGAAAACAAACTGTCGTCTGAAAATGGCGTCTGATTTCCTGGCGAAAGCCGCCGCCCAGACTGCTCTGCTGCGTCCAAACTAAAGAGGAGAATGGAAATGCTAATTCTCTGGAGAGGCCACGCTCCTGTTTTCTGCTTGTGTTTTTAGTGAAAACACTCTCGGCCGCTGAAGGTCGGGCGTCTCCAAGGCCCTGCGCCAGACCCCCACACTAAAAAAAACGTCAAAGTCGGAAAATAATTCAGGTAGGAAATAATTTTCAGGGAAAGACATCGGAAAATAAGACAGAAAAAACAAAACAAAAGCTGAGTCGGGTGGCCCCCACCTGCCTGCAGTCTGATCACTGGAGAATATGATACACCCCCCTTTAAAACCTGTGTGACACATAACACTCACAGGACCCGCTCCATCTCCACACCGCCATATTTTACCCGTCTTGTTTACCTTCCCCGGCCCCCTCCCCAAAGATTTATAATGTGGCAGGTACAATTTAGTATGTGAGCAGTGAGCTGTGGAAACCACGTCATGACAACGCACGCATGTCCACATGCTCACATGTGTGTTGCTGACCAATGACAGTGGCGGGGGGTGGAGGGGGGCAGGGTGACACAAGGAGAGGCGGTCGTGTGCTGCCATATGCCTGACATGTTTCGGGGGGGGGGGGTTCGCAGCATCTGCATGAGGAAAGTGACACTGACATCTGTTTCACCAAAAAAACAAAACTTTCTGCTGTCAGACCAGAACGAGCTTCTGTGGATTCAAGACGTTTTGGAGAAGTCTAGAAGTCGTGGAGGAAAAGGTCCCCTGGATCACTGCTTGCTTTAGGCTGTAGGGGGGTGTTAGCAGGAGAAGAGACCTGGTTCAAATCTCCATTGGATCTTCTCTACATCTTGTTGTAATGAAGCACCTCAGCAGAGCAAATATCTGGAGCCAAAGAGTTGCTTCTTCAGAGCTGCATGTTCTCTTTCTACTTTCTCAAATGTTTCAGAAGTTCTAACATGAAGTTCTCACTGACCTCAGTCTAGATGCTTTTGGGCTGGTTGGTTTACAGCTGGTTTGAGGCCTTCATGTCAGACTAATGTTGCGCCGGTCAACTCAGTGGCAAGTGGCGTGTTTGATGTTCTCAGTTTTTCTCCTGCAGATTTTGAGCTTAATAAACCTTCTGATCCGCAGAGCCAGTCCAGTTTCTACTGAACTCCCAGGTTCTGATGGTAGAATCATGGAGATTCTATTCAGGTTAAAGTCTATATTTGAAATTTCCCTCACACCTTCTCCTTTCTCAATTACCTCCTCCCTTCCTGATCAACTCCTCTTTGATTCCAGCTTCCATTACTGTTTTTCTCACTTCTCCATATCCAATTCTAATCTTAATCTAACCTAATGATGGCGTGTTCCTCTGCTATAGACCAGCCCGGCTTTGGGGGGGCTTGTGCAAACAAGCTAGACTGTGTGGTTCACAGAGGGTGATGACAACCCAAACCCCCCACCCCAGCTCCTGACCGCTGCATGCAGGCCCACAGTGCTCATGGTACATGGGGGCTAAACAGACAGAACGTTGTGGTTCTGTATTTCCATGACAACCAGACAGCAACATTAGATGCTGTTGAGTGTTGAGTGACAGCAGAAGTTGCGGTGTAGAACTAGAACCATCTGCTGGGATGGTTGGACGATGAACGTAGTAAAAATCTGAGAGGACTGTCTGTCTGTGTCTTGAGAAAAAATAAACAACACAAAGAGATGAAGGAACTGTTCTCCATCAGATCACAAAGTGATGTTTGCAGGTAAAGCTGTGATGGATGGTGAAGGTCAGTCAGATTTATTCAGGAGCTTCAGAGCTGCATGTTAAAGACATCTCCGCTATAACAAAGACTTTTACTTCCTCAGATGACCTGAGAGATTACAAATGTAAAGGAGCAGAGAATTTCTGCATCTACTGTAAAGCATGGGGGTGGAAAAATCATGCCTTGGGACTGTTTTTCAGCAAAGGGACCAGGACGACTGATCAGTGTAAAGGAAAGAATAAATCGGGCCATGTATCATCAGATTTTGAGCAAAAACTTCCTTCCATCAGCAAGAGCTTGAAGATAAAACGTGGCTGGGTCTTTCAGCATGACAACGATCTCAAACACACTGATAACAAAGGAGTAGCTTTGTAAGAAGCATTTCAAGGTCCTGGAGTGGCCTAGCCAGTCTCCAGATGTCAACTCCATAGAAAATCTTTGGAGGAAGTTGAATGTCCGTGTTGCCCAGCGACAGTCCCAAAAGCATCACTGCTCTAGAGGAGATCTGCGTGGAGGAATGGGCCAAAATACCAGAAACAGTTTGAGAAAACCTTGTGAAGATTTACAGAAAATGTTCGACTGCTGTCATTGCCAACAAAGGGTAAAAAACAAAGTATGGGTTTGAACTTTTGGTATTGACCAAATACTTATTTTCTACCATAACTTACAAATAAATTATTTGAAAATCAGACAATGTGATTTTGTGGATTTTGTTTTCTTATTTTGACTCTCATAGTTGAGGTATTCCTATGATGAAAATTACAGGCCTCTCTCATCTTTTTAAGTGGAAGAACTTGAGCAATGGGAGGCTTACTAACTTTGTCTTTGCCCCACTATATTTATATGCTATTGGAAGATTTCAGAATATGGAAAACACGTGAGTTGAATCTAAATAAAGGTTAAAAAATGAAATCCTAAATTAACCACACAACCAACAAAACATAAAATATTATACTAAACACACTTATTTGATTTCTCCTCTTTAAGCCTTGAAAGAAAAAAAACATTTAGTTGTTTTTGTGTTTCCATTTTTCTTTTTATTATTTCCTCTTATGAAATGACAAGAAATACATTTTCTGAGGAGTCTAAACATAAAAAAATTGTTTTCAAAGACATTTTTAAGTCTCATATCAACTGTAATACACAAATACAAACCACTTTAATAAATGACAACAAAAAAATCCCAAACCTGTTTGGAGCAAAAACGATCATTGGAGCAAAAACGTGTTGATTCATGAGAAAGCTTTTATTTTCTAAAGGACGAGCTGGAGCTGGAGGCTGAAATAGAGCGAGACGCCATAACGGTCGACTTTATGAAACCTTTGATAAAATCTCGGTGCCACAAATAAAAAACACATTAGCAGCTTGTTTTCATGCACTGTAGCTCAGCGCAGGAACTGGTTCCAAGAACAGAGCCAGATGTGGACAGAGATTGGAAAAATGACAGATGCCTTTCTATGCATTTATCTTTGGACTCAGCAGTAAATGAATCCACCAGCTTTTCCAAGAGAATTTTCCCTTATTTCTGTTATAATATAGTGCCATATTTTATATCAAAAGCAGGAGTTATTTCTCTGCTTGTAATTTCATTCAGTTTTACATCTTACATTTTTTTCTTCAGACAAAACTTATAACTTTTCAACTTTTTTCTTTGTTTGACCTCAAAACCCAAACAGTTTAATTTACATCTTTATAAAGACATTTTTTAATTTAGTTTTAGCCATCAAATAAATGCATAAATAATTACATATCAGAGATTACAGAAGTGACGAAATTGTTATGAATTTACTTTTTAAAGAGTTTAAAAAGATTAAAACTAAACTGAGAACACGACAATAGTTATAGATTAAGAATTAGATTAACGCGATAAAAAAATAGTACACTAATTTGTCTGTGATTAATTCATCGCGATTAAAGTGAAAATTTGACACCCCTAGTTGTCAAAGTAACATCTGACAATCAAGCAACAGTCTCAAGCAACAGTCTTACCCGGCAGTGCAGTATCATAATGTGGCAGCCACATTGACAAATCTATGAAGAACCTTGAGGAGGAAGTTCCCCCTGTCATCTTATGAGATGAATAATAAGGAGAACTTGGGTTCATAGCAATGACACAAACTCAGCAGTAGGTTCTCCTCGGAGTGGTTTTAGTAAAACGATTTAAGATTCTGGACTTGAACAAACTCAGAATGATCTTCATTCTGGATAGTCCTCCGAGGTTCAAACACAAAAAAAGAAGAAACTTTATCAACACAAAACCACAACATCAACAGAAGACCCAGTTGTGTGTGTGGCTGTGGTTTCATTCTGAGCTGGCAGTGGTTCTGATTGGACCCCAAAGACCAGAGAACTTTGCCAAAGTCATGACCGAGGTGACTCTGTGTCTGATGGATTAACGTTGATTTGGATTGAGGGAGAAGGTCGTGAAAGGTCGTTCTGCACTTCACAGCTGTCAGGGGACCCCGAAACGGGCCGTTGAGTTCAGGGCCACACACGGATCAGCGAGCGCCCCACTAACCTGGTAAAAAAGTGAGGACACAAAGGATCAAAACTCCACAGGAGGCGGAGCTTATTCATGTTATCGTCTGAAGAACTAAAAGTGCTGGAAGGTTATTATTCCCTGTTTGGAGTTCTTCTGGAGTGAGCTTCAGGACAGTCACATTGACGTGTTTTCCAGCTGTAAATCTAATAGTTTGACATCATTACTGGAACCAGGACAAAGTTAAGACTGGTCCATGGATGTTCTGCTCCAAAATGTACAGAGTCAGCACTAATTTGTCCTGAAGAATCGATCTCCAAAATACAGAGTTGGCTGATGAAAACAAGAGCAGGAAGACACAGCTCCACAGCCACCAGGTTTGATTCCTCACCATGTCACTCAGACACCATCATAAAATGTTAAGCAGAAACCTTGGTGAAAGTTCTCAGCAGGTGGCGCTGTCCTGAAGTTGAGTCCCAGCGTCTGGACTTTGAGTCCTCTTCAAATGTTTCACCAATCATCCAGAATCTGTGGATTCATTAGTGCCTCAGCTTCAAAATAATGGTTTCTTCCAGCTGAGAAATGTCTCCAAGCCTCTGGGACCATGTTTGATCCTGGTTATGAACTGTGCTGTTACACTTGCTTGATTGTCTCATTTGAATTAACTCTTCAGAAAGTGGCATCAACATCAATCAGTCCTCCTCACTGACTGGAACCGAACAGAGAAGAAGTTTTCATCGGGACCCCAGCAGATGAAGATCTGAGCAGCTCTTTGCTAACAGGCATGTCAAAGGTCGTGCTTTGGTTTCCATGGTGATGTATGAACAGTTTCATTCTCTGTCTCTTCTGTGACATTCAGCAAAGATCTGCTCTGACTCTCAGAAATGTTTTGTTCTTTGGTACTGCTTGTTTAAAAGCTTCATGAAGAGTTCAGGTCTGAACATGATGTCACGGTGGGACCGAGGGTCTGCGCCTAAAAGCCCCTGATGACGGACAAAGGTATAATCAAACAAGCCTTGAGGTCTGTGCACGCGCTGGCTGTGTGCACATGGGAGGGGGGGCTTGCTGATTGTTGCAAACTGATGCCACATGAGTTTAGAACTGTAGAAACCACATGAGTGATGGGCGGTCACTGAAAAGCTCTTCTTATCTGACATGATTCGGTGATTCTCCCAGAAGTTTTCTGTTCCATTTTTTCCAGTTTGTGTAAAACTGTGTAATGGCAGGAGTCTGGAGATAAGATACGGATCACAATACGATAGATAACCCAAAAAAAACAAACTCAGGCATATAAGTAAAACAATAGTGAGAAGAAAACACAAATGTTCTCCAACAATCTGATTATTTTAGTTTAAACTGATCTGTTTGTGTCACTGATCTGTGGAACAACACCTACCATGAGACTAATGAGTAAACATTTACAGCAGGATGTTCTCATGAGATCTTCTTGTTGTTTTGGTGCAGATTTGCTAAAAGAGGCTCACTGTGCTGCGCTGCCAACTAGTGGTTGGAGGTTTAAGTTGAACACAAAAGTAAGACGCTGAACTACATATTTTTTATTTTTTTAAATAATCATACATTGTTTCTACTGAAAACCCTGATAAACGTCACCCTAAACATCCAAAAATCCAGAGACGCTTACAGTCCAAAGCAACAGTACTTTAAAACATTCCAGTGGTTTTATTTCAGCAAACCTGTTTATCTCTCTTAGTCCCACCCACTTTTCATGATTCTGTTGACCAGTGTTTCCACACGTTCAGGCTGATGGGCTCTAACAATGAAAGTATTAAAATAACATCTATTCTGTAGACTCCATTCAAAATCTAAGAATTTGTTCAAATGTTTTTCCTGACAGGATTCTGCTCCTGTGTGACCTTCTGGGTAAGAAGCTACACATGTTCCTGCCGCCTCTGCGGTGTGGCGAGAAGTTCTGGCTGTCAGCACGGCTCTGTGAAAACACATTAGAGTGCTGATGAATAGAGGGAACCGGCGGCAGCAGCTCGTCCTGCTGTGAAGATGAGACGTCCAGCGCCAGCCAGCATGGGGCAGCAATGTTTCTCACACACGCTGCAGGGTTTTTACTGCACGTCATTAAATGCAACCAGCTTTCTGCATCGCAACCTGCATGAAGACAAACATGTTCTGCAGGTTGCAACACGTCATAAATCAGCTTTATTGGTGCAGTTCCTTTAATGCTCTGCCTCGTCCTGACGTTCCACAGGCTGTAGATGTGGGTCATGAATGGGTGACTTTGACTTCTCATAAAATTGAAGAGGTATAACTGCAACATTAGCATGGATGTGCTGCTTCCTGTTGACATGAAGAGTTGCTGAACTCATGGCAGACCAGAGCGTCTGTAGATGGACCTGTGCGTGAGGAATCAAACTGTTTCATTGCTGTGGTGGAGGTTTCCTCAATGCATCAAAGTCCTCAGGGGGACACTCCACACATTGGCCAACCATTCTCGTGAAATGTGGCGGTTGGAGGGGGATATTCTGAGTCTGCTTGCCTTGACCAGGTGACCCATTGTGACGTCTTCTATGATTAGGTCACGATTAAGTCACGATTAGGTCGAGCTCTGGCGTGGACAGTTCCCCAAAACATCACTTCCCCACATCAGCATCAAGCCAGGTTTCCACATCTGTTTCCATTTCTAGTTATACATTCAGTTTTATTCATGTAATTTTCTGTCTCCTTTTGTTGGGTGCGATGGTTTTTTGTTTTTGGGGGGGGGGGGGGGGGGGGGGGTGTTCTGTGTTTTATAGTTTAATTTTTTATTTGTTTTAAACCTCTAAAGCACTTTGTGTTGCTGCTGCATGAAAAGTGGTTTATGAATAAAGTTTGAAGTAAATCAACTTAAATTGATTTTTTAAATTTAATTTAATTCAAATTGTGCACCACTAACAGGGTTAGTTTGAGAAAACACGTCTTAGTGTATGATTTTTTGTTTTTCTTAAAATAAGAATTCTTAGTAAACTATTTCTTTGATCATTTTTAATACTTTTTTTTTTCAAATTTTAAGATTGTGTTATTCATTTCTGGGGTTCCTGTGTTTGCAGTGTGTTTTCTTTTAATAGTTATTTTGGTTTTGTGTTGGCTGGTGAACAGATTTTGTTAATTTTAGGGGGAAAAAGGGTGGGTTAAAGAAATTGGAGGATGATTACGGGGGGGGGGGGGCTGTCCACACACTCAGATGTTACAAACATACCTGTTGACCCTATTCACATACAAACCTGTCAACATGCACACAACACAACCACAGCTCTCACACACACCTATGCATACAAACCAACACGTTAAGCATTTTATTCCGTCACGTAAACCAATTGTGCTTAAGGTGAGCTGACACCAGTGCTTAGGTGAATGTTCATATTAAGCTGAGGTGGAATGATGAAATGTAAAAAATAAATAAATACATTTAAAAAAAAAAAAAGCAGGGAGAATTCCAGGCCAACCCCACACCGGGACCCCCGCCAAAGCAACAGCAGAGACCAAAAATAACGTGTGTATCTACAGTTTACGAGTGTGTGTGTGTGTGTGTTGAGCTGCGTTTCTATAGGAACATGAGCGCAGGAAGCTGCTGGTCTGTGCTGGCAGCCTGAGACACCAAAGAAAAGACAAACCCATCAGAAAATGAGCATTTGGAAGAGAAGGAAAATCCTGCAGCAGTTTGGAGAAGTGATAGAGGAGAGGAAACACATTGTGAACTTGTATGCCATGTGACCACACTCTCAGTCCTCCTCCTATGTTGAATTAATTGGGAACGACCAGACTTGGTTTCCCTCTCAACATTTAGTGATTCACCAATTTTTAATGGAGCTTAAATAAAGGCCGTGCACGGAGCTGGTGAGCGGCGCAAGGCAAACCTGCCTGCGCGTGGGACGCAGCGAGCCACCATGACCTCATCCAGGAGATTTTGGCTTTTTCTTTCTCTGAGCAATGGCTGGCGGTCAATGAGGAGACCTGACCAGGTTTGGATCGGAACGTTTGGAGGCTGCAAGAGTGACCCGTGCACGCCGCAGACTGACAGGAGGCAGAGTTAGAAATATCTCACTTGTCAAGAGGAGAACCACTAACAGGATAACTTAATTGAGGAGAGAAGGATCCCTGTTATGGAAGTAAAGAAAAAAAAGGAGATTTGCTGAGAGAATTCCAAAGAGAAACAAAGACGTGAAGCTGAACCGTCACTCTGGCTGCTGCGGTGACCCAACCTCCCAGAGCAGTTAATGACATTTTATGTCCCTATTAAGCAATTAAAGAACAAAAACATCTTTTATAGCATCCAAACGCCGACCTTTGGGGACTTAAACAGACGAGCCAATCAAAAAAATCCTGATTGTAAAATCATTTTAAAATGCAGGCCAAAAGCTACACCTGCGTTTGGAAGATCAGTCCAGCTCCTTCCTGATCCACATCTCAGGGTTCATGAGAGACTAAGGTTCACAGCAACGGGAGCCTCGGCTGCTGTCCCCCCTTGAGGCCCCCAGTGGATGTCAGGCCATAGAGAGAGACGCTGCTTTCAGTCCGCTGGAGGATCCGAGCTGCCAGAAGGTTTCAGAGGTCCATCCCACCATGAAGGAGAAAGGACCTGCACGAATCTGTAAGCTTCTGTTAGCCTGCCATCATCCTCGCTCAAACTGTTTAACTCCTTCAGTTCAATTAACTGATCATTTCATCTGAAATCACATCCTCTAAACCGGTTCTTGTGGAAACAGCTTAGAAAAATTTAACAAGGACAAAGAGACAGATGAATGGTTAGATGGATGGAGGACGCACCGACAGATGGATGGATGGATAAAAGAACAGACAGATGAGTAGATCTCACTGAGTAAAAATACTACAACAAAACAGAGGGACTATTTTAGCATCAATATTCCAATGTTTCCAAGTATTTTAAGAGACACAGACTTGTACTCTCAGAGTGAATTTAAAAGTGTTATCCTTTTTCTGATCATTTTCTGTATTTTAAATCTCAAAAGTACTCAACATTTATTTGTTGTTGATCTAATAAGTTTTCTTTTTAATAAGATCATTTTGCCAAAAGAACAAGGATGTCGGTAAAAAAACCTTCAGGTTGTTATTTTTACTCCCAGTTCAGTGGCAACATAGGATAGAGGGTGAAAGCAGCCTCTGTCTAATCAGCACCAAATATTCTGGAAGGTTTACTTTTAATACTCCATGTCATAGCGCTCCTGTGAACCCAGCATTCATTCAGCGACGTCTCCTCAAGACTAACCAGGTGTATGAAAGCCCTTCATCAGGAAAATCTGAATTTCTATTCAAAATCTGCTTATTTGTTTCACATAAATTCAGTTTCATGTAAAAGTCCCTTCACTGAAAGCCCTGCAGCAGTAAAAGCCCAATAACTATAAGCTTACCATTTTAAAGGTGCGATCACACCAAATTCGATACCAATTTGAATGTGGGAGGGGCTAACAGCTAATATTTGTAGCCTGATTGCTACAAAATCTGTTTGACACAAATCCTGTTTGAAGGAAGCCTCATTTTATAGTTTAAAATAGTTTACTCTGAAAATAAATCATAGTTTTTTGTAGAAACCATCGCACCAACCCGCACCAGCCCACACCAACCACCACAAACCAGCTAAAAATCTGTTCAAAACCAAAGCATAATATTTTCCCAGCCCCGTATCTGTGTGTTCGCGAGACGGCTCCACACAAGAAAAACAGACAATGAAGATTTTTAGGAGTATTTTCTCAGGACCGCACTCTACTTCCTGTGAAATAGTTGTGCAGCATGAATGCAGGACAGGTTTGGAGGGAACAGAACGGCCTCCGAGATGGTAGACACAGATACCATCTGTAATGTTATGAGAAGATCAACAGTCACGTTAGACATAACACTTTCCCTTTACCTCCAATATTTTCCTCTATATATTTTGATGACTTGGATTAGAGTGGCGCAAGGCCGATATTTCTGCTCTGTTTTCATATGTAACTCTATATTATTGGCTGCTCTGTTTTCAGTGCTCTAGCCAACAGCCAATGAAAAACAAACTTTCTGTCATATTTAATGGAGAAAAAGGAAATAAAGCAGAAAATTAGGTTCTAGCAGCTCAGCCAAAGTAACAGACAGTTGGAGAACCAAAGATCCAGTCAATTGGAATCAGATGAGCTCCGCCTACCTGTGGACTGACAACACGAAAGCACAGGTTTGATGGTAACTCCATCCACGGCCCTGTTCCTCTGATCTCAGTAAGTCTGAGTCACCATGTGAGGATTTTGCTCTTTGGTTTCTTCTCAGGTTTCAGGTTTGGGGTTGGGTCTGTTTCAGTCACACCACCTTCAGGTTGGCTGTGATCCACAGCTCTCTTTAGTGTATTTACAGGTCTGGTTTTGGTTGCTGATTGGTTGTCATAAGTTTGTCTCCCTTTTGTCATCTCATGTTTTGAGTTTATTGATTAAAAGGCTTCTGCCAGCAGCCTGGTCTTCTGGGTTCCACATCCATCAGGTCCTGATATACAGCACTGCTAACAGGGATCAGCTGAGTGACAGCAGCTCTCCTGGATTCAGTTAGTGAACTTTGACTCTAAGATTTACTTAAACATTTCTGAATAAAGAAACTGATACCCAGTAAATGTTTCAGCTTCAGTTGTTCTCAGTTTTTTTTGCCTTTGATCTGTAACTGTTTTGTGCTGTCAAAACGTTTGTGGGTACTTTGACTTAAGATGGGATTTTTCTTTCTTGATGTCTCCAAGAAATATGTTCCCAGGTTAGCTAATCATTATTCTGCTGATTTTAATTTGTTTTAGAAGTAATAAATGTTACTTTTTTTTTAAAATGCATTGCGGATTCCATTGTAATTTGACATGTGCTCATACGGGTCAACAGCACTAACAGGCTCGTTGCACAGTCCACATGTTTTTTTAAATTTATTTAGGTGGGGGGGGGGTCCAACACGCCTGTGCCTCACCTACTTGTAAACAATTGCTCTGAAATAAACTGGGTTCAGTCAGAACACTGATCATTCGACTGTTATTGGAATCCCATTTAGATTAAGACAGATGGGAACATGTTTTGTTTTTCCTGTAAATTTCCTGAGAAAATGTTTCTTGATTACATAAACTTCCCATCTAAAGTGAAATGCACTGATTTCTGACTAATCATCACAAACACGGAGGGCTTTGGGGATTTTCATCATCCTCTGCAGAAAAACATCTCTCCACCTGACCTTCCCATCTGGGGCTGGTCTTGATTCATTGCTGCTGTTTTACAAAGTTTGTCTTAAAAAAGTGTTTTCATGCTCACGGATCTTCTGCCTCAAAGTGGTCGAAGGCTATCAGCCATGTTTACACAACAGTGGTGAGCGCCACCGTTCATCCTGGAAACTTCGCTGGCCAAGACAGATGGAGTGATGAAAACATGGATGGATGATTCTGTAGGAGAAGGAGGAAAAGAACCATGGAGGGAGCAGAGGCTGGCATACAGCGAAGGTGTGTAAACTGGCAGCAGATTGACAGATGGAGAGTGCATGTGGGGTTAGGTAAAGGTGTGCAGGGTCGGTACAGGAGAGCATAATGGGGTGTAGGGTGATGAAGATGGTCATTCTTCTTACCTCAGGCCTCCTTTGCTCCAATGATAACTTGTGGTTTTTAAAGTGTTCCTCAGAGCCACAAAGAGGCCTCAGAAATGGCCGGCACTTGGCAAGAAGTTGACTGCTCCATCACAAGCGGAGACTGGGGACCCTGACTCCTGAAGAAGGAAATGTCTTCTAAAACATATACCTACTCGTTTATTCTGGCTCAAAACCAGAACTTTAGAATCAGAGCTCCAGCGTGAGCTTCTGGAGCAACGGACAATGACGGAAAAAGAGTAAAAACATTTGGTTTTGTTTCAGACAAACATCAGTTCATCTACAGATGCAAGGAAAAGAGAATTTGGTGGAACATTTCATTCTAAATACTTCTAAGAGTGTACAGATCTTTTCTAATGGAGTGAACGTCAGAAAAGACGTAACATAACATAAGGTCACACAGCTGTTCTGTTTAAAGCAGTCTGCAGCCTGTGTTCAACACCAGAGGAGAACATCTTCAGGTACAGACAGACTTTGAGGCACTTTTTGGTCCAAATCCTGGGAAAATTTAATTCAGACTTCTCTGAAGTTTTCTTCAAGTTGTAACCAATTTTTCCCCTTCAATTGTAGGAGAAGGCCACAAGCTCTCTGCCCAGTTTGGCAAGTTTTGGTCATTGAGCTTTTGGTAGAGCTGTGACTGTCTCTCAGTCTGTGTCACTCCACAAAGCTCCACCAGCACCTCTGCCTCTCAATGTTTTCTGCTTTCAAATGCTTTCAGAGGCCTTGGGAATGAACCAGGAGGAGAAAAACAGTATGTCTGACTCCAGAAAGAGAAGAAAAAGACAAAAAACAAAGATCCAAGTTCTCATCTCTTCAGGTGTTTGTTGGCCTGAGCTAGCAAAACGTAGTTCTGGCACGTATCAGGAATTGTACCAGAAAATTTTGGCATTTCCCTGAATAAAAAAGGACAATACCCATACATCATTACCAAATCCGAATCTCTAAATGGGTCCCAGTTCAACCTGGTTTAACTTTAAAAGCTAACTTTAAAAGCGCATTAAATGGCTGCACATTTTGTACATAGAGCCCAAAACCTGGAAACAGACATAGAAACTTGCGTGGCTACAGATGACCACAAGTTTTGAACGCGGAAACCCGAAAGGCCCACTTGCACTTTTCCGGGGCGTTGTGATCATCCCCTGAAGAAAATCAGTTTATTATGATTAGACACCAATGGTTACAAGCTGGTGGTGAGGTGAGGATGTCTATATATATATTCAAATGAACAACAGACTACAGCTACAAAAAATGAAGCAACTTTAAAAAAGAGGTGTGTGTGGGGTTAAGAAAAAAAAAACATCTGCATGTGTGTGCACGTGGAAGCATTGTATGTTTTTCTGTCTGAGCCCAGGATCAACGCTGGGATGGAGGGATGGGAGGAAACAGGGTTGCTGGTGGGATGGGTCGGGATTACCGGGACAAGTGTGGAATCTGGAGGTCAAGGCTAAGATTTAGGTCATTAGCCTGGATTGTAGAGCGCAGTCTTCAGTCTGTGGGGGGCTGTGGGGGCTGTCTGCGTGTGCAGCAGATAGATATGGAAGTGTTGTGGGAAGGAAAGTCGGGTCCTGCTGGGGTTTTCATGCCTTGCCTAAACACACAAACTTTGCTTGATTGACTCTCATTTGAACCAAAACCTCAGACACACAGAAATCTAGAAACACACATGAGCTCATTTAATAGTCCCACACATTTTCTCCTGAAGCCTTTGAGGATAAAAGCCCCCACACATGGAGATTCTGTGCGTTTATAGAAACCAGACACCTGCTAACACCAACCCAGAACAAAACGTAACCAGAGGTTAGATTCATAGTTGGAAAGGAACATTCTAACATTTAAAAGAGCAGAGAAATGAACACTTTTTAAAATAAAAAAGCTAAATAATGTGATGAAGATTAACTTCAGATAAGAGGGAATTCCTGTATAAATGGAATGTTTTAATTTTGAGGCTTTTCTTTGAAATGTTTCTGCCTCCCAAAGCCTATTTAAACTTGATTAATAGGACAACCACTCAAGTTCCCCACCAAACATATGAGAACTGGACTGAGTGAACCCGCCCTCCCCCCTGGTGCTCCAAACAGGAAGGACCTGCAGACTCCAAGAAGCCAAAATTCCATAGACTTCTATAGAGAAATAAACATAGATTACACAGTCATTCTGTTTGTCAGAATAACCATACTTGCTCTGATTTAATATGTTCTTGATAATTCTTATTTTTTCTTTTATTGTTTCTGTAGTTCAACTTTTTCACATTATAAATTGACCAATCAGATGTCTCAGTGAAAACAGGTGGGGCCTGCTGAACCCCATGTCCAAAACGTTAGACAGGTTTTGTGATGCTTGCTTTGAGGTGATACAGGGAAACACCACTCACAAGCAGAAATGGCTGAAGTGGGCCGAGACATACATTAAGACTCATTTTCAAAAAGGCTTTTTCACTGATGAGTACTGTAGAACCCTGGATGGTACAAATGGTTGGAGTAGTGGGTGGTTGGTGAATGACCACAATGTCCCAACAAGGCTGCAACGTCAGGAAGGAGGTGGTGAAGTAATGGTTTGAGCCGGAATCATGGAGAGAGTCGGTCGACCCCTTTAGGATCCCTGAAGGTGTGAAAATGACCTTTGAAATGTATATGGCGTTTCTGACTGACCACTTTCTTCCGTGGTATTAAAAAAAGAACCATGTTTTCTGTAACAAAATCATCTTCATGACAATATACCATCTCAAGCTGCAGGAGTACCTCTGCATCATTGGCTGCTATGGGCATAAAAGGAGATAAACTGATGGTTCCATTTAGTTCTTGTAGTTGATGAAACTTCAGCCTTTCTTCTCCTTCATAAGAGTGAAGTGATGGAAAGACCATAATGTTCCAGCTCAGCATCATGTTGGCTACCTGTTATGACCTTACGCTGGACTTCCCTGGTCCAAACCAGAACATGGATCATCACTTGGTTCTCCCTGTTTTTCTTTCAGTCTGTGGTGGGGTGACCTGCTGCTGTGAGGTGGGCCAGAGCTTCCTCGCTGTTTACATTCTCCACGCTCGCACTGCAAAAAGCTGTGTGGGCTGGACACCCGCTGAGGCTGAACCACAAGCAGCACCGAGGACCGGTTCCGCACCATTATCTGCTCCACTTACTGACCTGGATCCCTCATATGAGACTTGAAAAAAGCCTGCTTCCTGCTGTTTGATGGATCCTTTCATCCAAAGTCCATGTTTGAGATGATTCAACTGCACTCTGGTAGAATCTAGATCTTTGCTTTCATTTTGAGTGGCTTTAAAGTCTGTGATGTTGAAGTCAACCATTTGTAAAGCTAATCAGAAAACAGCGGAATAAGTGCATTGTGGGTAGTTTCTTGTTGTTGTTTTTTTAAGTTTGGTGGTTGATGTTGAAGAACTTGTAAAATATACAGAAATGGCAGAGACCACATCTTCTCCTGACATTTTTTAGGAGCCTAGAGGTTATTTTCTATTATGACGATTATGATGCTCCACATTTGCCTCCTTTGACGGAGACAGACCATAAACGGGGAAGACGCCGTCGCTCTGCAACCCTCAATGGATTTCTGGAAACTTCATTTGCATCTTTGGTTCCCTTTGCTGATGAAGAATTTTAAAAATGACTAGCGCTTGTGTCACGTTGATGCAAATGTAAGTCGGTCACGTTCTCTGTTAATGCTGCATTGTGTTCCGGTGTTGATTGAAGACCACTCTGGGTTGCTGTCAACGAGTCTTTTATTTTGTTTGACACCATTTAAAAATCAACAGCCGTCCTGACCTTTTTTTTCTTTTATCCAAATTAAAATACACAAAAGAAAAATGAATGAAAGTTAGCAGCCTGCAGGACGTGGTATGAACTTTAGCTCATTTCCGTGAAACTGAGCACATTAGCCCAATCCAAGTGACTAAACAAAAACCTGAAACAGCAGAACTGACATTAAACTCTTAAACTAGGAAAAATTTATTAAAAAATAAAATGGTAAGGCGGCAGAAACGAAGACACCACATTAAACCTCAGCTATGGCCCACAGCAGTCTGTCCACGTGATCCTAAACGTGGTGAGTTCAAGTACCATCAGAAAGACTGACAGACACACAGATCCCAGAGTTCCCAGAGACAAAATAATTGTTTACAAAATATTTGGTGGAATTGAAGAACTCAGAAAAAAACATTTGTTGAACAAACAGCAGAGAACAGAGTCCAAAACTTAGTTCTGAAACTCATCTTCCAAAGAACTGATCTGTGGTTTTGGGCTCAAGTGAAAACAACTGTTTACTCTCAACAGAAGTCAAGATCAACTGTTTTTGGACTTTCAGGGCATTGACATGTTTGCATCATTTCTGTAAAGTCTGACCAGTCTTCTTAAGACATGATTAACTTCATTTCTGCTATTCTTTTATATGTTTCACTCACTGGACCCAGGCGGTCCAGCTGTCTTGTAGTCTGGCTGTTAGTCTGCTGAGTTTTTTTCATAATCAGACCCGCTTGTGGATGATCACATACCCAGCACCCAAATCTACAGATCAAAATGAGGTATAAGACTTAAAAATGAAGAAAAGCACCGCAACCGTAAGGTCTAAACTAAACTGGACTTTTTTTTACAAATGTTGCTTTTTTCATTTTTCTGCTGCAGGTTTTTCTGCTGTTCTTCAGACTAACGGTTTGTTTCACAACCAACAGAGATCATCATAAATCTCAAAGACAGCACGTTCTACAATTCTGTCAGAAAACGAATCCAAGCTACACGCCTGCCGACAGTTCTTTTACCTAGAAAAAGTAAACAAGCATCGGCGTGAATGAATGACAAATAAACAAGAGCAGATCCCATAATGTTGTTTAAAAATGTTATTTTAAAGCACTATAAAAATATACGCCATTTACTCTTTTCAAACACAAAACACCTGATAACAAACACGGATCAGGAGGTGAGGTAGAACCTTCAGGTGAGTAACGAGGAAAAACAAGAACCATGATACACAGCTTCCCAGGATGCATGCGACTTTTGAGAAAGGAGATTAAGATGAAGACTGTATAGGAAAGGATTCCTGAACAGAAAATAAAATGATTCCTAAAATATTAATTCAGGTTCAAACACAGAGGGGGTTTATTTAAATAAAAACTGTAAAGTTTAAACATCTGCTCTGTTTCTGTTTGCTCAGGTCAGGATAAGGAAGAAAATACTCCCTAATGCGATGAAGCAGGACAGAATAAAGTAACATATAGGTAGTCCAATAACTAACTGATACAGGCAGTATTTACAGGTTTGTCTGTATTCAAATGTTTTAATATTTGGGTTAAAAACCCAGCAGTTTCTAAAGAAATGCTGAATTTATCAGCATTTAACGTTCTCTTTATCTTATGTATGCATGCTTGCATGTTTGCGTGCATGCATGGCAATGAAAACTTTATTTAAATGATCAAGAAACAGTTTCCAGAGTCTGAAGGCAGAGACTTGTGCTAAACATTTTCAAACCGACTGATGCGACACCGTTCTGCAGTGGCCATCTGTTGATTAAACATTTACCAGAAGTACAGCCAAGGTTAAGGAATCTGCTGAAAGAAGGTTCTCCTTCCACTGGAACCGTAATTGGTTCTACATTAAACTTCATTGTGGTTCTCTCACATTTGAAATAATAAAGCAGCTAAAAACGTTTCAAAGTTGTGGTTTTCCAGTTTCTTCTTGGTTTCATTTTCTTTCTGCATCTCCTTGCTGTCACGCCCGCTTCTCAACCAGGACTGACATCCTCCCTGAAGACGCCCAGCAGCCCCACAGTAACCCGAGCCCCCACGCATTTACCCCAGACTGGCACACTCTAACCACCCTCCTATCACAACATCTCCACACATACAGAGGCGTTGCGCTCGGTGTCAGGTGTAGCACATCACCACCCCCCATTAGAAACACATGTGCGTGTCTGACATGGAATCAGTGTGTTCTGCTGCCATGGACTGCCTTCATGAAGCTGGTTCAACGCTGAAGAAGCTGCGGAAACATTTCTTTCCACTTTGGAGCTTCAGCACATGTGAGTTGATGTTTCAGTGGCTGAAAGTCCTCCTGAACATGAGATGAAAGGCTTAGTATGAGTCTGCAGTAAACAGTGAAGATGCAGCACCTCTGCAGGAGGACATGGACGATTCACAATGGTTCAGGTGATTCAGGTTCACCTCCAGGTTCAGCAAACATTTTCCTGTCGGTGGAAATCAGACTTTTCTGTCTTTAGAAACAGAAATATTGAATACATTTAAGTTTTTAGAGTTTTTAAGAGTTTGCAGTTTCACTGTTGACTGAACTTAGATTTCAGTAGTTTTATCCTCAAAGAATGAGACTGATGTTTTCTTACGAACATCAAACAGTAAAATGGTTTGTGTGACATAAAACTTTTACAGATTGAAACATTTCTCTACAGAATCTGACCGGAGACAAAATGCTGCAGGACCGTTTAAGCAGAAAACATGCATCAGTGTTGTCACAAATCAAAGCTCTGGTTTTCCAGAGCGTCTGTGTTGTTTTACTTTCATGAAACAAACTGACTTTGGGCTTGACATCCTTCCCAAATTTGAGTGTAAAGTAATCCAGAGTTTCTTCGGATAAGCTGTAAATCTTCCATGCTAACATGTCTTTAATATCCTCCTCAACATGAGCAGATTTTTAAAAACTTCTCTATAACTGCACAAATTAATTTTTTTTCAACATGTCAGTTACATAAATTGGAAAAATGTACAACTAAATATTTTGCATTTCTAATATATGCTCACACCACTAATGTCTGTCTCATTCTATACTAAATGTATTAAAAGTGTGTCCTACTCAGTGACTGTATAGGAGAACTGGACTGAGTGATCCCTCTGACCTGGTATACCAAACAGGAAGTTCCTGCTGGCTCTAAGAAGCCAAAATCCCACAGACTTCTATTGAAAAATAAACAGTTATTACTCGGTCATTCTACTGGTCAGAGTGAAGCTTTGGCACAATTTCAATAAGGAAGATCAACCTCATCTCGTGAAGCTGGGTGTTAATCGTCACCTCTTACGTCACCAATTGGTCTCCACTCTGAGCCAATGCCTGAAGTGCCTTTTTTCTTCACAGCCAATCACAATCAAATCCCTGCCTTTAAATTCAGTAGTCTGTTTATTCACATTCCAGACGTTGCGCCTGCCCATCTCCATCCCGTTCTCCTCCTGGCTCTCCTGGTTCATCTCAACCACCATCAGCGTCTGGGCTCTGGGGGTCTCTTCACCTGGTCTAAGATCTTCACTGGCATGCAAGATGTCTCCTACCCAGAGCCCAACCGCCAAAACATTGACTGTTCATTCTTCAGTTACAAGTTTCAACAAAATCTCTCAATCTCACTTTCGAGTTCTCTCCTTATTGAAATAACCATTCTTGCTCTGATACCTTTTTAATACCTTTGTGATAATCCTCATTTTTTCCTTTTTTTTTCTAGTTCAAGTTACTCAAGTTATAAACTGACCAATCAGATGCCTCAATAAAAGTAGGTGGAGCCTGCTAGCCCCCACGTCCAGTGTCCAAAACGTTTGACAGATTTGGTGTAGCCCACTGTCAGGTGTGGCCTTCCTACAAGCTCATTTTTGATTGGTGAGAGCGGTTGCCATAGAAACGATGACTCAGACTGATTCAGACTAATCACTGCTTATTAACGATATCTGGCTTAAAACAATGTTTTATGGAGGGGTCACACTCACTCACTGCAGTTCTCAGATACAGAGTGGATGGTTCTGCTACATGATGCTCGGTTCTTCCTTCATCAACAGGGTCTTCTGTGGTACCGCTTTTTACCAGAACTTTTGAAATGTAAAACTTGCCTAGAAATCAAGTCATTTTAACCAAAATAACAAGGTAATTGTAAAAAAAAGTTTGACCTTTTTCTGGATCCAATTTGGGGAAAGTTCTTTCCATTCTGATTTTTTTTTTTTTTTTTTTTTACAGTGTGGAGCTCACCTATAACAGTAGAAGAATCTGTTTTTGCAGACAAATCTCAGAATATTGAGTATACAGAGAGGAGTGACCTCTTTCAGGTATTTTTGTCAGAGTGTGACAGTCAGGGTTGGTCTATTTAAGCAAAACTGACATCCCTTGCTAACTTTAGATGAAATACAATGATATTTCTTCTGACAGAACTGTGGTGACACAGCTCCTGCTGGGAAAGACATAGGATCACCTTTCTGAGGAGTTTTTATTTCTACCTCAAAACCAAAATTCCCCTCCAGCTGTAGGTTGGCGGTCCTGCTGTTGGTCTGAGCTCGTCTTTATCCACAAAAGTTTCATGATTCACTTTCTGACAGATTCTATAAAGGACTATGTTTTGGTGTTTTGTCAACACTTTTTTTGTGTCACTTCAGCGCGTTTCAGAGCTAATAGGTGATGAAAAGTCATCTTAGAGGCTCACATAAAGCAGAATATGTTAAAACACATTCAACCATTAGCATGTGAGCTAGCCAAGTCAGTCCCAGGGGGGAAACCCAAGTCTGGCCTTAGTGTCCCAGTGGACACCCTCCACCAGCGTTAGCATATCCCTGCTCTGGCTGGGTTGTTGAATATTGTGCTTGTGTGTGCGCAATGTGGTCTGTGCTGCTGAGGATTTGGTATCTGGAGAAGTGAATTCTAAAAAGGTTTGTCAGCTCCAATATGCAGAGCTGCCGCACTCTGGACGAGACTGAAGCTTTCTCAGCTTCCTTTGAGTTTATTTAAAGGAGGTTCTGGTTTTCAAGGCGGCCGCCCCAGTTTCTGAGATGTTATTTATGGACAAACGGACATGCAGACCGGTCTAAAAATATATTTGATGACTTTTAGCATCTGTAACAAAAGCTGTAGTTTTTTTTTCATCTCATCTGTAAGACTCCAAGGTGGTGAAGTTCTGAAGTGGAAGCTTTACACTTTCTTTCACTGTTTCAGCCAAACGGATCCTGATGACATCCTTCAACTGACAAGAAACTGATTTTCCATGAAAATGTTTCCTTTAATCTGAATGAAGAATAATCAGATTATAAAAAGGATTAATGCAATGAAAGCAGTCAGAGCCTGAAAACAGTTGTTTTCCACTGAAACAGACACAGGTAATGTTTTTTTCTGTTTGGCCGTTCTGGGCAGCAGTCTACAAGAATTAGTCTTGGTTGATCTGTCTGGCTGGAATAAAATTAGAATGACATGTAAAGTGTTCTGCCCGTTCATTTACCCGCCTCCGTCCCTGTACTCCCCCTTCCTTTACTTCTTTTGAAATATAACCCACCTTTCCTCTGCTGCACAGAGATGACTGAAACCTGCGCCGCTGCATTGCATGTTCCTCACAAACCATGTAGCTGTCGGATTCAGATCTGTACACATCCGACAACAGGAAACATCAAAGTACTTTTACTTTAATATAAAATAAATCATAATGTCTCTTGTGGCTACATAGTTAGGCAGTATTGATTTTTTCATATGCCAGTGCTTAACCCAACCAACTGAGCCATCCAGCTGCTAAAAATAAACCTTAAAAAATGTTTATTGGTCAGAATGTTTATTCTGACAAATACAAAGACTGGGTATCAACTGTTTATTTCTCTATAGAAGCCTACAGGATTTTGGCTGCTTGGAGGTACTTCCTGTTTCACAGTTTCTTCTTTCTTTCTTTTAATTTACTTTGATCTGTTTTAACCTCTGATGCTTTGCTTCTATTTTATTTTAGTTTATTAACCAGCTGCTGTTTATATTTTATGACTGACTTTATATTCTCTTCTACAAATACCGGTGTAAAGCTCATTGAGACATCTGTATTGTGTGATATTGGGCAATATAAATAAAATTGAATTGCATTTTATGTGTTTGTAAAGAGCTTTGCATTTTTTGTTTTCTAAGAATTAAAAGTTCTGTAGAACTTTGTGGGATTTCATGAAAATATTCAAACAAATGAAATGTTATACCTGTTTGTTTTCTCATACTCCCAGAGCAGTTGGTGTTCCTCACTCAAACAGTGTAGCAAAATGTCAATAAAGGTTCTCCTTCATCAAGGTGACATTGAATCATAGCATCTGAAGTTAAAATCTTCTTTCATGAAACTTTTCACCATGACACCATTATCTATTATTTATATATTGACAAAAATCTGCATTGAGTTTTTTACAGGTTTGAATCACCTCAAACGTTTTGTCGATTCATTTCAATATGATTCAAAGTTCAAAATCTCTAAAACCAGGAGAGCATGACGGAGTTCATGGAGGACTGACACTGTCCTCATGTTCCTGACTGACTGAAGAAGCAGGAACTGCAAAGGCCTGAGCCCAGTTCACACCAGCCGAGTCTTTAGAACTTCATTGTGATAAGGATCTACAAGACTTCTCTGCGTACAGAAACGGTATCCTAACACGAGAAAGCTGTTAATCTCAGATAAATATATGATTTTTTTCCCCACATAGTAATTAGTCATGATGGTTTATTTGAGGAAATCTCTGCAAATTAAAATCTGCGTCTGGAGTGACGGTCGGACGAGATCCATCCAAAGAAAACTCATTTGCTCTTGAAAATATTTTCACTTAAATTAGATATTTTTTTGGAAAGTTTTTATGTAAGTTTTAGAATCCACGATCCTTTTCTTACAAGAATTTGATCCAAACGCACAGTAACTGAGTCACCTACCAAGCTAGAAGGTATTCAGGCACTAAAGTCAAAATAAAAGTACTTTCTTTTACTTTAATCAGCATCTGATTGTTTAAAAAAAAAAAAAAAAAGAAAAAAAAAAGTATCCCGGAGCAGTTCTTAAAATGCAGTGAATATTTAATATGCTGTTGTTTACAGAATAAAAATTGAGTCGCAGAAGAACACAGGAGTGTGCTGGAGGATCGGGAAGCATCCCAAACATGTTAATAGCCTGTAAACATGTTAGTGAGGAGGAAAAGTTCACTGTTTCTGTCGCTGTTTTCCTAAAATTTAACAAACTTTTTTAAAGTGAAATAAAATGTCTCAAAGCATTCTCAAGTCAAACGTTTCCAAAATGTGTGTTAAAAATCCATAAAACTAAACTGTGACTGATTAAAAACAAAACCAAGAAAATTTTTTTTTTTTTTTTTTTTTTTTTTGTCCTAAATACAGCCAGAGGTTCATGCAGCATTTTGGTCATAATTCAAGACTCATTTGAGATACCAGAAACAAGTCACAACATTTTTACATTTCTTACTCCAAAACAAGCTAAACTAGGATTTTTCTTTTTACAAGTAGATTTTTTTTCAACAGTTTTAAACATGGAAAAAAAATCTTTTTATTTATATATTCCAACCTATTTAAAATTGAAACACAATAAAGTCGTTGTCCAGTAGTCATCTTCAAAAGATGTGGAGTAGTTATCTAGTAGACATCTTGTGGGGATCAGCTGACAAAAACACTTCAAAGTTATTCTTAGAGTGAGGGGAGTCAATTCTGAGCTTTCAGACAGAAGATTGTTAACATACAGCAAAACTGCGCATTAAAAAAAATCCTTTACGAGACGTTTTGGAATTTCCCCTTTCAGTCAAATTTTTCAATCTATTCCAGTAGACCGTGAAAATAAAACGTAATGAGCATAACGTGGGCTTAAAAAATAGAAAGATAATTCTTCAAGTTGCTGTTCCAAACTGTAAGTGGTCACTGATTACAAAATGAGTCTTTAATACATTTGTGAAACCATTTGAAAGGAATCCTGACAAACGCTCATGAACATGATTACTTCTGACAGCAGCCTCATGGATTCTCACAGTTTTTGGAGTAAATGAAGGGAGAACAGGGAGCAAAGACGGCCTCTAACAGAGACTTTTTGATTCGTTAATAATCCATCTGATAGCCTGATGGGTTTAAACAGCAAACGGCTAAGTCAGTCGTCAATACAAAAGAAATCTAAATCTGGGAAGCAGAAGTCTGCATTTATGCCAAAGCAAGTAAACCAATCAGATTAGAGAAGTGAAAGGAGTTTACATAAAAAATTCTTTATTTAGAAACTGATATTTTCTGATAAATAAATGAATCATTTTATTCATAGTAAACACATTGGAACGCATTTGTGTATGAAAGGATTATGTGTGTTTGCATGCTTTTCTATGAGCTGTAAATTAATGTAACAGTCAGCACAGCAGTGTTTGTTATTATCAGGTCAAAACTTTCAAACGTTAAATTTCTTTCTTACTCCATTAAAGTCACTGGGACATTAAACGTGAGGACTGGAACTGAATGACCGCAGGAAAGTGGATTTTGGCTTTTGTTTAGGATTGTGGGAGGACAGAAATGACATATGAGCAGGAGATCCCAGCAGGTCATGCTCATGAAGAGAGCATGTGGACTTCCTGTTGAATGAGCAGAAAAAAAACGTCTTGAATGCCCAAAAAAACTGACACCAGTTCTGTTCTTTCTGCAGAATCTCAACCACTGGAGTTTTCTGTAGAAAATACCTCAAAGCTGTGATACCAACCCGCATTTTAAAACTTTTTCTGCATTGGACTATTATGGTCTATCTCACTGAAGAAAATGCAAAATACACACTTTCTTCATGAGAGTCCATGAGGCCCTTCTTCATTCAGTTACTAGTGGATGATAAACCAATGAAAAGTTGGCATACCTACTGATCAAATAAGAAAGACAGTATCAAACAAATGCAACACAAGTAAGCTAAAGCCTTACTCACCTGCACCCGTACAGAAGGGTTGACACATACAAGGGGGCTTATAAGACCACCTCAAGGGATGTCAGGAAAATACAATCATTGTTGTGTGTAGTAAGTGTATTGTGAAGTATTTGCAAGGATAATGGAAGTTACACGCACTTATGACGTACAGGTGATGCTGTCCTTACACCTTACTGTATTCCTTAGTAAGGTATAAAAACTGATTCCCTACTGAACGTGCACAAATGCTGCTGTGTGCACGTAATTTGTAAATGCCTGTTGGATGTCCATACAAACTACACTCAGATTGTCTAAATTCTGCATTTCTAAAGGTGCATTCATACCGGATGCGGACAGCACGGTGGGAGGCGTCAAGTTTCAAAACTAAGTCAATGTCATTTGTGGCGGCGCGGCACGATCTTGGCATCGGGTGCGACGCGGCGAGGTTGACACGTCAACCAATCAGGGATTTGGGCCCGTGATGTTTTTAGTAACTAGATCAAAGAGTAGAAAAATAAATTCAGTATGGCCACACGATGAGAGAATTTTCATCCTGAACCTCCATGCATTTCCTTAACTCGCTGGGGCCACAGAGTTGCTGGAAAGTGTCCATGTTACTGTTGGGCCATGGCGGGACACACCCTGGACAGGTCGCCTGCCCGTCACAGATCCCGTGGAGCTGAAACGAAAGAGCCCGTTATGCTAGCAGCACAGCAAAAAGCTTCACTGTACAAGGTCCAGCAGAGCAAGCGATCGCTGTCGTCACACAGGGGGGCAGAGCTAGAGAGACACTCTGCTACTGGCTCCGCCAGAGAAACTCGGCTAGCTGCAAGCTATCCTCGCTATGCTGACCTGCAGAGAACCGCCGCAGAAAACCACTGCAGGTGGTGTCGTCAAGGGGGCGATCCCCTCAGTTCCATTGGCTTATGATGTTTTTCTCAGTTTCATTGGGACAATAATAAAAAGATCTCCCAGTTTTATTTTTATTTTTCCCCTCTCGGGTTAATGCTCAAACTGGGCCACAGACAGACGGAATTATCGTTTAAAATGACTGTCAGGTGCAGCTCCGCTGCAAGAGTGCTGGACACTGCACCGAGAGACTCTGGTGAACTCAGACACGGCAACATGCTTTGCCAGCGCCTTTGCAGAGCTCTCCAACACACATAAACACAGGCTACTCACTCAACATCATCCATTTTTTTCCATGTTGTTTTCAACGAATTAAGTTGGTCGGCTGTTGCTACGTGGCCGGGGTGTCAAGGCGTTGAGCAGTAAATTTAGCAAGTGTCAAAAGACAAGAAGCAGATGCAAATTTGACTCCTCTGATTCATCTGGTGTGCAGCACTAATGAGATCTTTCATTGGTCCGCAGGTTTTGAGGGGGGTTGAAAAAATGAAAAATCCTTAAACATGCCTGCTTCTCACTCACCTTCCCCTTACTTACCCTTACATGTTGTATAAGTGTTCACTACGACCTGTCGCCTGTAGCATGTACGTAGAAAAAAACGGGCATGAACATTTTCTCTCTATGGGTTCACTTAGTGGTCTACCACCTTGATATTTCAAGCGCATCACCTGTGAGCCCCGTACAGGTTTAAGCATTTTTTACCCACAAGACACCCATCTCCACCCATAAGGACAAATTAGACTGTCTTCAAAAAGAAAATATAAACCAGGACCAGCTGACTGCTTTTGTATCAACTATTTTATTGGAATCAATCTGGATGAATGAGAATCTACAAACATTATCCATGAAAATTGTCTCAAAAATATTTTTTGTTAAAGCAGCTTTAATTAAGTGAACCTGCAGAAAATACACAGCTCTAATAAAAAAAAAACCTACTTCAATTTTATTTTGGCTCCATTTATTCAACATTTAAGCTGTGAACACAGAGTCGGGACACAGGAACGCATCAGGTATTAAAATGAACTGTTATATTTTTATACCTGGTCGGAGGGAGTCCAGACTGTTTTAAGGAGTACGGCTCTAACATGTTGTTCTTGGACAGAGTGCACACACACACCACATGCACACATCCTGCATAGATGCTCAGCGTGCTTTTTTTTTTTTTTTTTGGGGGGGGCAGTATCAGGGGCTAATTTATATTATAGTAGCAGCTCTTATAAGACACAGAAGTTGCAGGAATCCAGCGGGAAAACCTGGAGATGGACTCGGTTCATCTGAGCCCTGCAGAGGGAAAGAGGAATCAAATGAATACTCCAGCTTAACTTTTTAAACAAACATTTGCGCTCCACAGACATTGTTGGCAGCATGAGCCAGTAACCTGTCCCTGTTGGTGGAACTGAACACCAGAGCATTCACTGGTACTGGCTCCTACCAAGCCAATGGCTGCTGGCAAGACGGGACATGAATAGCGGCCTATGTTCTGTTTATCCGGTTGGAGGACAGGGAATGGAGGAGAGTAAAAAAGAGGTGGACAAGACTTGATTTTTGCTGGATTGAGTTTTCTACAGAACATTAAACTTTACCCAAACTTTTTTCAATTGTTTTTTTAAAACATGTATGTTTTTATTGTTCTTTAAAAAAAAAACTTCATAAATTGGATGCATGTTGTAAACCAGTAAAATGATGAGTTGATCAGCCATTTGAAGGGTAACCTTTGAAGCCTCACTCAGGTGAGCGTTTCCACTCATAGTTGGACCATCACGGGCATGCAGGGTGTAGACCGACTGCGTATCTTTGTGTCATAGTAGTGCGATTACAGTAAAAACAAAGCTAACAACAACACTGGATGTCATCCAACAGCTCGTTTTTTGGTTGGCTTTTGGTACTTATTTACAAGTCCTTTAATGTTGTTTGAGAGAAGATTCCAAGCGGCAAAAGGGAATACAGCTGCTTACTTGGCGCTTTCTTTTGTCATAATCAACAAGTTTCAATAGTAGCTCCCCACTATCCGGTCCCTTCCATTTTTCTATGTACCAGCGACCAGCAGGAGTTCACACCAAAGTTTTAGTAAAGCTGACCGGTCTTTTCATGTGTTGCATATGCATACACCTATATGTAAATGTATTTATATGTGTGATGAAGAGGCGTTTGGATCCATGTGCAACTGGTTTGTAGCTCAGAATGTATGCTACAGCAAAAACAAGACTTCCCGGTGTCTGCCTAAATACAGTTTGAGTGATTGCAATGATGATAAATAGCTAGTGAGACTTGAGAATGGAGGGCAGGGCCTGATGGGAAATGGAATCCAGATGAGGATATGGGGAAAGTCAATACTCAGGAGATGGCTCCCTCTGGTGGTCAGAGGAAGAGATGGAAGCTGAAGCCCTGGCAGCCAACCCCCCCCCCAAAAAAAGTGGCTCCGGAAGCAAGAGCATACTCCACGAGGTCGGGGAGCCAGCCTGTCTGGGGAGGAATGAGATAACAAGCATTGGAGAAATTATCAATGACTGACAAGTTCATAGTGTTGCTTTGAGACCAGAGCAGGTCAGTGATGAAATCCAGTGCAATATGGGACCAGGAACGTTGTGGTATGGGCAGAGGTTGCAGGAGACCGGCTGGAAGCTGACAAAGGGACTTGGCCATTTGACAGGAGAATCATGGTGTAAAAATTGAGTACTGGGGCCAGGATCAAAGAGGCAGGTATAACAGAGCCACCAGCTCCTCTATGGAGTTTTCATTGAGGCAAGACAGCGCATCAGCCTTCCCTTTCTTGGAGCCCAGCCGGTATGTGATCTGAAATTGGAACAGAGAGAAAAACTACTGATAGGGGTTCAACCTCTTGATGGACTTGATGTTCTCCAAGTTCTTATGATCTGTAAAAACCAGGAATGGCTGAGACTTCCCTTCCAGCTAGTCCCTCCACTCTGAGAACACCTCCTATATGGTGAGCAGCTCTCAGTCCCTTACATCATAGTTTCTCTCTGCGTCATTAAGCTTCCTCGAGTAGTATGCACATGGGAATGTCTAGGACAGTTGGCCTTGGCGCTGCGACAATACAGCTCCAACCCCTGTGCTTGAGGCATCCACCTTCACAATAAACTGCATAGATGCAGATTCCGGATGATGGAAGATGGGTGCCTGGGAGAAGTGTTGCTTGAGGGACCGGAATGCTGTGGTGGCCTCTGGAGTCTAAAGGAGTCGTTTGGACCCTGCTTTCAGGAGAGAGGTGAGAGAAGCCACCACCGAGCTAAAGCCCTGGATAAATTGCCGGTAGAAATTTGCAAAGCCGAGGACCCGCTGCAGCTCCTTCACTGTGGTATGTTGAGGCCACTGCAGCACTGTCTCCACTTTGCCCTAGTCCAAAGCTACTCCCTGAGCGCTGATGATGTCACCAAGGAATGAAATAAAGGTCTGGTGGAATTCACATTTCTCACTCTTGGCATACAGATTGTAGTCAGTGACGTGCTGGAGAACCTGCCGGGCATGGGAGACAGGCTCCTCAAAGGTGGTGGAATAAATAATAATGTCATCCAAGTAAACTACGACGTGACGTTGAAGCATGTGGAATACGTCGTTTACAAAGGCTTGGAACATGGAAAGGACATTGCAGAGTCCAAAGGGCATGGCAAGATACTCGTAATGACCTGTAGTAGTTGAGAGCGCTGTTTTCCACTTGTCACCTTCACGGATACGTATCAGGTTGTAGGCGATACGCAGGTCAAGCTCGAGCCTGGCGCAGTTGTTCTAGGGCTGAAGGAACCAATGGAAGTGTTTGGCGGTACTTCATGGTGATTTGGTTCAGACTAGGGAACTTGATACATGGTCGAAGGCCACCGTCCTTCTTTTTGGCGACCAGCTGATGGTGGGGACATGGGTCTCGAGCCAGGGAAGACCCAAGATTACACCACAGTGAGGAGAGTCTATGGCAACGAGATGGATGGTTTCTTGGTGGCTAGTCAGGATGCCGAGTTGGATGTCCGAAGTGAGGAACTTGACCCAGCTTGAACCCAGGGGACAATCGTCTAGGACAGGGCCGATCACAAAACTGAATATGCCCAAGCCACCTCAACTGGCTCCTTTCAATATGGAGGAGCAGCGGCTCTACTTCGAGCCCTCTCTGGGTGACGGAGCTTCTCACCTTATCTCTAAGCCTAGCCACCCTATGGAGGAAGCTCATTTCAGCCGCTTGTATCCAGGATCTTGTTTTTTGAGTCATAACCCAGAGCTCATAATAATAGATGAGTACTGGAGTGAAAATCAATTCGTAAATTGAAAGCTTCACTTTCTGGTTTAGCCCCCACAACGGACCAGTACAACGACCGCATGACGGCCGACGCCGCACCAATCTGCCTGTCGATCTTGCACTCCTATCTTCCCTCACTTGTGAACGAGACCCCCAAGATATTTAAACTCCTCCACCTGAGGCAGGAGTATTCCACCCACCCAGAGAGGACAAACTACCTTTCTCCAGTCAAGAACTATTGCCTCAGACTTAGCAGTGCTGACTCTCATCCCAGCCGTTTCACACTCGGCTGCAAACCGTTCCAATGCATCCTGGAGGTCCTGGTTTGATGAAGCCAACAGGACAACATCGTCTGCAAAAGCAAAGAGGGAATCATGTGGTTCCCAAACCAGGTCCCCTCTGGCCACTGGCTGCGCCTAGAAATTCTGTTGATGAAGACTATGAATAGAACAGGTGATAAAGGACAGCCGTGCCGGAGTCTAACATGCACTGGGACTAGGTCTGACTTATTGCCAGCTATGCAAACCAGACCAGACTAAACACCGGTCATGAACATGTGTTTATATTATCATATTCATAGTTTTTTTCAGTGATGTAGTGTCGACCCTAATCTCATTGTTTATGTGGACAATCAAGGCATTCTGGTTCAGAACTTTTGTCAGATTTAAACCCATCAAGACGTTGCTTTTGCAAATGTATTTAATACTGAACTGTTGTAGAAATAATAAAACTCAAAATACTGGAAGTTTCACAGAACCTTTAAAAATGGTAAATAATGTTCCTATAAAATTATGGTTAAAAATGTTACTGAGAAAAGACAAAGAGGGCCCAGGTTTTGTTAAAGTAAAGAACTTGTATTACTGTCAATGTTTCACATGTTGTTTTGTCTCCACCTCAGTCAATTAAAGTAGTTTCACACCTTTGTTGATGTCTTTATCATGTGAGTTGTTGGGGGCCAAAGTCTTCAGACTTCCAGTTAGGGGGAGAGGGGGACACACATGGTCACTTTAGATCATCAAAGCTAACAGGAGCGCTTAGACGATTCTCGGACTGAACTGATGTGGAAGATGGCGAGCTCGAATCCTCTGTGAGTTCTGACATGTCGTGTTCTTTGTAAACACCCACCTGTTCTAATGAAACATCTCAAAATGTCTTCTGTAGATGATTGTTTCATTGTGAGGTTGACCTAAAGGCCTGAGATGAGTATTTTTCCCCTACTTCATAAATCCAGGGTGCAGGTTGATCCCACTGCTGTGGTTCAAAGACTCGGCGTCAAATATTTATTTTTCTGGCTTATTAGAAATGCTGCTGCTGCTTCAGCAGAGCTCTGAGAAGGTGCTCTGTGTTGCAGTCCAGCTCAGCTTACAGGTGAGGAAACGGAGGGAGACCCTTAAAGGTGTGTTCACAGACACTCGCAGGTACAGAGGCCAACTTTTCCGGGAGGGTCACAGGCGGGGCTCGTCTTTGACGCTTTGGACTTACCTGTGTGTTTGTGCGTGAGGTTGAAGTGTTGCGTAACACAACGCAGAAACACTTTTTTTTTTCAGAGCAAAATCTGACGCTGCAATACCACTAAAAGAAGAGCTCCTGAAAACATTAAAAAACCGATGTTAGAAGATGTTCTGACTGCAGAAGCACCAGAGAGGTGAAAGGTCAGCAATTTCTCCATGAAAAACTCAACTGATCTCCAACCTGAGCTGAAATGGTTTACTGAGTCTTTCTCAGGGTTTAGGGTCACTGATGTAACATTCAGAATACACCGGTTTTCACAGGTAACACTACCTGTTAAACCCTGTTAAAAGAAATCAGGTCATTGATGAGACTGCTCTGAATCAATGCTGGGTTTGTATGAGCAGAGCTCCCCCAGACCAGCTTCTCTCCTCATGCAGTCAGCTGGCACGAAGAAAGGCTCTTTGACTCATGGGGGTGGGGGGGTTACAGTGCTCTTGGAGTCTAATAGTCTGGCTGGCCTGCACAGTTTCTCCTCTGGGATTTAAAGCAGATGGAGATTTCTGATGGTACATCTCCACCATGTGGTCCGCTGACGAGAGCGCCGCCACAACTCGGGTCTAACCCCAGCAGATCCAGGAAAACCAGAATCGAGAGACGCTGAGGAGTTGACAGTTAAAATGGTTCTGGATTTAGAGAAGGGCTGCAATCAAGGACGCTGCAGTCTGCATCAAAAGCCAAATTCACCACATTCCAGCAAAAGAGGTTTGATCTTCACGCAGAAGCAAAACCTAGAAAGGTTTCTGGAGGGCTTGCTCCACGTCGTGTTTACACGTGAATCATTTGGAATTTCTCCTCAGTTTATTTGGTTTTTCTAATCCACAACACAAAAAGTTTAACCCAAAATACAAACCTCAAACTTAACCAACCATTAAAAGCAGATGAGTCCAAAATGTTATGCTGGTTCCTCCAGAAACTTAAATGAAAGAAAGTCAAGAACATTTTTTACATCTTTTACCAAGTAGAACACCCAACACTCACCTATTCTGTTACCACACAGTTTATACGCACATTTACACACATAAATACATGGATACATACATAAATGACCACAAACATGCATGCACCCATACACACATACACACTGGTACACACTTACATACATATATACATTAACACTTAACAAATACTTACACACATAATAGAGCTACATGGCAAAAAATTATAATCTCTGATTTTTTTACGCAAAATTTGATTTTTGATTTAGATTTTTTTTCCTCCCTCCTTTTCCTTAAAAAAAAATACAAATGACAGCATATATTCGACAAAAACTATTTTATTTTAGCATCAGCTTTGTAAATATGCTCAAACACAAAAGTTAACTAAACACAAGATGTAAGACATGTTTGTAGATCAATGCAGCAGATGTTTTGTGAGCTACCACTAGCTTAAGCATCTCCTAAAAAGAAACACTTCTCTAGTACTTGACAGAGTGCCTCTTCCAGCTGTTGAAACACGTTTGTCGTACTCTCACTTTTGGCAGTTACGACCTTCAAGCAGGTTTTGCTGCGTGTGGTTTGATGCTCCGAGTTTAAAGTCACAATACCACTGGTCAACATTTCATTTTTGACTCACCAGCGAAGCTAGCCGGTGGATAAAAAAAAAAACTACTGGCCAGGCACATTTTTACCAGACAAATTATTACATTATTTTACAAAGAAAAAATATAGATGTTATTTTTAAAAAGGTTATGTTGAATGCAAAGAGAGGAACATCACAACATAATGGAAACATAAGATAATAACAGTTTTAAGTGACTCAGATTTCTAATCAATAGTCTTTGGTCTCTGCTTTTGGCATTTTCACACGGTTTATGAAGTGTTTTATTTTCTATCACGAATTAGTTGTTTATTCTATTTAGCAGAGCTAAAAAAGTGCCCCTGTGACCCCTTTGAGAAGAGCTGTCAGTCACCTTTAATCTGAACCATTGACATATAGAGAGTAAAACATTTCTTCATATTTTTTTAAAGAAAATGAGGGAGGAAGGGAGGGGTGCTAATTTTGTGTAAATGTCCTGTTTTTTGTGTATCTGTTTTTAAGCACTTTGTATTTTTTAAGTATTTTTTCTTTTTTTTTTTTTGCTTTTATGTAAAGTGCTTTGTGTTTCTACTGAATTAAAGCGCTAAAAAAAATTTAAAATTTGAAGGAAGCAAGGAGTGGAATTTGAAGGAGTGGTTCTGCAAGTCCTTTGGTTTCTGACTGATATTCTGATGATATTTGACAACCAACAGTGTTATCAATCCAGCTGTACTATGAGACGGCGTCTACAACCCACTGAAGTGGCCCCGGTAGTGCAACTCATCCAGGACGGCACATTAATACAAGCTGTTGTAAGAAGGTTTACTGTGCCTGTCAGTGTAGTGTCCAGATCTGAGCATGATTCCACGCCCACACCTCCATAGGCTAATAAGTGTAGTCATTAATAATTGTTGTGCAGTTGTGTTGTCAGTACATGCAACTATTTACAGAATAAATCATTTTAAAAGAATATTGAATTCCTTTAAGTACAGGACATGTTTTAATGATCCCTTTATTCTTTTGAGCAGTGCATTATTCTAAGGAATCAGGCAATAAAAAGAAGAAGCATGTTTGTAAAGATGGAGATGTGTTATGATTTCTTCTTCATTTTTACTAATGTAGTTTATGACTTTCAGAATAATTTCTGACAAACCAGCTCAGACATCCCTCCTGTGTCGACTGACCGTAAAACTAATGACTAAATTGGAACAATCTGTTTTTTGAATGGAGACTTTTGTTCCTCAAACACACTGATCTGCAGCCTAATTTGTCCTGTGGGACATCGTTTGCTGGACAGAAAGCCCCATTACGGCTCCACCAGCAGGTAATGAGTGTGGTTTGGACAGCAGCCCCCCTCCCTCTGCAGCGGCTGCCCAACGAACGCCGCGGCAGCACGCACATTTGACGACTCTTAGCAGCACGCATGAGCCACCAATCCAGAAGCATGCAAGCCCTGTGACCCCAAAAGGGACAAAACGGATAAAGAAAATGAATGAATGAATGAATGAATGACTGAATGAATCTGAATCAGACTTTAGCAAAAACTCAATGGGGACTGTCACCTGTAACCTTTGTTACCTCATCCTGTCCCTGTGCTGTTCGACATTTTTCTAGTGACACTTCAACAGGCTGAAGGCACCACGAAGTGTCATGAAGGAGGAAGAAGATGGGCTGTACTAAAACAGGAAAAAAAAAGGACAAAACATTCAGAGTTGAGCAGAAATGTTGGAAAACTCCCAACAACCTTATTTTACCTGCTGGTATCACGGCCATGTTTCTGAGCTACTTCCTCACACCACCAGCTTCCATTGACCACAACCCCACAAACATGGTTACCATGTGTTTGACGTCCGTCCTTTGTTTTCCTCAACTAAAACATCTGAACTTGTTGAACACGTGTCTTTGTGGAAACCTCAACTGGAGCAGAGGTCTTACCCCCCAAAATCCTCATCATCCCTTTGCTTCCCTGACATTTTGTTTTCTTGACAGTCACACTTTCAGCAAGTCTCTCCGGTATGCATTGAGTCGTTTTTATTCGAGCAAAAATCATCAATACATAGATCAGAATGTCAGTTCAGAAGTCTGTACTCCACCCTCTAAAGAAGTGCTAAATTATACCAGATGATCCAGACATGTTGAAGGTCTGCAAACATACCGAATGAGCCAAAACTCAACTAAAGCATACATGTGCTTTATTACAAGTCTTTAAATCTTTTGGTTTTTTTTTTCATTTTTACATAAATCAGTTTTCTGGAACAATAAACCTCCTCCTGACTCAACCAAAGGGTCTACTACCGGATTCAAACCTGTGACCTGCTGGTTACAGGCATAGCCCACTGACCCACGGTTCAGGAGAAAATGTCCCGCATATTTAAAGAAAATGTTTGCTCCTTTTAAAACAGAAAAGGAAACACGATGGAATCTGCTCATTTCAGGACTTGGAGAAGCTGCACGTTTCAGCCTAAAGTCACAGCATTTTCTAAGCTTTGGATTTTTATTTAAGAAATTGTAAAAATCCTTCATCTCTTTGAAGAAGACATTTTCATGAACAAACACATCCAGTGAAATGTCTGAAATGTAAACAGAATGGTGTGGAACAGGGACAGTCCTAATGAGTGAACATAGATAAAAAATTGATGGATATCTAACATAGAACAGCATTTGCAATCCTACCTGTGACATTGAAAGATAAGAATCATAAACTTCACTGTTCGGTGTCCCAGCTTCTGTCTGTGCCTCATTTCTGTCCCTGTTCTCTAGTTTATTGGGGTTCTGGTTTTGGCCCAACTGCTGTGCAGGTTTAAAAATGAGGTCAGCAAAGTTCACCAGAAAGTGGGAGCATATGCTGAGACAAAGAGCTTCTGCTGCCACAAAGTGAGACTCAGCACGTCACCCTCCATTGTTGTCCAGAAACGTTCCCACATGGTGTGTGCCACTCTGTGTCACTCTCTTCCAGAAGCTTCTGCTGAGGTCTGCTTCAAATGAGTTTTTTTGTGTTTGGCTCTTCAGAATTTTTTATGTGTTCAAGCTGGATCTAGTTACCATTTCAAGAGTTTCTGCATTTCTCATTTTAACAGTAAGGATCAGCTAAATGGGTTAAAGCAGGGGTGTCAAACTCCACACCTCGAGGGCCAGTGTCCTTCATGTTTTCCAACCAACCTGCCGCGAAGCTCCTTATTCCCTAAACACACTTGATCCAGGTAATCAGCCACAAATTCAGCAGGATTTCATGAAAACCAGCAGGAGGCCGCCCTTGATGACTTGAGTTTGACACCGATGCATTAAAGTGTCTCTTTAAAGCCTTAATCACATGGGGTTTTGGGTTGTCCGGGTCCGAGGAGGGTCACAGAGAGGAGCGGATGCACCTTTAGGCAAGCGCAGGTGTGTCTTGCGGTTCCTTGAGGCTCGTACGGTCACCTTTAGGGATGTTACGACCCCTGGCCTTGTCTGCGTGTTAGTGTGCTGTATGTGTGTCTGTGTGCGCTTCTATGAGTTTCAGCTCTTGCAGAGGTCCAGCTTCTTCACTGCTGCTGAGGATGCCCTTCCTTTAGAGCTGATTGAGGCAGTCGCCCTCCACCAATCACCAGGCTGGGAGGGAAGCTCAAAACCTCCCAGGAACCTCTGCTCCAGTGGCAGCTGAATTCCTGGGAGGAATTAGATTCTCAGCCTGCCCCTGCTGTCTGTCTGGCAAAGCTTGTGAAAGCCTCTAATTTCCCCATCCTTTGTTTTATTCTAGTTTTGGCATTTTGTTGGCATTAGCATCTTGTCATCTTTGGTTGATGTTTGAGTAGTTGTTGAGTTTTGTGACTGCGTTTCTTTTGTAAGTTTGCCTGAGAAGTTAGGCTTTGAACATTAAGTCAGTCACCTGGTGTTTTTTTCAGTTTCTTTTGTTTTTATGTTAACACCTGCCACTTGTCACCCGAGTAAACGGATATGTGGTCAATTTAACCCTGCCCGGTTTTTCCTTATTTCTTTATGTTACATCTTTTTTTCTTCCTCTCCAAGGTGGGACGTAAAAAGGGATGTCATGAAAATTGAACATACCATTGTCGTGCGTGTGGTAAGTCTATCATAAAGTATCCACATAACGGAAGTTACACACACTTATGGCACGCCTGCATCTCACCTAGTTCCCCCTTGCTTCTTAATTACCCTTACGTATTGTATGTGTTTACTACGACCTGTCGCCCGCAGCATGCAGGTAGAAACACATGTGCGTGAACATGTGGATGCCCACCATAGTCGCTGCTTAAGACCAGAGGACCGTCAGATGCATGCAGTGAAGGCTTGTTCTCAGTTGAAACGTCTCTGTGAACCTTAGGAAACCCAGCTGCACGTGGCGGCTGCGGGGAAACCGCAGTCATGTGTTTGTGTTTACTCTGACAGACAAATGTTAAAACCCAGCTGGTTGTAAACGCAAAAACCTGTTTAAAGCAGTTCAGCATGAAGGTCTAATATTCAGGTTTTATAAAAAGCTCAGTCATTGTGAGGAAGTGAAAACATTTAACTGCAGTCAAGAATGTGTGCATGAATCTTTCTCACATCTTTATTTTTCCATTCTTCTTGGTGAAAGATTTGAATTTAGCGTTTCCTAAAACACCTTTCTTTCTAAGAGCAGCCAGATAAGTGGATCCTGGCATCGGATTCTGGTCAGGAAGTTTTCTTGTGTGTAAAGGAGGAGCTGATCATCTATGAACTCGCAGTTCCTTTTCCTGTCCCCAAAGTTTTGTAAAATGGTCGTACATATGTGTAAGGTGTTCCTGTACATTTCTGCCACCATGTATCAGATAACTGTGGTTGGTCTAAAAGCCCCCTGCAGCATCATGCATGCTCAATGGCGCCCCCTTCGGCTTAGGGCTTTTCCAAACATGAGATTAGCGAGCTGTGAATCTGCCTCTGGTTTGAGTCTGACGATATGGTGGCGTGTTTGATGTGTCTTGGAAACAGATGAAAAGTCAACTAAGTTGTAATAAGCTCGCTGCCAGAGTCCTAAAGTATTTGGTAAGAAATCGGGCTCTGGTTTCAAAGAGCAGAATCTGCTGTAAGCCCCCACAGACGCAGACTAAACACAGCATCAGCCCTATTGTTGTTCTGCACCGTTACAAGCTCTCCCCTGAGATTAGGCAGAAGCCATAAACCTTTGCTGTTACCACAGTCAGCCAATGGCCATGCTGCTCGCTAATGACCCGGCCACTGAGGTCACACCACAGCTCGGTGGCTGCATTTCAGCCAGAATTGAAATATTCTAGGATTTGGGCTTTTGTTTTGACAGTTCTCAGACAAACTTTCAGAGGCTTTCCTCCATATTCTCTATGGCAGAGCGGCCGGTGGTGATAATGGATTCAGCGTGTGATTCACCATCTCTGACCGTTACACTTTCACATGTCAGGTTCAGTTCCACCTCATGGGTTTCCGTCACGTGGCGTTCTGCGGTTTGAAGCCGAATACACAGAAAGAAGCCGTTACTGGAAGGAGAAGGGGAGAGCTTACTGGAAGAGGAGGCTGGGATCCGTGGAAAGGTTGAAGGTCAAACAAATACCACACGTTTTTTCCATCCATTATGGTGAATGTAAGAATAGCTGCACATGCATTTATGCATTTGTATATAGATTTGCCGTGTGTGCATGTTGTCTCCACCTGGGTCTGGGTTCCATCGCCATCTTCCACTGGCTGAATCATGTAATCCACCATGTTAACACAGCGATTATCTATCATTATGCAGAGCTCCAGTTTCAGAAAGGCTGTGAGCATCCAGGCTGGTGTTTACCAAGTGTCAACACTGACGTCTCTTTTCCGTGTCTGGGATGAACGTAACCGTGTTCTTGTAAGTCACAGCACACAGGAACATTTACTCAAACCAGGAGCAGCAGCTGGTTAACCAACATTTAATCAGAAAGCTTCACCAGAAGGATAGCATCTCTAGAGCCGCTTCCAAACCTCAAGAAGTTTCAATGCAGAAAGCCTGAAACTCCAGCAAACAAACAAACATTTGTTTTGAATACATTTCATATGCCTTAAATGTTTCCCAGTTTTAGAAAACATCACGGAATAAAAGTTCTGACATCTCTGGAGGCTTTTTGTGATTGACATTAAAGAACTGCCCGTCCCACAGCAGCTCCCACCCCCCCACTTCAAATCCAGGAGCAGATGTTCGTTCCATGAATCCTGCAGATGAAAAGTGTATGGAGCATGGAAAACCGTTGTTACAGAAAACAGCTGTGGAAACTGCCAGTGTCTTTGTTGGAGCCATTCTGCCAGTCACGAGCTTGGATTTGAGATGGGGATTCATGGCATCAATTTTTGTGGATCCCACCCCCTCACGAGAAACAGCTGATTTCTCAGTAGATCTTATTGGACTTCCTGCCTACCCAACGGGTAGTCTCAGGTCTGGATTCTCCCCACATTATCCTCCCTGATTATGTTCCATATGTGCGTGTGCACTCCAGTGGCATGAACTTCTACTTAGTATAAAGTACACATGTGCACTTTATCCCCACAATTTCCAGCCTTATTAAGTCGCCTTATTCCATATCTCACCCAAAAAAAGGCCAGAGAGACTTCGCTGACCCGTCATTAATGAAAGCCAGCTTCTGTCTGCCGCTCACACCAACTTCCAGGTTCTGTCGGGCTCGATGACTCAAGGTCGTTCCAGTTTCTGCCCAAACCGGCGGTTTTACACTGACAGTTAAATATAAAACTGCCTCAAAGTCAGAACTGAAGACGGAGCACTTGCTTTCATTTTTTCTTGTCCAGATGATAGCTCCACACATTTTATTGGACCCTAAGTCCAACACGTAAGGGTGAGTAGGGGAGACGCAGGCGCATCATACAGATTTTTCATTGTTTCAACACCCCCCCTCAAATCCTGTAGACTGTACAAGGAGCCCGCTAGTGCTGTTCATGTGATAAGTACACGCTCCCTTGCTGCAGCCTGACTGTTAGAAATTAGGAAATTAGACAATCAGAGTGTGTGGTCATCCTACGGGCACTTACGTATCACGTGCACACTCAATTTGTGCACTAGAGTGTGGCATAAGAACACCAAACAACAGCATCACCAGTACGTCATAAGTGTGTGAAACTTCCATTATCCTTACAAATGTTTCACGATACACTTACCACACACACGATAATGGTACGTTCCATATTTTTCACGTCACTGAAGGTGGTCGTATGAGCCTCAATGGAACTGTAAGACACACCTGCGCTCCCCTTAAGATCCAGCCGCTCCTCGACCCTCCACCAACAATCCAAAAACCCACACAGCCAATACGGGTCAACCCCCCTCCCCCCAATCTCCCTCCAGTACGGATGCATGTTTCTGGGTTTAATTTCTGGATCTATTTCTACATACAGTTCTATTCCAAAGTTTAATATCTTGACAATTCAGATCAGTAGGAGAGCATAAAATCCCACCCACAGGGGGTCTGTGATGGACATAAAACACCCCAACAATGACACACACCCCCAGCTCTTAAATTCCTGTTATAAGAGTTAATTTAAAAGAGCAACAAGCGATCTCCCTAAACTGCATCCAAAATATTAAAGCAGGACTAAGATAAATGCCAAGAAAAGACACTAAACGCTAAATTAAATACTAATGAGCGTACACCGGATGAAGAGAAAGGTCTTAGCACTTCCACAGTAGCTTCATCTTTAGGACATGGAGAACTTGCCCTCTGATCTGAAGAGTGAAGCTGTACTGAGAGACAGCTGCGGCGAGCATTGTTAGCTGGCATTCTTACATAGAGTAAGTTTGAAATAGCGTCTGCATCCATGTGTATTGCATCAGCATGCAGCAGGTCTGTGGTCATCATTATGATGAGTGTGTGGCCTGTTCTCCGGCTTGACTTAAAGCAGATCTCACCACAAAACGAGCAACACTAAACAGAGAGGAGGAAAACAGCCTCCTTTCTGCTAATGGGACGGATTTATTTACACGGGCTAGCAATCAGGGATTCAACCGTGTTTGTTTGCCTTTTTTAATGGAATCGTGCTGACGTGCTGACTCAGATGTTTGGGGTGGGGGGGCACTTTGTGCAAGTCACATTTAGCTGTAGACACTACAAAGAGTCCATTTGTGTCGGTACATATGTGACATGTGTGTTTACATGCAAGACTGCCAAGACGTGACAATGGCTTCAGCTTTCAAACATTTCCATGAAGAGTGGAACAGCACTCGGGTTCTTCTCTGCAGCGGCCTGCAGTCTGTAACCTAGGGTTGATTTGGATCGGTTCCTCAGTCAGCAAGGCTTACTATCAGACAGCATGAAAGATCTGACCCCTCTGTTTTCTAATCTCTGACCCTGGAAGCTGTTGCTCTTCATGTTAGAACCCACTGAGCAGGAAGGTTACATCTCATGCTAACAGGGCCCACATTGGATCAGAACATGAGAAACAATGTGGGGTGAGGTCCTTCACAGGAAAACTACAACGCAAGAATTCCTCTCCTCTGACATGAGCTGTAGATGTGTTTCAAGGAGCAGCTGCTCGCATGAAATTACAATGAAACCATCATCCAGCTATGAGCTGTTTCTTAGAATTTGAAATGGGATGAATCAAATCAAACCATGGAGACAGTAACAGACAGAAGGCAATTAACTTTCCCTGCAGGGATGGAAAATCCACAAAAGACAACAGACCAGCTTCTTCTCGTCTTCCATTTTTCAGTGAGGAGATAAAACAGGCTGCAGTAGAAACACGTCAAGGTAAAAACAATCATCTCTCACTTTCTGTTTGTCACAGATGAAGTAAACTAGAAAATATTGTATCACTAAAAACATTGATGAAAAGACAAAGAACTAACAGAAATCCTCAAACAGCAGGAGAAATTTAACACTGGATTATTTCCATCACAACTTTTCTATCAGCCCTATGAATGATGAAAGTTTTGCAACAAGAAATAAGTGTAACTGAAGTAGAGCACAGTACACATGAAAAAAAACTTAATAAGTAAAATATATCTGTAGAAAAAGAGAAGACTTTTGTGTCTCAGGTTGAAAGGATGAGTGATGATAACAAAAATAAAAATAAATGTAGCATAAAATATAGCCGAGGGAAGTGTCGAAATCAACTGAATCACCAACAATGAGAGTTAAGAACACAAATCTGATCAAGATACAAACTTGTTTCTAAAAAATGAAGGAAAACCTAAAAACAAACACAATCTGAAAGAGACAACATTGAAATGTCTACACAATGTTGAGTTTGCAAAAAAATGTGACTAGAAATGAAAAAAATATAAAAAGCTATACATTTTTAATAGCTAATATGAACATAAGTGATACTGAGCAGCAGGCAAAAAAATCCCTGAGTTTAATTGTAGTAAAAACTTTATTAAAATTTAAAATGCTAAAAATAAACAGCTGAACATTATATAATATAAAACTAACGAACAATAATTAATGCTTTCCGGCTAAATCTGAAATAAAAAGCAGAAAGTTTGAGATAAAAATAAGTTGATCATTTCTTCATAATGAAGAAAGTCTTCAAACTTCCACACGAGCTGAAGCTAAAGTTTTGCGTCTTGGAAACAGATGAAACCTTTGTCTGGCAATTCTTTTTTTATGGTAAAATGGAAAAAGTTGCAGTTTTTAAAAAGTAAACTTTCTGATAATTTATAATTGATTTAAACGTTTTAGTATAAAAACAGAAGACGTAACAAGTTTAAAATCATCCCTTTAGATTTATAGCTTAAAGGTGAAACTAAAGTAAACGTGAATCAATAAAATGTGAGGTCATTTCCTTGTTTGTTTTTATGATGTTATGTTTTTTTTATTTTTTTCCCGCAAATGAGAAACGTAGCAACAGCCTGAGAGTCCGGAGCTCGTCACGCACTGTCGAGGATACTCACACCTCTTCAGAGAGTTAAGAATTCATTTACACAGGTTTAAAAGTGACTTAAACATGAAGTGTTTCAAATGTGAAAAAACCTGCAACAGCAGGCCCAATTTTTTGTTTGAATGTTCTAAAGTTAACAGAGTTAGTTGCAAAAAAAAAAAAAAATCCAAACATGGGTTAAAAAAAGAAGAAATATTTTCCTAAAACAACAGGAATCCCCTAAACAGACTGAAAAATACACACTCCTGATGAGGAGGGGTTCAGCCCCACCTCAGAAAAACATGAGCCGAGCCGATGTGACAGAATGAAGCTAAGTGATGCTGTCATTGGGCTCCACCGCCTGGACAAAGTGGTGAGTGTGCCTGTATTTGTGTTAGACTGGCAGACACACTCACAGCAGTCAGGCCCATTAGTGTGCAGTAATAGGAGGGGATATTGGTGGCGCATAGGTGTAATTACCTCCAGCTAACCTGCTGCTGAGGCCGCGTGGCGCCTCCAACACAAATATCAACTGCAGAACATAGATCCCACTTTGTGCTGTTTTGCCGCCTGACCTGTGGGAGAAAGTTCACTAGAGTCTGCCGTTCTGGGGGTGATGTGAATGTGTGAGAGTGGGACTAAGAGGGGAAAGCCCTGGAAAATAAAGACCCAGAAAGAAAATCCAGAGTAGACGCACGAGGAGAAGTGTAGTGAGGCTTTGTTGCCTCAAGGCTTTGGTCTATCCCGGAAGGATTTGTTTCCATGCCTCCACTGATCCTCCTGATCTGGCCCTCATCCTTCTTTTTAACTCTTTCATACTCCATCCATCAATCTTCCTCCACCCATTCTTTATCGACCTGTAGTTGGACATTCTGCTGCTGTGAAAACATCTGTTCGGCTTACTGGTTCAACCTGGAGTCTTGAGAAGGTTCCAGTAAAACTTCAGGTCAGCCTCAATGTGGAGCACCACCATTCTCTGAACTACAGAACATCTCAGTCCAGAGATGAGATTATAGCTGTGGCTGCTGTGACCGAGCCGACCAGAAGAAACTCCCAGGGACAGTTAAAACAAGAAAACCAAGGTTTTAGGTGATTTGTGACCACAATAGAATAGAAGACTGGACCCAGTAGCTCCAAAACGGCAACACAACAACCCAGAACTTCTACTGCAGAACTGGACTAATTCATGTTCCACAAGCGTGTCAGAGAGTATCAAACATCCCTGATTTGACAGCTCATTCAGAACTTTATCATAACTGAAAAAAATGACTTCTAATGAAAAGACAAAGCAGAAAAACAGCAGAAAATCCACATTATTTTGTCCTTAAAATGCAAAATGCCCAGAAAAAACTGCAGAATATCCATGAGCTTGCATGAGGTGAGACTAGAGAGAAGGAACTCCACTCACAGCTTCTGGCTTCAAATAACCACTTCATCACCAGTCCAAACCTCATTTTACAAAAGGTGGACTTCGGCATTGGAAGAGCTCCACCAGACTATTTCAGTTCATGAAGCCAACCTGGTCTATGACAGACCTGATCAGGTCTGTCATTTAGCTTCAATATCAATTCAGCTTTACCTTTTAAATGTTATCAATGTTTAAGTTACATCCTAACTGACCGCAACAGTTCCGTCAGATTATACACTGCCGTTAAATCCCATCATGCAGCACGGTAAAGCCTGCAGACGAGTGACAGAGACAACAGCGATTTTTTGGGTGAAGAATCCTTAAATTAAGAGCTCAGTCCTGGAACAGCTGAGATCATTTCCACTTTTTTCCAGGATGAGGATGTTTGTTGGTGAAACAGCTGGAAGCTCGTTTGCGTTTGTTCTCCAGGACGCTGACGTCCGTCCTTCGGTTGGGATGCAACCGTGTGGGAAATGTTGTAACTGTGAAGAATGACGATCCTGATGGTCAACATGTGCTCAGAATCTGTTCTCTTCTATTGGTGTGAAACTGAAGCTGGAGGAGATGTGACGTCATGCAGGTCTGGAGCGTCTGGTCACACATGGTTTCTGTGTCAGTAGCCTGCAGCTGTTCAGCTGGGAGCTCTGGAGAGTTCAAAATGTGAAGGCATGTCTGCAATGAACCACTGACAAACTTTCACAAACCTGTCACCGTAGTGCCAGCTTTAATTTTTAGACAACCACCATTTTACCGTTTTTAAAATGTAATTTATCCAACAGTCTGTTATTTAAATAGATGTTGTAAAGGTATCTTCAAGAATGTGAGAAAACGTGTCCAAGTTTCATTTTGTTTGGAGGACATCTCAATGTCTTTTTGGGATTTTTAGAACCTCACTATTGAACGTCTGGAGTTTTAAATGTTATAAAAGTTTAAATAACTTAAAATAATGTAAAGAATGATAATGTCCCAAACACTCATCTATAGTGTAGCACAACAGTACCTCTGAAACAGTACCTTACACTGAAGCACTTTAGTTGCATCTCCCATCTACTTAGTTATAAACAGAACTTATTTGTTTTACGACATTTCTTGGCATCCCCTGAGACGTGGATGGAATTCAATCCACTCCACTTTGACTGGATTTTCTGACATTTTGGACTTTATGAGCCTGTTTGGACCACAGCAAGCCTCACAATGCTGCTCAACCTGCACAATTTCTAATGTTCTTCTTAAAAACTGTAAAAAAGTCAACTTGAAATGCCGAGCAGCATTGCTCCATTCACTGCAACAAGTAAGGTCAAGAAGTTTCTACTGGGATTGGCCAATAGGTGACACTGATACTAACCTCCAGAGGCTCTGATCGTCAGCTGCCCTGTCCCAACACTGGATCATCTACATATTAAACCCCCCTCCCCCTCCCCAATGAAGAAATTAAACTTTTTTTACTTCTTAGAAAGTCCCATGTGAATGCTGTTCTTAGTTTGTCGTCAACAATCACTGTCCAGCAACAAACAGTTTGACCAGCACCGGGTTCAGGCTTCACCGGCAAAAGAATCTGGTTCCCAGTTATGCTCACGGTAACTGTTCTGCAAGAGTAGCTTTTTCAACTTATCATGAAACTCTGCTGTTTAGAATGAAACTGGAAAAGTCCGGCTGGATCAGCAAGGACCGTCAAAGAAGGGTTGTCTATTTTCCACTTTAGTTCCTGTGAGAAGTAAGACCAACTGAAAAAAGAAGGAGACGAGCCGCCTACGACTTTCCATCCATCAATTTTCTGTTCCTGCTTGATCTTCAGACCGAGCTGTCATCGGTGGACAGGCGGGGCTCCCCTGGACGGGTCAGCGCTCCTACAACTTTCCAAATGAAGACCATTTTTACATGAATCACTGAAAACTGCAGACAGGATCCAGAAGCAAATGCATGCTTGTACATTTCCACATGTAAAAAGCTTGTAGCCTCTACACGCCTGTACTTTTAAACATTTTTGAATAGGTACGTTTTTGTGCTCCTCTCTGTTGTCATAGAGGGTAGGTAGTAGAATGGCTCCCATAAGTTTGAATCTCTGTTCATGTACTTCATTGAGTTTGCCATTTCAAGCTCTGAATAATGACTTCTGTCCACTGGGTTCTGGTAATGCGGCTGGACTATGCCACTGCCACTTACTTCCGATCTTTGTTTGTCTGTCCTGCTGGACCTAATCTCAGCTGGCCTGTGTGAGTGTGAGCTTCTGTCTTCTACACCCTCAGCAGCACATGACTTGGCTCTGGCGGCCCTTCCTCCTCTGCTTCCTTCTGTCTAGACTTCAGCGAAGGAAAGCGAGAGGTAAACTGAGATGCAGGATTAGAGAAAGGTAGGGAGAAAGGAGAAATGGTTCTGTTCAGCCGCTCTGTGGCCCGATAAGCTGCCAGAAGTTTCCCAGTGGATGCTCCCTACTCTGGAAATGGTTTAAACTGGTGTGCTGCTCTCAGAGGCTCCAAAGACCTGAAAAATGATGACTACCATGGGCCTGACAGTCAGTTATTGCAATAGACACCACACCCCCACCTGCCTTATGCAACTAATGAGATATTTATTTGAATGGACACACTCTGAGCTCTGTCCAGAGAAGACTGTAGTCCATTACATCGTCTCCATTAAAGCTGAGCTCAGTTGTTGGTGAAATTAACAGTTAACCCTTAAACTGTCCTCTGCCACTCGCACCACCCTCCGTGGTGCTCTTTGGCTCTGAGGGGTGCAGTTTCCACTGAAGACAAACAATATGCAGACTACAGCAATTCTGAATTGAAAAAGTGTTTTTGACAGCAGAGAAAAGTAGTTTTCAAACATTGAAACCACCAACACGTCAGAGCTTTAGCTCCAGTGTTGATGTTCTTTAATCTTCCTTAACTCTTCAGCCGTGCAATAAATGCAATTCCAGTGGATTCTAAAACAGAGAAAAGCAGCTTTGCACTTCAATACTTTGAAATCCAACACTTTACAGTAGTGAAGGGATCACCCAATTAACGTAAACCAACTGATTCCGAGATGGAGAAAACCAGCATGACAAATCTGTCAGATATTGTGTAAACAGTTGAGTCAAGGCAGTTCAGAGAGTGTTCTGTCCTGTCATCAGCAACATCTCCACTGTTAAAGGCTTAACCTGTTTGCAGTGTTAGCTTCCCATTCTTTTATCTATAACACAGTTAAAAACCAGGTTACATCCTGTTTGCTTGCATTGATCCAGACACACAGTGTCACTGGGAGAGAAGCAGGTCCATTCTCCTACAGAACTTGACCTTCAACTGCAGCATGAAGACCTCAGAGGGACAGGTGAGACACATTTTCTACACTTTTCTCAGCGAGACATGAACATTTTCACACTGTTTCTCTTGTTTAAACTCTTAAAGTTCAAACCTTTATAGAAAACAAGTCCAATTTTAAAATGAAATCAAGAACCTAATTACTGTGAAGATTTATGTAACATTGGCAAGCTGCACATGCTGCGTCTTCCTAAAACACGGCACGGAAGAGACTGATTGACAAGCTAAACAGCAAAGTCACGCTGAAAAAAAGACCACCAAACAGCAAGACCACGAAAGGTGAACTGCGATATAGCGAGGGAAAACTAATGATAATGCTCTCCCAAAGTTTGGTGCATCAGATCAGGGTGGCACAGGACATAAACAGACACCGCAATGGAGCAGAAAAGACGTCACATCACCATAACCAATTTGGGAATCATGGGAAATCACGCCCCAATAGCCAATGAGACGAAGCCCCGCCCCCACATGAATATGGGATCAGCTGGCAGTGAAAACATGAAAACTGAATTGAAACTGAAAATAGAACTGAAAGCAAGGATGCACAAACAAAAAAGAAATTTAAGAATACGAATAACTGCGACAGACTGGCGACCAGTCCAGGGGTGTACCCTGCCTTCGCCCATGAGTAGCCGGGTTAGGCTCCGGCAACCCCGTGACCCCGAAAGGGATAAAGCGGATTGGAAAATGAATGAATGAAAGAATACGAATAAACTTTGTTTTTATTTTGTAACAGTTTTAATTTTCTCTTTTATTTAAGTTTTACATTCACAATCATTTATTATAAGTACATTGTTATTTCAAACTTAATATTTCATTTTTCACATTTTCAATAAATCCCTCAAGTTTACGGTGTGTACTTTCAAGTTTTCAATTGTTTTCAAATTCTCCAGTTTGGTTTTTTTTTGTTTTTTTTACAATGTCTCGTTTTCAAATTCTCAATTTTGTCCTAGAATTTGCTATCTAGTTTTTCGTTCACTTTAGGCTGATCCAAATATGACCCCACAGACTTAGCCTGTACCGTCTAAATGTTGATAATAACCAGACAGACTGGAAGCGTGGTCTCTGTGCTGGAGGGATCACCATTTCCTCTGTTATTGGATTCTACTCAGTTCAGGGCTTCACCCTGCCTCCTTCTCTTTGACCTTTGACACCGACCTCATGGAGAAACAACAGGCCTGTATCCTGTAACACTCACACTTCATAAACATCGACAAAAGCCCCTAACTAGCAACTAATTGCAGGCCTAATTAGATGTGGACGAGTGAGCCGGAAATTTTAATTAAAACTTTTCCGTGATCACTGAACCGAGCGAGGCACCTGCCTATGACCACATGATGTCACTCTGTTACCACGGCTACTGATCCAATTACTCGAGTTTTTTCCTAAACTGGCATGGTTAATGAGTGGTACCAACAGGAGAGGGGGGTTTTCTGTTGGTTTTTGGAGGTTTGTAGAAACACCTTCCAGCTTGTTTCCTGGCTGTGAAATACTGACTGGAAATGTGTTTGGTTTGTCTGCAAACTTCGTATACAATTCCAACCTGACATGGGCTGTGTGGTTAACAGCTCCTAAAATAGGTAGTACAGGGTGTCATTTGATACCACAGCTACATCGAAAAGGACCATGGGGTCACTTCAAAAAAACAAAGCTGGAGAACTACAAAAAGCAGGCCAACAGGCAGCCACCGCTCAAAGACATTGTTCCAACCGAGGCCCCTGAGGGTTCAGCTGTAGTTCACTGCCCTATCCACCCATCAAGTTTTAAATAAGGCATTATAATTCCACCGAGGACCTTGAGTGAGCCTGTTAAACTAAATACCCCACCCCCCCACCTCTCAGCTCAATGCCTTTGGGTGAGGCCAATAAAACACACCCTCATTTTCTCAATAATCAGCCATGTTTATCATGCATATTAGCCCCTCCAATAACTCTAAACGTCATCTAATCCCCTAAAAAAAAGGCTCTGAGAGAAAGCTGGTCCTCATGCCTAATTTTACCCCAGTGGTTTTAGCCAGGCGCCTGGTCTAATTCAAATTTTATGTGGCCCCAACACGTCTGAGAACAAAGTGAGAGCCTTTAGGGAGCAACTACAGTGACAAATGAGCCCAAATAGGCCTGTTGCTTGGTGACTGTCGCTGGACCCGGAGTGGCTAATCTCTCAAAGTTAGAACAACTTTCAGTGTTTGCGTGTGGTTTCCCCTTATCAGGCCGGCACTCATCTGAATCGGTAAAAGCCCAAAAGTGATCACAATTTTATTTTCCACACTGAAGTGACCTTTTATTGAACTTCGCTCAGTTGTGGATTGAAATAAATGACTTTGGTAGACAAGCGTGCGTTTTGGACGGCATACACTGGTGGGCTTTTTCAGTGGCACAGAGAGGCCATTTTGACCATGAACAGATGGATGAAGATCCAAATGTTTTGGAGTCTTTTGTATTTCCTCTGAGGACAAATTCAACAAGCTAAGTCCAAAGAGTGTTGATGTTCTGCAACACTCCTTACCAGCTGACTCTACTCTGAATACAAACATCAACCTACACAAACCAGAAGGTCAAGTCTTGCCAAATAAACCAAAAAGTCAATTAAAGAGTGATGTGTCATTTTATATGAAATGTCTTTTTACTTCTGTTGTTGTTGTTTACAGTTGTTTACAGTTGTTTACAGTCCCATCAGCAGTTCCACTGTTCTGCTAAGGTGTTTGTTTAAAGATTTGAGACTATTTGATCTGATTCCTCTTTCAGATCATCTTACAACCTCCAGGTCATAACAACAAATTAACAACCTTGGGCTACATTGTGTCTGAAAAGAGCCTTTTTTGTCTCAAAGAGATTCAAACATTGTACAGAAACATAAAATGATGTGTTTGTGTCTTCATAAATAACTATAATCATTTATCATTATTTGTCTTTTATCTATCACGTGTCTCTCCTTTGCTCTAACTGCCTTCCAGCTCAGTTTCATGCATACCGGTAAAACTGCTTCAGACGTCACTGCTTCTATCTGACCTCATGCTTTCCTTTATTCTTGGACTCCCCAAAGGTTAATGAGCAGAATGTGTGATGCAACCTGCACTGTTCTTCAAACCAGCGCACCAAAGCAGTGCAGGAGGTCTCTGAGTAAAACGTTTTACTGGAATCACATGCAAATCCACGCACATCAATGTCGGAAGACACTAAACCCAACTTTAAATACTTAAAGTTAAACTTTAAATACTTAATAGAGCACGCCTTGGTTAGACTTTTACCTGGCAACACAATTCCACATTTTGTATTAAACAAAGTATCAGTAGGTATATGATGGTTCAGATTAAGATTTTGGTTTTGATTTAGTTTGTTTTTGTAAAGGTCCATTTCACAAACGGGGTTGTCTCACGGCGCCACACGAACAGAAAACTTCTAATGAAAGGATTGTCACAAACCAAGATCGTATTATAGTCTATTATGTCTGATGAATTTGATGTTTTTCTTGTATTCTTTCCTTCTTGAGACAACTTTAGCTGTGATTTCATGATTAGTAAAAAAAACTGAACTGAAAAAAACACTTTTTTCATCCAATATGAGTGTGTCCATCTTAAGTTACGAGCAAAGATTTTCTGAACTGAATTTTTTTTTCTTTTCTACAGTAATGAAATTCCAGAATAAAATGTTAATGATATCCTAATTTAAAGAAGAACAGGTCAATATAAGCATTTCAAACAGCCCAAAATAATATTGTAGGAGCATCAACCAGCCCCTTCGACCACGTTCTTTTCTCAATCTTTCAGCTCTTTGGCATGTCTGCTGTCTGTCTCCCAACAGAGGCTGCAAAAATAGCATTAGCATACATAGGAGGGGAGTTTTTTTTAAACCATTACATAGAATCAGATATCCGACTGTTGACCATGACATCATTTTATTTATAAAGGCTCAGGACCAGAACCAGATCAGATGTCTTCCTCTATCGTCTGGGGTATTTTCACATCTTTTTGCGGGACACGAAAGCAGAGGATGGGCAGGCGGATTGCAGCTGGACACGGACCAACCCTCAACCAGTAATAATACAGACAGAATTACATAGTAGGTTTCTTTGGACAAAGATTCGGGTGGTCCAGAAGCAGTAAGCAGAGTGAGCCATAGCTGAGGAGTTTCCACTTTATCAGAGATGATAACATCAATTATGTTCAGGATCAAGCCATGGACTTAGCTGTAACATGGCTCATTGAGACAACCAGAAGGAAGCAAATTTATCAAAGCCATTTTTTGTTCATGTGTAATTTGGCTAATTTCTTCAAACATAGTCAGCCTAGCTAATAAAAACTGTAAATGCTAAAGATGGTGTTTTGGACCTATTATGGCTCAATGCCTAATGTCCATCAGGAATCAAAAGTCAACAGTGGAGCTGGACATTACCGAATAATTTGTTTTCATTGGATGAAGACAAAGAGAGCCGTCTGCAGATCAAATGCAGGATAACCGACTGCAAAAATGTCTGCTATAGTTCATGGAAGTGTCACTGGCGTGTGACCATTACTGCAAACAGACAGTGGAAGAGTAAAATGCAGCAATGATCTTTAAAATGCAGATATTTTAATTTTTTCATTTGTATTCATTTGCATTTGAAAACGCTTTATGCAATAAACGTAATTCCAAGGAAGGTGAGGAATCTACACCATATTTTGGGTTGGATCCTAAATGTATCAGAGAATGGTGCAATACTGGCTGATATTGCAAAGGCAGAGAAACAAGCAAACTATGTCCTGGTGGAAGTGCACAGAACATGAACAATGAATTAGAAGAACTGGTTTGAACATGGATTATTGAGAAAAAGACAGAGAGGTGCGCATGTCTCCAGAAAAATGATTCACATGAAAGCAAAGAGAAGACCAAAAAAAACTCTTATTTAATAAATAATCTATTCTTTAGTGTGCAAAAGGTAATTTATGGTCATATATATGGATATAGTTTACTCTGGAAGGCTTAAGAAAAGCATGGTATAGGGCCTTTAAACATTTTCTGAGTATTTTTTGCAGTATTTGAGTATTATTAGCACCCTTTGATAAGGGAGGGGGGCTGAGTGCATCCCCAGTCTGATGGTTAAATTCATCAGCTGATCTCCAAATGGGCAACAGTGGCCTCAACTAAATGTTTGTATACAAAATGATGAAAATAATCTACATTTCTTGCGTGATTTTAGAGGAATTCATCCATGGAAAAAGGTCTCCGACGACTATGAATTGTGCTGTACAGGACAATCAGGGACTTTTACAGAGCAGTTTGACCTGTAATTACAGGGGAAATTAGCAATAAGTGGCGATTTGTGTTCAAATGTACATGCAGGCTTTTAAAAGAGCCGGGTTTGCTCATAACTTTTCACTAAAGACTAAGAACAGGAAAATACTGAGTGACCACTTAAATTTACTCAAGTGGCACAAGGATTTCTATCAATATTTAGTACAGTGAGTTGTTAACCTGATTATCCAGAGTCTAACCAAGGATACTTTTCCTTTCTTTAATGGTAGAACTGATCAGTAAGGTTGTTGGGGTTAAGCTTTGAAAAAATTAGCTACTGCTCGTAATCTTGAAGCCATTTGGACTCCACAGGGTCTGCTGCTCTGAACTGCATTGTAATTGTCCAGCTGATTTTTAAATGTTCTGTAGCTGAATCACTACCATCTGCCACAGCCAGTGTCCTGCCAAATTGTTCACCCTGTTTCCAAAGCCAGAACATTTGTTTAGATTCAGATGCAACTATAAGAACCGCAGCAACTGTCAGCCCCACTAGTTGATGACTGCAAACTCAAACTAACTTTACTTTCTAAATGGTTCAGCAGCATCTACTTTTTACAACTATTTTTGTGCCTACATGTTTGGCTAACTGTAAACTTTTCTTGGTATGTAATCATGAAAATATACCACAGATGCTCCTCCTCTCTGCTATGCTTAAGCTTTTCCATTTAAATTATTCACATCTATCAAGAAGCACCTGATCATTGTGATCATAATTGTTCCAGTTCATCAGCCTCCTAACATGCAACAAAACAGATCCTTCAGAACTAAATGAGCAGCACCGACAAAACCAGAGAATCCTTCTCTTCTTCTCAAACTTCTGCTGTGTAAAACAGACTCATGTGAGTGTCATGTTTATCGTCAAAATTGGCTTGAAGTGGGAACATTGAAAAGGATAAAACATTCCTGGATGGGTTTCAGATTCGCACTGTTTCCCTGTGTTCAGGACACCTGTGTTGGGCGGGGCCCCTCCTCTGAGTGCGTGTGAGTCACTTCCTTGGGGGGGATAGCATCAGTAAGAGATGACAGGGCGCTCAGGACTAATTAGAGAGGTCTTAGCAAAGCTGCAGTGTTGATGTGAGGTGCAGTGCAGCTGTGTCTCCTTCAACACGCTCTTAAAAAGCATGGAGTCCTCCATCCCATCCACACAGAGAGCAGCTCTGGGTCTGAAGCATGGGGAACGCACAGAAGTCACGGAGGGATCAGTCATCTGCTCCTGTTGGGGCAGATTAATGCTGAATCAGCCAAACAGATGATCAACAGTAGTTATTAGCTAAGACGGAGTTTCCCTGCACAGGAGAACACCTGTGTTCAGGTAACAGCCTTTCTTTACAGGTGAGCTGATATTTGAAAAGGAGGTGAAGAAAGGCGCCAGTCCATAGGTTATCATGAACAGACCGGCACAGCACTTTTGGTTACACAACCAAGACAACCAATAATATGGGGGGGGGGGGGGTATTTTGATCTTTTTTTATATTGATATTTCCTGCATGTCCCATGCAGGTATGTTCATTTTTACTTGCAGACAGCTCGTGTTCACACTTAAGAGCAGTTGGGACTAAACCTTCAGGACGACAACGCCCCCCATAGCGTTGTCCAGATAGGGTCACAGCATGTTTTTAGAGTAAAAAGGCTTTTGTCATATTTTAATTTAGTTCTGTATTCTGCTTCCTGAAATTGTATTAAGAGAAGATCCGGTCTGCTGGTGCGAGAGTCACATGTGCCGTTAGGCAGATTATCTGCATTTGTCTTTCATCTCAAGAAAAACTTTATCGAAAAACTTAAAGTTACTTTTGAACAGGCACTGATGTGATAAGTTCAGCATTCTGAGTTCTTAACCTCTTTTACGGCAGAAATCTTCTCTCAACACAAATATTCTGAACTTCTTTGTACAGATTTTGTTAAAAGAAAGCATATTTGCATCTATCAGGTATGGGAAGATATGGCAGCGCTGCTCCACGGCAGAATGTGGTGTTGGTCTCAGCGCCAGCTTCCCACTCAGATGGACCATGTATGATTCTGTGTGGGCATGTGCAATGAGCAGCCTCGCTGATCTGTCTCACAGCCACTAGCTCCACCCTCAGAGCTCCTCCAGGCTAAGTGAGGAAAACTATGTTCAGGTCATTATCCTCTGATTGATGGTATTAAAAGTTTGAGGATGTTGCTGCAGTTTTCTGGCAGTGGTGGTTTGTCCATCTTTGGTGCATGCATTCCTGCAACATAAAGCTGAAGTCCCTGTTGCACAATCCTCAGCTGAGGGGAGAGGAAGGAGCAGCAGATAAAAAGCAGCACATGGCGTCAATAATTATCTCTTTCCTGTAGCAGACGGGCAGAGGCAAATATCTCCTGCAGCTCAAGGGGAGCTTCCACATGATCCTTTACTGCCCCCACCAGGTCAATGTTAGAAATGCAGCTTCCAGATTAAGATGAAACTTCACCCTCATTTCAGCCTGATCTGAAGTTTAACCGAAAGATTTTTTTCTCCTTTTAAGATATTATGTAACTGTAGGGGAAAAAAAAGATTCAGGTGGAAACTCCCTCGTTATGTTTTAAAGAAAATACCTGTGAGTCTGTTTTCCACAACTACCTGTTGTTCTGCTTTATGTTGATGTTTGTAGAACAGAAGGTCGGCCACAGAAAAGGCTTCTTCATGTCTTCTTTCTCTGCATGGGTGAATGCACACAGGGGTATGTATCAGGAGGAGATGAAGGTCAAAGGGCCATAACCAACCATGGATTTATTTTACTTTCAAAAGAAGAAAAACGTGTACCCAAATAATGGAATTTTACCCCAACAGCAGAATTTGAGCAACTAAAATGTGCAAGAACAAACTTATTTATTAATTCAAAAACATTTCTGTTTTCAATCATATGTTTCAGGTCTTCCTAACATCTCATGCATGTGATGTGTTTTTCTACAAGCACGCTCATACAGATTTGCAGACACAAAGTCTAGCTCCAACCTAAAAGCTTTGACATGAATATTATGTTTGAACAGACAGATCCTTCAGTCCCACTCTCCTGTCAGCAGCCAATCAATCAGGTACAGTAAGGTAAAAAAAAAGTCCTTCTTCAGGACTTCTAACTCAGCCAGATTCTGATGAACCTGCTCTGGGTAGGTAAGCATCATCCACTTGGAGGATGGTGTTAGTTAGATACAGGTCTGCCACTGGTTGCAGAATCTCATCGTGATTTGGCTTTGTAATGACATTGGTCAGTTCTGGGTTGCCTGGGCAAAAATCTGTAATTAATATCATCTTGAAGACCTCAAATGTAAATCTATAGAAGACAACCACGATACTTCAGCGCTAACAGGGAGAGGAAGTCATCTTCCTTGGGCATTGCCTTCTTGGGGCACCAACTTCTGATCTTTAACATATCCTGTTGTAATGTGGCTCTCAGTTTGGAGATAACACTCCAAACAATGCTGCTGCTTGGTTCTGTTGCCCCGTTCACAACTCCCTCAGCAACACGCATTCAAGCAACCATTTTCAATCAAAAGTCTAAGTGAGCATGCATAAACAAACTCCTCATGTTTCCACATTCAAAGCTCTTGAAAGTTAACCCAGGTTAACCAATCCACTTGGATTTGGTGGTGACATATGGATAACGTACCTTTTAACTCATGGTAGTGCCAACCGTTTGTAAATTGATCATAGAGGAGGGATTAATAATTGCTGTTTGTGTCCTGCTGGAATTCTATGACACCAAGTCTTTCATAAATCAGAATAAAACTGTGAAAGAATAATCCTGGAGCAAGAATCACCAGATTTGCACCGCTATGACATTTCATACCAAGCCTCTTCCAACTGTTGCTGGCAGACATGCACTAGTACTGTCAGGTACTAGTGCATGTACAGGCACCACATGTCCGGTGTGAATGTAGCTTTAGGAACACCAGTCTGAAGTGGTCCTTCTTCTCAGCCCCCTCCAGATCAGTCAGTTTACCCCGCGTTGCTAATGATTGTTCAAGTTGGCGCCATGTATGGCAGCAGAGCCACCATCAGTGTGTGAATGAATGTTTATGGGTGTACGGGACTGTAAAGCGCTCTGGGCCTTAATCAAGATAGAAAAGTGTTACATAAGTGTACGCCATTTATCATTTACATGTTGGTTTTTGGGGCACACATCTACAGACCATCGTAGCTCACATTTATTGCCAAGTAGCATTGTTACAACAAAGAAAAAAAATCAGCAAAACATACATTCCCTTTCTGTCATACATTTATCTGAACGTATATTTTCATATCCTTTGTTTTGTTTCATAGAAATACCCAAGAGAACTTCTGGCAGCGTTTTTCTAATCAGTGCCATCCATGTTTTTCGAATCAGACCTTTTTCACCATCAACACAAGAACGCTGATTAATGGCAGACCATTTTTAGGAATGGATTCAACTTCCCTGACTCTAGATTATTTAAAACAGTTTACATAAGAACCCGTGTTTAAGACTGAACACATTTGCACCTCAAACGATGAAGCAACACAGAGAGGAAGTGCTCATGCAAAGCCCTCAAAATCTTTGAACAAGAAGCTGTGAGGAGAATGTCAATGATCACATTTGGGCTTGTTTACCAGAAATATTATCACATTTTTAACAAGAATCTTTTTTAAACACAAGTGCTTCAGATCAATAATGAATGCTCCATCCAATACCTCCACCCAATAATCTCCATTTAGGAAAAAAGGACCAAGTTCAGACAACTGGGCAATCACCAGAGACTACACTCTTATCATTAAAGAACTCCAAAATTGTCCACTGATGAAAAAACTAGAAACTAGTAACTTTTTAAACTTGTATAAATGTTTTTAATGTTATTATGTAAATGTAATAAAACAGTGTCAGAAAAATAATAGTTTAATAAAAGATTTTTATTATGTCAGTTGTTTTTTGGGGTTTCAGAAGTGTGAAGTTCAGCTAACTTAAGGCAAAGCAGGAGTAAAAATACCCATAAGTCCAGTTTTTGAGAACAAAACGTTATTTTTATCATATTTAACACGGAAATAATGTTTCCCACATTTGCACAATGCAAATCTTAAAGTATATAAATATTTAACATAATTAAAACCACAGTATGATTAAAAAAGGAGGGAATTCTGTTCGCTTTTCTACTTTGACTCCTGTCCAATGGGTTGTCTTCTGATTTACTGGCTTCTCAATAAAAGTTCTTCTAAAAAGAAGCATGTGTCTGCATTAAAACACTGCAGCAGCTCAGAGAAAACTTTCTCTGTTTATCCCAAACAAATGACTGCGGTTGCTGCAATTTTGGAGACTTAGAAACCATCAGAACCAAAATGAAGACCAACATGATGCTGCCAGCCCTAAAGCTTCATAAGCTCATCAACGATTCATGGCTTTTCTACAGTTTTCCTCTGAGAACGGGCACTCAATTCAAATTATCTGTCAAATCCAGTCCTTCCATTTAGAAAGCTTTTTTTCATTCCTGCTACTAATAGATGACTCTAAAATGCTCAAATTAATCCAAGTGACGCTGATATTAATCTAACTTATCCATGGAACAGAGGTTTCCAGATCTGCTGGCTCCCCTGAAAAATAATAAAAGATCTACAATTCAGACGGGTTCTGAGCCGATGGCTTTAGTTTTAATTCCAGAAAGTTGTCTTGACTGGCCCTACGTTTTTTGGATCCATATTCTGTGGACTTATGAAACAAAACTTTAGGGTTTTTCATCAAATTATCATGTTAGGACTAGTTCTTTCACATTTCCAAAGATTTCATTTGGTGTAAAAAAAAACTTTAGAATATTCACATTTATGTATTTATTATTCTACAAACCAACAGAGGGGGACTGTTTATTTCAATCTGGTTGTAGTTTTCCTCTGTCATTTTTTTTTGTAACAATAGGGAAATAGCAGCAACAAACATTGGCTGCAAAATAAATGGAGTCAATCATGGTAGTAATTACACTCTTTACACTGAACTGTCACTGGCAACAGCAAAATAACACACTCTTTGCATCACAGTAACTCTTAGCACCGTTTATTCCAATGGATTCTCACAGAGAACAGCTTTTCTCCCTATCAGAATCCGTTTGGTTTACATTGATTGTGCAAACACATCACTATCAGAAAGTGATCCATATTAGACCAAAGTTACTTTTCTCTGCTTTAAATAGTTGAAGAATTCCACTAATTCAAATAATGTCAATACTTGAGCTAAAGCTCAGGTGTTAAAGGGTTCATATTTTTTTCCTTTAAAGTATTTTGCTCAGTAAATACTGACAGAAAACCATGGCTTACGAGACATCTTGATCAGTACTGACTTGGGATGAATGTCAACATGAGTCTCAATCAACAAGATTACCAAAAGACAGCTGTGGGGCTTACATGAACCACAGAAGAACTGGCTGATAAAAAAGCACCAATATTTTCATTCCAAAGTTCTTTCAGAAGGGAAGGCAGAACCAAAGCTACCAGTAACCACTGCAAAGCTACATTTTCTTGTCACTGCTGGACTTACAGTCAGGAATAGCTCCTAAATTCAAAACACACCAAACAGAAGAGGAAGGCATTGGCTGACAAAGGCTGCAGTGGGCTGGATGTTTACAGACTGCAGGCGAGAACCGCAGGACGTTATCAGAATCGCAATGAATGATGGGACACATTTCAAAGTGCATCATCGCAAAAGCAAATGAGCTGTATGAAAACGAGAGGTTTACAAAAGCAACCCTGGTTCAGTTGTTCAGTTGTTCAATAAAAATGTTGTGGTGCCTGAAGAACAAGAACACAGAGGATCCAGAAGCACCTCTACTCTACTACTGAGGAAGTGTAATCTCAGCAGGAAGTAGGAAGTCTGTCTAACGTGTAGTTCCAAATGGTTGAGTTTGTAGTTAAAAATAGGTATATGCAGCAGCAGAATGCATAGAGCCGTTGAACGTGAGGAGGCTGGGGTGGAGAGCATAGGAACACTCGAATACTTGATCGGAGACGTGGACTGGAGCGGTAAACAGGGAAACTAACAGGAGCTTGGTCGAGAACGGAAACTTGGCCGGCAATGAAGAGACTTGCAAGAACTTGATCAAAGACAGAAGAAACAGAGGACGCGGCAGAGTCGTGGTCGGGGGCAAAGCTAAATGGGAGGAGTTATCATGAAGGAGAACAAAGGTGAGATGAATGAGCTTGATATCGATTGATGAGGAACGGCAGGAGCACATGACAACTTTATGAACATCACTGGGTCGCCATATTCACCACAGAGTTACAGTACATGCTTTACATCGTCAGGAGGAAACCCAAGTTTAACTGTACTTCACAGGCCAGTCCCTTGAACTGTAAACTTCAGCAGCAAACTTTTTGGGGGACTTCTCTTGTTGTAATAAAAAAGTCCCTTTTAAATGAGATTAGAAAGATTTGTTTGAGTGAAGATCCAGGTCCAATACCCCCATCATAAGAATATGGTCCAGAGTTATGCTGGTCATAAAATAGTCATGTATTACAAATATGGAGACAGGATTTACCTGCAAAGCTAAACATGTTCTCTAATTGTGATTTTTGCTAAATGTTGACTTTGAAGTAATTATTTTTTGGCCTTGTGTCTTTAAAATAGTTTGAGATACCAACAAATCTTGCTTTAAATTTTAGTCAATAAAAGCTAACTCCTCTTCACTCTGACTATTCTGGGATGCTCTGCTGTCTAAACGGTAATAAATATTTCTGCCACATATTTATCATTCAAAACTAAAGAAATAGTTTAATTTGCTCTGAAGTCAAGCCTCACAACTTACCCCAATGTTTGTGCCCAAGCACCAGAAGCTCTGTAAAAGTTCAGACAGGCAGTCGCAAATACGTTTCTGCTTCATAATTAAGCAAAATTGCTGTTAAACCGAACGGTTATCGGCCTGCTTTATGAGCAGTCATTTTGGTTGAAACTTAAGCTGCTTTTTTTGTGTTTGGCTTCATGTCTGCACCACTTACACTTTATCCAAGCACTTTATAAATTTGTATAGCTGAGAGCGTTTCTACACAACGATCACCTTCTAGATTCGAGTAACTATTTATAAATGAGGCCTGTCTGAGATTGTTTATGGAGGCTTTGCAACAAAACCACAATCTGCCTAAAACCAGAAGCCAAGGAAGAAAAGAGGTTTGGCCATGGATTTATATCTTTCTCAGCCTTAGTCTTAAACAAAACCTTTACATTTTTGACTTTGCATGAAATGTTCTTTTTAGGCCTATCAGCGATACAACTGGTGGATTTTATGTTTTAAATATACTATAGAAGACTTGGATGGTGCTAGAAATGAGCTGATAGAGAAAAGGGATGAAAGACTGCAGAAGATTTGGCTCCTGAATGACCCACTGGCTCACCAGAGTCCCATTAGGAACTCAGCACTACAATGGTGAAGGAAGAAGAGGGTGATGATGAAAAATTGATGTATGTGCTGGATGAATTCCACGAGCCGCTTTCCTCTCCGACAGGAGCAACCAGCCTGGATCAGATTCCCCTTTTTTAATCGCACTACTAAGACATTCGACAAGAAAGCAAAGGAGTTGACCACAAGTCAGAAGCTCAGATTTCTTTATCCTCTTCCATCAGGTTTCTATGTATTTTTATATGCAAAAAAAAAGCTTAAAAAGCTGCAAAACTCAGCTCAAGAAATATGCGAGAGTTGACAGATTTGACCCCAGACGATTTCCTGGTCCCGCCTTTATCAGCAGAGCTCAATGCTTAACCCAATAATAGTACCACATAAGTCAATATTTATCACAACAACTCCACTTTCTTTAACAGTTGGTCCTTTAATCTAATTGGATCCGAAGCTAATGGAAACATATTTCATTGTCGTCTCATTTATTGATGGTTTCTGGATATAAATCAGCATCAATCACCACCTCTAAAGCGCCTCCACCTCTAATGCTTATGCACCTCTAAATAATTGTACAGTATAATAAAAACTGCTTTACGGGGCCTTTTGATCTAACTCACCAAGAAGACAGCACATGAAGTCCTTTTGATTAAATTGATTGAATTAAGCCCCTAAGACACATCATTTAAAGCAGTGACATGCTGTGAGGTTTATGAATTATAGTTAATTAAAGTACAGCTCCCTACAACTAAGTAAAAAAGAGGAGGAATGTTTAAAATATTATTATAATGCCTCACTGCTAATGCCTCCAGTGTACTGGATCAAACAAGAAAATGCATTCAGATGGAAAGATTTAAAATTGCAACTGAAATACTTCTTCAGGCCATAATATCAGACAGCATGTATGTGGATCTTATTCCTGTTTTGCTGAGCTAATGTCTAATATTGTGGATATTTTTGTTTCTACAGATGAGACAGCAAAGATATTACAAACTGATTTATTCCAGACTATTTTTATCAGAAAACGTTCTTGGTGCAACGTTTACATAACGGACATGCTTTTAGGAGTTTTTTGTGTCAGTGTAGTGAAAGTTTACTTTGTTTCACTTGGAGTCTGTTTCCTGTTTCTTCTTCTGTAGAACAGCAGGCCACCGACAATTTGACTTTACTTGAGCACTGGATCACAGTGAATTGTTCAACAGACGTGTGTGTGACATCCCACGCATGAACAGTCCTGCATTAAAAGGACTGATTAAATCAGAAAGCAGTTCATTTGAACCTGATGTAAAGCTGCAGTTACACTCTGCTTTGGTGTGAAGTGTAGCAAAAGCCTTATGATACACAGAGGTGCGCAGAATAGTTTTGTTACTTAGGTTTATGGTGTGTACCTCTATTGGGCCAAAACGCTTCACAGTCCCCTCAGTAGTCAAGTATGGAAAGGAAATTTAGCCACACATGACATTACACATTCCTGATTTTACTGGTGTTTGTGTAGCGGTTCTGCTCCTGCACAAACAGAAGCTTAGTAAACCAGTACACTTTAAGGTTTGTTTTGGTTTTATAAGTACAAATCTGATTTTTTTTTTTGAATAGTTTGCATTTTTTGTTCCTCATAAATGTGCCTGCACAAGTGAAATGCTGATTTAAATAATAAAGTGAATTATTTATGTCTTCATACATAATTTAAGTGTCTACAAGGCAGTGGAGCAGCATGCATAATGACATTGTGTCCTGGGACCCAGAACACAACAACTGAATGTTATTTATGAACGTGGAACCACACCAGGGGCCTGTCCCAGAAAACGTGTGGTAAATTCTGAACTCAGAGTTAGTCAATCCAAAACCTGATAACTCTGAGTCTGCTCCAAAACGGTTGGTAAGAGTTTGATCAACCACCTTCCGGTTTGTCTTGTTGGACCCTCCTGAACCCCCAGTCTAAGTTGTAAAGGATTTGATGTTTCTCTTTATTTGGTCATATAAAGTAGACCTGAATACTTTACTGAATACTTTTGGAGCAGCTGTGGTGCAGTAGTAGGGCGGTCATCCCCTGATCAGAAGATTGGAGGTTCAATTCCCACCTTGCCCGCCCATTTGTCAAAGTGTCCCTGGGCAAGACACTGAACCCACATTGCCCCTGATGGAAGGTCGGCGCCAGTGTTCGTCAGTGTGTATGTGAATGGGTGAATGGGACTGTGACTGTAAAGCGCTTTGGGCCTTTGAGGAAGGTAGAAAAGTGCTATCCATACAGACCACCGTTGAAAAAACAAGGACTGCACGGTTTTCAAACTATAGGCCAATTTCTAACCTACCTTTTTGTGCAAGTCCTTGAGAACATTGTACACAAACAGTTGATTACATTCTTAAATGCTCATGTGATCCTGGAACCTTTCCACTCGGGGTTCAGGCCTGGACATAGCACAGAGACTGCTCTTATAAAAAAAGTATTATGTTTTACTAGCAACAGATGCAGACCATCTACTGGTTCTTTTATTATTGGATCTATCGGCAGCTTTGACACAGCATTGACACCGTTGATCACAAGATCTTGATTGGTCCGCTGGAACATTGAGCGGGGCATTCTGGCGAAGCTCTACAGTGGATGAAGTCTTATCTCACAGACAGGCCTTTCAGTGTTATCATGGGCCCTCACTCATCCAAATGTTACCCCCTGAGGCGGGGAGTCCCTCAGGAGTCGGTTCTGTTCCCATTGCTTTTTTCTGCTTACATGCTACGACTGGGAGTGTTGCTTCGTAAGCATAAGGTGGATTTCCATTTTTATGCCGATGGCATAATTGACACACAATGACACAAGATCACTTTCAATTTATCTCCCTATACACAAGGGTCTTGACCGCACAGTTAAGGCATTAACTGACTGCCTTGATGAAGTTAGGTTATGGATGTCGGCTAACTTCCTTGGGCTTAATGAACTGAAGTAATTGTGTTTTCCTCCAGTGGTTGAAAGGATCATGGTCTTGATCTCCTCTCGCTCGCCCCATTTGAACAGTCTGTGGGCTTTAACCTAGGTGTGAAAATTTCAATCTTGTTATTTCTTTTATGCTTTTTCTGATTATATAATGTATTCTTCTTGGGCCTCCTTGGCTGGAATAAAATGAATGAATGAATGAATGAATGAATGAACTGCACTTCATTCTGCAACAATACTTTCCAGATTTACGTGTTTGTTTTATGAAACATTTATGTATTTCTGAAGGTTGGGTTATTTTTTTTTTCAGCTTAACTTTTGTGTTCCAGCACACATACAGTTCAAAGTTATTATGAGATTATCGTTAGTATAAATAAAAGGGTTTGTGGCTCAACAATAGAAAAAAAGCAAATAGAATCATATAGGCGGAGCTCCAGTTTCTTCTCGCACCATTAGTAAACATTTTTTTAACCCACTGACCAGTTTATGTAAATAAAGAACACAAAGAAACAGCAATAGATGTGTGGTTCAGATAGCAGAACTCAGTAATAACCATATGGTAACAGGAGCTATGAGCCAATTGAAATAACCAGGAAAATATTATATTAATGTCTCCGGAACATTGAAGAGAACCACATGTGATAAAGAACATGAAGCATTAATAAAAAAATATGTATTTTTGCCTTTGCAAAGAACAACTAGGTTACCTCAGCCTACTCAGCCGTTCTACCTTAATCTTCATCACTCATCACTGGAGCAGGGGGAGCCACAGGATGTTGGCTTACATCAGAGAAGTGTGAAAGTTTAGGTTTTCCTCCACTTCAGTGTCTTTATAGTAGTGTACCATAGTCGTGCATGTGCCAAGTGTATCCTAAAGTATTTGTAAGGATAATGTCAGTTACGATCAGTTCGTCTGCAGGATTTGGGGGGTTGAAAAAAACGAAAACTCTGTACGACGCGCTTGCATCTCAACTACTTCCCCCTTACGGGTTGTAGTCGCTATGACCTGTCGCCCGCAGCATGCCTGTAGAAAAACATGAACATTTTCTCTCGACAGGTTCACTGAGCGGTCTTTGGTTTTGATATTTCCTGCAGATCACCTGCGTGCCCCATACAGGTTTGACCTTTCATCCCCCACAGACAACTTGTATCTACCCGTAAGGACTGTTGGGAATAAGACTTTAATGATCAGCAGTTATATTCTGTTAGCATTTCTCAGATTGCTTCCAAAACTGTTGAAACGACACTGAAAACTGTGGAGCTTTGTAAAGCTGAAAAGGTTCCTGCAAATATTAGCTCCTCCCACAAAGCATTGAACTTGAAAAACATGTAGAATCAAAAACAAAGTCTTATCAGCAAGAACAGACTAAATAAGTACAAAGACTGCAGCTCCATCACTCCAACAACTCAACACCGACAAAAGGAACACAAAAGCACTTCAGCAATCAGACATGATTGTGTTTCTACAGAACAACACAGGAGCCCCAACATGATAATAAACACCATAATGAGGAACAGGTGCTTTTTATAAGACACTTTCCAATACAATTATGAGACAAGCTCTGAGCAAAGAAAGAAAGCAAAACATTGAAACCATCAGGAATATCTTCAAAACCGCAACGGTTTAGCAGATGAAGTAGCGTCTGGTTGACTTAAAGACTGAAAGGTAAGGTGGTCACACAATGGAGGGAGAACCGGGATGAAGTCAACACATCACTACCTCCACAACCTTTGCCAAATAAAAATGTCTTTTGTTTTTTTGTTTTTTAAAATAATGAGCTGAAAGATTGAAATCAGGAAAGTTGGTAAACCTGAGAGCTTTCAGTTTCAATATGTGCAATAGAACTGCAGTAAAGGCAGCTGGTAAACTTGAGTTTTAGAATTTGGGACCAGGTCTGGCTTATTGCCGGCTTTGTGAACCAAGATCCTGATCCAGTTATACAGAGGCCAAAGGCTACACATACCTGTACTCACAGATCACCCTCCACAGAACACTACAGGTCTATAAAAACTAATTATGATCTAAGAAAGTGAAAACCACAATAAGGATCAGCTGATGCATCTGGAACAGTTTTAGGTCTGCTGATGAGATCAAAACCATTGCTTTTTTCTATATATATTTATGTTTTTTTTGGGTCTCTGTTCTGTTTTACAAACTATTATTACACCTCGCCATTTTGGACACGGATCATAGCAAGGCACATGATTAACTAACTTAAGTGTGATGGTTACGCCCACTTCTCTGCTGCTGAGATTCTAAGCGCAGAAATTCATGTTATTATATAGTAGATAGTGCTCTATACGGCAGTACTGGTACCAGAATGGATACAGATACAGATGCCACCATGTCGGAACCAAATGTCGTCAGTAAGCAGTGATTGGTCGGTCGACATTTCTGTGGCAACCACTCATCAATCAGGAGTTAGCAGGTATCAGAGCTAGAATGATTATTCTGACCAATAGAATGACTGAGCAATAGCTGTTTGTTTCTCTATAGAGGTCTGTGGGATTTTGGCTTCTTGGAGCCAGCAGGTACTTCCTGTTTGAAACACCAAGGGGGCGGGGCCACTCAGTCCATCTATCATACACAGTCAACAGGTTTCATCAAAAGCAAGTTATAGAGTTATATGAGTTATAAAGATAAATGAATAATATTTATATAATCAAGAGATTGCTTTTCAAACATATTTGGTTTTAAACTCTGTTCCTGAGAGAAACTCAGCAATATGTTCTGTAATATTCCAGAATGACTGCATGTTGCATTCAGCACTTACAATAAATATGATAAAATTCACAAAGAAGCAGCTGAGTAATACCTGAAGGGGGGGGGGAGGATCAATGCTAAACTGCAACCAGATTGATCCTTGATAAAGGACCAGCAGGCTCCACTTCCAAACCAGCATTTCCAATCAGCCATGTTTTATCATTAAAAACCCTTTAGGAAGTTTTTAAATTTTGCTCCAAAAGATGATGTGAAACAAATTACCCAGAATCCTTGATGGAAACTACATGATTAGCTCTGGGTGTGGCTCCGTTCACGAGGAGAAGGTCAACTCTAGTTACAGACTCTGAAAGGGTCAGCTGACCCGACTTGCTTGTGGTTTCGGACAGCAGGTATGGTTTGTTAAACAATCAGGCAACATGGCGGCTGACTTCAACGCCAGCATCATGTGTTTCCACTTTCACTGTGACTGTAAAGCTGCTCATTATTCACTGCAGCAGCGGGCAGCACTGGGAGCAAATGCCTTCCATGTGTCTCTAATTACATCAGTAGCTGCATTTAACACGAGGTGAAGTCATTAACACATGGACAAAGCTGTCAGAAGTGGAGCCAGGCGGCCTGCGGCGAGCGCAGCAAAGAAACATCAGTGTAACATCCAGCACATCTGATGAAGACGCTGCAGGAACCTCAAGAACACACGTTTCTCAGAAATAACACAAAAGGCTTCCTTAAGAAAAATACTCCCATTTACAATAACCTACAAATGTACATTCAAGGTTGAATGTTTAAACAGCCTTTATAATGTTTGGATTCAAACTTTACAATTAAATCCATAAAAAAAATCACGGCCCTGAAGTACTGAAACGCCCCTGTCTACACTTCTAATGTCCTAGTCAACAGCACCTCCTGCTGGTGTGAAAGGAAAACTGCAACCTGCAATTCTAAAATTAACACATAGATAGGCTTTAATATTTTTTTATAAACTTTTACAAACTTTAAGAAGTTTTTAATGGCTTAGTGATACTAATATTTTGACTTATTTATTTTATTTCTACAGAAAAGAACTGTTAGAATTTTTGTCAGATTAGACATAAATTCATTTTTATCTGATTAAAAACACACCTTTCACTACAGAACTTTACGTTAAAGTTGTTTTTTCCAGAAGATCTGTGATTGTGGAGGACTTGCAAAATAAATACCCGTTTACATTTCTAATATATCAATTACAGTTTGAGTCTAAGCAGCTAAAATCCAAATATCTCAGTCAGAGCTGCCCAACGCTAGCTCTAAAGATAAATTATCCTGCTTACTGTTGTTGATTAACTGGATCAGGTACCGATACTCACTCTGGTGACAAGAACAAATCTACAATAAGCAGCTTGAAGAGGTCAAGTGTTGGAGCAATTATTAGAAAACAGAAGAAATACAAGATCACTGAGAATCTCCGTCCACACTTAATGTTCTCCCAAAATATCTGGATGATCAGCGGAGGATTGGGGGAAGGTCATGTGATCAGATGAGACCAAAATGAAACTCTTTGGAATAAATTTCACTCGTCGTGTTTGGACGAGGAAGAGCTGCATCCCAAGAATACTGTAATTACTGTGAAGCATGGGGGTGGAAACATCTTAGTTTGGGGCTGTTTTTTTAAAAAGAGGGCAGGATGAGTGATCCAAAAGGAAAGGATGAATAGATGCATGTTTGGTGAGAGTTTGGACAGAAACCTCCTTCCGTCAGTGAGACCGGTGTGGGTCGTTGTTAACCCAGGTCATGACTGATCCGAATGAAAGTTCTGTTGATGAATGACAAGATTGATTTAATTTGGTTTTCCGTCAGTTGTTCTACAACCCTCTGCATTTTCCTAGACTTGAGACCTGCAAACTGGATTGTGTCCCCTAGTGGCTGTATTAAAACTTGGAAAACCATCAAAATGTTTAGCTGTCATTATGAAGGAATAAAATGTAAATAATTTGAATGAAACAACAAATACTAACAAAAAGAAAGAGCATTTTGAATCAAAAAAAATAAACAAACATTTAATAGAGGCATGAAAACAAGTCATTTATTTAAAACACAAAGAGAAACAAGTAGGAATATTAAAATAACGCAGTGTAATATTAGTTAAAAGCATAATCAAAATTGTGGTTTTTAAGAGTACTAAATACTTTCAGAGATGTGGGACAGTCCTGACAGGAGACCTCATGATGAGGTTATGGGTTAGGATTTTCTATCAGAGATCTTAGGATCCATGCGGTTTGTTTGTTTGTTTAAAGCAAATTTTGGTCACACGTAACACGTTTAGCCAAGATGCACATTGCTGCCTTGCCTGCAAATATTGTAAGTGCGTCCAAGGCTCGATTTTGTTGTTGGCTGCACGTATTTTAAGTTAAACAAAAAGTTAAAGTTCCATTAGTGTTCTCCGCATTTGATCCATCCCCTGTAGGAGCAGTGAGCTGCAAACAGCCGCGCTCAAGAACCATTTGGTGGTTTAACCCTAACCTTAACCTTAATCCTAACCTTAATCCTCACCAAGAAGGAGGGTCCAAGGGCAGGGATGTCAGTTTAGCTTAGTCTGTTTAGTTTATCAACCAGCTATTGTTTGTGACCACAAGCACTTAAATCACCTCCAAATATTTGATTGACTGACTTAATGTTCTTTGCATAAATACAGGTGTGAAGCCCATTGTGGCGGCTGTGGTTGTGATAATGGGCTATATTAAAAGATTGAATTGTACTGTGGGTTATTAGCAAAGGAAACCAGATAAGACTGTGACAGGAGGAGCACAAAAAACACATCAAAAACCAAGAAGAGATCAAACTTGAACTCCGTCCTCACATGGAACACGGTACAATTCTGAGATTAGTTAGGGATTATTTTAAATACAAATTGACATTCAATTACAGTCAACTGAATGACTCCAAATAGTTCTCCTGACACTTCCAACAAAAGGGGTCTGAAAAGTTTCAGATGAAGTTTGTGTTTGTCAAATAATTTCTGAGAATATTTCTGAACATTTTTATGCAGATGATTTACTGCTCTTTTAATGACTCAGACTTTCATCTTTCCAGTATTTTGAATTCTTATGCATCAGTCTTCTTTACCTGAACAGAAACTCTGGACAGAAAGTTCCCATCATCAAGCTATGGCCTACTTCCACGATCTCCTGGAGGTTGAGGAGACCACATTTTGGAGGTCACATCCAAAAATGAGTTTTTTTAAGAAAACTTGTTCCTGAGTTTTTATTTTAGAATTTTTTTTTTTTTTGTTTAATAAATAAATCCTTAGCAGCTAAAAGAAGACAAATTTAAGAGCTTGTGGGTCAACAAATCCCATCAGTCTGACCTCCTCTTTTGAAGCGTTTATGGTTCCTGACATGAGGGACTAAAAGTGATCAAAGAGGAGCCAGAGCAGACCATAAACATGAGTAATGGCTTCTAAAAGAAGGGATCATCCTCCTCTCTAATGAAGATCATCAGCATCTGACTGCGCCATCGATCAGCCTGATCATCTGGAGAATTTGATCCCTTTTGTTGGATCTGATTGATCCGAGATTAGCTCAGATTAGCCTCCGTGTGTGTGTGTGTGTGTGGGGGGGGGGGGGGGGGGGGGGG
>BSAI01000012.1:22213835-22255579 GCA_036245035.1 Adrianichthys oophorus | reverse complement strand
CAGAGCGCGTCACTCCGACCCGGGGCAAACTGTGTGTCACTGTCCAAACAGCAGAGGGGGGGTGCGGGACGGTTTTGTGGAGAGACGCGTTTTAACAGGTGGCTTTAGAAAGCGCGCCCCGCGTGCGTCATTGTTTCTTTGCTCTTAACAACTGGTAACTGATAACAGACGGCTGAACCGCGCACGCGCCGCGCAGAAAAACATCACCAAGATAAGTTTATTTGCGTGGAAACAATATTGCGCGGAAATGTAACATTTCCACGGACTCGATAAACATGCAAGTGCAGATGGACCGCACGCGGATGAGCGGGAAATGAGTCCTCTCTTATCTTTAGCGCGGACTCTCGGGTCATTTTCACCTTTCCCTTGTGTCTCCGTCATCAATCACGGCCCAATCATCTCCCGGGAAGTGAACGCGGCCGCAGCCTGTCATTCAAACCCCGCCGGACGCCCCGCAGGTCAACAGCTCAACTTCCCCTGAAAGATGTCTGCGGCGGTTCTGCGCCTCTGCGTCCTCGTCAGCCTCCAGCTGGGACGCCAAGCGGAACCGCGCGGCACACAGCAGCCGCGTGACGCACCAGCACCGGACGCGACCAGCGGTTCGGATACTACCCGGAGTGTGTGGGAGCTGCTTCCTCTGACGGATCCAGTCCGACCCGCAGCCGCAGCGGCTCCGCACAGAAAAGCGCCGCCGTTTATGCTGGAACTGTTTGAAGCGGTGTCCGCGGGAAACCAGAGGAGCCAGAAGGAAGTTCTGGACGGAAACGTGGCGCGCAGCTTCGAGGATAAAAGTGAGCAGACTGACAGGGCTGACAGTTGTGCGTTTATTAGTGTTTATTATGTAGAAAAATATCCACGCACATGTCTGGGCGCATTCTCGCAATTACGCATTTTATCAGGGACTTCTTCAAATCTTCGTTTTGTTCTACAGGTCATGAAGCGGGAAACTTTCACTTCTTCAACCTCTCCTCCTTCAGCAGAGAGGAGAAGATGATCAAAGCGGAGTTCCGCTGGTTCAGGAGGAAACTCAAGCCGCGTGCGGGAAAGCCACGAGCGCCTCATCTTTATAAGGTATCTTTTTTATTGAAGTCGGTTTCTCAATTTTCTTGTTTTATTCTCAACATTTCCATCTATAAAATCCAAACTGATTCATTTCATGACTCAGAACTTCTCAGAAACTAAAACATTTGAATGTGAAGAGGTTGAAGCTTCAATGCTTTGATGTGTTTGCGTGAATAGATACAGAACATCTAAATAATGCTTGTTAATGATGATTTTATTTACTTAAGTCAGCTTCATTTAGAATAATGTCCAGAGTCAGACATGGAGGTGTGAGTGTAATGGTGTGGGGTTCTCTGTATGACTGGTCCTTGATGAATCCATGAATTCTAATCTCTGCTAAAAGATCTTGAAGGAGAAAGTCCTTCAACTTATTTTCCAAGCTGAATTGTCTCACAGAGATCAGAGACATTCACTGACAGGAACCACAAGCACTTAAATAACATCTTATGTGAACGTCCAGGTCTCTCTGTGGGAAGTGCTGGACAGCAGAGCTAAGCCATGGAGAGCAAAGATCATCACCTCCAGGCTGGTGTCTCTGCACACTCATGGATGGGAAGTCTTCAACATCACACAGATGGTAAACCACGTTTCCTCCATGTTATTTACTGAATTGAGAATTGTTACATTATAATGTTCTGAACCTCAGGTGTCCAAGTGGATCAGGAAGAGTCAGGAGAACCATGGTATCCTGGTGGTGACCTCTGAGTCCTCTGGTTCCTGCATGAGCTCGGTGGGGTCTTCAGCCAACCATCCAGGAGACCTGAGAGACACAAACTATTTAGTTATTTTCTCAGATGATAGTGGAACAGGAGTCAACAAGTCCTACCATGGTAAAGGCTTCGCCGTCTACTGTCCCGTGGTCAGAGAGGTTGATGGTAAAAGTATTTGGGAGGTTTTAGGCCTTAGTGCCAACTGTCCTTATTGGTGGATATGGCTGTCTGGTCAAACCTGTACAGGGCACACAGGTGACCCACAGGAATATCAAGGTGGTAGACTGCTCAGTGGACCTGTAGAGAAAAAATGTTCATGCACATGTTTTTTGACATGCATGTTGTGGGCGACAGGTTGTAGTGAACAATTCTACAACATGTCAGTGAGGGGATAGTAGGTAAGACACAGGCTTGCTCCACAGATTTTTCATTGTTTCAAGTCCCCAAACCCTGCAGACTGAACAAGGAGCCAGTTAGTGCTGTTCACATGATACATATGCTTTCCTTGCGTGCCGCCTTTGTGTTAGAAATAAGAAAATTAGACAGAGTGTAGTTTGTGTGGACATTTTGCGGGCATCCTTCAGGCATATATATCACGTGCACAATCCATGCGTGGAGCAATCGTGCACAGTCAGTAAGGAGCCAGTACTCAAACCTAACGTCTAACGACTAGATTGTGGCGTAAGGACACTGTACAACACTGTACATCACCTGTATATAATAAGTGTGTGTAACGTCCGTAACACACGTGTGTTATGGAGGTTACACGTTCCGCATACTTGTGTATGTGGAACATACCACATACACAACAATGGTACGTTCCATTTTCATGACTTCCCTTGAAATGGCCATACATTCCTCAAGGGAACTGAAAGACACACCTTCGCTCCTCTTAAGATGTAGTCTCTCCTCTCTTTGACTCCCCACGGACCCAAAAACCCACAGCACCTGTACAGGTCAATCCCCCAAATGGGAGCATGTGACGAAGGCATTAGAAACTGACCATGAAGTCCTCAGCCCAAAAGAGTCCAAATGTTCTCTGGTTCCACTTTGATCCATGCTACAGAAACAGACCAAACCAGACCTTAGAGAAGCTGTCAAAAGCACATGTTGAAAAAAACCTACAAACCAGTCAAAGGTGATAAACATGTCATCCTCTCAACAACTACGGAGCGTTCAGTACAGAAAGAGACATTTTAGTGATACTAATACCAGCAAAGCAACAGTAAAACTGTGGCTCCTCGTGTTCTTTTTTTTGTCCTGTGATCAGAAGTTTTGTTTTCACACAACTTTCCATATTATAGAAATCCATCGGATTTTCCATCTTCCACAGGATTGGCCCGGTCTGCAGCTGCTGTACTGGAGCCTCATGCCCACCTCAGCAGGATGCGGCGTTCATCTTTAGATCCCCCTGCTCGCGGTCGTCCCCAGTCCTGCCAGCGAGTTCCCCTCTTTGTTGACTTCGATGAGATTGGCTGGTCAGGCTGGATCATCTCGCCCCGGGGGTACAACGCCTACCACTGCAGAGGCTCCTGTCCGTTCCCTCTGGGGGTAGGCCTCAGAGCCACCAACCACGCCACAGTGCGCTCCATCATGCATGCGCTCAGGATCCCCGGCAGTGAGGTGGAAGCACCGTGCTGCGTTCCCGACAGACTCCAGTCCATCAGCTTGTTGTACTTTGATGACGAGGAGAACGTGGTTTTGAAGCAGTACGACGACATGGTGGCTCTGAGCTGTGGCTGTCATTGACTGTTGAGGACTCTGACGGCTCACAGAACGGATTAGAACTCTGTATTTGTGTACAAATGTTTAAATATTGTATTATTTTATCAAAGTAAAAGACATTCCTTTAACAAAGCTTTACCGTTTGTTTACCAGACTTCAAACTGTTTCCACTAAAAGGTAAGATAACAGTCACTAGTTGACTAACTGCAGTAACTGCGTTTATACCATGGTCCAGGTGAATACTGGACTCTGATTGGCTGCAGGGTGTCAATTAAAAAGTGCACTTATAACAATGGACACCTATATATGAAGTTTTGGTCAAATAGCCTGAATGTTCTATATTATTGTGCCGGTCTAAACACCAGTTGGTAACCAGAACAGAAACTTGGAACATAGATTGTTTCTTTGAAATAAATGTCATCATCTGGACAAAAACAAGCAGTAAGAAGTGAACTTTCCCTCTGAAACAACACTTTGGGTCACTTAATGCTATGGTCACAAATACAACTGCCACCGCACCATAGGGAGGTATTGGCACAATCTTCAAGAGTTCATGCTCAGTTCAATTGTTGGCGTGGTTATGAACATAGATGGTGGAAGTTAGGCGGCCATCAGGTGTGCAGAATGACCCGCTTTTTATTTTCCCCCAGGCTACCAGGAAGGCTGGTGGCCAGTAGCACTTGATATGGATGTCCACTGTCTGGAGACATTTACACATCATCCAGACAGAGCTGTTGCCAGCCGGTGATTCTGACTGCCATCGTTCTGTGTCCACTCAGCTGTCGCCCAATTCTGTAATGATGTCAATCCCGCCTGTCACTGGACTGCCACCGTGTGACCCTAAAATGTGCCCGGGTGGCCACCTACCAATAACTTTTAGAGGAAAATTGTCCAGTCACCGTAAAATTTTACCTTTTTCTTAAAACCTTGGCAGCCACCTGCCGAATCTGCTAAAAAAACTTGCATTTAGGTCACAGCGAGGCAGCGTTTTGGAATGTGTTACCATAGTCCAACACAGGGATAGGCAACTCCAGGTCTTGAGGGCCTCATTCCTGCATGTACATACCATACTCTGGCAGGTTCTAATTACAGTTCAAATTTTGGTAATTAATTACAATTACTAGACTATAGAAACCCTCGTTACTTTGTTACTCAGGTTTTGTAGGTTCTGACATTTTCGTGGTTTCGGTTAGATGAAACGAAACGGAGATTAATTTTTTTTTTTAATGGAGCAACTGGCGCATACCTGCGTGCATGTGCGCACAGAGTTGGGGATCGGTCAAAGCTCAGACATGCCCTCATTGCTGCAGTCACAGTGCTTTCCAAACTGGCTTAACGATGAGATGAAAAGAGACGCTGCAAGGAGTCCTGCCATCACCAGCAGAAGATGAGCGGCAGAGCAGAAAACCGACACGTCTGCTGATGTGTCAATTACGAATGAAACGACTCTAAAACCGCTCTTTAGAGTGAAAGAAGAGCCAGCTCCTTCCTGAAAAATGTTTTTTCTATATTAATTCACTCTGTCTTACTCTTTTTTTCTCCTAAGCTGCACATGACTAGTGGTCAAAATGAGTTTGCGCTCAATGCGCTCTGCGGGGGAGGCGGGTGCGTTGTTCGGTAGACTCACAGCAGCGCAGAATTGTGCACAAAGGGCAGATATAGAGAAAGAGAGAGAGAGAGACTGGTGCAACTCATTGTAATGGACTGCATAAAGTCAGCCAAAATGAACATGGAGGCATTTAATAGTTCTTTGTATTTGCAAAAGACTGACTTTGTTTAACATTTAATACAGATTGATAAAAACGTAACAATATTTACACATCTGACTCTGAGCAGTGGCATAAACCAGTGGTCCATAACCCGCGGGCCGGTACCAGTCTGTGGATCAATTGCCACCAGGCCACGGAAGAATTAATTAATTATTTTGTTTTGCATCCAGAAAATTTTTTATTTTGCTCATTTTACATAAGTTGTGATTGCCCACTTTATACAAGTACCTCCATGAGAAAAGAAAAGAGGAGCAGTGCGTGCAGCAAGCTGGGGGGGGGGCACGCTCAGACTTGTTTTTGACGTTTTTTAATGAGATGATCTTTAAATAGTAAAATAAACTTGTTGTTGACCACTCCTGACACAAGACTAAATTAAGAGGCCCTAATTATGCTTTTTTTTAATCAATCCTCCAAAATGCACGTCAGATGACTGAGTGAAATTATGATCAAATCTATTGTCAGAACTGTTTATTATTAAGTTTAAAGTACATGTTCTTATATAAAATATATATATATAAAATCAAATATATAGTGTTTTTGTTTTATTTTATTTATTTATATTTAACCACAGACATTCCGTTGAGAATAAAAATCTATTTTTCAAAGGAGTCCTGTTAAATGAAAAACCAGAGGGTCTTGATTGTGCAAAGCTGTTTTTCCCTTGAGAATTTGTACATAAGTGGGAAAAAAGTGAAGTAAAGAAACAAGTAGTGAAATACTTTTTTAAATAGGTAAAAAGTAAAGAAATTTAAATACAAATTTGATCCAGTAACTAAGTAAAGTAATTAATTACTCTTTAGAAGTCAGCTTCTTGTGAAAAAATGAGTTAAAAAAATTAAAGTACTAAAGATTAATGTAATATTTATGTCTTCTATAAGTGACCATAGTATAAGCATCATAATGCCCTTGGGGGTTGATTATCAGGGATTGTTCCTAAATAAATGTCACAGCAGACAATCAAACCAAAACAATAAAAAAGTGATTTTTCTGGAGTTTATTGGAATGGATCACAGACACAAGACAAGCCTGTTTGCTTCTAGCTGGGAAAAAGCCAAACTAACCTGCAACACTAGCTCTTTCCACATTAGAAAACATTAGCTGGTTTTACACCAACATGTTGAATTAAGCATTTGTTGACACCTTAAGCTGCTTAAACTTGATCATGCAAAAAAAAACTTTAAAAACCCATAGTTACGGATGCAACCAGGTGATGTTTCCAGACAAGTCTCAGATGGTTTCCTGACAGTTTGTTAAAAACTAATGAGAATCTGTTAAATGTCAAACAGCTTGAGCTCGAAGTGGTACTCCAAATTAACCAAATAATTTGAACCACTGCGTTTTGAACCTTTGATCATTCTGTCTAAAGTTGACATTCATAAAAACAAAATGTTTGTAAGCTGAAATAACAAAAAATGACTAATGCAACAAAGATCAGAATTTACAAAAAGAAGAACTTACATATTCACACAGATCCTCTCTGTTTACACTTGATCAAGTCTTTTTGTACTTTTTAACATTTAAACACTTTTCACTTAACCCACACAATTACAAATAAATTGAATAACCATCCACACATTTTGAAATTTCAAAGTATTTCAACTGGCATTTAATTCAGTAATCAGTAAAGCAGAATCAAACTCTTCTGTTTGTCTGATCTGCAAAAACACAACCGTGATGCATACGTACAAGTTTCTATGCATTTATGGGATCATCTTGGTGGTGTTTGGATCCAACCCATTTGCTGTCTTTATGAGAACTGGACCGAGAGTGTGAAACACCCCCATAGAAAAAGGTTTATTCCAGTCGCCATTTCATAGCGATATGGACACCGCCATGTTGGAGCCAAAAGCGAACAGTAAGCACTGTTTGGTCCAAGTCAGTCTGAGTTTCTATGGCAGTCAGGAGTGAGCTTGTTGGAAGGCCACACCCCTTTCAGTCAACTGAATATGTCAATCAAACGTTTTTGGCATTGGACATGGGAGCCATCTGCCTCCACCTACTTTTATTGAGGCATGTGATTGGTCAGTTTATAACTTGAACTACAACAAAAATATCCAGTCCAGTTCTCATAAACGGTCATTGATTTTACCTCCTGATTATATGGCACTTTGGAGCACAGTTACAGTGAAGTTCAACAAAACCCACAGTTTCTGTTTAAAGAAGTTCAGTTCCAGACCTGTGAGACCATGTGACAAAAACTGCTAGAGAAGAATCGGTTGAAAAACTGTTTGCCCTGATAACGCATTACAACTTCTGGAATGCAACAAACACCAAGGATTGCAGAAAAAGCGTCCATCAACTTGGACAGTCCAGCCCCTCAGTGCCCAGAAATTCCTCGACCATCATGCGCTCATGTTGGCCATAAGCAGATTCCAAATATGGACGCCCTTCCATGCAGAGCGGCAGCCTTGACCTTTCCTTGTGTCTCTGCTCATGTGGTTCCAGATGCGGCGCATGGATGGTAGCCTTCTGGGCCATGGGGGACAGAGGGACAGGCACAAAGCTGTGATAAACCACCAGAGGAGGCGACAGGACTTCCATTGCAGATGGCTGAGGAAAAGCGCCTTCTGGGGGCTGAACTGGAAGCTGCACATAGCTTCCAGTATCCGGATCAAAGAAAGTTTTGGTTTTGACTTGAACTGGCAGGTCCACAAAGAAGTACTGTCCAGAATCTGGATCTTGAAGGATCTTCCGCTGGGCCATGGGGAAGGCTTGCGTGACAATTGCATGCTCCATGCTGGACTGGCGAGAAAACTGACCAGAATGGCTGGACTGGCAGGACAGAGAGGGGTGGCGTGCTTCTGTACTGTATGCATCGATGCTGTGGCTTCTCCTCAGCGGGTTCTCGCGTGTGGGCTTGTCTTTGGCCCTGCCTCTCTGCTGGAGCTCTTCCATAATGGATTTCTCAATGCGCTCGGTTCTGGGATCAAACTTCTCACTCGCTGGAACATCAGCACTCAGCCTGCGTTCCGCTTTACCCCTCAAACACCTGTCAATGCTCTGCGATCGATAGAACGGCCGGTCAGACGCTGACCTCTCCTCCACGTGAGCTTTGTAAACCGGGATGTTGCTTATGACCCTGTCCCTGCTGTAGTCTTTCTGCTCAGGACTTGGAGGAAGTTTTCCGCTGCTGCTGCGGCCTTGTCTGTCCGAAGCCGCTCTGGATTGCCGTTCTCTGCCTCGGCCACTGTTCTCTGCTGAATCCTGGATTTGTCTGAGAGATGATGGGTTTGCTTCTGTTTGGTTGGGAGGGTTTTTGGTGGATTTTGAAGGATCCTTGTAGCCCTCCTTACAGCTCTGACTGTCTCCTGGTTTTCTTTCGTGCTTTTTCTCATCATTCTTGCTTAGTTTCACACCGTCACCTTTGTGGTCTGATTTTTCACGTTTGTGTCGCTCGGCTTTACCCTTGCCCTTACTTTGAGAAGACTTGGAGGTCTTCTGGGCTTCCTCCTTCTTCATCCTCCTGTTTGTGAGCTTGATGGCTTTCAAAACAGCTTTCTCGGTTTTGGGCAGGACAGCTGGAGGTTTGGGGATCCCTGATTGGCTGTCATTACCACTGCAGGTAGAACCTGATCGTTCACTCAGAGCTTTAGCTTCAGCGCATTCTGCTGGAGCTCCGCTATTCATCACCACCTCGTTGACGGTGTCAACTGTGCTGGTGGTTGCGCTGTCCACACCTTCAGAAGATGGAGTCAACCTAGAAATTCCATCTTCCTCCTGAGGAACAGCGAGGAAACCTTCAAGTTGCGGTTTATTTGTGTTTTGGGTTTGGAGGTTTGAGAACGAGAAGTTTGATGTCTGATCTGATGAAGTCTCTTTCGGTGTGAGGACTTCAGTTTCAGTGCTGTTGTTAGTTTCTTTTCCCACATGGAGCTCCGGGTTTTCAACCACTACATGAACTTCCTCTCCTTTTTCTGAGCGCCTCCCCTTGGGGGACCAGGGGGGTATGGCCTTCTTCAGCTTGAAGCTGTTATCTTTGACTTTGAACAGAGCTGGGATTCCCAAAGTTGGGGAAAAAGTCTCATGAACAGATGTTACTTGGGTTACTTCGTGATTGGATTTCTCATTGACGTTCCCTCTGATGTTTTCCTGAACATTCTGTTCTTTTGGAGGTTTTGGGATCTCCTCCTTCACCTCTTGATCACTGAAACATTCCACCTCTGGTTTCCCTGAATCACTTTGTGAGATGCACCTCCCTGCTTCATCCACCTCGTCCAGCTCTCCAGTCAAGGTCTCCAAAGAGTGGTAGATGTTGGACTCCGTCTCTGTGTTCCTGTGGAGCGTGCTCTCAACAGAGAAGTAGGATGATTTGGAGGACAGGCTGGCCTGATCAGGTGGGCTTTGGGGGAGGGGCATGCCGTTCACCTGTAGTAAAGGTGAAACAAAGTTTATGGGACTTTCGAGAAGACTTTCTGCATCAACGTTCACATCCTCTCTGCTTCCTTTGTCCTGTTCTTCCTCTGCTTTTGGATTTTTTCTCCAACCTGACAGGGTTCCATGTTCTGGAACCATTTGCTTCACTGCAGATGTTTCCTGAGCTTCAGAGATGCAGAGGTCACCTTCCTTCATGGGGCTCGTTTTTACATGTAAACTCATTTTCTTCACTTCTTTTGCTCTAACTCTAGGGGACAAACACATGGAACTATCAGACTCAGGTCCAATTGAAGAGCTCTCATTCATCTGTGAGGTTTCTCCTGGATTCCTCTCTGAATCTGCAGGTTTCTCCTTGGCCTGACCTTGGTTTTCGGTTTCTGTCTCTGTCAGACAGATCACTTTATCTTTCTCTTTGACTGTACTCTCGTCTTTCTTGTGTCCTTTTTTGTTTCTGGGAGGAACAGTGGGAGTCTCTAACTTTTTCTCTTCTCTTTTCTTCATGGAGTTCTCTCCACTCCCAATCACATGATCATTTACTTTTTCATGGCTGACTGTAGCTTTTAGCTTTGAGTTTAGCTGCTCTGTAAATCTATCCATGCCTGGAAGCACCATCGTACCGCCTGATCTGTGAGTCTCACCGGGTTCAAGTTGGGAGGAAATCTGTGTCTGCTGGAGATGTTCTTTGAGAACACTGAGTCGTTTTTTGGCTTCTTGCGTTTTCCTGGTGGAACTGATCTCTTCTCGGATGCTGTCATTAGCTGTCTTACCTTGCTGCACACACGTTTCAGAGGTTTTCTCAGGAGAACTGCTTGGAAATCTTGACTTTGCCTCCTGATCTTTGGATTCAATCCTCCTCCGCTCCCGCTTAGAAATGACCTCTTCAAGCGCCATCTTGGCTCTGCCATAGTTGTCATTCAGGCGTGTTTTGTTCATGCTATCGTTACCATCTGACCTTGAGAAGGTCTCCTGTTTGCTTTGTTCCTTCTCTTTCTTTGCAAATATTTCCCTCTTGGTGGAGGTGTTCCCCCTCATGGACAACATCTCCTTCTTGATGTTCTGAAGCTGCCTGCAGATCAAGTCGTTCTTGGCTTTGGCTTCTTCTTCTATGGTTTTAATCTCTCGTTTGCTTCTTTCCTTCTCCAGCATGCAGTCCTCCAGCCTCCCTCTTTCCAGATCTTTCAAAGCCTTTAAGTTGTTCACTATGAGCCTTCCACCTCTTCTTTCTCCTGCTACGATCCCTTCATCCACCCTCATTCCTGCTTTCTCATCGAGATTGCCTTCTTCATCCTTCTCTGCTCCATCATCAACCTTCTCTGCACATCTCTGGTTCTTGATGTAGTTGTTCTGTCTGGCTGAGAAGGCATGTTTAGGTTTGCCTTCTCTCCTTTCTTTTGGGACTGAGTCGGGTTCCTTTGGGTTGTGGCTTTTGTCAGCTTTGTGTGCAGGATATTTGTCATGCGGCAGTTGGATGTCAGATTTGGTGAAATTCCTCTTTGGAACTGGGGGAGGCTCTTTGCTGCTGTGGTTGTTTTTTCCAACCAAAGTTTCTTTCATTTTGTTCTGAAATGAAACACCAGTCCCTTCTGGTTCCAGATGTTCTTTCTTACTTCTGCTCGTTTCTTTGGAAACATGCTCATCCATTTCTCGCAGAACTTCTGAGTCTGAATGACTTGCAAACAAGGCTTTATTTTTAGCCGTATTGATAGCTTCCCTTGCTGCTCTGATCACATCCATGGCACTCACAGTCAGGCCCCCAGTCTCTTTTTTCTTTGGATCGGCCTGTTCTTTAGAGCCTTTTTCTTCCACACTTTTCAGCACCGGTTTAATTTTCTCTGGGGATCTTTTCTCGTCTGTTGATGGTGCCGCTCTGTCGGAGGAAATTGCATTTAGAGGATTTTTTGCGGGGATCAGATCACTTGGTGAAAGCTGTGTGTTTTTTGGCAGAAGGTCTGCAGGAAGGCGTCTGTCTTGTGCCTCGTTTGGCGGGTTGGCATGCGCCGCTGTGCTGCTCAGAGACTCTGGAGCTTTCAGGTCATCACTGACAGGACTGGCTTTCCTGTACAAACTCAAAGAGGGGTAGTTCTGCTTTTTAGCAATGGGACTTATGTTTGCTTTCAGATGTTTTAACGGAGAACCCGAGTTCTCGTCCAATTTGCTCTGCAGTAGATTTGTTAGCAAATAGTCGTCTGACAGAGGTTTTTTGCCAGTTTGTTTTGTGGGATCCTGGTCGGAGGAATCTTCCAGAATGGGACTCCAAACGGTTTGAATGGCAGGTGTGTTTAAACCAGAGATATTCCCCTCAGATTCAAGGTGGAAGAGCTTCTCTGAGGGCGGGGACTCTGGGCCCTCCTCAGGTAACTCTAGCGTTCTGAACTTCGGCGGGCTGTAGCGGCTCTTAACCCTTTTCCGGTTGTCCTTCAGGTTGAAGAGGATGCTGGACGCAAGTGACTTGTAGGTTTCCCGCCTGACTGGAGGTTCAGGCGTCCCTTTGGCTTCATACTGAGACCTTCCTGGAAGATCCAGGGCAGAAGGTGAGAGGACTGCCTGGAGGACCTCTGATGTTTCTGTTGGTTGTCTGGAGGGGATGATGGGAGTCATCAGCTGGCAGATGCTGAATGGAGTTGAGGCCAAAGAGCTGACTTCCTCAACGGCTTTCACCTCCGCTGACTTCACTTCTTTTTTGAACGACAGCAGACTCTCATCCGCTGCTTTTGGATCCATGTCTTGGGCTGCAATGGCAGCATGATTGGCAGGGATGGCACTTTTTGCCCTGGACCTGTTCCGCCTCCAGGGGGCGGCAGATCCTTCCCCTCTTTCTGAAGAGCATCGCTTCTCAGCCAGAGGGGCTGCCGGCTTTGGCAGGAGCTTTGGTGGAGGAGGGGGAGTGATGGGGCGTGTCTGGGTCTCCTCAGGCTCCTCTTTTTGTTCTTCGGTGAGCGCCTTATAAAATGGCAGGTCATACCATTTAGGGGGGATTTCTGCAGACAGAATGTTGGAGACGGCATCCTCCTGGCTGAAGGGAAACCGGTTAAAGTCTGTCCATGTTTGGAAAGGACTTAATTCACTGTGGAGGAAGAAGTTCCTGATGTTGAGTTTTCGAAGTTTGACTGCTGTTTTTCCATTTTTGCATTTGGTTGATTTCCCAGACGGAAGACTGGCGTCTTTGTTCGTTTTGTTTAAAGAACCAGACTGATGGCTCTTCTGATGTTTATTGGTGAGGCTACTTTGATAGCTGGAGGAGAACTCTGACAGCTCTCTCTGGATGCTACGAAGGGCAGATTGATCCCAGGACTCCCCGTTGGAGTCGTTCATGACTCCGTTCTTCATCAGCATCCCCTCACAGCTCTCCTCTGCAGCGCTTAAGGCCCTGAGGAGCGACGACATGTTTTTTTTCTGCTGCCGTATCCAGGGCTTAGTGTCGCTCTTGTCGTGTTTGTGCTGCTTTGCTGTCTTCTGCTGGTTCTTCCTGAATGGCTCCCCAGCCAGCGGTTTGTGGCAGCTGAAGGGCGAGTATCCTGACAAAAACTCGTCACTGTAAACGGCCTCGTCTCCGACACACAGGCTGCGAAATGCTCTGTCCGTCAGGTTGCTGACCTCCCGGTCCGTCTCGTCCATGAAGAGGTCGGTGAAGCCGTTGGGGAAGCGATGGTGGAGCATGCTTCCCATCCGGTGGTTCAAGTGTCGCTTTTCCACACAGCTCATGGTGTCAGTGACGGGCGTTTGGCATTTTGGGTCAGCTCCAGCTACTGCCGCTCTGGACTTTCCCTTCAGCTCTGACCAAAACCAGGAAAGAGCTGCAGCCTGCAAATGCAAACATGCCAGAGCGTTACCACACCAATGCTTCTGAACTTCACATTTATCTGTGCAAAACATGCGGTGGCTCGCTGGCTGCAGCACTTCAGACCATTGACTCAGCTATTTTAAGCCTGGTACAGTACTTTAGGCTGCGAGCAGCAACACTGGCTGTCAGGGCATAAAAACTCAGCTCTATTAATAGAAACTTCATTGTCAACATGAAACATTTCGATTTAAACACTCTGTGAAGAAAAAGTTTCTCATGCAGTCAAGTGTGGAGACACTGCACATCTGCAACCCAAAAACTTCACCTCTGTTTATGGCTCGGAGCACGAAGTGAAACAACAAAAGCCCCTCTGCAGCTGCTGCTGCTCTTGAACTTAGCAAAGTGGGTGAGGCCTCAGAATAACTCATTAACCTATTTTTAAGGCCTGAGCCATGAGCACAGACACAAACCTCAAGGCTTCAGCTTCCCACGCCACCCTCAATCTGAAACTCCAAAAGCTGACCCTGAAATCACTGTCACGCTGTCATAGAGCAATAAAGTTGGGACAAAATCCTTCAACGCTTGGGGAGGAACAGATTTCTGCCAATTTTTATGGTCATGTGAAGCTGAAGTCGCCCGCACGGCGTGACTTTACTGTATCTTGAGATGCTGAATGTTTTGGCTTTCCAGGATGCCTTGGTTGCCAACATTCGTCCAGCTCTCATAACCAGAGATCAGTTAGCAACACGGTACTTTCCCAGCATCTGTTTGAGTATTTATACCTCAGGAATGAGCGAGCTGCAGGAAGCTGCCACCAATATCCAACATTTTCAGTCTGAAACATTATAAAGACGTCATGTTTCTCCAAAACTTCAACCAGTCATTGGTCTGATCTTATGTGTTCAAAGCTTTTGAAGCCCCCCTCACCTTGATGATGGGTCTGTCATGTTCTGTCAAAGCTCCAGAATAATCAGAGGGTCCGAGAGTATCACCAGAACACTGTGGGTCCCGCTGGTCTCCTATTGAGGTTTAGAGGAAACAACAGGAACCCTGAGCGGAGTGACTCAAAGCCCGCTGGAGTCCATGTTCAGGTGTTCTGGTGCGGCCAGGACCCTGATCCACAGCTCACAAAATACCAAAATAGACAGACAAGTCAGTGTGTCCAAACTGAGCATCAGCAAAGCGTCCAGCTCGCTCACAGTGGAGCAACCAGGGGGTGTTGAGTGGCCAGCAGCACCGAACAGACATGCTCATTGGTTATTTTTGTAGTGGTGAGAGCTCATAGGCTCTTGTACGGACCCTCTGCAACGTCTGGCTCCTCCAGAAACATGACCGGGTCAAAAGGAACAGGGGGTTGATCAGCGAGCCGGACACCAGGTGGCACTGCTTCACACGGGGTTGGGGAGGCCACCTGCTGACCCACACGGGTGGGGTTGGACCAATTCTTGTTGCTTGAAGTCTGTTTACAAGGGTGAAGACATGAGAATGCCGGATCAGGACAGGACTGAAGCAGCTGCTGTGAGTTTCCAGTGATAACAGAGGAAGACGTTTGTTTACTGACAGCTGACCCCAAACGTCCCATGATACAAGATCAGTCATGATCCTGGAATATTCTGAGGATCAAAACAAACATCAAAGCAACACATTTCCCAATATTTCTATTTGTTTGTTCAAACTTTCAGAAAAAGACGTTTTTGTCACGTTTAACTTTTTATTGTTTGACCAAAATAAAGTTAGTTTACAGAAACGCAGTTCTGATCCAGATCGTCAGCATTTGCGCCTGTTAGAGCGTAAAGACAGAGGACCTTTACGGAGGGGGGTCAAACTGTGTCACGGTGAGGAAGCTGAAGGTTCGGGAGGGTCTGGCTTCCAGTATTACCATCAAATCAAGGCTATGCTCAGTGAAAGCTGATGATAATCTATCCTTCGATCCAATGATCGCTCAATCCATCTAACCATCACCACATCTATCCATTCATCCTCTAAACTCGCTGTATCCTTTTCAAGGTCACCGGGTTGCTGGAGCCTATCCCGGCCGCAGTTGGGTAGAGGAGGAGTTCCTCCTGAAAAGGTCACCGGATTGTCACAGTGACACACAATCACACCTGGAGACAATGAACATTTGAAGCATGTTTTTGAGGGAGGAAACCACAGATGATCAATAAAAACATTAAAAACCCTAACTTTCAGGCGCTGTGTTTTCATCATTATTTAAAGGTACCCCCCACCTCCAAAAAACTCAGACCATGGTGGTATGAAGCTTGGAGTTTGCTGAGAGCCATCTGGATGTGGATATTCTGTTCACATTGAGGTGGATGGGATGTTAGCACGATAAAGGCTGTGTTTGCAGAAAAGTACATGTGAACAGAGTTATGTTGAAATGATGAAAGGTGAGTTTGAGAAGAAGTTAAAAGACTCTGACTGACAGGAACCTGCTCCTCTGCAGCATCTTTTGTGGACTGGAGATGGTTGGTCTTCAGACATGGATGCAGCTTTTTCTTTAACCCTTGTGTGGTATTCGTATTTTTGCTGTATGTAATATATATGTGTAGGGTGGGTGTACAGTATGCTGTCAATGAAAATGTGTTTTGATTTATGTTCTTCACAGAAAATGAGCCAAAGCTAATGAATTTCAGGTTGTAAAAAAATTGTTTCATTTTTCTACAGATAGAAAAACTGAAAACGGGTCCCACAGACCCGAACACCATACAAGGGTTAATGTGTTTTATTTTACTAATTCAGATGTTTTTTATTGTGTGGTTGAGCTGAGATCACAGGTGATGAAAAATGGTTTCCTGATAATTCTTTCTCTCAGCTATTTGATGTTTGATCAAAACAAAACAATCAAGTGAAGAGACTTCTTGTTCAGTTCAAACAAGAACCAGGTCAACCTTTTCCGTGTAAATTTGCAGTTCGCAGCAGAATTCAGCCCCACAAGCTGAGGGTAGGTGACTGGAGGTGGAGATAAGCATCACCAGCAGAGCAACAACCAGCAACGCCTCCTCCCCACAGATGCAGGAAACTGCGTCTGACAGACTGCTTGAAGGAGACGGAGAACGCCACACAAACATGAACGCTCTTCACACCCGTGGTCGCCCGGTGGCGTTCCTCTGGGCCTTCCTGCTGTCAGGTGAGTGAACTTCAGTTCTTCTGCTCCCTGCAGACAGGAGCAGGTTCAACATGAGAAACCAGAATACCCAACCAAGACCCAGAACCCAACCAAGAACCAGAACACCTGGCTGGACCGAGTCAGCTGTTGGATCACAGCAGAGTTTGACCCCAAAACAGTGACTGACAACGACTGAAAGGTTCTACCTTGTACTCAGATTACTTTTTAAAAGCTTTAGATGAATGAGTGTAGGGCTCTGACCAAAGTTCATCAAAGTGAGGCGTTTGTAGCAGAAAGACATCAGGTCAGAGAAACGCTAAAGCCGGGAAACGAGTAAATACCAGTGATGAGAAGAGGCACAGAAGAACCAGACTTTCGGTTCTGGTTCTATCAAAAAACACCTGAAAACCTGGACCCTTGAGCTTCTGCTTTAGTCCCTCTCAGTGGGGAAGGCATAGGAATGGCGTTCACACTTTTCCACATTTATTTCCTTCAATTCTGCTTTCCATGAATGGATGCAGCACTCTGTGAACAACCAGCTTGACCGAGGACAAACTTTAGTATCTGACGCCTGTTCAAGATCAGCATATAAAGGCCCGGAAACTTCTGCATGCAGTGCTGGACGATCCCATGGACGCAATGACACCCCCAGCCTCACCCCCACACCCTTCATTCTTAGATAGCGGGTTTAAGATTCATCATGAATCAAACTAAAAACACTTTTAAAGAATTCTTGTATTTTTATGTGAACTCTGCACAGTGGTAATCTGCCAGTGTTAAACAGGATCATTATTTCTGCTTCATTAATAAACTGTTTACATTTCTGTTTACCTCACAAATCCCATGAGCCCCGGTGAGCCGCTCTGCTCACCGTACATAACCCTCTTGATATGGTGCATTATGTCAGAGGTCACCCTGGGGTCACTGAAACCTTATCCGGCCCTGTTTGCCTGCAGCCACGCTGCTTCAGGCTGAAGGAGCAGCTAAATCCGGTCTGGTTCTGGACCTTGTGGGTTTGCTGCTCCTCAGTTCCTCTGAACATGCTGGAAGGGTTTGGTTGATAGGCAGGTTTGATTTCAGGAAAGGTCATTTTGAATAAAAGAAGAAGGGGTTATGAGTGTCACGTGACCAGGCTTAAATTGACCTCTCTGCTGAGCGTGCACGTCGCGTTTCAACCGTCCCAGAGCTCCTCTCCACTTATTTTGGCTCCTGAAAGAGCAACTGGGGGGGCCCGCTGGAGGGCTTGCAGGGGGCATAAATTTTTCTGCTTTCTGTCTATGCAGCGCTGTCATGTCTGCTCTTTTAGACTGCATTCAGAACAGGACCGCCCCTTTTTTTCTGGGCTGGAAAAACGCTCGGCGTTCCCGTGGGCCCGTTTGTGAAGAATGACTGTTTATGATCAGTTTTTCTTTCTGCTTGATTTTGTGAGAACAAACAAGAACTTTCACAAATTCAGACAAGCTTCTTTAAAACTGAACTGTCAGAGTGGCATCATTATCTTCTTCTTCATCAGCTGGGAATGCAGCTCAGAACCACCCAAAGAACCTGTTCATGAGAGTTCTTGTGAAAATGGAGCCAAAGCATGAACTTAATGAAAAGCATCGGTTTTGTCCTGCTGGACTCCAGAGTCCACTCACAGCAGCCAGAGATCGGTTGGTTTGTCTGCTGGTACCGCTCCGTTCTGTGCTCAGATATCATGACATCAACTGTACCGAGGTCGGTTTGCAGAGGTGGTCCAGATTATGGTTCTGAAAACTCTGGCTGTGATCGAGTCACATGTAATCCAAACTGTAGAGGACTTTTCTCTACAGAAATTTTTTGCACACATTTAGCCAAAGTTAGCTAATTTCATAAACAGATGCATTCTGGAAAAGGTTTATTTTAAGATGAAGTTTTTTATGATGAGTCTGTAGATTCAAGCCATTGACTGTATACGAGAACTGGACTTAGTGACCCCGCCCCCTAGTGTTCCAAACAGGAATACCTGCTGGCTCCTAGAAGTCAAAATCCTATTGACTTCTACAGAGAAATAAACTGTTTTTACTCAGTTGTTCTATTAGTCAGAACAATCATATTTGCTATGAAAAATCTTCATCATAATCCTCATTTTTTTATGGTATTTGTTTATGTAAAGTAAATTATTCAAGTTATAAACTGACCAATCAGCTGCCTCAATAGAGGTAGGTGGAGCCTGCTGGCCCCACGTTTTAATGTTCGAATCATTTGACCGATTTTGTGGAGTCTGCTTTCAATTAGTGAGGATGTGGCCTTCCAACAAACTCACTCCTGATTAGAGAGAGTGGTTGCCATAGAAACGTTGACTCTAGATTGGTTGAGTTACTGTGCTGTCAAACTTGGGTTTCAGCATTGAGATGCTGGGTGGAGCACAGCTGAGATAATTGGATCCTTTTGCAAAGCTGTTTCCCTGTGGGAACCAACAAGCAAAGGCCTGTGTGCTGGGAGGACGAATAAAAGGGACGCACATTCTCATATAGGAGAGAGCAACAATCATCCAGAGCAGCTGATTTCAACTGAAAACCTTGCAGCAGAACTATAAAGGAAAAGATATCTATGAACACCAAAGAGGCAGCTGGTAAGAGCTGGGACTCCAAACCAAAATCAACTTATGGAAGTGGACTGTTTGGATTGCTTCTTGTTGATTTTGTGAAGATTAAGAAACCATTTGGTTTGTGTCTTCTGATTCAAAGGTTTTTCAGCTACTGTTAAGGACCAGAAACTCATTCAAACCCAAACATACTCCTCTCCAACAAACTTACTCCTCTGCGAATCAAAGAATGTGATTAAGTGAAGCGTCACAATGGTGGATCATTTGCAAAGTGAAAATAAAATGTGGAGAACGGAAGTTGTATTGGTCCTTTCTGAGTGAAATCCTGCTATATCTTTGGGTGGATATCTCTTAGCCCTTTCAAGTGGGGAAAAGAAAGCATAACTTAACAGTTAAATATGTGTTGTTCTTGCCTGATTGCTTGAATTAAACCATTTCAAATTTAAAAAATCAAATGAGATTGACTCGGACCAATCACTGCTAACTGAAGATGTCTGGCTCCAACATGACGGCATCCGTATCTCCAATAACTGTTAACTGAATAGGAGGTAAATGGGTTCATGCCTGTAGCTGAAACAGACCTGTCACATCAAAGTGATGCACACATTCATGAACATGAGAGCCGATTCTTCAGCGTCAGTCTGTGCTCTGTAGAACTGCTTCACTGGGTTTGCTCTTATCTAATAGAGGACAAGGAAATGTGGGTCACAACTTCCTGTCTGTGCAGCTTGCTTCGTCAGACCCGACACTAACGCAAAACAATGTCTTTCAGAGTGTGTGCTGACGGCAGAGGGAGCAGATCCTGTACAGGGATTTGGTGAGTGATTGTTTGGAATATTCAGGTTCATTAGTAGTTCATTCAACCTCTCTTTACCTTTGCTTCAAACGCAGACAACTCTCCTCACATTCTGACATGTTCCCTCAAAACTCTTTCTGCTAAACTAACACAGAGCTGCTTTAGTGATTCAAACTTTCTGACAGACTGCAGTTTCTATGGAGTTCAGGTTATGGAATGGAGATCTCCTGGAAGGCAGAAGGTTGTAGGATGACAATCTAACCTGATGAAAACAAGGCAGATGGTTGACTTGAAAGGTTTCAGGGAACTGGAACTCGGAGCAAATCAGTTGTTTGAAGATGTTCATAGGAAGCTTGGTGGACACCTGGAGCTGAAAAAGACAGATGAGATGAAGGAGATGTTTAGCTGGACTGCAAAACAAATCCTTTAGTAAACAGGTAAAATGCAAAAAAAAATTTAAAAAAAACACCAACCAATAAACAAAAACATTTGCTTATTGTTTTTTTCTAGGACTGTTCACTTTTAGAAACAATTCTCATCCCTGCAGGACCCACTTGGATGTTCTGAATCTGCTTACATGTTTCTACAGTTTTTGTTTTGCTGTTTTTGAGTTTCTTGAAGGTTTCAGGTGTGATGTGTGAGCAAAGGAAAAGTGTATAGGACTGTGGTGAGAGCAGCCATGTTGTTGGTTCAGAGACAGGAGGCAGCAGCGGTGAAGATGCAGAGGGTCTGTTTGGGAGGGATCAGGATGGATCAGGAATGAATCCACCAGCGGAACAGATCATGGTAGATGCTCTGGACATCAATGCAGGAGGCAGATGGAGAGGTTTGGGCACATTGAGAGGAAGAACAGGGGTGGTGATGGTAAGAGAAAACTGAGGTTGGAGCTAAAAGAGGAAGACTAAAGAGGAGGTTCATGGACGGAGAGGAGGTCATGAGGGAGGAGGATGCAGAAGAGAGATGGAGGCAGATGATTCGCTGTGGCGCCCCCAAAAGAGAGCAGCCAGGTGTGCATTTTCCAAGAAGTCAAGAATTTTGCCAGAAACAGTCAAAAAGCTTTTTTTTAAAAAAAAAAAAAAAAGAGAGAGCTCACAAAAAATGACAAATTAGAAGATTTTTTTGTCAAAATATCTTTGAACTAAATTATGTTGCTAATGGAGATACAATTGTGAAGTCAACAATAATTTACCGACATTGAAACCCTGAAATAATCTAAATTTGTCAGGTTTCCATCCTTTGCTAAAAAAGCTCTGAACTGAACGAAAATCAAATATATTTATTTGTTTATATTTATTACTAAAATTTTGATTAAATTACAAAAAAAAATCTCAATTGTTTTAATAAGCTGGAAGAAAATGATGATCCTAATGTTTGCATGAAGCTATGTTTGTTGGTTTGTTCATCAGTAAAATGTTATCAGGTGCATCATTCGTTTGAAATGTTCTGGACGTTACCTTGATCAATTTTCCTTTTAAAGCTTCGAAAGTTCTGGTTCTGATCCGACAGAGAATCTTGTGATCTTTTGACCCCGGTTTCAGGTTCCCGGTGCTCCTGACTTTCAGGAACTTTCTCTTCTCAATGAATTCCAGATGTTTGGTGTGGATTTCCGTTGGAGCAGCTGAAGGATGTGTGACGCCGTCCTGCATCCTCTGCTCAGTAAACATGTGAAATCAGACGTGTGCTGTTCAGCACGTCAGGAGGTGGGGCTGTGTTTTTGCTCCGTCACTCAGACCCTTTGCTGCTTGTTCTCCTTCCAGATCTGAAGTACATTTTGATTGGGGGAGGGATTGGCCTGTTCTTAGCCGCTGTATTCATCACAAAGATCTGCATGATCAGACACCAAATCCTGGAAATAGGCTCAGGTGAGATGGCCTTTTCCAAATGAGAAGTTTTAACACTGTTGACCTGATGTCTTTATCTGTGGTTTTCTACAGTGTGTAGCTTCAAGAAATGAGATGTCCTCTTCACGAATGTTTTGGAACAGACTGGCTTCAGCTCAGAATTTAATAAACCTGACCGTGGCAGCCATTCAGAACATCAAATGGAAATGGCGACCTATGGCACCCAGGGTTAAAAGGTCACAGACACCACTGAATCCTGAGTTTGCTGCTTCAAGAGAACACCAAATAAAGACCTCCAACAGATGCTAGTCTATTACTGAATCTTCAAGTTAACGGTTATCCACAAGGGGGCAGCATTTCCTCAAACTGCAAGTCTGAAGATATTTCATGAATTCAGAAGAAAGATGCTCAGCTTAAAGAGGAAGCAATAGTTATCAGAATAAAGTAACTGAGTTTCCCGTTTCAAGTCAAAGTGGCTCTTATTCCTGAAGGTAAATTGAATACTAGTTAAAAATTTTGTTTGATCTCAGACATGTGGAGTGTTTGCCTTCTTCAGATCAAACTTTAATTGAAGTTCAGTTTTCCTGCCCTCAGAAATCACTTCCATTTGCCACAGGGAAAGTTTGCTTTTCCCTGTAGGAACAGGCCAACATGCAAATCTGGAGTTTTAAAGCGGCTCCATTCAGAATGAAAACAGTTGATCTCAGACCAGACATTGATTCTCAAGTTTATTTTTGGTGCAGTCTCAGACAGCTTGCAGCTCCAGTTCACCTGCAGATAACAAACATCAGTTTCTGGAGAAGACATCATGCCCTTTACCTCAGTACATCTTCTGCTCTTTGGTCATTGGGAAACCTTGTTGGGTTTTAGGTAGGGGAATGTGGTCAAAGGTATCCTGGGAGTATTTGGCGTCAGAGCGGAAGTCCCGAGCTCGCTGGTACCCGCTGCTGGACTTTATGACATGGGAAAAGGGGAACACCGGGCGTTCCTCCACCATGCCCAGGGGAACGTGGTCAGAGGTCCAGACGAAGCGTGGGAATGGGCGCTCTGGTTCGTAGCTCATGGTGTCAGCAATCATGTCATAGATGTCAGCCTCCTGCTCATCAGAGAGGCCTTGATTTGATCCAGAAGGAGCTCCGCCCTCAAAGCCAGTTCCACTGCCAGCATGGCCAAAGTAACCTGCTCCAGTTTGACCTGAACCACAAAGTTCCTTCAAACATCTGACCTTCAGCAGCTGGAAGCAGAAGAACCTCACTTACCTTTCCTGACAGGATACAAGTCTGCGACCATGACGAGCAGAAACCCAACCCAGGAGAACCTGTTCACACAGAGCAGTGAACACAAGAACAGAAACACAACAGACTTCAACAACACAACTTACTGCAGAACACAATGACTAGCTCTCCTCATGTTTAGACCGTTGCCACTAGTTTCAGTTCGTAACTAAAGACCATCAACACTTTCCAACCTCAGCTGTCTGTCCCAAACAGAAACACCAGAACTTTTATCTGCTCTGAGTTTGCAGGTCACCAGCTGAGCTAATCAAACTCATTGACTTCACCTGTTCCACACCTCAGGGTTTCCATGACAACCAGCACTTCAATGATTCTCTGTTCATCTGATGTGATCTTCACTCAGGGAGATGTTTGTGGGATTTTCTGCTTCAGGGCCTAAACTTGATGTGTGTCAGAAGATGCAGAAATGTCAGGAAAGTCTTTTACACCATTTCTGAACCTTCCAGTCATGATTTCCCTGAAAACTGTTTCTGTTCTGGACCTTTCCTTCAGATGGAAGAAAACTGTCTGCTGTGAATCCACTTATGCTCAGTATCTTTCGTCTCACAGCACCATCCCTGTAGGAGGACGGTGGTCAAGGGTTCGTCAGCTCGGGTTCCTCCACCAGACTTCCGGGAACTTACGGGTCTGCAGTGTCAGTCATCAGTGAAGCAACACTCAGGGTTGCTTATAAAATAATCAGAATTAAATGCATGAGTTCTGTTCAGGATATTGACCAGAACAGGAGGCTCAGTCGTCTTCATCCACCTGTTTTCATTTAAACCCTTCAGGTGGAGGAATACATAAATAAAGAGTAATGATATAGACTTAAAATCATCAATAGAATTAAACATCTTTGGTGAAGAAGAAAAAAGCTTGAGATTCTGTTCTGGCAGCAAAGTTCTGAAGCTCATGAAGGAACCAAGAAGCGGGGGGGGTTCATGGGATGGTGGAGGAAAGAAGGTTAAGAAATAGTCAGAATGGTCATTAATGCACAGGTTGGAACACCATACTACTATATTACTTTTACTGATGTGAGAAATAAACGAGTGAATTTGGAACCAACAAGTAAAGTTCAGTTTTTGGAGGTTTTGAGTTTGAGAAGGTTGTAGAAAACAACACCTTTGATCTCAGAAAAACAGTCAGTAAACATTTTATTGTCATCATGAATTTTTCATGCATGATCAGTAGATCCCGTAGGTGTGTTCCTGTCCGTCTCTGTATCGGTTCAGGTAGCGCAGCGGCTGTCCGTGGGGGTATTTGACCTGGGGCGGGTGGTAAACTGGAGGTCTGATGAACTCGAACACCGGCTCCCTCATACCTGCAGGCAGAAGGAAGATTCTCACATTTACAGTTCCCACATAGACTCTGAGCTTCTGCTGCGGCTGGACTCACGGAGGACGCTGTGGAAGGTGTCTGTCACTGACTCGTCCCACTGGCTCTGGAAAAACGCCAGGCCGGCAGGCGTCATGCGGTCCTGGTGCTTCCTGTAAAAGTCCAGGGTCTTGAATGTGCGCTCCTGCAGGGAGAGACTAAGAAGAGACGAGATGCATGAGACCAAGTTGCAACTCTGTTCTCCTCCTGATGTGAAATGTGAAAATAATCTGTGATGTCCTTTTATTTTAAAAGTTTATTTGAATTTCTGTTTTTAAATGGAAGCTTTAGAGGAACTGGATGAAAAACTTTTTAAAAATCCTTAAAAATGTGCAACAGTGATTTTGATAATTATATTTGATTATTTAAACATCAGTCAGACTTGTTGAGTTGCCATTTCCATGGTGACAGCAAGAGCTCACCATGGCGACGGTCTGACTTCCTCCTGGAAATTCACACGTCCTTCCTGCTTGAAGAGGACGTAAACGAAGCGCTGGAAACCAGTTCCTCGGGCCGGAAATGGGGGCAAATAGTGACACAGCTCCTCCCCCTCCTGCACCGCAGCACCGGGGACGTTCCCCCTGTAAGACCGCAACATACCTCAGAGAGGGCGACGCGCTCAGGACCACGCCTCCTCTCTGTGGGACAGGTACTTACACGAGCCAATGGACGTACTCCGCCTGGTTTTCCTGAAGATGCTCATCTGAAACATGAATCAGGACACAGCAGCTTTAGAAAGAACCATCACAAGAACCGGGACTGTTTCAACAGAGGGTCCTGAGGCTGCAGCAGGTTCAGTAGAATAGTTTCAGGTTATGAAAACGCTTCCAGAACGGAAGGATCCTGAAGAGGAGCTGGTTTGTGAGGATGAAACCTCTGTGATATGACAGACAGGTGATGCTGACCTGGAGATGTGAGGAGAAGAGTCCACAAGGAGCCCTCTTCTGCATCAAAGTTGACCTCAGGGGGAGAAGCCGCCTGCAGAGAAGCGAGGAGGAGGTTCTTCAGTGGAGTCCACACCAAAAAACACCCACTTTGACGCCACAGACTCACCTGAGTCGGAGTCAGATGATTCCCGTGATGAACCTGAGCCGTGCCGTCCTGGCCGTAGCGGATGTGGAGCGTGACCTGCGGCAGGAAGTACGCATTGGGGAAAATATCAGTGAAGATGCCATAATGGTCAGCAAGCCTCCGGATGTGGAACGGGGCGCTGGTTTTCTCCCAGGATTCCTGAACCCGATTCAGAGAGACGTTCACTGCAGAAGAGAAACCAAAGATGAAGAACTGCAGGAAATGCTCGTCGGAGGAGGAGGAGGAGGGTGATGATGGTGGGTTTTTGCTCAGGAGGGAAAACATCTGAAAAATAACAAAATACTGAAAAGAAACATTTTTGTTCAGTAAAGAAGCAAAATCTGAACTGAAGCTTAACAAAATAAAATGTGAGAGAAAAAGCATTTTTCGGATTTTGTTGTTGTGAAATTTGTAAACATTTAATAATTTCATCATTGCTTTGTTATGACTGGTTAAAAAAAAGCTAAAAATGTTCAAAACGTAGAAAAACTTTAAATGCTAAACTTAAAGAAAAGAAAACTTCACTAAAATGGATAAATGTTTACACTCAAACAGTCATAAATTAAATGTTGCATCACAAACAAATTTAAAGTAAAGAGACAAACCTGGATAAAAATTATGAAGAACATCTGAACTAAAGGATTTAAAAAACAGGAAGTAAAATTCATTCATAGAAATTTTCATAAATCCTGTTTCTGTTTTAAAAATAAAAATGTTCCACATTTATTTAGTGGAACATAAAGACCAAAAATACAAGAGAGTTTCTGGAAGCATTAGTGAAGTTTCCAGTAGATCTTACGCGTCCGCAGACGGGCAGCCCTCTCCAGCTCCACGCTCCTCTTGTTGCTCTTCATCACCTGTCTCCTCTCCTTCACCTCCTTCCTTCTGTTGGAGACGCAGTACGGCAGTCCAATGTCCACGCGCTCCGCACCTTCAAACACCACAAACCACCATGAAACCTTTCTTCACCCACAGAGCCAGCAGCTTCATCCTCACCATGCTCTGGATCGGCTTCTTCCAGGTGGCTCCTGTAGCTTTTCCACCAGGCAGGTTTGTTTTTGGCCTCCTCGGCTGCCCTGAAGTAACGTGTGAAGCTGCGGTATTTCTCCAAGGACTCCAGGTTGGAGACGTCAATCTCCTCGTTTGGCATGGGACCCAGGGGGGGGACACGCCTGCACAGGTGCACTGGGAGGGGCAGAAGGTCAGAAAAAAAGCTTTACGACATCTGAAGTTCTCAACGTGGATAAAGTCATGTGGTTCCACTAAAATCTGAATCACAGATTCAGAGTTATAAGCTCAAAATGCAAGGCTGTGACTCCAACCAGGAAACCTGTAGTCTGGAACCATGTGAAGAACACCTGAAGAACATGGGATGTTCCCTCACAGACATCAAAAACATATGTAATATATCTGTGTATATATGTGTTTTTCCTCTTTTAAACCAAATGACTTTATGATTTCAGGACTCAGTATTTCAAAATTAAAAAATCAAAAGCCATGAATGTATTTATTAGTTTACTTCAAAGTTCGTCCTTAGAGAAAGACACAGACGCGCATGCGCTCAAATGAACCCAGTACCAATGTCAAACCCGAGTTTGACATTTTTTTATTTAAAACATCAGTTTTGGACGGAACTGTTTCCGTACCTGTTGTGACAAATGTCCGGACATTTCGGTACCATAAATCCGCTGAACTTCTCCGGGCAACCGAAGCTACACCGCGCAGCGCCATCTTTACTCCCCCCCCCTCCTTCGTCCTTTTCCGCTGACTACAGAAGCCGGGAGGTCGGTTTCTCAAACGAACTTTGACCAACACAAGCATAAGTCAAATAATTTAAAAAAAGTGAAAACAAAGCATGCTTCAGTGTGGATTTCTGCGATAATAATTCGTTTTGAAACGATTATTGTAAAAAAAAAAAAAAGAATAAGAAATAAATAAATAAATGGAAGCTTTCAAAATGAATCGCCTATGTGTTTTTAATTAAAGTCATTGCCCTTTGTTGATGTTCTGTTTTGATTATGTTAAATATGTTCAATTATTTTAGACAATAATTATTTTAGTAAAACGCGTTTTGTGGTTGCTGCTTAAATGATTAAAATCACTCTATCAACTTAACTTTATTGAACGTTACAGTTTGTTTCTACTGTGATGAACTGGTGCAATCACGCTTACATTTTAAAACTCTTTTTACATTACGGTATAATAGTTTTAAATCCCACAGTAAAATCCACTGTGACGACAGCTGATACGAACACACAAAGACGTTGTTGTTCTTGAACCATTAGAATGATTTAATATTGTTGTGGATCTCTGGGTTTTCTTATTGTAACGGAGCCCCTCCTTCCCATCCTGTCAAGATATTCATTTCTCCTACGGTTCGTGAAGGCATTGTTTCTGCACGTGACGTCATCAGGACGTTCCTCTGTTGTCATTCAGGTGTATCGGTCCCTGTGGTAAGGATGGTTGTTTTGCTATGAGGTGCTGTTGTTTGGATTTTTTTTTTTTTTTTTAAGAACCGTATTTAATATTGTGTTAATATTTGGACACGTGACCTTGCACACGTGACTAGCCGGGCTGTTAGACAGACGGAAGCTAGCAAAGCTAACGGTAGCTTCCTCCTGGCTAAATGAACGTGATTTTTCTTTGTTTATTCTCAGCTATGTAGGTTTTTGCTGATTCGTTTCCTAATCATCTTCAGATTCTGGTTTATTTTGGAATCAGATTCTGACTTTGAAGGTAAAGATGGAGAATCTGTGAAGCTTTTAGATCATTTTGACCCCAAAGATAATTTTCTTCTAAAACAGCTTTTCCCATCAGGCTGCTGTGCAGCAGATTGACTTGCAGAAGAGACTGATTCCTGACTCACCTTTTTTTTAATTTTCGGGTTTGATGTAAAATATCTGGAAGGTCATTATGTCTGCAGCATCACTTCAGGCTAAGTCAGGAGATAAAGTCCCTGCTGTGGCCCGCTTCCTGCCTCACCTCTGAACCAAAACCATCTGAGTCATCTGCTCTGAAAGATGCCAGAACTTTACCATGCGTGTTTAGCAAAATATGGGAAAGTTGTGGTGCTTTGGCTGAAGACGTGATCTTCGTCCTTCAGGAACTGCGATCTGACAGCTGCCTTAGGAGGATACGGTCTGCACAGATCCAGAAAATGTCTGGATTGTGACCCATCTGACAGCAGAGCAGCAGCTGCTGCAAAAAATCACCTTCCAAAGCTGGGATTCAGGAAGTTCTGGAGAGTTTGTGGAGCTAAAACGTTCCTCTTCTTTCTGCAGGTTCCTGTCCTCCTGGTACAAAGATGGAATCCCAGAACTTCAACCTGACATGTGTCATCTGTCTGGAGCACTTCAAGATCCCTGTCACCATCCCCTGCGGCCACACCTTCTGCAAGAACTGCATTACAGTCCACTGGGACACCAAGAGGCAGAGTGACGCCGGCCCCCAGTGCCCCATCTGCCAGGAGGAGTTCCCCACCCAGCCTGCTCTGAAGCGCAACGTGTCCCTGTCAGTCCTGACAGAGGCCACCAACAGCGCCACCTGCAGGGAATCGGTGATGAGAGATGGTGATGGGGCCAGAGCCATGCAGTTGTGCGACCAGCATAAGAAGCCTCTGGTTTATTACTGCAGGCAGGACAAGATGTCCGTGTGCTGTGAATGCGGGATCCTGCAGTGTTTAAACCACGAGAAGGTCCTGCTGGACGCAGAGCGGGAAAACCAGGAGGTGAAGCAGCACGGTCCTACCCCCACACACACCTCACCTGGTTACCACAACACCTGTCTGTGTTTGTCCACAGCTTCTGCTGGAGAGGAAGAGGAATGAGGTGGGGAAACTGCTGGAGGAGACGCAGAAAAGTGTGACAGAGCTGGCAGAGAACATCAGTCAGGCTGAGGTGGGTTCTCAGGTCTTAATGATCACGTTGTAGATGAGCTCATCCCGGTTCGGTTTTATGTTTTGGTCATCTGGGTGTGACGGACAGGTCTGTCGTTTTACAAGGATAGGCAAAATAGCTTGGATTTCCTTGGCACATTCCTGATATGTTTATATTAATTGTCATATCGTGTCATTTCGCTTGGGCCAATGATATGAATTTTCACAAAACTTGTGTAAAAAAATGTGAGAGCAAAAATAATACATTTGAAAGCTCCACATGCTAATGCTGGTAAATTTTGATAAATAAAAGTTTTTTTTCCCAAGTAGCTTTCCAATGATGCTCAATGAATTAGGAGGCACGTGATGGAAATCTATTGGAAGAGTTTAAATTGGGGCCTCTTCCCAAAGTCATAGGGGTGTCAAAAGGTGGTGTTGTTCACTGTGTCAAAAATTAATTTTCACCAGGGACTAGTTGCAGATTTTGAGTTTGTGGCGGGGGTCGATTTTTTGCTCAGAGGCACAGAAAAAAAGAATTGTGAAATGAATCTGGACCTCAGTCCAGAACAGCTGTGGGTCAGAACTACATCCAGAGCTTCATAAACTCCAAAATCAGAGACTCACAAAGAAAAGAACCATGAGATCAGAAGGTTCTGTGGTCATGGTTCCTTTGTATCCACATTGGGTCCAGACTCCCAAAACAGGCTTTGAAACGAGTGTTTCCCACCAACAGGTAAATCTTGAGCAAACGTCCGCCTGGGTCAACCTGAAATTCTCCACGCTGATCAAGATCCTGGTGGAGAAGCAGGAGGCAACACGGCTTTTCATCGAGGAGCAGAAGGAGGCGGCCGTCAGCGAGGCCAAAGGACGCCTCTTGCAACTCGAGGAGCAGCGGCAGAAACTGCGGGAGTGCCAGAGCCAAATCACAGATGCGCACAACCTGTCCGACACGGAGCTCATCAGGGTAAGGAGCTCCGCCTCTGGACTACCAGATGGGCATGGTTTAGAAAGAGAGTTCAGATTATTAAAAAAAAGTTATTCTTTACATTTTACTGACATCTAGTGGTTCAAGATAACATTGTTATCAGATGACGGCTTAGCAGTTGTTCTGTTAGTTTTGTCCTCCTGTAGATAAACGGTGGAGCAGCAGCCCTGTTTTCAGTGGGGGAAACATCTCAATTTTTCTGGATTCACATTTTTCGACTCAGTTTTTCTGAAATCTTTCTGCAGGAATCCACTCTCATAGAAGTCCCTCATTTTAAGGAAATTCCCACCAACATCTCGCCAAACCTTCAGGAACGGTTAAACAGTGTCACAGAGGTCCTTTCCCGGATCTCCAAGCTGGTTTCCGAGGACCTGGACAGAGCCGTGAACATGATGGTGGGGCAGGACAAAGACGGTAATCTGTCTCCTGGATTATTTTCTCTCCGCCTCGTTTTTACCTGAATTTAAAACCTAAACGGTGTGCTGTTCCAGGTTCTCCTCATGATAAGAGGCCCGTTCTAGCTGTGGTTCCCAGTCCTGACGCTCCGTGTCAGCCTGGAGGGAAAGAAGGTCTCAGCGCCTGTGAGTCCTCTAAGATGCTTCTTAAGGTTCAGAGAAGCTCCAGCAGGTTTTTCAGCCTCCTGTCAGGTTAATGTTTCCAAACCAAGAACGTTTCCGTCTTTTTCATCTTTTCAGGACTATTGATCTTATTTTAGTTTTTCTTCGCAAACATTTATCTTTTTGATCTTGTTCTAAACAAGCATGTAGCCTGTTTTTAGTGTTCTTGAGGCTTCTCACCATATGTTCTTCACTCGTGTGGCGTTTGTGTTTAGCCATCTCCAGCCGGTTTGTATGTAAACGTTTAGCAGTGAAGCTTTCTCCTGAAGTCATCAGATTCACGCGGTTTGGGTTGCTGGTTCTGCTGCTGATCTCTGACCTTCACTGATGTTTGGACCTGGCTCCTTGCAGATCGTTGCTCCTTGACCTTTGACCCCCGCACAGCCAACAGGAATCTGGTTCTGTCCCAGGAGAATCGGAGGGCGGAGCACCTGACATCTGGACCACGACCGGTCCTAGCGAACGACGCCCGCTTCGATCACACCTGGCAGGTGCTCTGCTTTGAGGGCTTCACCCACGGACAGCACTACTGGGAGCTGCAGGTGTCCAAACCCTGGGCCTACCTCGGGGTAAACACAGCTTCTCTCTGAAGGTCAGTGCGTGAAGGTCCTGGTAGCAGTCCTGAACCTGCCATGTGGCGTCTCTCTCTCAGGTGACCTACAACACCATCCCCCGGAAGGAGAAGGGGAAGCGCTGCATGGTGGGCATGAACGAGCTGTCCTGGAGCCTGCAGCTGGACGAGAAGCAGCTCTGTGCGTGGCACAACGGACAGCGGGAGGTGCTGACTGCGCCCTCCCACCACCGCCGCATCGGCATGCTGCTGGACTACGAGGCGGGGATGCTCACCTACTACGGAGACGGGCAGACCAGACTCCACGCCTTCCACTGTGCCTTCACCCACAAGCTGTTTCCTGCCTGCTGGATAGGGGAGGGGGTCAGTATCACCATCTGCTCCACGTGACCTCTAGAGGAGGTGAAGACTCTCCACAACAGGAACTCTGGAGGCTTAGACTTTTGTTTGGAGGCAAACCATCGTCTATGAAGGTGACTCTTCCCTCACCTGGATTCTTCTGTTTCTGCTGCTCCTCATCATCTCCGTTATTCAGGTTTTCAATGATAGACATCAAGTCGGAAGAAGATCCAAGAACTGTTTTTTAAAATCCTGAAAACTAAATCTGAACCGCTCTGAGGTCTTTTAGAAGCTTTACACGTTTCTGTACACAGCTGCAGCTCAGTGAGACCAGCAAGGACTTCTGCACTCTACCTGTATGTTTGTGGTCCTATCCGGATCCTGGTCTGGATCTGATCTGATCCTGTTCGGATACTGGTCTAGTTTTCTCTGATGGTCCTCTTGGTTCTCCGGGTGTCAAAGTTCACCTCAGGAACCCAGTGTAGATGAAGCCTCCAATCACTTGGTAACGTCAAACTGTGGTTGGAGGCCGTCGTCTAAAGTCCCATCAGCCCATCTCAGGTTTTAGAAGAATTCCCGTCTTTGGTTCAGATTTCTTTTGTGATCACATTGAGATGTTCTTCATTCTCGGTTCATCATTACATAGATTTAGAACATTTTCAGGAAAACAGTTTCTCTGAGTTTTATCCTCGTTTTAGATCTCTCTTGTGTTTGTTTTTTTCTGTTTTCAGTTGTTTTGTGATCCTGTCGTTTCTCCTTTGGTTCTGACATGAACAGAAGTTCTTGTAGCAGAACTGCCGAAGAAATCTGGAGTTTGGATCATGTTTCAGGTTCAGGTTGGGCCGTTTTTTGTCCTGATTTCTTTGTTTTTCCTGCAGTATTTCAGACTCTGCTGGGACTCTGCAAACATCCTAGCTTCAGGTCTGCAGATGCAGACTTTCAGGAACATAAATGTGAATATTCATCTTCTTTGGGAGTTTAAAACCCATTGACCTTTTTGAGGGTTTGACATCATCTACATGTCAGAACCCAATGAGATAAGAAATAAAGTCAGTTCTGCTCAAAGATCAGTTTATTAGAGTCCAGTTCATGCAGGCGTTCGGATCCCATCAGCACCATCAACAGGAAATGAAAAGAAGTGTTTTTGTTCACGCAGTTAAACGATGCTCTCAAACACAAAGACAGGTTGGTGACTGCAGAGGGAGGGGGGCACAGGAACAGATTACAGACTTTTTTTTTTGTTGTTTTTTTTTTTTGGGTGGGGGGGGTACAGAAACAATTCCCAGTTTATTTATTTTAGTGTTTATGAACGTCAGGAATGAAGCACGCTGGTGAAAGACTAAACAGGAAGTGACATCATTGCTCACGGACAAAAATAATCTCTGGTGTGATCAGAGATTCTCCGTTCTACATCAGTGGAACCACTTAAACCTTTGAACGTCTGAACACAACCACAAAAGAACAACAGCTGACCTACAGTTAACCTTGTTCCTGAAGGAGATTCAAACTACAGGAAGACTTCCAGAAATCCCAACCTTCAGCTATCAGACTTCCTCCTTCCTACTTTTCATGAAGTTAAGGTGCTTCAGAAGATAAAGCTCATCACACATCATAAGGAATGCAGAGGTTCACCAGGTTTGCATGGAAGTGAAAGGAATGATTCTGGTCAGTCAGGTCCAGTTAAACGAACAAGAGAAAAGGCAGGAAGACGATGCAGGTCAGCCGGGTCTACTGATTCTTCTTATCTTCTGGGGGTGAGTATGGAGGAGGTTTGTCCTGCACAGAAGAACAAGGAAATAAAAAAATAACTGTCAGAACAAGATGATCAACCCAGAAGCTTTATAGGCCCGGATTCTCCAGATGAAGCTGCAGGTTAGCAACACACGCAGAAGACTTCCCAGCCTGCCTTGAAATGTTTGTAAAATCTCACTCTTCTATTGAAGTTTAGAACAGTTTCTGGCCCAAAACAGTCTAAGAGTCTGAAACTGTCATCAAAATGTTCTGGATTTCTTTCCAGAGACGGTAAATCTGCAGTTTATGAAACAAATTTCTGACTAAACAGATCTCAGTCTGCAATTGAAACAGTTTGGCAAACTTCACAGAAGCATTGTGGGAAATGTGTGCAAACAGTGAGTTATGATCATTTTTCCCACAATGCAAAGTAATCACCTGCCCTGAAACCCAGGTGAGCTTTGGGGTTTTGTTTGTTGTTGAACTGGAGTGATGTTCTTCTTGTGGACGGATCATCTCTGGCTTTGCCCGGAAACAAAGCCTGAGGTGGTACAGACACACCGAAAGGTGTTTGCACATCTTTTGAGGCATTTGGTACTTCCTGCTGTATTAGTACTTTCTTCCCTTTCTTACTCAAAGAAACTAAATAGAGAATGCTTGTAGACTGGTTTACAAACTCCAGGTGAACTTCCATCACCTAAACAAGAGCCTGTATCTACAGGAGGAAAGTTCAAACCTCCAAAAACAATGTTTGTCTCCAACACCTCAGTGAGTGTCAGTCCTGAGTCCCATCAGGGCAAAGCGAAGGATGGAGACAAAAATGGGGGTAAGTCCAGGATGAGTAATCCCAGCAGGACCAAAAACGTGAGTAAACAACCCAGAAAAATTTCAGCCCAAATCACATCAGGAGTTTAAAGACATTCAGTGTCTTTACCGCTAGAATACCAGGTAACAGTCAGAAATGGGGTGATTGCCATGGTAACCACGGACACTTAGAATTGGTTATGTGCAAGAAAAAGGAATAAAAGAAAAACTTTTTATTAAAATAGGACAAACTGAAAACTCACCTCAGGCAGGTACACGTGTGTGGGAGGGAGGGGGGCAGAGCTCGCTGCTGCCTCTGCTGCTTTGGCCTCAGCTGGAAACAGTGAGCGAAACAGTGAACATTAAACCAGGAGCCAGATTGACATTTTCTATTTACTGAATAAATCTTTCTAAATACATTTGGTTAAATTCTTCAGCAAAACAGATACGAGGACAGAACAGGTGATGTTTAGTGAGAAACAGGAAAGGTGTGTTGAAATAAAAGTAGAAATGTATTTACTAAAATCAAAGCTAAATCCTGTTTCTGTGTAAAACATCACATGATGTGAGTAAACCATTATCTGTCAGGTGCTCCATAAGTTTTATCAGAAATTGGATGAATGTTCGTTGTGTTAAAGTTAGAACCACTTCATTGTTTTTCCTTTGTGGATTTATCAGAAAGAACCTCTGTGGTTCTAAAGCTGACCTGCAGCAGAGGAGGGCAGGTCTGGGTCGTGAGGAGGCTGCTGCCCCAGTGGAGCAGAATAAGGAGGTGGGGACATGTAGCCTGCAGAGGCCTCAAATGCTGTAGGACTGGGGTAGAACCCCCCTAGAAATTGAAATGAGAGTACCTCCAATGAATAAAGAGGGTTTCCTACAGAGACAGAACCGCTAACAGGACTATGAAAGTTACCCTACCTGGGGGAGGTGGGTTGGGGTAGGAGTAGACAGGAGGAGGACCTGCAGGATACATTCCGTTGGCGGGGGGAGGAGGATGAGCATAAGTTCCATTTGCCATGAAGGGGCATCCACCAAAGCCTGCAGTGACAGGCTGACCTCTGGAGGCTAAAGATCAACAGAAACCATCAGTTCAGCATCTACAGACAAACCAACATGAAGGGTTTCTTCTTCACACCTTGAGCTGCCACCTGCAGCATGTACTGTCCGAACTCTATTGCACCTCCAGAGGAAAACACCAACTTGAAGGTGGCACTGCCTTCCCAGCCGCCTGCAGGACACGCCCAACACGTTACAGACGCACACATGAACACACCCAGATATTACATGTACATGCACACACACCCCTACCTCCAGGCTCTGCAGTGACGCTGCCTTTGATGTAATTGGCCCCCAGCACCGGTTGTTTGATCTCACAGCCCTTCATCAGGTAGAAGGGCATCATGAAAGACTGCAGCCCGTCTCTGCCTTTGGCCAGGAAGATCATCTGGGACAAAGCAGTCACATGACTGAAAACGTCTCCTCCTCACACTTTGAAGCTGGCCCCAGACCTCCTCACTTACCCTGTATGGAGTCAGATAGATGCTGCCCTTCTTGCTCTTCCTGAAAACTTCAGGCAGACTGTCTGTGTCACAGAATGCCAGCTCTACGTTGTCATGACTCATCAACACACTGGTGGCACAAATACAAAACATCAACATCAACCTCATGGCATCCTGGGAGAGAGTTTAGTTACAACATGTAAGTTCTAGATAGAACCAGGAGAAGAACCAATGAATATTACACTGTGTAATGTGAATTAATAATAAAGTTTAATTTATAACTGAAACATTGTAATTACAACACAAGCTGTTGATTTTCTTTACTTGATCTGTAATATGTAGCAATGATTACTGGGTTAATGTGATTATGTGTTCCATTGATAATCAATGATTATTACATATTGATTAAAGATTCAAAAATCATTTATGCTTACTGAAAATATGTAATAAGTCTTTCAGAGGATCATCAACACACACTCTACTGTTTCTTGAAAACCTGATTAGCAATGTGTAGGTATGAAATCTGGATTAATATGAAATTGTATTTTGATGATCATCAATGAGTATTACATATCTGTTACATGATGTGTGATTCATGTTACTCTTGACTGAAATTATGAAAGAAAGTTTTCTGAGGATAATCAAAAAGCACTTAATTTTGTATCTTGAAGAAAAATCTGCAGTTAATCTGATCATAACTGGATTATGAACGTTGAAAATGTATAAAAGGAAGTAACTAAGTAGGGGTGGGATTACATAAATTCGCTTCTTCCCACTTCTTTAAAGCAATCAATGGAGCTCTACTTGACTTTAGTTAAAAATCACTGTATTTAATGAATAAATGCGACTTAAAGGACCTATACCATGCTCTTCTTAATCTATTTAGAGTAAACTATATCCATATATAATTATATATTAGCTTTGGCACACTAAAGAACAAAGTATTTATTAAATAAGAGTTATTTTTATAAGGTATTTTTGTGACCTTTCTTCCTACCCAGAAGTTAGAGGCCTCGATCTCTGAGGCACCGCCTTTTGCTGCTTGTGGGTGCTGCCCATTTCATGATGTCAACTTAGAGCCGCCTTGGGCAGTGTGACTGCATTTATCCCACGAAAACAAAAAATTACATTTTTGCAAAGATAGATGTGCACATTATGTATGTGCCTTTAGCCCGCACATTTATTCAAAAAATGTGGCAGCTGGCCCTGCGTTTATTGGAGACCGTCATTTTTCCATCACAGACAGAATGATGATGGTTAATGGGTTCATTTTGTGGTGAAATCCAGTCACAAAATGCAGACAACACCACCAGATGAACATTTCAGGATTTATTGAGATGATGACAACATTGTATTCTCATCTGATTACCACAGGCTGTAAAAGTTTCTTTTCTCTTTGAAGCATCATCAATCTCCGTATCAATAATCTTCTTCGTTTTCATGCCGATCATTTGGAGACACACACACCTTTTCTGTCCTTGCACAATACTCTATGTAAAATACTGTTATTTTATTTTGTCGCTCGCATTCTTTGCACCTCCACCAAGAAAAAGTTTGTTTGCCCTTTCCTGCAGCCGTCCTTCCGGTATCACCCATCTGCTTGGGCCATTTGTTCAGATTCCTTACCAGAATGTTCTTTGGCAAATGCCACCGCACTAAGTTTAAATGCTAAATCGAACAAGTTAGCATTTAACGTGGTCATCACTACACAACAAAAACACCACAGACAGCCAGAGGCTGCACGACTGTGGGGTGTATCTTAAAGGAGCACGTCCACTGTAGAGACTGGTAGAAAAGTAACACCTGTTAGACCTGGTGGATATTGGAGACGGGACACAATTAAAAGATAAATGGTATTGTGCATATAAAATGAAAGTGTTTTGCCTATCACCGCTAGCTTTGCTGAGAAACTGGGTGTTTGTGTTAGCTTGGAGGCGTTCTGGCATCGCAGACTCTTCCTGAAAGGGGCTGTTCTCACTTTGTGACATCAGCTTGTGAAAACTGGCTCGTTTTTGTGGACTGGGAGGAGCTGGTGCTCAGAGTGCAGGTTTTTAGAGTAATATTCAGAGATGCGTGAACAGATGGGGTTGTTTATTGTGAGGAATTAACATTAGAATACACTTAAAAGCTCAAAAAGTTGATTTTCCATTAGTTCAACCCGTTATAGTGTTTCTTAGTTTTATTAATCAGTGCATTATTTCTGTAATGAGTATGAGTAAACTGTGTGACTTTTTTTATTGTGTCTAAAATTAATAGGCTACTTGAAATGAACCAATAAATCACGACTCAGACATGCAATACTGTCATTCAAATAACATTTATCATGATAACTCTGAAAAAAATTATTAATAATAATAATAACGGGGTTTTGTTTCAAATAATTTTCCTGAGCGTTTTTTAACCTCATTTATTTTAAAATGAAACTTTTTTTTTGTTGTTGTTTTTTTAGAAACCGCTTCCTGCGATCACACACTATTAGTGCGCGCGCGCTAGCGCGTGCCTGCGTGTTGCGCAGCAGCTAAACTAACTTGGTTGCGTCGCGCAGGTTAACGGACTTGGGGCTAACGGCGGCTAACGTCACCTCTCGCTGTTGTTGATGATGACTCCGCCGGACTCGGACTGGTTCTGGTTCAGAGTCATGGCCGCGGGCCTCCAGACCTCCTGTTCTTGTGAAACGGCCCGGTTCGGTGCCGGTCTGGTTGGTGGAGGCGCTCGGTAACGGAACCGTTAGCTGCGCCGACACCGTTTGTTGTGAGGAGAATGCAGCACCTGCTCTTCCGCCGCTGACGTAAACGTGCGGGGTGACGTCAGGCGCGCCTGAAGCCTACATGCACAGAGAAATGAATGAAGTCAAAAGATACATTTGTTTTTATAAAAAAGACACTTTATACTGAAATGTAAAAACACTGACCGTTAAAATAAACGAGGGGGCGTGGCCTGATGCAGGAGGATGACCTGAACCATGACGGAAGCTTCTCCGGGATTTTATAAGAGCAGTTACGTAACGGGTCAGCGGTTCTAAGACCTGAGCTGCTCGGTCCGGATCCTGCAACAAACGTGATCGTTTTCTCGTGCTGCAACTTCTGGAATCATATAGAAATTTAGAACGCACGTGAAGCCATTAAATCTACCAACCTGTTACCCATAAGCCGTGAATAAACAGTACATTGTTTTTACGGTCTTTGCTGTTTCAACCACTATGTTTCGACCAAAGACACCTACTGGCAGGCAAGGTGGGAATTGAACGTCCAATCTTCCAGTCATGTTGTCTGAAGTTTAGTCATGGAAACTGGACTTCAGATCTTTCTTGAAGCGTTCCTCCACTCATCCAAGTGTCTTTATCAGTCTTTAAATCAGAAGTCGACTGGTTTGCCTCTGCATCTCAGCCACCCTGATCCCAAACTCCACCACTGATCCTGTCTTAAACCAGGGGCCTCAAACTCCTGGCCTGGGAGCCAAATTAAGTCATCCTTTCTGGGGTTTTTTTTTCCACAATCGCTTAAAATAAGTACCTTAAAGGGCCTATACCCTAATTTCGTAGGCCTTTTATAGTAAACAATATCCATGAATATAATCATAAATTACTTTTGGTACACTAAAGAACAAATAATTTATGAAATATGAGTTATTTTTGTGGACTCTTTTCACACCCAGAAGTAAAACGACTCGATCTCTGAGGCACCGCCCTTCGCTCCTTGTAGGTGACGCCCAAGTCATGATGTCAGCCTAGAGCCTTCCTCAGCAGCTTGTCTGCTCATGAAGACAAACAACACTGAACTTTTTTAAAGATGGATGTTTGTGTTGTGGAGCTTTACACTCTTGACCCACAGTCCGGTCTGGAATTTTTATACACAAGGCGCAACGTGTGTGGAAATGTAGCATTAGCTGGTGCATTATATGCTTATACTGCGTAATTCCAGCTAGTTGTTTGATTTACTTACGGGTCTGGCGTCTTCATCAGTTTTGATTGTAGGAAAGGCACCAGCTCTGCGGATCAGTCTCCCGGACAATCCACTTTGATACAGCCAAGGTTAACAAAACAGTCCTCTGTGAAGTGGTGGTCAAAATAAATGTTATTTTAAAAACCTTTGCAGGCAGATATAAGGATATGGGCTGAGGTCGAGGGTTTGAAACTCTCTGTTTCATTTGATTGTTAAAAGCTTTCAGCCGCTAAACATGGAACCGAAAAGGAATATAACCTTAAAAAAAAATCAAACCATAGCAACTGTTGGAATTATCAAATATGTGAAAAACCTGTAAAGAAAAAAAGCCAGGAGTGGCAGCTGGTGAATTGGAAACCTTCAGTGATTCTGTCCTGGTTCTGTTCTGGAAGAGGCGTTTCGTCCTGAAGGGGAAGGTCTCGTTATAGTCACGTGTTTGCAACAGCTGCCATGTTGTTGTGTTACCATCGTAACTGCTACATTGTTGTGTAAATGTTGTGTGGATGTTGGTGTATGCTGCTGCAAAGAAGACGTTACAACTGCTGTGTGTGAGTTCACAGGATGTGTTGCAAACCCCCCCCCAGTGGTGAAGCCTCCACATCACGTCAGACCTTATCACACAGTTCCTTTCTGTCTTCTCCTTTCAACCTGATGGTTGATAAAACCAAACCAGGACCAGAAGAAACTTCAGAAGCTGTAGGAGTGTCCAACGCCTCGCCAAGAGGCTGAAGGCTACATGGACGCATCCTCTGAACTGAAACCTGAAGCTTTGCTGATTTCACCTCCTAAGTTTACCACCTTCTGCAGGAAGCGATGACTTCCGGCTGCTGTGTGACATCGACTTCGTGCTCAGCTTCCTCTCAGTCAGAGCGCAGCAGCTCATCGGGCTGATCATCAGATATCGGCGCCATGGCAAGTCAAGCTGATCAGAACAACGTGGGACACCATCAACTGCAAACACCAGAAGAGGTAAGAACCACCTGATGGAAACACTCCTGCTCCGTTTCACTGTGTACTCCTCACTCTGGTTACTAGAGGGATCTGTGTGGGACTCTTCAAAAATGCATACAGATGTTTTTTTATCCATCCACCCGTTTATCTATCTTTCCATCCATCCATCCATCCATCCGCTGAATCCCTTTCAGGGATTTTTATAAAATCCCTAAAAGGGATTCAATATTTTTATAAAACTTTAACCCCATTGTGGGGGGTCATGTTCCAAAGTTTGAGTCATTATCTCCAGAGGATGTTTGGAAGCTGCATGACTATGATTCACAACAAGCTTGTGTCTGGTGAGGCAGAGAAGATCCTGGAAAATGCAGCCGTCGTCTTTCAGAGACAATGTGCTTGAAGAGCTTCATACATTCCTTTCTCATCCAAATACGTAGAGAAAGCTGCTTTTGTTCCTCATGTGGATGTCAACAGGTGCATTTGCATGCTTTTTTTGCGACACAAGACTTCCTTTCATGGTTCAAACACTAAGAAAGGTTCAAATATAAATTATAAGAAAGGTTCAAAATCAATTATGTTTGTTTGCTGTCAGCTTTAGGTTAGTTTCATTCTCAGACATAGAGGAAGTTCCTCACAGGAGAAGAAGAAGGCTTGAACATGAAGGAGAACATTCTCAGCTCTGAAGTGGTGATGGCTAACTGTGACATGTCCTCCTGACTGTGATACGTTCTCCTGACTGTGATACGTTCTCCTGACTGTGATAAGTTCTCCTGACTGTGAAAAGTTCTCCTGACTGTGATACGTTCTCCTGACTGTGAAATGTTCTCCTGACTGTGATACGTTCTCCTGAATGTGATACGTTCTCCTGACTGTGATCAGTTCTCCTGGCTATGACACGTCCTGCTGAATGTGATACGTTCTCCTGACTGTGATACGTTCTCCTGACTGTGACATGTCCTCCTGACTGTGACATGTCCTCC
>BSAI01000012.1:22067204-22213735 GCA_036245035.1 Adrianichthys oophorus | reverse complement strand
GTGATACGTTCTCCTGGCTGTGATACGTTCTCCTGAATGTGATACGTTCTCCTGGCTATGATACGTCCTCCTGACTGGGATACGTTCTCTTCTGAATGTGAAACGTTCTCCTGAATGTGATATGTTCTCCTTACTAACCTCTTGTACAAATATCAGTTTGGATTTCATAAAAATGATTCTTCATGTATTGCGCTGACTAAAAACATGGCTTCAGAGATAATATTTTCATCTGGTTGTCCAATTATTTGTCCAACAGAATACAACATGTCGGTCTAAATAATGCTGGACCAAACATGATCTTTATAAAGTATGGTGTTCCTCAAGGGTCAATTTTGGGACCATTACTTTTCAATATCTACATAAAGGAAATTTTTTTATATTTCCACTACTACTATTCCACAGTTTTTTGCTGATGACACAAATCTTTATATTTTTGATAGAAATGTAACTTATCTAATAGATAATTAAATGATCTCCAGATTCATTCTGAATGGTTCAACGTAAACAAGTTATTACATTAAATGAAATAAATTACATGCTATTTACTGAAGGTAAAAAATATTAGAACGACCTTCTAAAAATCTATTGGCCTATGGATGCATTAACATAACAAGAGTTACAAAAGTGTGTTTTTAGATGTATGGATGGATGACAAATTGGGGTGGAAAGAGCCAATTAAACAAGAAAATCTCTAAATCCATTTACATCATTTTCAAAATGCGATCCATGTTTACTAGTATTCAATTAAAGTTTAGTCTATCCTTATGTAATTTACTGCTGTACTGCTTGGGGAGACACTTTTACTTTTTTATGCAAAATCTGTAACTACATTAAAAAAGTTGTGAGAATTTCAACTTTCTCCAACTGGAATACACATAGTGCACCTTTAATTAGTAATAAAGGGTTTTAGACGTTTGTAATAATAAAGTGGTTGTGGTGTAGCGGTAGGGCGGTCTATCGCTGATCCGAATTCACACGAAATAAACATAACAGTGATACGTTCCCCTGCCTTCAGCTTTTAATGGAATTCTGCTGTTTTTGCAGGAACGTGGCTTCAGACGTGTACAGCAAGTGAGTCTGAAACCTTTTTCTTTTTATTGTTTCTGTTTGTCTGAATTTGTTCGTGTCATAACCAGTAACTCTGCTCCTTCCTGCTGTTCTGAGGCCGAAAATGAAAACTTTAAAGTTTAGTTCAGTTACATTAAAACGGTGCAGAGCCTTGAACCCTTTGATCCTTCCATATTGAGGTTATTTACTCTATTAATCCCACAGAAGACTGCGCCTTGAATTTTCTCAATGAATGAAAGAGTGACGGTTCTTGAAGCCATTGACTGTATGATAGAACTGAACTGAGTGGCCCCATTCCCCTGGTGTTCTAAACAGGAAGTACCTACAAAAACCCATACATTTCTTTAGAGAAATAAACGGCTATTACTCAATCTTTCTATTGGTCAGAATAACCATGCTTGCTCTGATACCTTTTTTTAACATCTTCTTGATTATTTAAAAATGTTTGTGATAGCTTTTCTGTAGTTCAAGTTATGCAAGTTATAAACTGACCAATCAGATGTCTCAATCAAAGTGTGTGGAGCCCCAACATCCCACATTGAAAACACTTGATTGACAGATTAACTTGTCAAGTGGAAGGAATGTGGGCTTCCAACAAGCTCACTCCTGAACGGTGAGAGAGGTTGCCATAGAAATGTTGACTCAGACCAGTTCGGATCAATCACTGCTTACTGACGACTTCTGGCTCCAATGTGGTGACGTCCGTATCATAGAGCGGCTGAATGTGCTTCGTTTGGTTGGAGCCGGAAGTAAACCGTTTCTGGTGGAGGTTCCACATGGAGAAAAAAATACCAATCTACTTCAGGACTGAGAGAAAAGTTCTACCATCTGAGTTTTGAGGATGATTGGTCTGAAGCTGCAGAAATAAATAACAAATATAGTTAAGGAAGTGATCCATATGATCAATGGAGACAAACAAGAGGAGAACAACAGTCATTTTGGGATGGAGAAGATGAAGCAAAGGTTGATAGTCAGTGATGTACAGAGAACATGTGGGGAGGTTTCCATCCCAACTCTGGTTAAAGTCCAAACCAGAACACTAAGCTGGTTTTTACAGAAAACTCAGCTGAGAAATTAAATTGTCTACTATTTGCGAGGTCTAGACAAGTGCCTGAAAAGTTTCTTTTAGAAACTTTAAAGTTTAAAGTTAGGATGAGGATTATTAGTTGCAACAAAACTAGATTTCAAACTGAAAGTGATTATAACATTGTCTCCTCTGTTTTTTCTACAGTTTTCACCTGCGCATGCTCGAAAACTTGGGCTGACAAGGAAAAACATAAAAGGCAGAATGGTGGGCAGCACTTCTTATCGAACTCTAAAATACCTACATGTACATGAAACAAAACTACAGAAGAACTTTTTATTTGCTTCAGGATCTTAAAGAAGGTCCAGAGGAGAGAGCAAAGAGACACAAGGAGTTTGAGGTTCAGCACTTTCATCTGTTGGGTTCCTCATTCATGAAACGGCTGTTTTCCAACCACAGCTTCTCTGTTTCTGCTCATAGCTGAAGCCGCTCTACAAGGAGCTGCTGTACACTATCAAACACCGGATAGGCAAACCGTCCTCACCTGAGGTCTTCACAGACAGCCAGCTTCAAAAGTGCATGCAGGAGGTAAACATCTCATCTCACGCCGCCCACATCTGTCCTGCTGAGCGTGTGCAGGAACCGTGACTGAAGTTTCCCTTTTCTCACCAGGCTTTCGGTATGACAGAATCTGAGCACGCCAGTCTGATGGACAAAGTAGAAAAAACCGAGGTGAGAAAAATAATTTGGCATGTTTCTGCACTAGACGAGCCCTCAGTTCTGCAAACTTCTGCCATCCTTCCTGTGACAGAAATGATCCGACTGGACTCTCCTTTCTTTGTGTACCCAACAGCCTCCCATCTACTGTCTAAAGGCTACAGTGAAGGAAGCCAAAGAAATCCTGGGAAAAGACGTGAGTGGTGAGTTTTACCTCGTTCACCTAGAAAGTTCCACGTCCTGAAAACTAATGAGTCATGACAAAAACACCAAACTTTATTGGTTCCTGCCAAGCTTTGAGATTCCTGCTTGAAGCAGAGAGAAGAAACCTTATGGTCTCTGATTAGAAGAAAACGTGTCCAGATCATCTGAGATTACAGCCGATCAAATACGAGGATCAAATAGATCAAATACGTCTATCAGGCTAAAGAAACAAAAACATTTACTGTGCTGTGGGATTCAATTTTTCATCCAAAATAACACATTTATTGATCGCTCATGGTCACAGAATTAAAAGGTAATTTAAGGAACACCTGAAGGTGCTTCGGCTTTACCTGAAGTGACCCTCCTTGCCTTTTCCCAGGCTTCAGTGACCCATATTGTCTGCTGACCATCCTAGAAGATGAGGAAGAAAGTCGAACGCGCCACTCCAAAAGCAAACAATTTAAATTTGTGGTAAAAGACGCCACTTCTGACGACAAGATCTATCAAACGGAGATCCAGAAAAAGACCCTCAACCCCATATGGAATCAAACCTTCATACTGTGAGTTTTGGTGAACCTCCAAAAGCATCACGGTGGAGTGAGCGCTGCTCATCTTTTTTCTTTATGTTTTAGAGAATTTCAAAAGACAGATGGAGCCAGTTTCCACCTTGAAATGTGGTGAGAATTACAGCTTCAGCTTCTCTGCTGTGACCTTGTTCTCCTCCATCACTTTGTTGTGGATTACTCTTGCAGGGACAAAGATGAGGAGGTGTCTCTGAGCCAGAAGCTGGAGGAGATCAAGACCAACTTTAACAGTTTAAAGAGGTACCATGCTCTCTGAACGGCCAATCCAAAGAAGCCCCTGATCCAAGATCGAACATGAATGTTTAAACATTTTCTCCTCAGGATGATCAAAGATGCAAAGAAGGAGAAGGGCACGGATGACTTTTTGGGGAGCATTATATTAAAACTCCAGGTGATAGACTGTCCTTTTGCCTCTTCCTGTATCTTCACTTGTCTCTGTGTCTGATGGATATCATGACTCTGCAGAACCTTCACTGCACAGAGGACAGCTGGTACAACCTGGAGCCCAGAACCGAAACGTACCCGGACCGCGGGCAGTGCCACCTCAACCTCAAGTTCATCCACAAAAGCGTAAGAGCTCCTGGCAGCTCCAGTCATGGTCTGCAGGTAGAGTGGAGAAGGAAAAGCTGAAGGTGGGGTTTGTCACTGCTTCAACAGAGGGATGGGACGCTGAGTGCCAGTCGCAACGCTTACATCAACTACTGTGGGATTCTGCAACAGTTTGTCCAGGCTTACATTTCCAAACAGAAGGTGAACCCTGTCTCACAGGTTGTTCTTACAACTTCTGATTCGGTGATTTTCAAGTGTCTTCTTCTGCCCCAGAATTCTGCTCCATGGAAGGGTGAGATGTGTGGTGAAGCTCAGACTCTGCTGGAACTCTACGCGACGCAGAACGACCTCTCACCTTTCCTTCAGGACCTGGGGTAAGCAGCAGTTCACTTGCAGATGAAGAGGATTCATAATCTGAAGCTGGTTTATGGCACAGTTCCTGACCTGTAGGCAACTTTGTGGAGAAGTGTGTTTTTTGGAGAAGCATATTTTGTGGAGTAACGTGTTTTGAGGAGTAGCATGTTGTGTGGAGTAACATGATTTTTTTGAGTGGCGCGTTGTGTTACTGCACAGACTTGTGTATAGCTCTGAATGAAGATCTTTCGCCTGCCAGGAAGTGGGTGGCGTACAGCCGGCTGTACCAGAGTTTGGAGGTGGACTCATCTGTGCTGCTGCAGCAGCTTACCAGCATTGAGTACCACTGGCATCAGCTGAAGCTGCCTCACCAGCAGGTTTGAAGCATCCACATACACAGACAAAAAGTAAAAGCACCTTCACATGCAAACCAAGACTATGAGGTCTTTGGACCCAGGCTGGTGTTCCTTCTTCACGGCTGTCCCATTAGAACTTTCAAAGCAGGACTTGAGGTTTGATCTCAGACCTTGTCTTGTAGAAACAGGAACTCGGGGATTCTCTTCATGGTTTCCTTCAGTACGGATTGTGTTTGGTGGCCAAATACAGAGACATCTTCCCCCCGACTCCCTCTGTGACTCCAAAGCTGCACACTCTGCTCAGGTATGAAGGGGTCAGGAGTTTGAAGAAAGGGGCTGCTGTGATCAGGGACGCAGTAGTAGTGAATCAGGCAGAATTGCTTCTTTTCAGGATTTTGGTCCAGATATGCAAGACCAAGGCCTTCCAGGAACTGAACCCAGCTCATTTTGACCTTCAAGATGAGATCTGTGAGGCCTTACAGGTGAGACAGGAACCTCCATGGGTCACGAATCAGAACTTCTTCAGGTCTTCAGCAGCAGTTTGTTTCCTTTACTCACCTATGACCTTCCCACAGACAGGAACGGAGGACTGGTTCACCGTCAAAAAGGGTTTACACGAGCCCATGACCAAGGTGGAGTCAAACTCACACATCACATTTACAGTTTTGCTTTGTTTTTTTCTGAAAACTCTGGCACCCCCCCACGCAGGACTTGGCAGAGATGGGGAGTGCCCTCTCCAGGCTGATTATGGAGGTGCAGAAAGACATTAAGAGCAACATGGATGTCTGGAACAGAGTGTTTTTCAGGTGAGCAAATAACAGTAATGTTCTGCAGGCACTCAAGCCCCCCAGCGTCCAACCAAAAAGGGTTTGACCAAAGAAAACAATTTGAATGCTTGAATAATAAAGATTTCTAATGCTGAACATGCTTTGACCACAGTGCTGTGCAAGTGGACGTTTTCACTGTCGTCTACCACAAGTTTGATTCCCTGGTAAGATGAAGGCTGACATGCGTAAGTTTCTTAAGGGACTGCCTCCTCTCAACTCTTCTTTCTCTCTGTAGCTTGCAAAGGAAGTGATGAAGACGTTGTCGCTGATGAAGGGTCATATGGACCTTAATCTCTCCAAATGCTTGTTTCCCATTTACCTGAACTTATACACCATCCACAAGAACAAGGCTTTCTTACAGAGAAGGTTAGAATCTTCACACTGTCGCGTCAGTCTCCTGGGACACACAATCGAATTTCTTCACTTCATTTTCTAATGTTGCTCCACTGACACAGTTTGACTCTAAGAAAATTAAAAAACAAAAAAGATGAACCAAAACTAAAGGAATTCTATTTATAATATATAATATTTATAATTTAATGTTTTGTATTCACTCGGAATATAATTAAATCAAATTCTTTCAAATTGAAATCATGTTTAAATTCACGAAAAAACGAGTAGAAATCATGGCTGTTTAGCCGATAAACATCATGCCAGTTGTCGATTGCGAGCAGGGAGGTGTGGGGAGAACCACAGGAAATGGAGGCACACCTGAACTATAACACGTGAGGTCAAAGGTAGCAGGAGAAGCTTGTTCCCCTCTGGCCAAAAATGATGAGACTACACTAAAATTATCAAGATGTTAAAAAAGGTATCAGAGCAAAAATGGTTGTTCTGACCAATAGAATGACTGTGTAATAGCTGTTTATTTCTCTATAAAAGTCTGTGGGATTTTGGCTTCTTGGAGCCGGCAGGTACTTCCTGTTTGGAACCCCAGGAGGGAGGGGTTGCTCAATCCAGTTCCCATCTGTGGTCAAAGAGCCCTACTGACTGTCTCCTGCTGTTTTTCAGAGGCTTACTGGAGCTCTCTAACTTTCATGAGGACTTCAGAGAGGCAATGCCATACTGGCTGAACCAGGCATTCAGCACCACCAAGGACAGGGTGGAGAGGGCGGTGCAGGTGGACAAGGTAATGCTGGTAAAGTACCGGGCCCGGCGCCACAGAACCTCCGCAGTGTATTGATGGCTCTGCTCTGGTGTCAGCTGCAGCCCCTGCAGACCGGCTCGGAGCTCATCAAGCACAGCTCCTCCGCTGTGGATCTGGTCTCCTGTATCCAACCCATCTGTCAGCTGTGGGAGCAGCTGTCCTGGCCTGATCCGGAGGAGTCCTTCATGCTGATGGTCAAACTCACAGAGGTGCTGCCTTTCACTCTGACCGCTCAGGTGTTTCTGGTCAGGTCCGCTTTATGTCACTTCTTCATGTGTGTTTCAGGATGTGTGTAAGATTGTGGGGAGCTACTGCCAACTCCTGAAGGACAGAGTCCGGGTTCTGTCAGAGAACTCCGACCACAGCAGTGCCATCAACATGGCAAGTGCAGCTTCTATGGCACCTCCTGGTGCAAAAGGCTGTGCACTCATGCCTGACCTCTCCCCCTGTAGTTATGTGTGGTCGTGAACGACCTGGAGCACCTGAGGACACACCTGAGCAAGCTTCCATCCCAGCTGAACTGGGAGGGCCTCCGCTCACGGCTCGCCAACGTAATCGCAGACAGCCAGTTCAACAACACGCTGAGCTCCCAGCTGCAGCAGGCGCAGAGCAGCCTCAGCCGCGAGATCCGCTCGGCGCTGGACACGCTGGGGAAGCAGGTAAGGCCGGAGCTTCCATCAGCCCAGGATGAAGCATCAGGGCTGCTGCATTTTTAAGCAGTAGAACACGTTCAGAAGGTGTGGCAGGAGGTCATCACTTTCAATCAGAACATCCTGAACTCTGTAATCTCTTGTCTGAGCCAGACGTGAAGTTTGATGGAGAACCGTGTCTCCCCAGCTGAACACAGACATTGAGACGTTCGTCAGAAGCATGTCCACCAGACGAAGAATTCCCTCCAAGTCCTCTGAGGACGTAAGAGCTGGACTCCACAAGGTCTACACCAACAGATAACTTTGACAGGTCTAAATTACCTCCACCTCTTCTTGGATCTCAGGCTGCTGCTCCTCTCATGCGGTACCTGGAACAGGAGCTGCAGTACATGAATGAAAACCTGGTCCTGGAGAACTTCAACAGGTGTCCTCATGTTTTTGCAGATCCATTTTTGGTCTTTGAACTTTTTCCAAACAGTCTGTTTTCCTCTCATGTGTCCAGCCTCCTGACTCCTTTGTGGAACAACTCTGTGAAAATCCTCTATCAGACGGCAAACCAGCATTCGCAGCAGGAAGGGCAGATGGTCTTCTGCCAGAGACTGCTGTACACGCTGCAGGCAGGTTCATACACAGACCAAGCCCTAGCTGTCCTTGAAGTGACCTTCAGCAAGACTTACAACTCTGCAGAGCTTTTGTGTCTCATATTTTTAGTCTGATTCATGAAGCTCACCTAAGTGTTATGTGGGAACATCAGGTGGTTCTCTGGGTTTAGAACTTCTCCTCCTCTTCTTCACTTTCCTCACATTTCTGAAGACACACAAGTAGACATTCCAGCCTCTCGGGCAGAACGAGTTATTCTTCAAAAATCAACTCCGTAACAATCCAACATATCTAATTTGTGTTAAAACGCAAAGACAGGACCGAACATGGGTGAAAACAAAACAAGCAAGGCCGTCAGAAAGCCTCCAGAACAGTTGGTCAAAATGAGAAGATAGTCTGGATAAGTGTGGTTAGGATTTCCACTCCTGGGCCGAAAATCTAAACATCCTGATGTTCTCAGTCCTTTAAGCTGTGGAGTGTCCCACAGGCAGAGAAATCAGTGACCTGCTGACCATTGTGTTGGTGCATTGCAGTGTCTGGAGCAGTGCTTCCACGCTGAGGGAAACGGACTTCCTCTGAAATCCCTGCACTCAGACGAGTACAAGGTGGGCTGGACTCCTGAGAATCTTCATCTGGATCATCTAGAGTTTCAATTCTGTTATAAAAAACACCCTCGGAGTTAAGCTTCAGCGCCTGATGTTCGCTCTTTCCCTCAGACTCTAAAGAACTACCTGGAAAGGAACTCTCTGAGCAGCCGGGAGCTCATCGAGAAGTTCTTTCAGAAGAAAACATCAGAGCAGGTGAGCATGGAGCAACAGAGGCAGCTCCGCCTTCATTCTCATCCTTACTTCAGGTCTTTGCCTTGCAGAGGACGTACAGCGGAGAGAGGTACGGCGCCGTCACCCTCCGTGCCTCCTACAGGAGGTCGGATCAGAGGCTGCGGGTGGACGTGCTGAACGCGGCCAACCTGATTCCCATGGACTCTAATGGTGAGGCGAGTGCAGAACCGTGCCGCAGAGCAGCAACATTGACCTGTTTGACCTGTGCTGGGATGTTTGTCAGGCTCCAGCGACCCATTCGTTCAGCTGTGTCTGGAACCAAACCACGTCTTTCCTGAGGTGGAGCCTCGCGTCACTCAGACTAAGAGATGTGATCTCAACCCTCTGTTTGATGAGTCTTTCGACTTGTGAGTCTGTCTTTGCTTTTCTTTCATATGACTGAATAACCAGACAGGAAGGAGACTTGTGACTCGGATTTGAGCTGCTCCAGGTCTCGCATTCATTGATGAGACTTAACTGGTCCTGCTCCATCTTGGTCTTGATGTTTGGGACTTGGGAACAATGTTCTACAGACAAGACTTGAATGCTTTTAAACCTTTCCATCTTTCTTGACAACAGCCTGATTTCCCTGGAGCAGTGCCAGGCTCCAGGAGCTTGCCTGGTGGTCACGGTGTTGGACCACGACACCTTGAGTGCAGACGACTTTGAGGGCGAGGCCTTCCTGTCCCTGACCGATGTGGCAGGCGTCTCTGGAGGAACTGAGGAAGACCTGAGCTCACAGCCGGATGCTGCTCCCGCCAAGCTTCGCCTGCCTCTGATGCATCCTAAACCCAACGGTAGGTCACGGAGCAGAGAGGAGCGCGGGTCAGAATCGTTCCCTGATCCTCCTGGTTCAAATGAAGCCCACTTGTTTCAATCGATAACCAAATCCAAACCAAAGCGTGAACAAAAAGCATGCTGATGGTGATGGAATGTGGCTCAACAGTTCTAATTCAGACTCCAACAGCAGTTTATCACTGGAATGCAGGGATTTAGATGTGTTTATGTTCAAGTCTTACTTTATTTTGAAGTAAAAATTAATTTACGCTGGGATACAAGATGAACATTGACTTTTCATTGTGTCAAAGAACACAATGTTGCCCCATGAAAAGATTTAAATATCTGCAGAAATGTGAAGGGTTTACTCACTTTTGTGAGATACTGTATGTGTGAATCTGAAGCCATTAAGCTTTTAGACTATTTGATTAACTTTGTTTTGTAGTAAATACTTCAGTAAAACACCATACCTGATTTCCTGAACTCTTTTCTTCCATCTTCAATAACATGTAAAGACGGCCTCCTGAAGATGCTGGAGTCCCGGAGGGGGGAGCGGGAGGCGCAGGCGTTTGTGAAGAAGCGGCGCCAGCGCGAGAAACAGTCCCTGGAGGCCGGTCAGCCATGACAAACACACAGACGCCGCCTCTTCCTCCAAAAATAGACTTTTTAATGATCAGTACCAAAAACAGAGACTCGAGCGAGAAGGAACGAGCGGCGCCTCAGACCATCACAGTGATCGTCAACACCTTCACGTCTGCACGCTTCCAGTCAGTGCAAGAGATAACATCACTTTACTACATATTATATATAATATATATGATATATTATATCCACACACAGCTCAGGGAAATGTTTCTACACACGAAAAAGTTTTGGCAGAAAGAGGTTTTGGGGGAGTCCAAACTCCTGCAGACGTTTGTGAGCCTGGACTGTTGGAGAAACCTGAGCGTTATGGGCCAGAAGATGACCAAATGGCCGTCCAGAACCTTCAGGGTCCGTATTGCTTGAGCTGAATCTGTGAGGAAACATGATGCAGCAGCTTCAGGCTGCAGACGCTGAATGCCCTTAAAGTGACCATTTTTAAAAACGCTGAGTCATCCTTCCAGGCAGATCTGACTGAAGCTTTATGTTTGTGCAGAAAGCACTGGATCATTTCTGAACGTGATTTGAGGTTCTGGAAAAGGCCCAGTTGTTCTGCCATTTTTATTTGATCATCAAGATGCAGACGAACCTCCAGAGAGCAGAAGTAGCAGCAGGTCTGTTTCAGCTCACAAACAGTGTTCATGGTCAAAGATAGAAGCTTTCCTGCCGTGTCATCCACATTGTCCGCCTCCCCCTTCTGAGCTGCCACCGTGAGAGTGCGGATTGGTGTTGTGCCGCCACGCTGGCTGGTCTGTGAGGAATCAGGACGGACCGATCCCAGGGTCAGGACAGCTGCGGCTCTGGGGCCTGCTCGGGGCAGAGGGGGCACTCCGTGGAGGTGGAGCAGCTCTCACACTGCAGCCCATGGCCACAAGGGAGCGTCACTGTGCCCTGCTCCCCACAGGTCACGCAGCACCGCCTCTGCTTCCTGTACACCACCTGTGGAGGCGAACGACAAGAACGGTTAGCAGGTTCAGGAACAAAAACCTCAGCAGTATTATATACCGTAAAAACAAAACATTTTATAATATTTATTAAAAAAGTCCTGAAATGACCTCATCCTCTGATCAGAAACCAATAAAAGTGTTTGTGGCCCTCTGCCTGCTCCTGCCTCATGTTTCTGGTGGTTTCTGAGGAACCGGTAGGCCCTGAGTCAAAAACCTTGTGCACGACTGAGAATCTCTGCACAGCTCCACATATTCTCACTCTTCCACAGATCAATGTGAACCGGTCGAAGCTTCGCTGCTTCTTCCCATGGGAAGCAGAGCTCAGAATCGGAAGAGTAGCAGCAGAAGCCCTGAGGTCTTCTATGTGGGTGAGGGGTGTTTCCATGAAATGTTCTGGCTTGTTTGCAATTTGGAGACAGAACATGGAGAAAGGACACAGGAGGAGGAGGAGAATCCAGCTTAAGCTTCTCTGATTAAAAGACTTTGGGTTGAAGTTCTGAAATGCTCTTCAGATGATTCACAGCTGCATTTCACTGCAGGAAGTTCATGTCATAAAACAGTTTGATGTGGAACCTCCTCTTTATATACCCCCCTCCCCAACATGAAGAATTATCCGATTCCACCAGGAGAATCTAGGGCAGGGGTTACCTGCTCCACTGCATGCAGACAGGTGCACAGTTGAGCCTGCAGACTCTGCACCACCTCCAGGGGGAGCCGATGCAGCAGCTGCAGCTGAAGCAGCGCCAGGTGGGGGTTGTCTCCGCTCCGCAGGCTCTCCAGCGCCTCCTGCAGGAGAGTGATCTGCCGCTGTGCCTCCTCCTCCGCCTGCCGAGCACGCTCCGCCTCCATTGACACGCGTGTCGTGCTGGAGCGCGACTCCTCTGCCTCTGCTTTGAGCGCCGTCCATGCCTGTGTGAAGGGGGAACAGGGAGGATCAGCGCCGGACCGGCGGGCACCAGACAGGGATGCTCCTCCAGGCAGACATACCTACCTGAGCTGTGTGCCTCCAGCTGTGACCCCACTGCTTCAGCGCCCTGTGGGCGTCCTCCAGCTCCTGCTTTAACCGGACGGCCTCTGCGGACAGGCCAGAGGACAGCAGGGCGGGGGGCGTCCCGGGGGAGCCCTGAGCAGGGGGGAAGTGCTCCCAGATGCTGGTGCTCATACCATTCAGACCTTCAAGACAACAAATAGCGGCAGAGTCACGCTGGGCTCCTGAAACACCTGAGCTCCTGAAGTGGAGTCCACGCACCCAAAGAGCTGTGAGAGGGGCCCAGGAAGGAGCTCTCCGATTGGCTGGGCTGAGACAGATGAGTGGAGAAGAAAGACGAGGTGTGTGGCCTGACGGGGGGCGATGGTGAGGGGGAGCTGAATGGAGCGCCGCCGCTGAAGGATCCAGGAATGTTGACGGGGGCAGAACTCTGGAGCTGGCTGCCTCCTGTAGAGATAACGAGAGGCTCTGTATGTAGTCATCCGTGCTCAGAAGAAGCTCCGCCCACAGGGGCTCCATCACTCGTGATGGAGCTCCACCAGCATCTGTGAGGTTTCAGCTGAAAACTCAAGAGATGATGAAACCAGAACCTACATATGGGACTCCACTGAGTAACTAAGACGAACCCCTCAGATATTCACTGAGGCTTTTCTCACATTTGTGTTAAATTTGACTCAAAATCTTCTGTTTTGATGACAAACAAAACTTCAAAAGAAAGTTTGTTTAAAAAAAAAAGTTCAAAAACGTAAAAGGAAGCTGACTGAAAAAAAGCAGAGTTCCTTTGTGTTTGTGTAGTACCTAACATGACTCCCACGCTGGAGCGGCTGCTCTCCAAACTCCTCTCCAGCGCTGACACGCCAAAATCGTTCAAGTCCAGATCGTCCAGGGCCGACTCTGAGGAGAAGAGACAACAGCGTTGTCACGTGTGGAGTCAACCTTAAAGTTTGAGATTTTTCTGTCACGCACCAACGACCGACTCCACCGTCTCACTGGTGGGGTAGAAAGGCAGGGCGTTGGCATTCATGGCTGACGAGAGGCCTGACCCCGGCGGTCCAAATGGGGCGGGACTTGGGGGGGTGGCTGCCAGACTGGATGGGATGCTGGAAGAAAGACTCAACGGGCTGCCGACCGGCAGGAAGACCAGCAGGTCCTGAAGGAAAGAACCAGAATCTGAAGCTGCAGAGGCTGAGTGTGTGTGTGTGTGTATATTTATGTGTGTGTGTACCTGTTTGCTCTGTGAAGAGAACTCTCTGCTTCGTTGCTCTGCAGGAAAACTTCTCTGCTTGGCCTAAAAGGAAACATCTTTGAGTTCTGAAACTTCACCATCAGATGATTCTGCATCAACATTCTTCTCACGTGATCTTCCCGCTCAAATCCAGGGGCCCTGCCGTACCCTCCCTCTCCAGCCCACAGACACAGAGGCTCCATTCTGCCGCTCACGTCCTCACACGTGGACAGGACGTTTCCCAGCAGGCCCTGTGCTGCAGAGCAGGATGTGGCAGTCGGGGAGAACGGGTCAGAGTGGCTGCTGGGACTCTCACAGGCGTCCTGGCCCGGGAGGAGATCCGGGGGTCTGGAGGGTGGGGGGGAGCTGGTGCCGAGAAAGGCGGGCTCTTCGGGAACGAAGGGCTCTGTGGACGGTGTGAACGCAGACGGTGTGAAGTGCTGAAGAGCGGCGGGAAAACAGAGTGAAGGTGAGGACTCACTGTCAGCGTGGGCGAAGGCACAGAAGGGTCCTCTGGGACAGCTGCCACTCTGCTGCATGTCGTTGCACTTGGTGGATTTATAGATCTACAGAGAACATGTTGAGATTAGCTCTGGGTTCTACAAAGGTTATAAGAAAGAACACACCACCCAGATACATAGAGTTCTCCTCCAGCAGTAAAAACAGCTGCAGACGTCTGCCTGTTTGTCCACAAAAACTCATTGGATACAGAACCTGGCAGAACGTTCAGACGGAACCACAATAGGAGTTAGGGACGATGGGTTAATGTGAAACCCACCTCGGGATGGAACTGTTGCTCCGTCCTGGTGTGGCAGTACTGACACGTCTCCGCCCCCTCACACTTGCTGGGGTCCCCCCACTCCTCGCTCTGCTTCACCGCAGGACACGGCAGCGCCCTGTGGCAGCACAGACGCATCATACTGGGTAAGCCTCCCCCTGTATTCACTACAAACTCAAAATGTGACTTTTCCACAGAGAGCAATCCTACAAAGAGCAGAATCATAATTTCTCAGTAAAAAGTACTGCTAAGTTGCTGTCTTTGACTACTGCTGAGTCATTTTAACTAAAACTTCAGAGAAATGTCATTTTTGCAGAATCTCTCTGGCGGTGGCTCCCACCCCCACCCTCACGCCTGTACCTGTATTTGTGCTTGTGCGGGCTCCGCCTCCTGTCTTTGCTGTTGTGGAAATATGGACAGGCGTAACCTTGACGACACAGGCGGGGGGGCTTCTTGCAGAGCTCCGTCTTGTAGTGGGAAAGTACGTAGCTGTTATCTGTGGATGAAAGACACAATGAGGATGGAGGGGGCGGAGCTCCGGAGCTCTGTGGCTCACACCCACCTTGCCAGCGCGGCTCTTCGCTCAGGATCTTCTCAATCAGGGCCGTGCTCGCTGCCTGTCCTGATTGCAAGTCCCCCCCGCTCCCCTCAGCGCTTCCAGCACCGCCCTGAGACTCCATCACCTGCACCTCCCTGCAACACACGAGCAGAGTCAGCAACAGAGTTCACGCTTAAGGAAGGCCAGCTTCTGAATCTTCACCTGATGTCATAGACGGGCGTGCGCAGGTCATGTGATCCGTGAGCAAACGCACAGTGCGAGCCGTTCTTGCTGCAGTGGCCTTTTGCGTCCGTTTCATGGATACAGGATCCAGTTTTGTAGTAGCGCAAGTGGTACCGTCGCTCGGTGTCGCCTGCCGTTCGATGCAAGAACGGACAGCTGGAAGACAAGACCCTCTGTCAGGACACAGACACAGAACCCGGTTTCTGCGGAACTCGCAGGATCGTTCCTCTCTGCTTCTGAGCTGCTTCGCTCTGACCTTCATGTGCTTCAAAAATAAAGGTAAATAAATAAATAAAGGTTTGTCTGAAGGAGAACAGGAAACCGGGAGAACATTAGAACGACTCCAGAACTTTGGTTCTATAGCAAGAGAACCAGAGTTTGGTTGTCTTCAGAAACAGTTTGGTGTCAGTTAACATTTTTTTTTTTTGTGGGCGGATCATTTGCAAACATGAAGTCTGACATTTGAACCCTCTCTGTTTTTCAATGAGCTGAAACTACTGAGATTCTTGACCAGTGAATTTCATTCTGACGTACAGCAGAAGTTCGAACTTCCTACTGCAGTGGAGCTGCACGTGGAGCCATTCCAACACCTGCAGCTGCAGCGTGTGTCCACGTTAAAAGGACTCTCATGTGGACGTGCAAATGCAACAGAATGACATCGTTTACAACGACAGCTTTGAGTTGCAAGCCACGCCCCCTACACCCCGTGTTTCATAAGAGGATAATGTGACGAAGAAAAAGGCTGCACGTTTCTTCTGGAAAAACTTTTTCACCAAAAATGTTCATCTAGAATGAAAACTGAACTGAAAGAACTCAGAGTACCTGAAAGTGATTAAATCAATTTTCAGTAAAATGTGTGTCAGGAAAATGACTCTCTAAATGTAAACTTCAGCAGCTGTTTAAAATACATACTTTCCTTGTAGAGAGTCTTTATTTAAACCCCAAAAATGAGGATGCTTGCACTCTAAATCTGCAGCCTTAAAGCCTACATGAACTTCAGCTCTGATGGAAACTGCATGAATGAACTTTTGTTGCTTCGGTTTTGGGGTCAAACCCAGCGTGACGGAATGGCAGTGCACTCACTCATCTCCATCAGGACAGGTGCCTGTCCCCTCATCGTATTTGGTGCAGTAAACATCCGGGCTGTAATTGAAGGTCCCGTCCCGTCTGCGGATGGGTCTGCGGCGCCGCTGGTTCAGGAAATGCCAGTGAAAGCAGGAAAAAGGTCTGTGCTGTGTACATTTATGCTGGACAAACAGGGGGCACTGCTCAGTTCTGAACTCTTTCAGGTATCTGCGAAAGAAGCAGGCAGAGAAACGTAAGAGTAGCTGAACTTTAACCATCAACCTGAACCACTCACTTCAGGTTTCTGTTTAATCTGCACATCAGAATTGCTTACATACAGAACAAAAGATTGACTTTATTTCAGAAATATCTCAGCAGGCACCGCTGATGCACAAAGACAGAGCCATAAAATGGAAACGTTTAAATCTAAACTATGACATATAATGAGAGCGTTCCTGCCAAAAATGTCTTTGGATTTCTTCGTGTGTATATTTTTGTCAATCTGATAACTTTGTTCTATTGTTTATGTGAAAAAGGTTATGTATAGAAATGAGTGGTCGATAAACGAACGATAAAGGCAAATGGTCTCTGGATTGAACCAGTCTTCTGTCTTCTTTTTATGGATAAACGCATCAGAACTTTACCGAGGAAACCCTGTCAGGTTCTCAGAGAAGCTCTGGAACAGCTGATTACTTTAAGGGTCATCAGATCAAATGCTCAGAAAACACAAACCGACAGGAATCAGATCGTTAAATCATAAAAGTACAGAAATGTGTTAAACGGTCAGATTTTTTTAAAACACTCGCAAACGTAACAGATCGAATTCCTACGGTAATCTGATTACTCTCGGTTTCCACATTTCTACGGACGTGAAAACAGGCTCCTAACCCCGGAACATCGATGCTCTGGTGATTTAGCGTTTGGTGTAGAGTTTGTTAGATAAACTAATGTGTGTACTACGGTTAAGCTGCTGTTAAGAGTATGTAACTACACGTGAAGCTGTGAACACTGAGCTAATCCAGCTAACAGATACGTACGTGTAATGTTGGGGTTTCTCGGGCTGCACGTTCAACACGGTTGCCGGAGATGTCGAACCCCCAGCGGGCGAAGGCGACGAAGACCAAGAGGGACCCCCGGTGATGGTCGCTGCCGAAGATACCGGGGGCTGTGGATGCGTTTTAGACATTTCCCCGGTTTAAAGCCTAACAAGAAGAAGATTGTTTTTAGCTTACTAGCTAGCTATTTTTATTAGCTTCGAAATCCGCATTGTCTATCAATGTGAGCATGCGCAAAGCAAGAGGGAAGTAGACAAAAACACGGAACTACGGGACATGGAGTCCAGGTTTAGGGTCTCAAAAACCTTCGAAAGACACTTGAAACGTTTTTACTTTTAACGATTTTGGTGTAATTATACAAAACATGTAAGATTTTCATCAAATCAATAAAAAATAAAAAACAAAACGATTCATCTTCATTTAAGCTTTTTACTACTTGTATCTTATTGGCTGTCATGTGTCTTTTTTTGACGGCTGAGCCAATAGCCGTTCATGTCGTTACAAGCGTGACGTCAGAGAATGTATAAAGACACGGCCTCAGCCAATTTCTCAGCAAAAATCCCCTTTCACGAGGAGCGTTTGGGTTTTATTGACTAATATCTGTTCAACAAACACACTGAAGGTAATGTTACTTAGTTGTTACAATCTTTTTTTTTATCTTAAAGTAATGTTTTATATTTTGTACCTCCTCGTGATGTGCTGTGTCTGCGCGGCCGTCAGGATGTCGATTAGTAATGGTAGCATTAGCTAAAAATAGAACAATGGAGTCAGCGGGAATTTACTGCTTAATTCGGTGATCAAACCCTAATTTTGGTTTAAATAAAGAGTCTGATTTCACGAAGCAGACGTTTGTACGTAGTCGTGTTACGTTACATGGAGGTTGGATTATTTTCTTTAGAGTTCGTAGTACAAATAAGAGCGGTGGAGTCTGGTTGGAAACAAAGATGGCGCAGATGAAGAGCGGAGGAGGTACGGGCGCCATTTGTTTTGAAATGAGTAAAGACGGTTAAACGGGGAAGAGAGTTCTGCAATCTTTTCTGTCGATAATTTCGTTAGTTTGTCGGAGCGTTAACTTTTACCGTGCAAGTTACTTTCTTTATTTCATTTTATTTTTTTAAACGTCTAACACAAAACCGTGTGTCGGACCCTCCCCCTCCCACGGTGGTTTCGGCCTGGGGGAGGGGAACTCCCGGCGGGCGGACTCGGCCGTGTTTACCTTTCCTATCGTCTTGTTGTTGTTCTGAGACTTGAACCGAGACTTTTGGACTTCCAGAGAGTTCGCCATGGCTCGTACCAAGCAGACGGCCCGTAAGTCAACCGGAGGAAAGGCTCCGCGGAAGCAGCTCGCGACTAAGGCCGCCCGGAAGAGCGCCCCGTCCACGGGCGGCGTGAAGAAGCCTCATCGTTACAGGTGTAGTGACGCAGCCGCTTCGTGGGCTCGTTCGCGGGCTTGACCTAGTTTCTGACTCTTTCCCGGCACGTTTTCCAGGCCTGGAACCGTGGCTCTGAGGGAGATTCGCCGCTACCAGAAGTCCACGGAGCTTCTGATCCGTAAGCTGCCGTTCCAGCGGCTGGTCAGAGAGATCGCTCAGGACTTCAAGACCGACCTGCGCTTCCAGAGCGCCGCCATTGGTGCTCTGCAGGTAAAGACCTTCAGGTGGACCTCTGATCCAAGAGGACATCTTCAGATTTAACTTGAACAGTGTTCTTCTGATCAACAGGAGGCTAGTGAGGCATACCTGGTGGGTCTGTTTGAGGACACCAACCTGTGCGCCATCCACGCCAAACGGGTCACCATCATGCCCAAAGACATCCAGCTGGCTCGCAGGATAAGGGGGGAGAGGGCTTAGACGCCTGTGACCGGCTGTCACCACAGATCCTATTTATCATACTTAACCATCTTGTGGACATTTTTTTATTTCTTGGGTTTTTATAAGTTCTCTTTGAATTTTGTATTTTTAGAGTGATCCAATAAAACCAACCATTCCACAACACACACCCCCTCCTCATGTACACTAAATACTGATTTGTCTGCCTGCCCCGCCTCCCTTAGTTCATTGTACATCATGTGACCTGAACTGCATTCTAGGGGTTCTTCCTGGGGAGGAGTTCAGTCATTGTAAAGTGAATGCCAGCATGTCTCAGATCCCCTCACTCTAGTGTGGGGGTGTTTGGGTTACTCTGTACTCAGGGAGGAGCAGACCATGTTCCTCTCACCCCCCCACCACCAAATCTTGGCAGCTACATTTAATACTATTTATGGAATGTTGTCACGTTTCTATTAAATGTCTTTATGAGTCTGATCTGAGTTTTTATCTGCGATGCTGATCAACATCATGGGCTGAAACAGTCTGCACATCCCCACTAGAGCTATAGGGTGGAGTTAAATGGCTCTTGACATAAGACACAATAGTCTGAGCATCAGAACCAGATCCTGGGTAAACAAGCAGGAATTGCAGGTCTGGGTTCCAGAAGATCTAACCTTTCATGTCCAGCTGACGGTCAGGGTGGGAGGAGCAACACAAATGGGTGAATGTTGACAAACCACATCAGATATGGTGTGGAGCCAAGCCCACATTCTGTTCCAGCTAACTGACGCCAAAAACACCTGTGGGCAGTGGGTGTCACTTCCTGCAGGGATTGTTTAAAATCCAAAATAACGTTTCTTTCATTTAGCGTGACTTTCTAATTAAGGTTTTAATTATACTGACATGTTTTTTTCAGAAATTCTGTTAATTAGAAAAAAAAATAGTGAGACAAAAGTTGTTTCTCTGTTACTGAAAAGTTAATGAAAAAAGGACAGTCTTGTAGCCTGCTTCCTTTATAAACCTTTAACCTTGATATTAAACATTTTTTATTTTTAAGTAATTGTTTATTCCAGTTGTTTTCCCAAATATTTAGTGGGTACAAAAAGTATTCAAACTCCTTTACATTTTTCATTGTTATATTGCAGCCATTTGCTAAAATCATCTAAATTTTTAATTTCTTTCCCTCAATGTACACACAGCACCCCATATTGGCAGATTTATTTAAAAAAAACTGAAATATCACATGGTCCTAAGTATTCAGACCCGTAAGTATTCAGTATTTTGTAGCAGCACCATTTTGATCTAATACAGCCATGAGTATTTTTGGGAAAGATGCAAGTTTTTCACACCTGGATTTGGGGATCATTCCTCCTTGCAGATCCTCTCAAATTCTGTCAGGTTGGATGGTAAACGTTAGTGGAGAGCCATTCTCAGGTCTCTCCAGAGATGCTCAATTGGGTTTAAGTCAGGGCTCTGGCTGGGCCATTGTGATTATATATATTAGAATGTTATTCAGTGTAAATAAACGGTGAGTGTGAAAGTTTAACTCTGTGAAGCCTGAACCAATAAATAATTAAATGAAAATTCATTGCTCTTGTGGAGGGCTGACAAACTCATGTATCTTAATATACGTTTGGCTTTAAGGGTTTAAGCTCTTCTTGGGTCTTAATCTTGCGCCCCCTTGTGGTGCGTCTCCTCTCCTGCAGCGCGGTGGAGGCGCGCCCCCGCCGCCCGCGCAGAAGAGCTCCGTCCGTTGAGGATGTCAGACCGGTGAAGAAGTTGGGAGGACACACCGCAGAGGAAGCGCGCGGCTTTCTGGAGGAACCGGGTTTCCGTTACGACCAGGTGAGACTCCGCTGCGTCTGCAGAGCGTCTGACTGGAATCACGGTTTACTGGCGCGTTTCCACCTGATTAACCGTTTACGGCGGCTGGTTTGGGGGTAAAAAGAGAGAGCGGGGGGGGGGTTTTTACATCGGTTTCTGCGCTCGTGCGTGTCTTCGGGCTGCAGTGTCGCGGGCAATAATCCCGGATTTTCTCTAATCTCTCAAACTCCAGGACGCAGTTTCCCATGTGAGGGGGTGGGGGGTCATACTCAGAGGTCACGAAGGCGCGTGTCATGAGCAGGACCGGTTTAGATCATTTCTGTTGAAGTTCAGTCAGATCTTCTGCCTCTTCTGCCCCCATCTCCATGCGGACACGCGCTGCTGAATCAACAATAAACTACTCCAACACCCCCCACCACCCCTCTCCAAAAAGTGCTGCTGCAGCGGCACCTCCATTCTCTACGCGCGCGCGCACACAACGCTTTGGGAGCCCGATGACAGTTCTGCAGCGCAGCTCTTCTTTGCACGCGCGTAAATCTGCTGTCTCCATCGATCCGATCCCTGTGGGTGGAGGTGGGGGGTGCGATCGCACTAAAGCTTTTTCATTATCACCCCGCAGGGCACCGCTACCGACCCCCCCTCCCCTGTCCCGCTGCCAGCATGATGAAGGACTGCCTGCAGTTTCTCATCGAGCCCGCCAAGAAACTGAAAGTCCGACTGAAGGTACTGCGCACAACAGTTTCGTGTAAAAAATAAAAAATAAAAAAACATCCGAATGCCATACAATGATGGTGACCGTCTGAGTGACCTCCAGAATCACGCACAGTTATGAAAGTCTCACCCTATTTGACCCCCGTTTGTCCCGCGCGTTCGCCCCGCAGGGCTCCCGCAGGCGGGTGACACAGGAGAAGAAGGAGCCGCTGGTGGAGAGCCAGCTCTTCATCATGGAGCTAGCCCGCGAGCTGAACAGAATCTGTCAGGTGAGCGTGGCTCCGCCTCTCCGCGTCCCCGCCCTCACGCCTCATTTTACCGCCCCTCTGTTGCAGAGGTCGAACATCTTGGCCCACATCTGGACCTCCGAGGACGTGTGGCCGCCCAGCGTGTGCCGTGACTTCATCGTGGACTGGGCCGCCGTGCTGGAGAGGAGGGTGCAGGTGTGGCAGGCGGGAGGAGGAGCGCGTCCAAGTGCAGGGCGCGTCCACGCGGGCTAACGTCTGTGTTTGTGATTCAGCACAAGATCATGCCGTCCGAGTTCCAGTACGAGAAGAGGGCGTGGCGGGAGCACCTCTGCATGCTGGAGTCGGGGGGCGAGTATGACATGGGCCCCCACAAAAGGGTCATCGTGGACTGGACGCGGGAGATTAGGAGCAGGACTCAGGTGAGCCGCGTGACTCAGTTCCGCGCGCGTGTCTGACGGAGATTAACCAGAGCCCCCGGCCCCGCCTCCGTGCAGCCCCCCCTGTGGCCCGGTGAGCCCGTCATCCTGATCCTGGACGACCTGGAGCTGCAGTGGAAGAGGGGCCGCCTTCCCACGCTGCTGCCCGCCGTGGAGCTGCTCATGCTGGCCGCCCTCAACGCAGACGCGCCCGTTAAGGTGCGTGAGAGCGGGTCCCAAAGCGGGGGGGACTCTCCCACTGGAGTGGGTGCGGAGCACACACCGGACTCAGCCGCGTGTCTGTTGTTTGTGCGCAGGAGGACGTGACGAAGATATGGTTGCTGAAGAAGCAGAGGAGCCAGAGGATGGGTGCGTGTTCATGGACGCGCAAACACCTTTAGCCTCACCTGTCTGCTCCTTACACGGACACAGAGAACACGTTTGCTGGAAGACCACAGCAGTTCCAGAAATTCAGTGTTTTTTTCGGCGCTGAATTCTGACGCTAACTTTGCACATTTGTGCTAAAACATGAAATGATTCGACACGAACCCGCAAATCCTTCATTTGAAGCGTTTTTTTCTCATAAACCTGAGAAAAGGCAGAAAGAGTCCAGCAGGTCATCAGAAGGTGTTCTCACGTATCCTGTGAGGACACAGCTGATCAGTGTTTCTCTTTTCAGATGCGGTTCCTTACATCCCCCACAGCGGTGAGTTCAGACCTTCCACACTTCCTCTCTGAGTTGGGAAATGTAGTTTTGAACAAACTCAGCTAAAAGAAATTCAGAGTTTTAGTGTAAAAACTAAGCAAATTCCTGTTTGACAGCAACATATTTATTTACTTAAAAAAGCAAGTTTGTTATCTGAATAGGACTCATGATGGTGTCCGGTGATGATCTAATCTGCCCACTGAGTGTGCACGAGCCTCATCACACTGTTTTCATGAGATGTTGATCCTAAGAACTTCAAGTCTTGATTTATTACTTTTTAATATCGTTTTTTAGGAGACTCGATCAAACCAGATTTCCAAAAAAGCCAAAATTAAATCTCAATGAAGATGTTATGGATTTGTAATCTGCTCCTGAAGTTATGAGCTCTGTCTGCGCAGACGCATACGCACAAACATTTAAACTTGATCCATCTTTGTTTTACAGTCTGGAACTGGATTTGTGAAGCAACAGGTATGAAGCTTTTGAATGTTTCCATGGTACCCGCAGTCTTACTGGGACTGTTTTCTGTAGAGGTGACCCGACCACGTGTGCGTGAGTGGGAATCATTTACTACATGGAGGCAGTAACATTTCAGAACTCGGGTGTGAGGAAAAGCGCTCAGTTAGCTGCCCAGAGCGTCACGTGATCGCTGATCTGCTTCACAGATGACGTCATTCTGGACCCGGACTCTGCGAACCCAAACCTTCTCCTCTCCGGTGATGAGAAGCGTCTGAGGTGCGGCCTGGAGCGCCGCGACGTGTCCCCATGTCCGCAGCGCTTCGACAGCTGGTGGTGCGCAGTGGGGAGGGAGGGCTACTCCTCTGGATGCCACTACTGGGAGGTGGAGGTGGGCGAGCGGGACTGGCGTCTGGGTGTGGTCAAGGCGTCGGCTGTGAGGCAGGGCTTCCAGCCTTTGAACACAGAGACGGGTTACCTGACCCTTCGCTTGGAGAGGGGCTCAGATCTGAAGGCCCTGACTGTGCCCCCCACCCTCCTCCCGAAGGATCTGGTGCCCAGGAAGGTGGGCGTGTTCCTGGATTATGAGGAGGGCCAGCTGTCCTTCTACGACGTGGAGAAGCGCTCGCATCTGTTCACCTACAACGAGAGCTTCTCCGAGGAGCTGTTCCCTCTTTTCGGGACGGTGGAGGTGGTCAGGGACTTGGTGGTGAGGCCCGCGGGGGTCAGGGAGCCCTGCCTCTGCCCCGGACCCTGCCTGTGGACCTGAAGGTTCTGATCCAGACGGGCTGTCCTGCAGCGAGGATGAGGATGTCAGGTGCTTGCTTCAGCCTCCACAGCTGCTCAGAATCCTCTTCATCCTTCAAGCTTCTCACAGAAAATGTCTTCATCCAAACCAAACCTACTGTCAATATTCAGTTATTCATTGATATCTACATACATTTGTTTTCATTCCAACTTTATTGAAATCAATCAGAAAGACAGAAGATGATGCATGCTGATGAGACAACAGCGAGGGTCTGTAATCTCTGACCCTTGCCTCTGATTAACAAACTGCATCCATGACACCCATTTCTGAAAGTTGTGAATCATTTTCTGTTTTGCTAAAATAAAATTGATACAAGTATTAAATATGTCTGAAGGTAAAAAGGACATTTTAATGTACAAATTGTGCCGAAATCTCTCATTCTAAAGGCTGGTGAGACCAGCCTGAAGATGTTCAGATTAAAGGTGCTTTGGGATTACCGCGCTGGGATTACGGCGAGCTGGGAGCGTTTTCTGCACAAACATCTAGACACATCTTAAGACTCGTAGGTCATCTTCCTGGTGACAGACGACGCCCCCATCACACTCTTCTGAACCACCCCTCGGGTGATCTGACGCGTCACCATGGCGCCCGCTTCCGTGTGCTGTGTGGTCATCATCATGCCATCTGGGGGTTTGTTAGGTTCAGTCAGCGAGTGAGGCAGCAGAAATGAGGAGGTGCTGGGAGTCCTACCTGAGAAAAAGGAGTCAGTGAGGGGGGGCGGCATTTCTGCGGGCATTTGGAAGACCTCCCTCCTCATGGAGGACTGGCTGCTGTACTGTGACAGAGCACCTGTGGAGAGACACGCTCCTTTAGATCTCAGGCAAGTCGCTCTAATGGGTGATGTCACGAGTCAGCTGACCTCTGTCCTGAGACTCGATGGTGATGATCCCCTCCCGCTCCGGACCAAAGCCCTGCGTGGTCCGGGCCTGGACCTTGAATTTGTACGGGATGTTCTCAGTGAGGTCTGGGACCGTCAGGCTGGTCTCAGCCCTGTCGTCATTCACCTGGAAGGTGCGCAGGTCACCTGGAGGAAACAGGAAGTTAGGAGCAGATCTTTAACCAAGCAGATGGACACCCTCAGATCTTTAAATCAAACACAATGTTTTAGACGGTTATTTTATTTAAATACACCAGCCCCTTACTTCTGAGTCCAAACCAATTAAGTCAGACACGGAGGTGGTAGTGTCCCGGTTTAGGGGTGAATGTTCCATGAGAGGTTCTGGTCAGTCTGGACTCAGAATCTGTTTCATTACCTTCACTAGTCCAGACAGAACGAAAGGAGCTTGTGGTGGTTGTTGCTGCAGTTTTTATGTTCAGGGTGCAAATACTTTTGCCAAAGTGAACAGATTTTTTCACTTAAAGATACGGATGCAGTAGGAAACAGCAGATCAGAACAGACCAGAACAAACACAAACCTGAAGGAACCCAGACTACTGCTCACCTCCACCGTGCAGCTGCTCACAGCTCACCACGTATCCCAGGATGTCTCCGTTGGGTTGGCGAGGTTTTTCCCAGCTGAGCTGCAGCGACTCGGGGCTCAGGGCGGTGAACACCAGAGGGCCTGGAGCGCTGGGGGTGCTGAGGGTGAACGGGGACCCTGGATACACAGAGGAGAATCAGCCTGTCTCCATGACGACCACGCAGAAGCATGGCAGGACGGGGCAGCACCTGGCACAGGGCTAAGAGGGCTCTTAAGGTCCACCGCCGACTCGATGGCGATGACTCCCTCCCTCACCGGACCCCAGCCCTCCTCGCTTTGAGCCTTCACCTTGAACAGGTAGGAGTGGTTGGGCAGCAGGTCGTGGATCACTACTGAGTTCTCTGCCGGGTTGGTGACGTTGATCCGCTTCAGTTCTCCTGCAAGACGAGATGGGAATGAGGAGCGCTGCAGGAGTGCGGCAGAACCACAGAGGTGCACCTACCTCCACTCAGCAGCTGGTACAGCACACAGTAGCTGAGGATGGGTTTCTCACAGAGCGGCTCCTGCCAGCTGACTCTGAGGGCAGTGGGACCCAGAGCAGAAAACACCAGCCTGCTGGGGGTGTCGGGCACCCCAGAAGAGACTCGAGCCTCTGCGGAGAAAAACCCGATTACAGGAACCTTTCAGAAACCGAACCCTCCGGGACTCCGGCAAGAGCAGGAAGAACCATGCAGCCCAAAGAGCAGCGCCTCCATGCGGGTCCTCTGCACTCACCCTTCAGAACCCGGTCCAGATTGAACAGAGCCTCGCTGACGTCATGTGATGGGCTCCGGACCCCGGAGCTCTGGCCTCGGCTGAAGCCGAACTGGCTATGTGAGCTCTGCATCCCAGCCGAGCTGAAGCCACCTGCAGGCGCGGCGAGCAGGGGAGGGGAAAGAAAGGGACATAGGGGGCAAAGCGGCAGTCAGCATAGCCCCCACCCTGCAGATTCATGCATGAATCCTGGTTTTACCAAAGTTCATGAAGCTGCTGGAGTCCTCTCCCATCACGATGGAGTCACGGACGGTCTCCACGCAGCCCCTCTCTGAGCGCATCCTCATCATCACCTCCGTGGTGTGCGCTCCTCCTGCAATCCCCACCTGTCTGACGGTGCTTCCTGCAGGAGCAGAGGGGGAGGAGTCAGATCTTCCTCCCATCTGAACCCACACTCAAGACTTCCCACTCACCTGACCCGGAGAAGTAGGTGGTGTTTGTGTCAGTGGTGAAGGAGCTGCCAGCTCCTCTGTAGGTGGAGCTGAGGGTGGACATGGGGGAGGACGATACTGACAGGTTGCGTGTTGTTGACCCCCCAGTCAGAAGGAAGCTGTGATCTTTGAACGCAGACAGAGAAGGGGTTAACAGAGTGGATTCTGAAGGAACCTTGTAAAGCAGGAGATCAAAACTGCTCCTTCAACAGAAACGCAGCATTCACCTGTAACTGCAGGAGAACCTGCAGAGGAACCAGCAAAATAGTTTCTGCCCCCTTTTTTTTACATTGTGGACCTAGATCAACCAGCAGAGGATTTCACAGACATGAAGCCAAGGTTTCTTCTAACGCTGTTCCTGTTCTCCAGGTTCTAACGTTCCACAGGCCCTCAGTTCCTGTCCTCGTTCAGGTCCAAACTGAGTTTTGGACGACATTTAATGAAGGAATAAAACCGGAATCAGCCTCAAAATTGTGGCGAAGCCAGAACATGTGACGAAAACCAGATATTGGCGCTTCCTCTGACCCTCCAGGGAGAAGGACGTTAAGATCTTGGGAACAGAGGTTCCCTCTAGAACAACGTTCCTCCTTCACTTGAAGAACATTTTCACACAGAAACCCAGAAGTTCTTGAACTTCAGCACAGCTGGAAGCAGCGTTGGGGCCAGATCTCCCCCCCCCCCCCATGGATACTCCATCAGAAGAACAGTTTATCCTAACCCCCCCATGCAGAAAGCATAGAGCTCACAGCGTAGAGCCCCCTCCCCAGCCCAGTGGGACAAGAGTGGACAGAGACAGGTCCCCGGAAAGCGGGGAGGGGGGGTCCTCACTGAGAACACAATGGACAGCCTGGCAGTCGCTTCGATGCAGCGATCTTCACCTGGCAGAGAAGTGTGGGCGGAGCCAGGGTGGGGGGTCTCCTCGGTGCTGGTCTCTGTATCTGTGCTGAGCCGACTGGGGATGATCTCCACCTGCTTCCTCCAGGACACCTGGCGGAGGTCCAGCTCTGACCCCACCAGCTGCACGTGCTTCCAGCCTTCAGAGCAGCAGGACGAAGACGGAAGAGAAACACGGATCAACGGGACTTCAGCTTCATCAGACAGATGCTGGTCACTTCGAGGGAAAGGAGCCCCCAGTGAAACTCACAACTCCACCAGCTGCTCGTTCATGGATGGGGGGTTATGGGGGGGCAGAACCTTTAGCCCCTGACAAGGTCAAAAGCTCTGACAGAACAGGAAGCTTTAAGATGAAGTCCTGCTCTATAGAAACTAGAGCCTGGAGATGCATTACGTATCACGATACACACGTCACGATACATTATGTATCCCAATATAACCCACGACTACAAGAGACAATCAGAGTTTTTTGAAAGAGTATAACTTTAAAAACTTTGAATACTAATACACCTTTCACATCAATGCAATTGTATGAAATGCATTTTGTTTAATGATAAGAGCATTATTCACTACTACTGTGTTTCACATGGAAGGGGGATCAAAAGTTTGGGCACCCCAGGTAAAATGTTCTATTACTGAGCATAAAGAACCCAAGGAAAGATTGAAAAGTCTCCTAAAGGCATCAGTTTACAGATGAGATATTCTCTTAATATGTCAAAAAATGAGGCTTTATTTCCATCATTTACCCTTTCAAAATAACAGAACACAAAATAATGGTGTGTACAAAAGTTTGTACCTTCTACTGCCCCCCTTTGCAAGTATTACAGCTTGTAACCACTTTTTGTATCCAGCCAAGAGTCTCAATTCTTGTTTGAGGTTTCTTCATCCATTCTTCTTTAGAAAAGTCTTCCAGTTCTTTGAGATTTCTGGGATGTCTGTTACACACTGCTCTTTTAAGGTCTATCCATAGATTTTCAATGATGTTGAGGTCAGGTGATTGGGAAGGTCACTGCAAAACCTTCACTTTATGCCTCTTAGTGTAAGACTGTGGATTTTGAGGTGTGTTTAGGATCATTATCCATTTGTAGAAGCCATCCTCTCTTCGACTTAAATCTTTTCATAAATGGCATCAAGTTAGTGTCCAAAATTTGATGACATTTTGTTGAACCCATTCTTCCTTCTACTGGTGAAATGTTTCCTGTCCTGCTGGCTGCAATACAAGCCCAAAGCATGATTGATCCACCTCCATGCTTAACAGTTGGACAGAGGTTCTTTTCATTAAACTCTGTACTCTTCTCCAAACGTACCTTTGCTCATTGCGGCAAAAAAATTCCATTTGAACCTTGTCGGTCCACAGAACTTGTTTCCAAAATGCATCAGGCTTGTTTCTATGTTCATTTGTGAACTTCAAACATTGAATTTTGTGGTGAGGATGTAGAAGAGGTTTTCTTCTGATAACTCTTCCATGAAGACCATATTTGTACAAGTATCTCTTGACAGTAGAACAGTGTAGCACAACTCCACAGCCAGCAGGTCTTTCTAGAGGGATCCTGCTGTCAAATGTGGGTTCTGACTTGCTTTTCTCACAATCCTGTGAGCTGCTCTGTCTGAGATTTTCTTGGTCTTCCAGATCTTGCTTTAACTTTCACTGTGACTGTTGACTGCCATTTCTTAATGATATTCTGAACAGAGGATATTGGCATCTAAAAAATACTTTGCTATCTTCGTATAACCTTCTCCTGCTTTGTGAGCATCAGCTATTTTCAGTTTCATTGTTCTGGACAGGGCTGCACGGTGGCGCTTTCTGTGTGGAGTTTGCATGTTCTCCCCGTGCATGCCGGGGACTCCGGCTTCCTCCCACCACCCAAAAACATGCTTCACAGGTTAATTGGTTACTCTAAATTGTCCGTAGGTGTGAATGTGAGTGTGCATGGGTGTGTGATTGTGGCCCCTGCGACAGACTGGCGACCAGTCCAGGGGTGTACCCTGCCTTCGCCCATGAGTAGCCGGGTTAGGCTCCGGCAACCCCGTGACACCGAAAGAGATAAAGCGGATTGGAAAATGAATGAATGAATGAATGAATTGTTCTGGACAACTGCTTGGAAGAACCTACGATGCAGATTGTTGGGGTAAGGTCAGATGACTCAAATTATTTCAAATCTTTGAGATTGAAATTATCTGGCAAACCATGATTGTGAACAATGTCAGGTCTCATCTTTTTTAAAGGGGGTGGTGCATACTATAAAATCTGCAGGGCACCTACACTTTTGCACACATTTTTTTGTTTTCTGTAGTTTTGAAAGGGCAAATGATGGAAATAAAGCCTATTATTTTTTACATATTAAAAGAATATGTAAACCTTTAGAAGATTTTTAAATCTTTCCTTGGGTTTTTTATGCAACATTTTATCTGGGGTGCCCAAACTTTCCATCTCTACTCTACAAGTTACCTTTCCCAAAGCAAATTGCAAGTGCTTTTATTTTAATAAATTATGAGGTATTTTTTCAATATTCAATGTTGTCTGGTTTTTCAAAGCTCATATGTGCTTCAACCAAAAAGGTTCTTCAAGTATGATTTCCAAAACTACCTAAATGTATTTATGAATTGAGCAAATGTCTGCTGGATTAAACCACTACAGAAACTATGAACAAACTCCAACATTCTGCCTATTTCAGTCAAAATTAGGAATGTAACCATTTGGGTTTCATCAGATGAATCAGTACTTTAAACAATTCAGGTACCTGGAAGGTGCTCGATGCGTTAAAAAAAAAGAAAAAAAAAAACAAACACACCAATTGTGATGAAGCAGCATCACAGAGCAAAAGAGACCCTTGAGTGCACCTGAAGCTACGGTCACACTGCCCTCAGTAACACATTCAGGTGACCACTTTCAATGAAAAGTCTATGCAAACACTCGTGTTCACGCATCGCTTCTCGAGTTTATACGACCGGTTTTGGGCTCTACGTGCAAAGAATGCGGCCATTAAAATGCCAGCTGAAAGTTAAACCAGTTGAGCTTTACTGATGTAGGGAAGCTGTCCTTCTCAAAACACAGCAGTGCCAACTGTTGGAAAATTGATCACAGAGGAAAAATTAATCACTGTAGTTTGTATCTGGAATTCCATGACACCAAGTCTTTTATTTATCAGAATAGAGCTGTGAAAGAAAAGTCTGGAGAGAGATTTGGGTGGATTTGGACTGCTTTGACATTTCACACCAAGCCTGTATCAACTTTAGGTGGCGGACATGCACTATTAAACAATAGAGAAAGAAGCCCCTCCCTGCTTGTCCAGCATGAACACCATCTGCTGAAAGAGGGTTCCTAAATACGCGTCCAACGCCCAGTGTTACCGTGGCATCGGATGCTCTATCTCCTCTTTTCTGACAGTCTGTATTGCAGCGCTGCATCTCTTTTCATACGCTGACATAAACACGACAACTGTCTTTTTTTCAGAGCATTGTATACGTCACTCTGAAGATTCTGAATTAGAATATTTTGCTGTGAAGTATGGACAAACTTTCACTCACTTTGACTCCTGCATATTAGATGAAGCTCACCTCAACGCTGCACCTATTTTGAAATCACAATTACACTCAATCACTGGAAAGGTAAAGTGATTGTCTGTAATTGTACAGCATAGTTGAATTGAATGCAAGTAATTGACATTCCTGAAGCAAGGCACCGAAATCCACGTTTTATATGATACCAGTCGTTTCATATGCGGTGGTACCGGTACCAACTTGGCATAAAGATTTGGTGGTACCAGAAAAAAAAACAGACTAAGTAAACATCAACCACAAGATGGTTCTTGGTGCAGAGCTGCTGAAAGAAGCTCGGTGTGCCGTGCTGCCAACTGCCGACTGGCGGTCAAAGGTTAGAGTGGAACAAAAAAGTAAGACACTGAACTACATCTTTGCTTTAGTGTAGCTAATTAAAAAATGGTTTCGGCCACATTTAAAATCAATACAAATATTGCCAAATGAAATTGCTTGATTTTTCGCAGAATGTATTTTTTCCTACACGCCTAATGGAGCAGCAGGTGCTTCTGATGGGGGCGTGACTCACCTTCACCAGAGATGCTGGGCGCCTTCGAGCTGGAGGGAGTTCTCAGCACGTCGTTGCTGTACATCAAGTACCTCTCATACTCCTCGCCTTCCTCTGCATCCACGATGGGAATGTCAGGAATTATGGGAACTAAAGAGAAAGCAGTCTGGAGTCAGAGCTGTTCAGCATCAGGACCATCAGCAGGAGCTCCTGCAGACTCACTGGACAAAGGTCTGGTGGGTTGCGATGCCAGGTTGATGGTGGCCTCTTTAAAGGGTCCCCAGCCCACACTGTTCTGGGCGCGAACCTTGTACTGGTACGTCTGGGCAATCTGGAGGTTCTCAATCAGCAGCATCCTCTTTTTGGGATTGTTGATCAACACTTTCTTCGCAGCTCCCACCGGCTCTGCGGAGCGAGAACAACTCTAAGGTCAGACGAAGTTGCAAACTGCCAGCGGGCCGAACTGTGCAGCTTCTTCTCACTCTGATCATCGTCGATGGGGGTATAGAGGACCTCATAGGCTGTGATGATACCATTGGTCTCTGCAGGCTCCGCCCAGCTGACCTGAGTGACGGTGGGACTGATGACATTGAAGGCCAAGCGACCCGGTTCTCCAGGAGCTGCAGAAGGGTAGGGAGGCCAAAGGAGAAGGATGATCACTGATCACAGGTGCCAGTGAGGATGCCAACATGCTAACATCTCAACTGCAACGTAACCCTGGATTCTCCTGGATTCAAAAAGATAGGAATTGACAGGAATCCTTTATCTAGAAGACAGGAGTCTTGTCCTTTCAGTAAACCCTGGATCTGTTCTTCTAGTATTTGTTTGCTCCAGAGAACAGAACCGCCATGTGTTTGGTCAGGATCACTTCCTCTAATCAAAGGATTTCAGAGCCTCAACAGGAAATGCTTGTATTATTTCTCCTCTTGTTGTGTTTCCTGATCCTGAGTGAAGTCCACAAACATTCAGATGATCAGGAACCCTCACCGTCCTCCAGCGTTCGGCAGGGAACCATGCTGGACTCGTATCCTTCTCCAAAGGCATTGTAGGCGCAGACCTTCATCTCATAGTCGCAGTAAGGGTACAGGTTGGTCAGCTCCGCCTGAGGACTCGGCACCTCCAAGATTTCTGCGTCTTTCTCTTGGTCTCCGTAAATCCAGTACTTCACCTGAAACAGCAGAGGGAAAGTTCAAGGTTGGAAGACCTGGTCTGAGTCAGATGCTTGAAAGTACCTTGTATCCCATGGGGTTTCCAGGTGGGGGCTCCCAGTTCAGGCGGATGTTCCTCGGTCCAGTGGCTTTGGCCGTCACTTTTTCTGGAGAGAGAAGGTAACCACCAGGGGAGGTGACCCTTGGACTGACATAACCCATCTGCTGAAGAGCCTGGGATACTTCTGAAGATAAAAGAGGAGATGTCAGCGTTTTTTCCGATAAAGCTCCGCCTTCTCCTCCTGGGATAGTGACGGATCTCACCTTCCTCAGCAATGTTGACAAGCGTGGTCCTTCTGTCTCCAACCGAAGCGTTGCTGCTGGGGTCGAACAGCTCAAGCTGGAAGGGCTCCTGCTGGATGGGTCTGCGAAGAGCTTGTTTGTCGATCACGATGTTCTTCTCCGTCTCTCCTGGACCAAACTTCAGAGAACCAGAGAGGTCCGAGCGCTGCTGCACTTTTGTTTGCCACTTGACAGTAACAGGATCTTCATGGTTGGGAGTGCAAACCACAGGGATGGTGTAGACCTGATCTGAGCTGGAGAAGGTCTGGGAGGGCTTCTTGAACTTCACTACACTTGGGTCTGGGTGGAGAAAAACACGTTTTAAAAAAAGATGTTCTCAAGAAAACTGCAAGTCAGGCTCTGCCTCCTTCACCTGGGTTGTCTGTGATAGTCACGGTGGTTCTGGGGTAGCTTCCCAGCTTGGCCCCCTGCCGTGGGTTACTGAGGTCCACCAAAAACTGCCGAAGCCGCCTGTCGTCCATCAAGCCATCCATCTCGTTTAGCCCCAGCAGGGGAACCGAGATTAACTTCTGGGTCTCACCAGGACCAAAAGTCAGCTCTCCCTCTGTGGTTTCGTAGTCCTGCAATCCCGACAGACAAACTGAGTTTTACGGCGCCTCCTTTTAGTAGGACAGACCGCACACACAGAACCTGTCCCCACCTTGTTGTTCTTTGCTGTGAGGTCTTGTGTGCTGTAAGACACCTGGGCGCGTCCGTCCTCTATGATGTCTCTGATGACGGGGATGTTGGCCACTGTGTCCAGCCGGCTGCAGCTGAAAGTCTTCTGATGGAAGGAGAAGATGCTGGAAGCTGAGGAGAAGAAGAGACAACCACGGAAGGTTGAACAAATCTTTTCTCACTAGTTTTCTTTCTTCACAAACACGTTTAAACGTGACCCCCCTCAAACATGTGTGAAGGTCTTTGAGATGTTTCCTCATCTTCATCCTGATCCAGATCCATCTGTCAGATGTCCCACATGTTGATGCTCAGAGCTGTAGATTGCTCTGCTTCAGGTCAACCTGGTCAGATGGTTGCTCCTATTCCTGAACCCACCCCCGGGGGTTTCTCACCCTGTTCTTTGATGATGGTGATGTTGACCAAACGTTTTCCGATCTCTGCTATTCCCAGCGGCACATCAGTGGCCTCCACCCGCAGTGTCTTCTTGTTGTCGTCCTGGTCTTTGGTGAAGAGCGGCACATGGACGTCCACCAGCTCAACGCCTTCCTGGAACTCCACGGCTCCCACGGCCTCTGCATCGGGAGAATGCCAGTCAGATCATCGGCAGAACAGATGAGAACAGTCAACTTAACCGTGACACCCCCACCCCCACCCCACACACACACGCACCCCTGTCTGTGGCCACAGTGTAGTATCCAGGCACCACTTTGAGGTCGCGGAAGCTTCCAGATTGGACGTTCTTCTCCGTGACTTTGATGATGTCCTTGAAGCTGCAGCGAGGGGCTGACAGCACCGTTTCCACGATAGTGTAGTCCTTCCTGGGGGGGAAGCACAGAAGTCTGACTAAAGTGGTCTTAAAAAACTCCAGAAGAGCAGGAACCAGGAGTTTACCTTTTCCCAGCATTTGTCTGAGTCCTGGAAGAAACAAACAAGCATCAGTTTGTGACCAACAATGATGGATCCTGGGGGTTGGGGGGGCACCTCACCTGAAGCTGGTCTGATTCACCTTTTGGGCTCCAGGAATCTGCTTGTACACCTCGTTCAGCTGGGGATAGAGGAGAAGGTTTTGAAGATATGCTCTTTGATGGGAGGAGCTTAACAGAAAACAGCGCTCACGTTTTCAGACACTTCTCTGCTAAGTTGCTCCGCCTCCACAGACTCAGGCCAGGACAGGTTCTCGTTGAAGGAGCGGTTGAGCCGCAGGGAGATGGGAAACTTGACTTCAGAGGGTCAAAGGAAGCAGATTTGAACATTTTTTTCAAAGTAAAAGCCCCTGCTGCTGTTGTTACATGTCTTTAGAAAGACACTCACTTCTCTCTTGGCTGTTGGGCATGCCCAGAGGGCCAGGATCATCTGGCCCCCGGTGAACGTTGTCCGTCACCTTCCAGCGGACCACGTCAGGCCCCTTCAGAGGACCGGTCCTCACCATCGGGGTGTCCAGGTGGTCTGAGTTGAGGCAGGACTGACGAAAGAAATACTCGTCCTCCTTGAAGCCCACCATGCGACCTGGAGAGACGACAGCGGGAGGTCACCCACACAGGACAGTGGTGTCACAGTCACATGATGAGTGTCTTACCCCTTCTACAGCACGGCAGCAGGGCGAGGCAGCTCTGTGAGAAGACAGACAGAAGATGATCAGATGGAGGTCAAAGCATCGTCCGCCTGCCTCCAGGTGTGAGTCTGTACCTGCCAGCAGGAGGCGCAGCAGGCACAATATTTCCAGCAGCAGAGCAACAGCAGCGCCAGCAGCAGGAGGAGGAACAGGAGGAGCGGGAGCAGCCAGAGGAGGCCACCAGGAGGACATTCTGATGGGACAAAGCAAAGCTTTGGTCTGAGTCTCAGCTGGTTTTAGCAGCTTTTTGTTTAGCAGAAATATGCAAAGTCTTAGAGAATATGAAAGAATATTCTGGTTCTTTGTGTTTGAAACATGAAAAATCTGCAGAACTTCAGAACCAAAGCTCTCTGATATGAGGAGATGTTTTCAAACAGGAGAGAACTTCCAGGTCCAGATGTGAAACCCTGTCCAGGTGGGTCAGGCCAACAGTAGGTCCTTGTTTCAGTTGTTTCTGTCCCTCTAAACATGGTCAGTTTGTATTCTAGAATGGACTGAACCTTCTGGGGTCGGAGTATTTAAAAACAGATGCTCAGATGTTAGACGATCCTCACATCTGCTGATCAAAACCCTTAAGCCTTGCCTCCTTCTGTTCACGAGAAGTAAACGCTTCAGAAAATAAATATGATAGAAGCAAAGAAGCTGGAGGACGAATAAAAGCTCTATTATCTTGAAAGGGAATTCTTCCTAATCAGGGATTATTAGACATTAACTCAGGTTTTCAATCCCTTCTGTTAACCTTCTCATTTCTTCAGCTCACCTTTGTCTTTAAGCACGTGGATCAGCAGCTCTTTGGAAGAGGGCTGGGTTTCTACGGTGTACCTGAACGTGCAGTCATCATCTTCATCCCGGAAGCTGCAGGAATCCACAAGCTCCTTCCCTGAAAGCAGACAAAGCTTTTCAAAGCAGTTCAGCTTCAGGCTGCAGTGTGCTTCAGTCCTGCTGCTTACGCTCTTTCAGCTCCTCCACCAGCACCACCTTGAACAGACATGTGTCACACTTGGCCTTCTCCCTCCTCTCGCCCGTCTTCCAGGCTTTGCACTGAGCACAGCTCTTGGTGGCCTCACAGACGCCCAGCTGGAACTGAAGCAGGAGCTCAGACCAGCAGCTTCAGAGGAGAAGCAGGTTTTTCTGCCCTGCATGTGACAGGAAGCTCACCTGAAAGCTTGGCTCACAGGTTGAAGTCATCTCAGTGCCAGAGTCCAGGCACTCACAGCGACCACACACACACTTCCCTCGCCCACTGCAGATCCCCTGACACACACACACACTGATGTTAGATGGCGGAGTGATGGAACCAACAACCCTGGTGGAGGTTCTCACCCCTCTGCTGTCCACACAGGTCTGGTTGCTCTTGGAACACTGGCAGGCGTCGCCCTCCCATCCTTCAGTGCAGGCGCAGCGCCCCATCACGCAAGAGCCACGGTCTGTAAAGGGGGGGGAAGTCCAAAGGCAGACACGTACAGGAGCTCAAAGAACATGAAGACAAAATAGACTCACTGGATTTGTGTGTGCGTAATTCCTGATTTCTTTGTAACTCATACAACACATTGCACTGCACTTGTGTATTCACATGTACAAAAATGACAAAATACAAATCCTGACACCCAGAGATGATCTGCTCTTTGAGTGTCAAGGAGAATCTGGCACTGCCTGAACTCCAGGAAGAGCTCTGTTCTTTTTCTGTATTAAGGGAATGGGTGCAGCTATCTTTAAAACACTCGACACTTTTTAAAAGTCTTCCAGAATGCATTGCTCCTTCACAGCAGTGTCCCCCTCACCCCTTATTAAGTGAATGGACAGAGCTCTTCCAGGAGTGCTGTCATTTTAAGCTGTGCATATGTCAACTGTGTTTTGCATTTTTTTTTCTGTTTTTCGTATTTTTTTTACATGTGAATACACAATTGCAAGTACACATAGTTATGCACACAATTAATTCTATAAGTTAAAAATTAAGATTTATGCACACACAAAAAAAAATAGGGCCAATACCAGTGACTACATTTAGGAACTGGACAGAGTGACCCCTCCCCCCTGGCGTTCCTAACAGGAAGTATCTGCTGGCTCTAAGAAGGTAAAATCGCATAGACTTTTATAGAGAAATAAACAAATATTACTCAGTCATTCTATTGGTCAACAATTCTTGCTCTCTTTTTTAACATGTTCTTGATAATCCTTTTTTTTCTTTTGACATTTTTCTTTATTGCAAGTTATTGAAGTTATAAACTGACCAATCAGATGCTTCAGTAAAAGCATGTGTTGCCTGTTAGCTCCACCTCAAACGTTTGACAGATTCTTCCAAACTGCTTTCAGTAGAAGGGGTGTGGACTTCCAACAAGCTCACTTCTGATTCAAGTAGTTGCCATAGAAATGGTGACAGACAACTCAGACCAATTACTGTCGTCTGGCTCCATGTGATGGTGTCCATATCGCAGAAAAATGGCGACTGAATTGGCTTCATTTGCCTGGAGCTGGAGGTAATGCATTTTCTATGGGTGACATCACGGCCACTCTGTCCAGTTCTCCATGTAAATTCAATGCCCAGTATAGAACCCTGGAGGACACCGCAAGATATGTTTGGCGAGCTGGCTCTGAGACGTGATGGGCTTTGGTACCGTTGCAGAGGAAGCCAACGTGTCTCTGGCACTGCGTCCGGTCATACTGGCAGAATGGACCCTCAAACTGCCCAGGGTTGTAGCACATGCAGGTTCCACATGCCTGACAGTCGCCGCGGCCTGAACACGGCTCCGTTATGCCAGGGCCCATGCACTGGTTGGTGTCCTGAATAGAATCTGAACAGTTGCAGAAGTTTCCGAGCCTAAAGGAGAAATGAGGAAAAAGGACTCAAACCCGAGCAGAACCCTTACACTTTTTTTGTTTGTCCTGAACATCATGGTTGTAGACTCACCAACCGCTGTAGCACTGACACTTCCCGCACACCAGGTCACCGTTTCTGTGGCATCTGTCCGACTTCTGGATGGGAGTCTGCAGGAAACATCTGGATATGAATCTACTATGACAGTCAGCCTGAACGTTCCAGCTCCGGCACACAAAACTGACCTTCTCACAGGCACATTCTGGACACAGAATGGAGGCATTCACGCTCACTGCGGCGTTGAAGGTTGTGGGTTTAACTCTCATGGTGCCCTCCTTATCTCTTGGATCCATCTTGCAGACAGACTCCTCGTCAATGGTTCGCCGGGCCTTCAGAAGCATCTTGAACTTTCCCTTTGAGAGCAAACGAGAACAGTCATGTCGAACACCACCTCAGCTCCACCACTGTTCAGGAGGTGTTCAGACACCTACAATCATCCCAGTCTCGAACCGAAAGTCTCCAAACTCTGCCACCTCTCCGCTGGTCTTTAGGAACTGCGCCTCGAAGGCTTTGGGTCTCTCCTCAGCACGGATGCTCATCTTGGAGCGGATACTCTGGAAAGCCAGGAAGATCAGACAGAGGAACGGTTTTCACCCAGGCAGTGCCTCTTGCAGCCTCTTACCTTAAAGGCCTCCTCCATGACCTGCAGGATGTTGGAGGAGTCATCCTGAAGCAGTCCCACCTCAGCAATGGGGAAATACTCTTTGAGTTTCTGCAGACAAATTCCAGGAAAAAGTAGGTTCAGTGAATGACGACGCTTCAATCTGGAGCAGAGCCTCTGAACATCTGAAGGCCACTAACCACGTAGTACGAGTAGGAGTGGTTTGTGACGGCAAAGATGGGGATGATGTTGTGCTTTCCCAGCAGGCGGACCAGCGTGGGGATGGAGGGGTAGTCCTGGTTGGTTCCTCGGGTGTACCTGCCCTGCTCATCCAGGTGGCACTGCTCGTCGTTTCTTGGGAGGATGCCGGACAGCACGTTAACGCCGTCTGCCTCGTAGTGAAAGGCCGACTCGGTGGAGAAGACCAGGAGATGTGTGCTGTGCTGACGCCAGCCGATCTTTTCCTGCAGCAGATGGAGAACGGAGGCAGAAGAAAGGCATCAAAGACAAAGAACCTGGAGAAAGATGAGAGGTGGGCAGGATTGGACAGTTCCTTCAATCTGGGATTATTTTTGTCAGCAGGAACAAAAGAGTAAGTGACAGCAGCTCCAGACCGCTGCACCTGAACACCATAGAGAAGAACTGAGCAAAACCCTCTGCTTGATTGAAGGATTCACAAAGATAATAAATGGAGGTTAGAGGTCACCTCTCCACCCTGGAGAGAAGAAGCTCTGCTGATAACACTCAGAAACAGAGAAGCTCTAAATTTGGATGAGCAGAGGAGGATGGAGGCAAACATGAGACCCAGAAGATCAAAAACATAAAGAGACCTTCCTTTAGTAAAGCTACAGCAGGTTGATCAGATTGCATGTTATCAGTCACATCAATCATCTGATGAAGGCGGATCCCCTCAGACTCACTGACCCCGCACACAGCGGCCTGCAGGATGGCATCAAAGCCTCCTTCAGGAGCGTCCAGGTTCCCGGAGATCCTCTCCTTCTGCAGCTCTCGCGTGAAGTCCTGCAGGTTGCCTGTTAGCTTAATAACGCTCTGGAAGGAAAAGGGGGAGTCACTGTTGGGCCATGGCTCCTTCAGCCTGTGGGAGAGGGGGGGGGGCATGGAGTTACAGAGGAGAAGTTTGGTTCCTGCATCAGATCCTTCATGTTGTCTCTCCTACTTTGAGGGCCTCATGTCAGTCTGAGGCTCAATCACTTTGTCCACAAACTTTCCAAAGCCGATGGTGTAGTCATCAGACAGCTGCTCCACCAGCTTAGCTGCAGAAGATCAGATCTGCTTCAGCGTCAGCACTCCTCTCAGTCAGAACACCTGAACACCTGCTCACCCAGCTCGTTTCCCATCTTCTTCAAGTTGTCCAGATCATCATCCATGGAGTTGGAGAAGTCCATGAGGATGTAGAGATCCAAAGGACCTTTGGTCGGAGCAAAGACCTCCACATCCAGGAGCTTCTCCTCCCCAGGAAGGAGCATCATGCTCACCCGCTGCGGCGACACCTGGGACTGCTGGAGACTCGTTTTGATCATCTTCGCCTGTGAGGAAGACGCCAAACTCAAGAACAAACTGAGGAACAGACAAGAGGAACCTGCAGATGAAGACCCACCTGATCTATGGACATGCTGCCTTCAAATGTGATGACGGAGGCCGCACTGCAGCCGAAGGCCAGGATGTTCTCATGCAGATCACAGCGGGGACCATTAAAGTTCTGAGGCAAAGATGAAATGAAGGACATGAAGAAAACAAATGCATCAGGATCATTTCTTAAGAACCAGGCAGAGCAGTTAACCTGCTTTTCCTTTGATGTTTCCGCTTTTCTGCTCCAAAATGTATGTCATGATAGTTTGGTTTCAGTGTAAAAACTTAAATATAATCAGAACTGTTTCAGTGATATGTTCTCCATGAAAGAACCCTTTGATTCAAAGGAGAACATCCTTGGGGGAGGGGGGTAGCATCTGCTCTCACCTCGTCAGCGCAGTATGCGCAGCCTTTCCCCGCCTGCAGACACTGGCTGCAGTTGCTGGCTCTGGAAGCAAAGCAGTAGTTTGCTGTGGGCGAACGCAGAGAAGCGTGTCAGTCACAGAAAAGAATTAAAGTTCAAGAAAACCTGTGCTTCTGCTGAGGGATGAAGCACCAGATAGAAAACCATTTGTGAGAAGCATGAATGGAACACAAAATGTTTGTATATACATTCATCACATTTAAGTCAGTAATCAAAGGCAGATTCAGGTGATCTTTTTCACTGGGATGGTCAGATCTTTACCTTCAGCGTTGCAGACGGTCATACGGATGAGCAGCAGGAAGAAGGCTGCTGAGAGACGCAGCATCCATCTCCCCATCTCCTTCCTGCTAACAAAGCCAGAAACAGTTACATCTAAACCGCTCCTGAATCCACATCTGATCCGCATCTAATCTTCATCAAATATCTAATCTGACCAACATATGGTCCTGAATGGAATCCTCATCAAAACGTTCTTGAGGCTGAGCTTCACAAAAACATGAAAGCAGCTGGTGGTTCTGAGAACTGGTGGACCTCCAGCACATCCTGTGGTCTCTATGTTCTGGTATCAAAGGTCTGATCCTGGACCTTCAGATCTTCCTGCTTTGATGAGATCAGATCTCCAGGTTCATGATTGGGCCGCTCCAATCAAACCAAAGCTAAAAATAAAGTTTAAACAGCATTTTTGCATCTTGTCTCACTACTTCATGGCTCCTTGTGGTGGCGCTAAACACACACGGAAAGAAAAACAGTTTTATTTTCTAAGTCTGCAGCCATCCTGGTTTCATCAACAAAATAAATCTTTATGTAAGAAATCAACCTTGATTCCAGAAACTGGTTTTAGTTCTTCAATCCAGAATGAACAGATTTAATAATCCAAATTCAGATTAAATACATTTTCAAACTGTCAGCAGTTGTTTTTCTTGAAAACCTGATTATGAAACTTATGAAATTGCTGTGGTCTGTTCAGTGTGGTGGGGGTGAACTGCATGTGGCTCTGTGTTGGTGGGGCGGGGGGGTCATGAAGTGACCAGGATTCTGATGGGAATGTAAACCTGACAGCTGTCAAACTGAAGCTCCTGGAAGACAGAAGAAGACCTGAAGAAGTTCTGTCAATTTGGAGAAAAACGGCAGATTTAAGGCTGGGAGAAGGAATTTCTCCCCCAGGTGAGAGAATGACTGTTCCAAGTAAAAGAAAAACACGTGGGAGGGGCACCTCGGCGCCTTTCTGTGAACCTGAGCCTTCAGGTGGATCCCTGGAGTTCAGCAGAAACCTCTTTTCTTCTCTGCGTAGCTTCAGGTGTCAGCAAACAAACAAAAAAAACCTCCCCTTTCATGAAGGTTTTTAGGGTTATAAAATGTCAAATCTGACTTTTGCGGGGGGCAGCAACAGACCCTGCTGTGACTCAATAGTTGATCAAAATTTCTCCAGTTTTTAACCTTAAAAGTTCTTTAAAGCTGACAAAAGATGTCAGACCAGCCCTGAAGCTGAACCTCCATGTGGTTCTCCGGAACTGGACCCAGGTGCTCCTCAGCTGAAGAACACAATGGAGGCACAACAGCAAACAAAAGGATTACTGATCAAACCTCTAAGTGCTGCGATCCAGTCCAAGTCCCAAAGTCCAACAACCCAAAAGAAGTAAGAGATTTCCTCTGCAGCCCAGGAACGCCGCACAGTCTGCTCAGGTTCAAAGTTCCCTTAGAGAGAAGAATTCCTCTTCCAGGGTCCTCCTGCGTCTCCTCTCTGAAGCAGGAAGAGACTGTGAGGCTCAAAGCGACTGACTGAATATGACTGTGTCTGTGCTGTGACCCCTCCTTCAGTCCCACGTGCACACACACACACACACCAGCACACACACACTGCGTAGGTGAGGCGCTCTAACGGAGAAAGTTACTTTCCTTCCGTTTCCTCCATCTCTCTCTGATTGCATGTAGAGCACCAAGTGTATCCCCCCCACACACACACAGACACACACATTCCATTCAGTAGAAGTTCACCTGTGTGACACACACACACACACACACACAGACCCCCACTGCAGCCCCTCCCTGCACAGGGCGCGGCACAGTGGTAAGAGGAGTGGAGGCACTGACTGGTGTTTGCTCAGTCACGTCCTGCTGCCGGCCCATTTACTGCACTGTTGCTGCCATGGCAACGGGTCTGCCTTCCAACGCTCCAGCCCTCACTCACAGCAGCGAAATGACTGCACCGACCACAGGTATAAAACCATAAGAAGAACAACAGGCCCTGGGTCAGCCTGTCAGTCAGCCACTGCAGGCTGTCCACTCTCAGCCTGTGTGTGACTGATCTCAGTTCTGGTGCCGGAATAAGAATAAAAACGTGAACTTTTATAACTGTTCAAATTACAGTGTAATCTGTTTCACTCTGATTCAGCTTCATTAAGCTTCATTTAACTTCATTTGGCTTCCTTCAGCTTTATTCAGATATTGTCATGTTTTTCTTCAAGAAGAATATATTCAAACTTTAGTCAAAAGTTTCCCGTGACGTCTGTGTGTAAAATGTTTACTTGAATAGAAGAGAGACTAAAATATCTGATGAGTTTGAGAACATGTCAGGATAATAAATGCTGCGTCATCAGTTAAACCCGACAACTTTACCAACAAATAACCTGAAAACACACACAGCTAAAAGTAACAAACACAAAATGTTGATAAAATTGACTTCATGTTGTTCCTATTAAGGATTTTAAATCCAGAGAATAACTTTATTCATATTTTAAAGCAGCCAAACATACTTCGAAACAGTTATGTAATGTGAGGATGAGGGAGGGGCGCGTGGAGTTCATAAATAACGTCTATGGATCTGTCACAGTAAATGCATCCAGCTGTGGAGCTCAGATAAAATCAACCCAAATGGTTTCAATAAAAGCAGAAGCTGAACCCTCAGCTGCATCCAACCTGTCATTTATTTGGTTCTACATCATATGGTTCCACCATGTTCCATAAGAAGGAACAAAGAGATCAGATCGAAATCATCTTCTCATGCAGGATCCCAGTCAGAACTCTTAAGTCCACCAAGCCGAATGTGACATTCTCACATGTTGAGCGTGTTGAGCGCATATTTACATTCTCTGTCTCATGGGTCCAGCGGTGCAGCGTTTCTCTGGTGTTGTGGTGGTGGGACACTCTTTTAGGAGGAGCCGTTTTGCTGTCACAGGAGCTGATGGTAAAGAAAGTTCAGGACATTCTTCAGACCACTACAGGGTTCTCCTTCATCTCCCAGTTCTGATCAGATCAGCTCCATCCCACAGCAATGGTTGACTCGTGGTCCACATTTGAAGATCTTCAAAACCCTCTAAAGAACTTCAGAGAACTGCTGAGTTAAACCAATGACATTCCACTTAAACGTTTCCTTGGTTGAACTTTTAAAGAATCTAAAAGGGCGAGGGCACTGTCCTTCCTCAACATATCACATTGAATAAGCGCTGCGATGGCAACCGGATCTGCTCCAACACAATGGAGCCTCTCTGCAGGAGAACAAAACTGCTTTAGAACCAGATCCTCCCTCCTGATTGAAGGTTCTGGCTTTTACTGAAGCAGCAATGGCAACCAGAGTGACCCCGCCCCCTCTGCTAAAAACACACACACAGACTCACACAAACTTGTTTTGTCCAGCAGCTGAGTAAACAGATCAGAGCTAAATTGCTCTAGTGGTGAACAGAGTTTACTGATACAACAGGGGTTTATGTAGCTTCAGACACACAGGAGTATACTTGTGTAAATCCCTTTTGTGTCTGAGGTAAACTCTGTTATTTGTGTGCAGCTCTTTTTGGAACATTTAGCAACAGACAGAAAAAACTTCAAGAGCAACAAAACCTCTTTTACTTTCAAGTAGAGGCGGAAAAGCTAATAATGTTAGCAGGCTAGGCTAATGGTCAGCTGCTTTAGTGGGCGTGGGAGTTTATAGTATGTGTTATAGTGTGTGAATCAATGATTTGTTTTGATGATCATGAGGTGACTAAATCCTTCTTTACTTTTCCTGGTGCAGTGTGGTTCAGTCTGTCCCCCTGGTTGGGTCTTCCTGAAGTTGCTGTTTGTTCAGACATTTTGCTAAAGGTTTACATTTGGTTTTGTTGTTTAGATGATTCAATTCCATCATGAAATTAAGAAAAAGTTGATTTATAAGAACTTACCCAACAACAGCAAACTATTTTTATCCGTCTTTGCTGACATATAGGAGTTAAACTCTGACTTTATGATCATAAAGTGTAGAAGGACAAACCACAGCAAACCTGAAGTTTTCTTTTCCAACATTCCAGGCTCTGCAAAACATGTAGAGATACAACAGAAGGTTTTCTAAATCGGAGCCAAGAACAGGACCGGGCCAAACTGACAGTCAGGAATTGGGCTCGCACCTTTAGCGCCCCCCCACCAGATCCATGAAACTTTTTGCTAATTTGAAGATTTGACTAAAGATCAGCTAGAACAGGCGTCAGCTGACTTTGCAGCTTTCAGGAGTCGGTGAGGAGCCCAAACCCCCCCCAAAGTGAAGCAGAGCAGCTGTAAACAGATGGAGGAGGTGGAGGATGGCATGGCCTTCACCTGCTGCACACATGCTGTGGATTCCCTGCCAACATTCAGAGGAGACGCAAACACGCCTGAAAAGGCAACATCTCATCCATTTATTCTCCATCAACACGTATGTACAAATATAAAAACACGAATAAGAGAAGCTGGACAGTTCCACAGAATGAAGCAGACTTGTGGGGATGAAGAACCCTCGTCTCTGTGCTTGGAACCTGAACTGTTCTTAGGTACACCAGGCTTTGAAGCTGAAGAAATGCTTCATGAAGTAGAATCTGAAGCTGCTCCTCTGCTGATCCTCCTGGCTCACTGCTTGGCTTTCTTCAGGATGGTTCCCACCGCAGAGATGACTGTGGTCTTTGTGCCGCTGGCTGTGGTCGTCACGGAAACCACAGAGGGCAAGGTTGCAGAGGTGGTGATGAGGGTGGGCTGAGCCATGGTGACGGGGATCGCCGAGTCCCATTTGCTTTTCCTCTTCTGGGCGTCTGGTGGAAAAGAAACAGAGACGCTCCTGAAACATTGTCACACATTTAATCAACAACCAAACCTGTTCTGTCCGCCAGTTTGTGATCATAGTTCACAATTATGAACTTAAATTAATGTATAAAAGTTTATCTCATGAAGTAAAGACAGGAATCACAGGAGAACTGTTGTAGAACTGAGAAGATAAGGTAAGATATAGGTAGAACTGGAGATAAGATGGAGACGAGTTTGAGACATTAACTATATTCTTCACAATTCTCATCGTGAGCTTGAGAGCGAGGAGCAGTGCAGAGAGTCTGAGTCCGGTTTGTGTGGGGGTGTCCTTCAAAGCACTGAGCAAAGTATTTGCAGGGCGAGCAGGAGGTTCTGTGTGGTTCACCTGTGGCCGTGCTGGTGCTGCTGCTGCTGGTGGTGGAGGAAGCTGTGCTGGACGGGTTGGTTCCCTTCTTGGTTCCTGTGACGAACTCGATCTGCAGAACAAACCACAGCAGTCTGAGATCACGCAGATGCAGGTTTCCTGCGGGTTCTGCTGACATCCACACAGGAGACGTTAGAACTCGTCTGCTGTTGGTGCAAATGTGCCTCAAGGGTTTAAAAACCACATCAGGAGGTTCTCTGTAAAACAGATCCTACAAGAACATTTGAAGAAGTGAGAAAAACCAAATGTAATGGATATTTCTGACAGAAACCGGTACTGGCAGCTTTGGGCCGGGTTCTCTCTAGTAAAGGCGGTTCCTGCAGTTCTGATGCAGAACGCTGACAGAGATGAGCTGCAGCTGGTGCAGACTTGCCCCTGACACGGAGCAGGAATCCAGCCTCACCTTGGTGCGCTCCTTCTTGGCTTTCTCCAGCTTGTCCATCTCCACCTTCTGAGCTTTGGCTGCAGAAACAAACGGAGGATGAGGTATTTTCAGGAGGAAGACATGAAGAAAAGAGAAGCCTGCTCACCCAGAGCTTCGTAGTACGAGTCTTCTGACCAGCCGTGAGGATCAAACATATCTTTCGGGTAGTTCATCCCCAACTCATCGATCGCACAGAACTGAATGAGCTTCTCATAGATACTAGAAGAGAACAGCAGAAGAATCAAATGCTTCAGACGTTTGACTCCAACGGTTTTCATGAGTTTAGGATGTGGTCATTCATGAGAAGAAAACATTCTGCACCACAGACCGCTGTCCCAGCTGCACACACGTTTCAGGAGGTCATGACCAACCGCAGAACCTGAGTCTTTGGTCTGCAGTCTGGTTTTGTTTGTTAAAAACAAAGACACGAAGCTCCTAATGTTCCCAGAATTCCTGCAGGACAGTTTCTCAGATTCCTCTGTGGTCCTGGAACCACAGAGTTCTGTAACATTTTACTGACATTAAGGAATAACTGTTGTTCCTAACAGAAGATTTCTGATGTTCAAGGCTGTCATGTGATGTGGATTCATGTTCGGTTGTTGCTTCTGTCCCTTACAGGAGACAAAGTTTGGCTGACAAGTTTTTTTGGCTTAAAGCTGCATCAGTGACTTCTGTTGGATCACTTCTCCTGAAACCTTCTTCAGTTTGGGAATGCCGTCCCATCTGACGGACAGTTTCCTGAAAGTTTTTTCTCACGTTTGTTGACTTTCCTTTGGCCTTTTTCTCAGCTCGGTGCAAACAGGAAGTGCGGCTGCAGTAGCAGGAATGCAGCAGAGTTAATCACAGTGTCTCTAGTGGACGGTTGGGGCTCTCTGGCTGCATACCTGGGGTTTCTGAACTCCTTCTTCTTCTGGATGTGGCTGTTTGTGTCAAAATCTCCATGGAGCTTCCTCTCATATAGTTTGTGGATCTTCTCCTGCAACAGAAGCCAAGAGGAATCAAAGGAAACCGCAGCTCCACCTGCACCACGAACACCACACAATGGCTGCTTTCTGAAGCAGGCGGAGCTGGTGGGATGATGGGGGGGTCCTCTGACCATCAAACACCTCTAGAACATGATAGCTGCTCAGTCCATTATCTCCGCTGACATTTTCTGAGCTGCTGCTTCTGTTGCCATGGTGACAGCATCAGTCACTGCAGCAGTGTGATTTATTTACATGTTGGTCCTGCTTTCATATCTCAGATCACATTTAAATTTCAGACAAACACAAAAAGAAGTTTTATCATGAAATAAAAACCTAAGAAGACCCCCCCCCCCCCTCCCTCCCCATCACCACCCCACAGCTGGAGACCCCCACCACCAGCTTCACCAGTGTTTTGACTGAGAGGAGGGTCACAGGGTCTCAGCACTAAGTCTCCCTTTGGTTCCTCTGAGCTGGACCTCCTGCAGAACTGAGTGTCTCTCCCACATTGAGAATTTTAGAGGAAACAGAACTGTTCTGTTAAGCAGAACCAATCTATCAGCTGCTGAAGCAACAGAAAAAGCAGAAGCTCTCACAGTACCACCACCGTGTTGGGGCTCATTATACTTTCATAGTAAAGCTGCTTTCGGGTTTGTTTGTGAAAACGTTTTTGACTTAAAAAGTTTTCGAAGTAACCTTTGGCCAGGGGCTGAATTTATAGCCTTCAGGTTGGGACAAAACTTTCTCCATGCACCACGGAGGCAGCTAAACACCTCCCCACATGCGCTTGTGCTTTGGAGGTGAAGCTGTAAAATGTAAATCTGATCCTGAAAACAAAAACCTGAAGGCAGAGGTTTCAGGACGTCCAGGTGAATCATCGTTTGTTCTTCTGATGGGTGGGGGAGTGTTGGGCTGCAGGGTGCCGCTGCTGAGCGGTGTGTCCTGACCTGCCTGAAACCTCAGAGGAGCGAAAGGTACCAAATGTACAGCCGAGGGAGCTGGAAAGAGGAGGGTGGGGCTCTGCTGTAATAAAGGCTGCTGACACCAGAAGCTCCTCTGACCTGAGAAGACCTCTCATTTAGACCACAAACAGGTTATTCTGAGACCGCCAACATATAGAAGTCCTTCTGTCAGGACGGTTCTGGTCTGATGGAGTCTTCGGGCTGTAGAACAGAAGTTTTCCAGGGTTCTGGAAAGACGTTTCTGTTGACAGACGTCTTCTATGACTTTGATGGAGCAATGGAGGCGTCATGAGAAGACCAAGTTTAAGATCTGTGAAGATTGTCATGAAGCACAGATGGACCAAAGCTGTCTCTAAACCCGACCATGTTTATTTCAGCCCCCCCTCAAATAATGTGTTTTATTTAGTTACACCCCCCCATATTTTGACTTAATAACTGCAGTTACTGCTTCTGTTCACATGCTCTGGTTTATCGAGCGTCAATCCAACGGAGGCAGGTGTACTCTGGAGTTACCTGGTTTCTGTCACTTGGGTAAGAGTTCTCCTGAGAAGCCCGATCACTTCAATAATCCAGTTTCAGAGAAGCTGGATTATGGGATTACGTTTAGGTTTTGACACTTCACTTTCACCCTCTAGAAGAAACCATGTCTCCTATTGCAGCAATGCAGAAGCTTTAGAGGACTCTGTGGTGTTTATCTGCTCCTGGGAAAACAGATTTCCCTGCGGGAGCCGACCAATGAAAACGGGCCCCCCTAATCCCACCTCTGGTCACAGAAACAGGTTTCTCAAAGTGGTCTTCAGTTTTCTGATGGGTTCAAACTCCTGCTGTATCTGCTGCTGGTCACCTGGATCAGGTGAGTTTTTGAGCTGAAGAACAGCATACCAGTATGACTCCTGCGATGTGTGCGGTACCTGCAGCTGGCTGGAGCAGCGTCCCGGAGGCTCAGCGGGGATCCTGATTTCATCAGGTGACATGTTCCTCACTTTCTCTGAGAATAGAGCTGCAGGGACAGAATAAGAAACTCATCACAGGGCTGCAGAGGCGGGAGAATCATGTGTGTGTGTGGGAGGGGGTGGTGGTGTTTTGTAAGCTTCACAGGACAGCATAGTGTGGGGACTGCCCTCCCCAGCTAGGGAGTGACAGTCGCGGTCTGAATGATGAACAGACCCCCCCTTCCTGGGAACATCCTTTGTCTGCTCTGGATTGACTCATGCTGCCGTTTCCCTGACTGCAGGCCAAGCATTCCTGGGCGTCACACCCTCAGTCAGGGAGGAGGCTCTGCAGCTCGAGCTGCAGGAATGCAGACGAGTGCAAACTTGATCCTCCTCTTCCTCCTGCAGGCCCACCTGAACATTTCACCTGGAGGCTCAAATTCAAACACAAACATGTTTCATGTTGTTCTTGAACAGAACCATTCCGTCAGGGGATTAAAGTGTCTCCCCACCCCCCCGGACGGGCCGGGACCTGGCTAGTGTTGCTTTTGCGGGATCAGCACAGACTCGTGATGGAGCAGAGCTCCCAACTGCTCCTCTGGATCAGGCCCTGGAACTCTGTGCCCTCCAACAGTAAAAGCTTGATGGGACAGGCCCACTGACTCAGAGGGGCTCACTTATCTCATTAAGATGTTCACTTGTGCATGCATCACGGCTGCACCCCTTACACGGCTCTACAACCTAGCTGATTCGCCGCAGGCCTCAGATTTACACCAAACTCTTCTACAGTGTAAAACCACCCCAGCATCTCCACTGACGCAGAAGATGTGATGAAGATTTCACAAATGTCTGTTTATGTTTACACCAAATGCAGCAGGAAGACGAGTAAAAAGCAGATTCTATTCAGCGTCTGAACAACCATCTGTGCTGTCCAGAAGTCACAGCCTATGCCCTGGGGGGCCGCTGGGACAGGCGGACAAAGCCGGTCCCTTCAAAGAGCAGACAAAGAGCACTCTCAGACACGTTGAACGAGCTGCAAGAGCACTGAGGTCCAAACCCGGCTCTGATGCTGAAGGACAGAGTCAGTCTACAAAGTGTGCTCCCAAACTCGCATGAACATCAGCTTGGTCACAGCCGCCACTCCCAGCTCCACCCATGCTGTATGGGGCTGCACATACGTGCAGGTGTGAGATGACTCGCTCCTCAGTCAGCTTCATAAAAAATCTTTTGGTTTATAGAAAATCAATGAATCAAACACAGCTGACTCATCTAGAAATCTCCACACTTCTCAAATGTCCACAAGCGTCCAGCAGGGGGTGCCCTGTAGGACACAACAATCTCCTGAGTTGTGTTTGCAGCTGATTCAGCAACAAGAACACGTCTTCTTACATGAAACACAAAACTCAATATTTACACGATTATCTATAAACTTGTTTCATTCTGATCTAAAGGCGACTCAGTTACAAATATTTGTAATTATTCAACCAAAGTTTTTGGACTGTTGCTCCAGTCCAAGACTTGCTGGAGTTTGGATATCACTGAATGGAGTTCATAAAGACAGGAGGAAGAATCACTTTGTCCTAATTCACTTTGTCTCGAACCCTTTGTCCTCATTCCAGAGAAGATGCGCGCAGAATGTTTTATTTAGAATGATCTAAGTCATGAAAAAAAGCGCAAGGACAAACTGTCCATGTGGATGCCACAAAATCCCATACCAAAACCCCACCAATGTCTTGCTTGACATTTGATGATTTGTTACTTTTCCTACAAATGTTACCTGTGGAGTCATTTCCATTTCATGAGCTCAAAAATGAAAGCCTAGATGTGCTTCACTTTGTCTGAACATCTCACACTCTGACCTATAGATGAACTCACTCGGAAAATTCTCCTCATTGTTGAGATTTATACCCTTATCTAACTAGTGTTAATTTAAACTAACTTTATGAAACGTTATGAGAGGAAAACAAACATTTTACTTACCAACGAGCTCACCTGGATCCATGTTGCTTTTTTCAGAGATCTGGAACAAAAAGCAAATGAAGAGGAATGTGGAAGGATGGAGACACAAACAGAAACAGGTTTCCTTGTTCAGATCTCCAAAGATCTCCTTCCATGTTTCCTTCACACTTAACAAACCCGTCAACACATCTCCATCTCTGTCCTTGATCATCCTAACCTGCAGCAGATCCTTCCATCTCAGTTTCTCTGTCCCAGCATCCACCAGAATCCAGTAGCTCTGCAACACTGGTCCTGATCATTGTTAATCCGGACCACAACTGATCCAGTAGAAAAGTTCTGTTAGTGAATCTCAAGACTGATTTGTCTTTGGTTTTCTGTTGGATGTCCTTCCTGTCTCAACTCTGCATTGATCCAGATGAGCAACAGGCACATAAAAGCATAGGATTGTGCCCCCTTGTGGAAGAATTTCTCCCATTTGACCTGAAACTTTCAAGTCCCTGAAGTTAAGCCACAGACTGGACGTTCCAAAGGCAGGAACAGTAAATCTGTGCAGCTACAGGGAATGCTGAAGCTCAGTTGGAGCCGTACAGTCCCTGAAAAATGCTGGGCGGTCTGCCAACTCTTTGGAGGTGCAGGAACCACGTTTTCATCACAAAAAGTGATCAATTTTTCTCAGGAATCTTAATGTAACCTGGCAACCAAGACTGGAGAAAGAAATACATCAAACACAGAGATAACCGACAAACCTCACACCAAAAAATAACAGAATAGACTATGAATAACAGCTCATAGTTCCACTCCTTTAACAGGTTTGATTAACAGTCAGACATGCTCTGTCTGCTGTCATCTCTTCTTCACAGTGCAGAAAAACAGCTTAACACTGCTGTCAATGACAACCGAGCCTCAACACCACAGGGACCTGCACCCCACACCACAGTCTGCCAGGCTTTACACCTGTGTGTGGACTTCATCTTAAATCGCCACACAAACAACAGAATTTTAGAAGACTTCTCTATTTTACAGTGGGTATGGAAAGTATTCAGACCCCCTTAAATTTCCACTCTGTTATATTGAAGCCACTTGCTAAAATCATTTAGCAAATGATTGCAAACTGATTAAGGAAAATTTATTGTAGAATATTTTACTGTTAACTAGTTGAAATAAAGTAAAACACATGTTCATGAATATATTTATGCTAACTACTTCTATGGGAAATTTAGACAATGATTTAGTGCAGGGATCAGGAACCCTATAACTTGTGAGCCAATTATGGCTTTTTTTGTGCTAGCATATAGCTTACCTTGGACCATAGGCTTTTGATATTTCATAAAGTGATATTGAAATTTATAAACTATACATGTAAATTTTCAATTTCTGTGAATGCAGCATATACTGAGCACTAGTGGTACCATACATGCCGCAAACCTTTTTGGGAAAGAAAATTGAACATCATCTTACGTAAACAATAGTAGACTAATCAACTAATCAAAAAAAAAACCCTGTGAATAATCAACTTTTAAAATAATCGTTAGTGACAGCCCTAATTCTAGCAGTCAGATGTGTTAGTCATGTCACATTTATGATGCCACAGAACCAAACAGGTGAGCATCAGCAGCAGCTCCATCCATCCCACAGCAGGTGGGAGTTCAAATACCTCAAAATCATCGGGGTCCCTCCCCTCGTCTGATCCGTCCATTTCCTATAAAACAAAAACGTAGAATGTTAACACTGCCGCACAGGAGTGTGGAGGAAAGACCGATCTTCATCCTTTCTGAATTAAAAACTCCTTAATTTACTGCCAAACATCTGGATGAAGACTCTGATGAAACTCTAATGTTTACATGAGATATGAGGGAAACATTTTCCTTCTCTTCACAAGAAACTTCTAAGAAACTAGTGTTCCACAGTTCCCAACTTCTACCAGGAAGAAAAGAGGCCAGAAAACAAATGAAGCTGCTGATGGCAGAAAAACATTAAAAGCAACCAAGCATCAGGCGAAGCTTGAAACCAGTGCTGAGCTTTGATGCTGAGCCTTCTCCAGATCTGTGCGGGGTCGATCTGCTACCAGCTGTGCCAACACTTATCCATAATGATATTTATCATAACAGAAAAGAACTTAATCAGGATCAAAAACCAATTTTCCCCTGAAACTTCCACACAGAATTCAGCTTTTAATGAAGCAAATATGCTTGATCGGCTGCAGTTAGTATATGCTTCTTCTGTGAGACATCAACAGACAGGAATCACTGTGTCAAATGCTCAGGCGGGGGCTTCAGTAACATCTGTGTGACATAAATGATCAGCTGATTCTTCTGCATCAAAGTCTGTGTTATTTCCTAAAGTCTGGTTTAAATTTGAAGTTCAAACAGAAATCAAAATGGGTCAGTCACGCAGGAGCTTCCTGATGTGACTGAGAAACGTGCTCAGATTGGTAAAGGCTCATTAATTACTGACAGTAAATATGAACAGATTTTTATTATCTAAGTATGTTCCAAAAACTCTGAAACTTTTCAGGTTTTATTTGTGTTACTTCCTATAAGATTTGATTGTTTTTTTCAAAAAACTCTTTTGTTTACTCTTTTGTTTACTTTGACAAGTGATAAGTGATAGATAAAATAACTAAATATGAGGAAAATATTGGGCCTATAAGAATTAAATAGGAATAAAGAGGCATTTTGTGAACACAGTCAGTCACTGCTAAAACAAAACCTTTATATAAGTTTATTAAACACTCTGACAAGTCCCACCAGAAATATCAATACCAAGCTGTTTTTCAATCTCTTCTTTAGCTGCTTCCTTTGTTTCAATCAGTCACAATAAACTTCGACTAACTTCACACAAGAATAAGACACCAGCCATCAGCTGACTTTGTAAAAGGAGGATATCTGCTGAATCCAGCAGCAGCAAAGCGACTTCAATGACACTCCGCTGTTTGTTTCCACATCATGTTAGCACCAGAAAGCAGTCAATTTTAGACAAATTCACCTGTTTTTGATGAGAAGAATGTAGAGCTCAAATACTGACCGAGTTGCTTTCCTTGCCGTCTTCATCTTCAGACTCTCTGTTAACGGGATCCTCGGTTCGGTTCGGCTCCTCGAGGCTTCCTCCACGAACCTCTGAGCAAACACAATCAGAAAGTTCTCATACATAAAGAAAAAGAATGAGGTCAGAATTATCAAAGACACATAAAGGAAGAACTTTACGTCGGCTATGGTGATAAACTGATCAGCGAGGGCTGAAAGTGGGTCAGAGTTACCGTAAACAACGTTCAATTCTGTGTTGATGGTAACTGCAGTGTTTAGTTTGTGACATAAGAACTGCGTGTAGAAATGTGCCAGACATTTGACCAAATGTTATCAGTGACCTTTAGCAAAAAATAGACACAAAAAAGCAAAGATTAAAAAGGAGGAGGGTTATTTTAGTTAGTTAAAAGCTAACGTAAGCTTTAGCATGAAATTATGGGTCAGGATTTACACAACAAAGAGCAAGTTGTAGTCACGAAAACAGAATGATAGCTCTAACATACCGGATTCATCTGGTTCTGGGTCAGAGTCCGGTTCTGAATCGTCTCCATAATCCGCTAAAGACCAAAGAGGAACGCTCATTTTGCCGCTTGCCATCGCCGTCGGACGCGATACTCGGTCGCGGGATTAACACGTCACAAACTGCGCATGCGCACATACCGTTTCACAATTATGCACAACTACTATATTTAGTAAACTATAGTTTGGTTTGTGTTCTTATTTTGAAGGAAAACAACATTTTTTTTCTTTACAAATATTAGTAATATTATCACAGAACTGTTGTTTGTGTGCTGTGAAATTATTAAATCAAGTCAACGTGTAGAATTGATTCCTTTTTTGGCAACAATAAAAAAAAGCCATGAATTGAATTGAAGAAAGTGTAATTTATGCTCATCATAATGATGCAAAAATCTGACTTTTATAATAATATTTACTGTAGTACTTGTTTATGTTGTGTTTGTTTTTATATATTCATTCGTGGTTTGGCTGGAAAAAGTGACAATTTCTAAATATTGTTTTTTGTCTAATTTACAACATTGTGCGCAGGTTTTATTGAGGTTTTATTCATGTATTCACTGATGTTTTATTATCTAAATAAAAACCTGAAGAAGCTTCTTCTAAGTGGTGACAATCAGACAATTGAACATGTAGGTTTGTAAAACTATTCATTTTGAATAGTTTTGAGAGAAATGATTAATTAAAAGTCTAGTTTGCACATTATGTAAGTTTTTTTTAATCAATGTAAGCATAGTGTATACATAGTCATTCATTAGACTTTGATCCAAGCAAAGTGAAACTATGTTTATGTTTGAGAAAAATGCCTGATTTTTATGACACATCAGCTGACAGAGGGGGAGGTTTTTGTATTTTACTGCTTCAAGTATTTGAGAAACTGCAGAATAATTCAGCCCTTAGCTTGTACATTTAGATGAACATCTTTTAATGGAAATGCATTATCATGGTTTTAAAACACCATCAGATAGTTTGAAGATACTTTTCCATAAATGAACTCCACTCGAGTCATGACTTGAGTCATAAAGCAGTGGATATTTCACAGAGGATGACAGCATCATCTGTCATCCACGAAGATACTTTCTGCAGCCTGTCCTCACAATTACTTTAATCCAAACTGACACTCAAGGTAAAAGTATTTTCAAGTTTAATCTGTTTCTCAAGTTGAGTAAATAAAATAAAATTCAGCAGTCGGACCATCCTTCATTTTCTACCATCCAGATGTTTGCTGGTGTCTAAATCACAGAGTCCTTCTGCTTCCTCCTCCGTGGGCCGCAGCAGCATCCATACAGCAGAGCAAAGACAGCCAAGGCCAGCGTCCCCAGAGCGAACAGAACTAAGACCACAAAGCCCCCCAGGGCCCAGGGCTCCTGCTGCATGCGATGCAGGAACCAATCCACCCAGTCCTCAGGTGAAGCTGTAGGTCCCTGTTGCTCCAGCAAACTGTACAGGAAGTGAGGAATCAGTCCCAAACTTACCTCAAAACACAGGTTAAGAAAAAACAACTTGTCTGAACACTTCTATGATACTTCTATGGTACAGACCCCCTTACACACACACATTCCTGTTCAAACACCCACCTCGGCACAGCCATGTCCAACCAAACGATCCGTTCACGGCTCAGTGACTCTCAACAGGCAGTTCCAGCTCCTGTTCTGCTCTACAGAAAGCTATGGAACGATATGAGGAGGCCAAACCTTGCAGTCAGCTGTCACTCTGCAGAGGGAAGGCCTTTGTGAAGTCCACCTCGCTGCCAGGACAGCAGCCAAGGCCGAGTGAAACACCAGCTCAAGGTTAATGTTTAAACACTAAACGATGACTGTTGGAGTCAAACAGGAAGTCAGACGATTCAGTTCCTACGCAGCTGCAACAACCACTAAACATTAACATGTGAAAGTGTTTTATGGAAACACAATGAACATTCAAAACTTCACACAAAACCACCAACACTTGGTTGTGAATGGGCTCAAACTTTTAACCCACTTGAGTTCAAATGTACATTTTGATGAGTCATGTCCAGAAACAGAATCACATTGTTTACATCTCCACTGTTCCACCAGAAACACATTCCTGTGGTTTCACCTTTCAGCCAGCAGAGGGCGCTCTCGCACTGTGAGGGATGGGGGTTCAGAGCTTCCCCGTGATCAGAAAAAGAGTCTCCGACACTTTCAACACAAAGCAGCTTTCAGTTTCTCAGTTCATCCACAGTCTCCTTGTTCAGACTGCCACTCTGATTAATTCATCGGCGATCTCAAACAGGAGCTGTTTACTGGATGTTATCAGTCACTCTGAGGGCTTTCTCCTTCAGGTTCATCCTCCTGCTCCTCCTCTCAGACGGGCTGAACTCTTGAGGCCTGATATTTTGGTTTCCCACAGCAGCAGCAGTGGATGCAGCAGAGCAGGATCATGAAGAGGAACGTGGCTGTGATGTGAACCAGACAAAAGGCTTCAGTGATCCTACAATCACACTCTGAATCTTTCTGTTTTTTCAGTTTGGCATTAAGCTCTGTGGCAAAACTTCCACCTGTTTTGTGCATGACCAACCAATTAAAACTGGACAGATTTCATCTTCTGCAAAAGCTTGACTTCATCTAAAAATTTAGAAACAGAAAAAAAATTTATAAAGTTAAAAGTGTTAAATCCAGGCCATTTTAATGTTAAATTCTAATCATCTTATTTCCAGGAAAAGATTTATGTCAATAAAACATGAATGCCAAATGCTAAAATGAACTGAAAAGGACTATAATAACTGCTGATTAAGCGAAAGCAAGTGTCAAAGGCCTTCGTTTGTGTCTAAATGCTAAACTGTGTGATAGTGTTATCTGTCACCAACACAAAAAAACATAAACAGCAAGTAAAGTTAAAAAAATGTTCAGATTAGTCAGTGTCAATCAAACAGAGTCCAATACTGAAACAACAGAAGCCCTTTTTAAAATTTATGATTAATGATGTTTTTCAGTGGCGTTTTATTTAGAGTGAGACTCACCGACAAACAGAACTAGGATGAGGAAGGCTCCCAGCTCCAGTGGACTTGCCTGTCCTAGTCCCTGCAGTTTCATCCACACCTTCTCAATCAGGTTCTGGAACTCCTGCTTCACCTCCATGGCAGTTCCTCGATGCAATCAACCAAGAAAAGATGCAAACCCTCCTGTAGGAACACAGACAGAGGATGTCCTGAATGATGGTTGGAGAACAGAAGATATTTTTATCCCCAGCTCCGCCTGTTGGAGCAGCAGACCCTGTAATCGTGGCGTTCACTCCCTCTCATGTCTCTCTGTGAGCACACGCTGATCAAGCTCAGTCACAGTTCAGTAACTTCCTGTTTGAGTAGGAGAACGTGGACAGACCACATGTCCACCACCTTCACCTCCTCTATAAACAGACACACTATTTCAGGCCTGACATTTCAGGAGCAGAACTGTCACGGCGCCGCAGCAGCTGTGTGTGGGTGAGACCGGGCTGACTGATACCAACCGAGGTGGGGTGGTGGTGATGGGGACCGTGCAGAACTGTTGTCTGATCTTCACCTGTCTGTGTGACATCACAGGAACCACGTCTAAAACTTGAGTCTGAAATGAACCTGAGAAGATCCAGAACACACAACAGAAGAACCAAAAAACAAAAGACTTTCCTTACTTTCCTCAACACCACCAGGAAACCAGCACGAGTCCTCAGATTTGTTTGTTTACAAATAAGTTTTCTTATAATAATTCTCTAAACAAAAACAACGTTCTGATTGTTCAAACAATGCTGGCAAATTTGAAAAGATTTTTTAAATAAAAGCAGTTGATACTTCAACACTTCAATGTGAGTCAGTCAGAGGAAAGTGAACTTTTTCAGATTCTGTTTCTTAGAATTACATTAATATAAGAATTTTTTTATGTGTTAAATATAATAACATCACAAAAATGAACAAAAAAGTGAGCAAATATGCCATTAACATTCATCAAATATAAACTTTTTCTTTTATGATACATTCACATTTCATCTTCTATTTATTTGCATAATTCAGTTTCAGTTCTCTTTCCGCTCTGACTCCAAACCCCAAAGTATTTAAAGTATCTGAACAAAATGTTAATTTCAGTGAATAAATGTTTGATTTGCTTAAATAGTATTACACCTGCATAACACCTGTATTTAAAACATAGCATATAAAATGTAATGTGATATCTCTGACACATTGACTCAGGCCTTATAACAGTTTTAAAAAATCCTTCATATGACAAATGTTTCTTCTTATTTGTTGACTGTAATTTATTAAAGAGAGATGGAAAACCACAAGGATTTAAGTCAGAACCAAAACTAGATCTGTTCCAAGGAATCACAATAGAGCAAATACGTCAAGAACAAACAAACCAAAGAGGAGACATGGTGTTAGGCTACACCCACGCTCATTTATCGCTGTTCCTCAGAACTAAAACTCTTCTACCCATTCCAGAGTTTGAGTCGCAGGATTGCAATGTTTTTAACAAGAGAAGCAGCTAAAGAAAAACGCAACATTGACAAATTAGTTTTATAGATAGCCTGTTTGGCTGCCAACTTATGCAGACGATCATGTGATGAGAGTTTAACAAGCTTAAAAGAACTGTGAGAAGGTGAGCAGCTGCCTCCTCAGTTTTAAACACTTGAAACTGTAATGATGAGTGTGGTGGTGGAGGGATCATGGTGTGGGCTTGTTCTATGAACAGCAGCATATTCTTCAGTCACCGGAGAGTTCCAGACAAATCTGGGACCTAAAAGGGGAAGAACAGCAGCAAACCTGCCACAGACCCACTGAAGACAATAGAATCAATCACTGAAATGGATGGGTTAAAGTCCAGATCTCTGTGTATGTGAGATTTCCTTAGAAGACCCAGAAAGTGAAGCAAAACTATGACAAGAAAGAGAAATGTCCAGGAAAGGAGGAACTTCAGACAGCTGCCGAATCACTTAAGGATGCTAATGATGCCCTCATGTTCCTCTGGCTTCCTGTTAGTGAAAAACTGCAGTAAAAACAGTGAAACGGCTGAAGTTTCTGCGTGTTCTCCTCTGTGTACTGAGCTGCAGGAGCAGCAACGCCACCCCCCTCTGGATGTATACAAGTTTCTGACTAAAGTGTGAATGACCCCGACGGAGAACAGGAACAGACTCACCTCTACAGCGAACGTCAGGAAACCTGGCTCTTCTCGGGAAGCTGAAGGCGTCCTCTGACATGAAGGTCTGCAGACTTCCTGTCCTCACCTTCATCAGAGGTCTTCCTCCGTATGGCCGGTGTCCACTGATCTTCTCTGACAGACCCGCTCTGGATGTTCGGACCGATCTGATCAGCGTTTCTGTGTTACTGTTGCCTTCCCAGCAGCTCACTTCTCCTCCTGTTCTCAGGGAGTTTGTGCGCCTCCCCCTTTTCCTCCCCCCTGTAAATCTGAACGCTCATTCACTCCTCCTTCCTTCTCCTCCTCCTCTTGCTCTGTTGCTGCAGACCAGCTGTGCCGGGGCCTCTCTATTTTTTGTTCTCGGTCTCCATGGAGACGAAACTTCCTCCCTGAGCCAGTACCTTTAACACTTGTGCTTCTCAAAATTCCTTCCTGCAGACTTTGAGAGCTGCAGAACAGTCTGACAAACACAGAGCTGGTCTGCAGCTCTTTTTTTTAAGGAAAAGGCTTCTCACTGGAATGTGTTCTTTCATGGAAAATAGGTCCAGCACCGGCCCAGAGTCCCTTCAGGGCACTTTGGGCCGCAGTGCCCGAGTGATTTCAAGTTCTGCCAAAACAGAGTCCAACAGCTGTCGTCCCCAACAGTATCTGTCTTCAACTAACTAAAACCATAAATGCCTGTTAGATTTCTTCATGGGGAACGATATAGGATGTTGGAGTGTTGGCCCAGACTCCAGGTAATTCCAGAGGGTTGTCAGGAAAGGCGTGTGACTGAAGCCAAACCAAACACAAACCACAAACGCCACATTCACAAGTGACTTTCTTGGAGCAGCAGTTTGGTTTCCTGCCAAGAAAGTCGACAAAAACTGGATTTTATTCTGGAGAAAGAAAAAAAGCTCAACATTTTCTCTTTGTAGATTTAGAAAAGGTTCTCTTTGTCAGCTATGGCTCTGGTCTGATCCAGGTCTGGATTCTGATGGTCCTCTTGGTTCTGCAGGTGTCAAAGGTCACTCTGAGAACCCTGGTTTAAACCAAAAAGGAGAACTCTGGTCCTCCTGAGAAGGAAGGCCTCTGTTCTCCTGCAGATGAACTCTGGTACTTCACTTCTTTCCAGACTTTCCGCAGAGAGGAGGAGAACCAAAGAGAGGAGATGCTGTAACCTCTGTATGTTTGGATGAGAAACAAACAGCCGCAATGTGAATCTGAAGAAGCAGGAAGCATGACGGTAGAGTAGGAGGTAAAGGAGGAGCAGTGAAGAGCTTCTCCAGAGATGACAGTCAGAGGATTTTCTTCTTCCTGATGTTTTGGACATTGGTGCCCCCTAATGAACAGCTGTCGGAATTGTGGGTTTGGTCCGCTTCAGTCTTGTGTGAAAGAAAAACAAACTAGATGGGGGAAGGTGGGGGTTTCCTCAGCATGCTTGTTTGAGGCTGCGGGCCAAGGTGGTCCAGTGAGGAACTGTTTGATCTCCTTCCTGTTTCCATGGTGATGGACAGACTGACAGATAGGACAGAGCTGTCAGGAGACATCGGATGGAGGAAGATCTTAAGAGCTGGAGGTTTGTTCTTGATGACTGACGTTCTCTGAAGGAGCGTAGTTGCAGGATAACTGAGGTGGTACAGATATGTTGGTCAGACTGGTTCAGCCTGACCACCAAAAACATCCAAACCACCAGCTCTCCGCGTTCATGTTACCTTTGGTCCGCTGAATGTTTTTCTGCGAAACTTTCAGTCTTGAGGGGTTGACCCTTCTGAGCTCAGATTACTTTAATCTCAATAAGGCTAACTGGATTAGTAAACTTAGAACCCGGGGTTGGTTTTTGTAACCGATGACCCGTTCATGATCAGATTTAATCTTGAAACAAGAAGCAGCAATAAACCAAGAGGAGAAACTGTCAGAGGGTCACTGTGAAGACAGGAGGTTCACCAGGTCTCTTGCTGCATTTGACTCGGTTCTGAAGAATCAGACAGCTCCTGCTGGACTTGTGTTCGAACTGAATCTGTGCAGAATCCAGAGGTTGTTCTCTGAGATGGGAAGGAACGTAGTTTGTGCGCAGACTACGTTCCTTCCCATCTCAGCTTTGAAGCAGAACGCCGCCCGATACTTTCTGAACCTGACACCATTCTATCATCCCAGTTTCTGAAGAATTCTGGAGGAGTTTCCTGTATTCAAGTAATTTTTTTCCATTTGTACTTAACCTATTTTTTAAATTGTAAATCTTACTACTTATTATTTGATGGATTTTGTTGAAGAGCTTGGAGATCTTTTCGATACCACTACAATATTTTGTCTTCTAACCTTTCACTCCTCTTACAAGCCTTTGCTGTGGTCTTCCTCTCCTCCTTTGTGGTTCTTGAATCTGTCCCAGCTTTTCTTTCTGTCTGTCTCAGATTCTTCTTTCAACTGTTCTTCCATAACTTCTCTGTTCATCAGAGACCATTTTCACATCTGCCTCAGTTTAGAATTAACTTCATTTCCAACAGCCCATTGTCTTCATGTGTATCAGCCAACAAAAGTGAAACTTTTCCCCTCAAATTCCTGCTGTTTGATGCTCTGAGCTCCAGCTGTGAAAATGCAGGAATGTTTCATGAAATTAGATTTACGGCTTGGAAGTCAAAGAATGGCGATCAGTCAGACACTCTTTGTCCTTTCATTACAGCTCTGTCCTGTTTATCTCAGTCAATGTTGGCAAACGTTCAGCACTGTTTAGTATTCATCATCCAACCCAAAGCCTAAACCTCTCTGTTTGCAAACCCTCCCCACCATGAAAAGTCATGTTAGCACTTTAAGGACAGCAGAGTTCAAACAATGAAACTTTCAAAAATAAAAAAACAACAAAAAACACAAGTTTGAGCTGTTATGATGACAACATCAAAAACTTTTTTTTATAATACAACTGATTTTGTTATTGGAGACATTTTTCATTAATGAAAGGAAATGGTTTTCACGTGAATTAATGCAATATGGTAAAATTATCAAACAAATTTAAACAAGAAGAACATTTCAGCTATTTATGTTTTTAAATATATATTGTTAAAATTAAATCTAGAGTTTATTATTATATTTTTTGGTCTTTGTTTTTGCTTCTTTTAATTATATCTACATTTGTTTTCCTTCCCCTTGGCGTTCATTCTTCTACTGTATATTTGTTTATTAAAACATGTATTGTATGTATGTGTCAAATGTAAATATTTTATTAAAAACTGCGTCTTATTTCCATATATATCACACGCATTAGTCCTTGTATGGAAAATGTATTATTACGTAATAATTACCACATTTCAAAAAATGTATTTGTTGAAAAGATAAAGGACTCAGGTAAAATGAGCCATAACGGTTCTCTGTCACTCTTCACGGGTCAGTTCAAATATTGGGAATTTATAGTTGTGACAGCTGTGGTCACCGGATTCTGACCTCAGTGCTTCTGTACTTCAAAAGTCGATCATCTCATCCAAGTAGCTTCTGAATTTCTAACAAATGAGTCAAGAACCGTCTCCGACACGAATCTTTAAAGTCCAGGGGGCTTGAACAACAGAACCCTGTCAGACCCGAAACTTCGACTGCCGTTTGTGTGATCTGTTACCCAGACAAATGCACAGATTGTGGTTCATTTTTACTATACAGGCTGTTATTTTTATCATTAAAATTCTTATTATTATTATTCATATTTAGCGCAGACTGGCTTCCGTTTCGTTGTTTCCTTCTAATTAAGCTGGTATTACATACAGATGAGAGCGCAGAGAAAACCGAGCTGCACCTGAACGCGTCGCAGGGTGCCACTGCCACGTCTCAGCAGCAGCAGCGCAGCCGCAGCTTGGAGCTCCGAGTCCGGGCTGGAGCGCCTAGATGGGAGGCGGGGGAGGAGGCGCGGAGTGAAGAGGAGGAGACCCGGAGGAGCGGAAAGGAGAAGGACAGCCGTGCGCATCACCGCTCCAGCCTGCCGGGCAGCCATTGTTCCCTCATTACCGCGCCTTTACGGGGAGGTTGCCCAATGCTAAGCCCAGGGAGGATGGAAGAGTTCATCACCGAGGAAGAGGAGCCGTGGTACGACCAGCAGGACCTGGAGCAGGGTAAGACACCGCGCTGCCCCCCGCCCACAGCGGCCGCCGGTACCGGCCGGTCCATCAGGCCTCCGAACAAAGGCTCTCTGTCGGGCTAGTAGGCGGGAAAACCTTATTTTAAGCTAACTGTGTCAAAGCTAAAGATGTCATCTTATCTGAAGGCGAGAACGGAACCTTTATCAGACGAATGTGTCATATTTCTATTCTGGAGAACGCTTTGAGATGTGCAGATGTCTGAGGACATGAGTGGAGATGCTGACGTTCTTTCAACTCCTTCAGGAGGTTCCTGATGGAGATGAAGCAACTTCTAAAAAACACAGAGATGTTTCAGTGAAGAACTGAAGCAGCTCAGCAGACAGTTCCACTCTTCTGCTTTTGTTTGTATAATTCCAGTGAATTATTTATTTGAAGTAGAACTGCCACTCTTCATTTGTTATTTACTCTTCAGTTTGCAGTATCTATATTTTTAAAGTGTTTTCAGAGCTGCAGCATCTTCACTGCAGCTGTTATTCATCTCCATGGATTGTTGCAGGACATGCACTACAGCTTCACCATCTTCCCCTTTCTATGTTTTTGGTAATACTTTTTTGTGTTCATTTGATTGCGCAATAGTAAATAATACTTCATGAAAAATTGGATTGTTTCTTCCTGCAGTTGCATCTCAGCTGCAGGGATGCGTCTGCATCTCCATCATCTCAATCTCATTAATGGAGAAGCTTGGCTGCGTTTGGCCTCTAAAAGCTTCCTTAATGCTGATTCAAGTTTCTTCCAGCCTGTGTGCGTGAGCTGGAAGTGAGTCTAATGAAAGCAGGACGGACTCCTGAGTCATCATGTTCTCCTCGCTGCCTTGTTTCTTGTCTCTGCTCATCCCTCCATCACTTCTCCATTTTTTCCCAGCTGATTTCAATGCTGCAGCTCCATCCTGGGGCTCCACCAGGATTGTGAAGTCTCCTGCTCACGTATTAAATAGATGTTGGAGATTTTATTTTGTGATTCAGTGAGGAAGAGCTGAAGCAGACAGATTGAGGTGCTGATGAGTTTAGATGGAGCAGAAAGGATGTCAGGGAGTGTTTCAGGCCTCAACTCCTTCAGGGGGAGACATGACTGTCACTCAGGCTGGGAGATTTTTGGCTTCAGTGCAGACTGCTGGGTCGGCCTGTTTTCAGGGCTTTCACTGTAATTGTGGTTCTGTGGGTTGTCTTTATGGTGGATGAGTCTGTGAATCTGGTGCTGCCTAATCCTCTGGATTCACTTTAATATTTAGCAGACACTTTCAAATCAAAGGATGGAACTAAGCCATGCAGTAAATTATGGAATATTCAATCATTTTTTAAAAACACCAAGTATTTAAGATAATTAGCCCCGCCCATTTTCTCATTCCGATTCCACTTATTAATACATAGTTTTTATATGAAAAACATTAAAATAAAAGCATTAATGAGGCTACGGTCAGTGAAAAGTGAGAGGACTCATTCATAGTAATCATCATCACACAAAAACTCTGGTTTGTGGAGCAAATACGATTCAGTCTCTGAAATGTCCTAGCATTTCTAAAACAATTTATATTTTCAAAATAAAAGCAGATGTGGTAGCTTTAATGAAGTTTCCATGACTCAGCATTTAGCCGTTACCACTGTAGTTAGATTTAAAATTGTTGAAACATGAAGAATCACCATGTGGTCAGAAGGCCTTCCTGCTGATTCCCGGATCTTCATTTATCTCTGACAAAACAAGAAGGATTTTAAAAGCTGGTCAGTGTTTGAAGGTTTCTGTGGATCATCTGGACCCACGTCTGCACCAAAGTGAAACTGTTCCTACTGCAGGAGTTCCAAATGTGTCTTTGTGGACAGGATATGTTTGGGCCTTTTCTACTTTATTCAGAAGTTCTGCTGCTTCCTGTTTGTAGCTGAAGAGTTTTTATCTTCACTGCAAAGCTGTGATCTCTGGAGGAACGTGTGAGCAAAGCTTTCCTCGTGTTTTCACTGCATTCACACATGTGAGATGTCATACAAAATGTGGCGTGAGCCTCTGGAACGCTTTGTGAAGAGGTCTGATGGATATCCCAGAAGTGTTGTCTACGTCGGCTGGAGCTTAAACCACAAAAACGGCATTAGTTCGTAAGGTAAGTTGTCCAGATGTTGGTCAGTTGATTTTGGAGTTTCTGTTTCTTAAAGTTTTGAATCATCCAGATGTTCCTGTCATAAATGTGAGGTGTGAAGTTCCTTGAAGAGTTTGGCAAAACCCCTTTTCTGCAACATTTAAGGAGTTTTTAAGGTTTAAAAACCACCATCTCAGGCCTGATTCTAGTCTTCTCTGTGAGGAATGTGGTGCAGAAGAGGCGAACAGATCAAGATGTTTTCCACATTCCAGGATTCTCACAGGTCCACAGCAGCTGTGCGACTTGTGAGCCATGGAGCAATTGCAAGGAGCTTGAAGGATCTCATTTTCTGGTCCAACACTGTTGTTTTCTTGTGGAGAGTCGCTGTGAGGCTGCAGCTTTTCACCTGCTTTTAAAATGCTTTTCTTTTTCGGATAAAAAGATAATCTTCTGAGTACATTTCTGGCTTGGTTCTTAGGAACTCTGAAGCTTCAGCCCACAGGAATTCCTTTATCTGTCAACAGAGCCAAGTGGGAATGACTCCACATGGAGCTGCTGCTGGAAAGGGAGGTGCATGTGTGAGGAGAAATGTATAACAGTGTTAGAGCCTCCACAACAGCAGAAAATGAGGCTTTATTTTCATCATTTACTCTTTCAAAATAACAGAAAACAAAATAATGGTGTGAGCTAAAGTTTGAGCACCCTGCAGAGTTAGTACCTTGTACTGCCCCCCTTTGCAAGTATTACAGCTTGTGAAATCTTTTTGTAGCCGGCCAAGAGTCTCAATTCTTGTTTGAGGAATCTTTATCCATTTTTCTTTATAAAATTCTTCCAGTTCTTTGAGATTTCTGGGATGTCTGTTTCACACTGCTCTTTTCAGGTTTATCCAAAGATTGTCAATGATGTTGAGGTCAGGTGATTGGGAAGGTCACCGCAAAACCTTCAGTTTATGTCTCTTAATGTAAGACAGTGTGGATTTTGAGGTGTGTTTAGGATCATTATCCATTTGTAGAAGCCATCCTCTCTTCGACTTAAACCTTTTCATAGATGGCATCAAGTTAGTGTCCAAAATTTGATGAAATTTTGTGGAATCCATTCTTCATTCTACTCGTAAAATGTTTCATGTGTTGCTGGCTGCAATACAAGCCCAAAGCATGATTGATCCACCCCCATGTTTAACAGTTGGACAGAGGTTCTTTTCATTAAACTGACAGTGAATGACTGTAGGCTGGAGAAGGATCCCAGTTCAGGGAGGATGTTATTGCTAAAGGGTTTGGGGCTGATGGCTAGGTTCAGTTCTGGAGGGAGATGAGAAGCTGGAGAGATGCAGAGTGATGATATTCTACCAGGCAAACAGTTGAAAGTCAAGCAGAACATTTTAAAGGAAATAACAAAAGTCAGTTTTTCTTTCACCTGTTGATCTTCTCTGGGTTTGAATCTAAACAATTTCCTGTCGCCCTTCTCCGTCTTGATGGAGCGAGTCACCCCATCCTCCTGAATTCTACCGTGGTGGTGAAAAGTCCTCCTCCTTCTCCTTTAATCAAACTCGGTTTGCTCCTCTGTGTCTTCTTGTCTTTTCTTCTGATGTTTCTGTGCTTGTTTTCATGGCCAGACCTTCACCTGGCAGCGGAGCTGGGGAAGACTCTACTGGAGAGGAACAAAGAGCTGGAGGACTCACTGCAGCAGATGTACATCACTAATGAGGAGCAAGTGCAGGAGATTGAGGTGAGAACAAGCAGGAGAACCATTCCTGATGTTTTTGATCTGGGGACGTTCTGCAGATGTTCTTTACAAGCACTTAAGTTATGTTTATTTTATTTTTAAAGATTGATTGTAAATGTTAGTTTAGATTTAAATGAATGATGTAAAAAACCTTTTAATTCCTACATGTGCATCACTAAGTGGACAAACACAGCAGGTCTCCTGGAAGACAAAACAGTTTAGTCCAACATTCTGGATTTAATGTTTGAGTCTAAATCAACTCATTCAGACTCACAGACCTGTTCTCCATAACTGACTGTAGTCTGAACTCTTTTCAGACAAGGGTTGATGCTTTTGGAGCATTTGGAGGATTTTACATTAAAAGCGTTTCACATCTAGACATAAAAAATCAATTATTTATCGATTTCAATTTGCAGATTAAACAACAAAACAGAAGTTTAACCACAGTCAGATTCAGGATCCCACAGATGAGCGAGCTTTGGGGAAAAAACGCAAATAAAGGAAAGAATGTCAGAAAAAAATAATTAAACTCAAATCTACACATCAGATTAATGCAGATTTTTACTCCAGCTGAGAAGCATGGAGGTGGTAGTGTCATGACTGCTTTCTCAGCGTAACTGAGACACAAAGAAAGATTCAAATCCATTTCTGAGGGAAGGAGTCACAAATGTTTTCAAATGAAAGAAAAGTTTTAAAAAATCCTCTCTGGAGGTGAACACTGAACCATCTTTGAACTTGTTATGTCTCAGAGACTTCAGAAACACAACCATCGTGTAAAACCTCCAAAAGCTGCTTTGGTTCCGGAGAATGTGTCAAAAAGACTCAAAGAATTTCCTCAAATCTGACAGATTTGGACTCATCAAGTCGGGGTCCTCTGTTCTAAGAGTTCTTTGTCTCCGTTTGTGTGGTTGTAGTACCTGATGAAGCAGCTGGACGTTCTCCGGGACATGAACGAACAACATGCCAAAGTCTATGAGCAGCTGGATGGCACGGCCAGAGAGCTGGAGTGCACCAACCTGACGCTGGTGACGGACAGCAAAGCTTCGCAGCAGAAGATCGAGAGGTGAGTACCCCATCGCCTCTCTGTTCTCCTCCCTGCCGCTGCATCGATGAGCTTTCCCCACCCCCTTCTGCAGGCTCACCGTGACCATCGAGATGCTGCAGAACCAGGTGGAGTCTCTGTCTAAACAGGTGGAGCAGCTTCGCTCCTTGGAGCAGCTCCGAGTCAAGAGGGAGAAGAGGGAGCGGCGCAAGACCATCCACTCCTTCCCCTGCCTGAGAGAGCTGTGCACCGCACCCAGGTGGGAGCACGGAGGGCGGAGGAGGACAGTCTCCACCCATGCAGGACTGAACGTGTCTGTGTTCCTGTCAGGTACGAGGATGAGTTTGTGGTGGGCAGAGCCGAGAGCTTCACTGTGGAGGTCAAACAGCAGCCGTTTGAGGAGAACTATCACCTGAGGGAGGCAGTGTCGGCCCTGCGAGCCGCTGTCCGGGCTGAGCGGACTCAGCGGGAGGGGGTGGAGAAGGAGTGCAACCTCCTGGTTGCAGAGTTCTCCCGGCTGCAGACCCGAGTGCAGGTGAGATCAGAACCAAAGGAGGGGCACCAGAGGTTCAGGTTTGGGATTTGAGAAGGAAGCTGGATAATTCTGTTTTTGAAGAACCTGAAGAAGAGAAGGCTGTGACAACGTGACCCCAATGACTGAGAATCTGGATTAAGAAATCAGGACAGCTTATGGTCACCACAGACGAGGACCTGAGTCGAGTAATAACAGCTCAAGTCCAGCTCTGGTTTCCTCTGATGATCCTCTTGGTTCTGTAGGTGTGAAAGCTCACTTAAACTCTGGTTTGGACCAAACCATCGACTGTTTCTGAGAACTGGACTGACTGAGTGTGATGTCATTCATAGAAAATGGTTGACTTCCGGTTTCAACTAAATTAAGTCAATTCCGTCTATTTTTTTAATGATATGGACGCCGCCATGTTGGAGCCAGACATCATCAGTAAGCAGTGATTGGTCTGAGTTGGTCTGAATCATCGCTTCTATGGCAGCCGCTCACACCAATCAGGAGTGAGCTTGTCAGAAGGCCACACCCCTACCACTGAAAGCAGGCTGCACGAAATCTGTCATTCAAACATTTTGAACATTGGACGTGGGGCCAGGAGGGTCCACATACTTTTTTGATATATCTGGTCAGTTTTTACCTTGAATAATTTGAACTACAGAAAAAATACCATAAAAGAAATAAAGATTACCAAGAGCATGTTAAAAAAAATGAATCAGAGCAAGAAAGGTGACTCTGACCAATCAAATGGCTTAGTAATAGCTGTTTATTTCTCTATAGAAGTCTATGGGATATTGGTTTCTTGGAGCCAGCAGGTACTGTCTGTCTGGAACATTGGGGTGGGGTGGGGGTGGGGAGTGTCACTAAGTCCAGAACTGTAGTCCTCCTGAGAACAATTTTCTCTGTTCCCTTGCAGATGAACTCTGGTATGGTTCACTTCAGTGTGAATGTAGGTTTCATTGCGAGAGTTTGGTTTTGGTTTTGTCTGTTCCATTCCGATCAGTGATTATGTTTCTCTTTCTGGTAAAACAACTTTAATGGTATTTTTTGTAGCAGTTTCATCTAAAATTAGAGACTTCATTCATAAACCTCTGAGTCTTTGTTTTTTTTTTTTTTTAAATCAAGTTTTTCTGAATTCCACCTTTGGATTTTGGTCAAAGATGTTCACCTGTTTGGATTTTTTGTCTTCTATTGTAATGAATGGTGTTATTAGAACCTGTAGGTGTAAAGTTCTTCTTCTTGCAGGACGCTGAGAGCTGCCAGGCGAGGGTTCGAGAGCTGGAGGGTGAGCTGCAGGAGCTCCAGCAGCTCCGCCGCGCTCGGACATTCCTCATGAGCAGCGAGGACGACGGCGTGGCGCTGACCCAGACTGTCCTCAGCATCACCCCAGAAACAGATACTTTCCTGGAAGTGGGCGTCGGGGAATCAGGGGGGGGCGTGAGGGAGGACGCTAAAGGCGGTGGAGGGATTGGAGGTGAGGCTTTACCGGAATCCAGCCCGGTCAGAAAGAGCTGCAGCGACACTGCGCTCAACGCCATCGTGGCCCGGGACGCATCTGGCCGCAGGAGGGGCAGCTACGCCCTCCACGCCAACAGCGTGAGGAAGAGAGGCATGTCCATCCTCAGGGAGGTGGATGAGCAGTACCATGCCTTACTGGAGAAGTACGAGGAGCTGTTGGGGAAGTGCAGGCGACACGAGGAGAGCCTGTGCCATGCCGGCGTCCAGACTTCTCGACCCGTCTCCAGAGATCCGTCTATGAAAGACTGTGCTGTGGACCCCACCCCGGCACCTCCACCCACACCAACCCAGTCTCCCTCCACCCCAGAAGCAATCGAAAGCATCAGCAGGCAGGCGGAGGCAGTGGACAAGCGGCTGAGCCAGAACACTCCAGAGTACAAGGCCCTTTTCAAGGAGATCTTCTCTCGCATCCAGAAGACCAAAATGGACATCAAAGCCACAAAAGCTGCTAAAGTCAGCAAATCTGGAAAAGCTGGAAAATCCAGCAAACATTGAGGTTCTGCTGGAGGTGGAGATGCAGCCGGGTGGAGTAAAGGGTCTCCACTGAGCTCAGATGATCTGAAAAAGGTGAAGAAATGTCCTGCAAGTGAAGCAACAGTTTAGTAACCAGACTAGAAGATGGAGCTACTCCTCCAGCTGATGCATGGAGACCATCCTCACCATGAGCTGAGGGACCTGCTTCATGGGAGAACGTCCTGCTGGATGCTGCTCATCCAGTCTTTATAGGTGCTAATCATCTGCTGCAGCTTCACCTGCGTCCTCCAGTCTGCTTTTGTTGCATTTCTCCTGGAAAGCAGGAGAAATTAAAATGTGACATCATTCATTTAGTCTTTTATTTTGTCCTTTCTCGATTGGGCTTATGTCACTTCCTGTTTAAGTCTTAACGCCATCAAGCTGCTTTCATGCAGACAATCTCTATGGCAGTTTCCCATACTTTCTGTTTTTCCTCATCAGGGAGCAGAGGCCTGATGAGGTACTGGGAAAATTTAGAAGAAAGAGCCTTCTCAGCTGAGTTCTGAAGCATTTATCATGAAACAGAATTCCTGACAAACAACTGTGGCAGTTCTCTGCAAATGTGGTCTTCTCCAACTATCAAACTAACCTTCCTCACAGCTGCAGTAGCTTCACCTTCTTCCTGGATTCTCTGTGCGTCTTTGCTTTAATGCTGACTGTTTTATACTCTTCCTCTGTGCCAGTGTCACCTTCAACATGAGAACAAAACCGCCTCATCTGCAGACGCTGCAAAATCACCCAGTTGGAAATGTGGAGTTTTAGTTTGTCAGAAACATGTCATAATCAGAAGTTTGTGCTCTTTGCTCACAAGTCTTTCCTGTTTCCAATTTTGAGTCAAACCGTGTATTTATTTATTTGTGCCTGAAGGATTTTAACCTTTTTCAGTGCCTGTATGTCTATAAGGTTTTCAGAAACAAATATTTATTTTGCATCACACCTTTTATTTGGTTTAAATCTGTTCAGTATGAGTTCATAAGCTATTTTGCCACAAACATTTAATACACTTTTCGTATGTTAATGTACCCATAAGAATTAATAAAGCATTAATTAAATACTCTGTTTTTCAGTTTATTTGTTGAAAAAAAATGAGCAAGACTTTAGAAGCAAGTCACTAAATTACTGTAAAAGGTCTGAGTTAAAAATAAGAATGCAACACACATTTTTATTATTTGGAAAAGTGTTTTTAAATAAAATTACATAATAATAATGTACACAGACTGCAACAGTCCAACTTATCCTGATAGAAGCCTAATGTTTATGATCTTCAATAGAAAAAAATTATACCCGAGGTAACTAGGCCCTGAGCATGCCCTGCACAATCATATACATTGATTACTGACTTTGAAATGTGGCTTTAGTGTAAGCATTTATCACATGGTTAGTTTGTTTCTATAGGGAGCATTTTATTTGATGAGCTTAAGTAAAAAAAAAAAGTCTGAATAAAAAGCATGTGGTGTAATGCGCACTTTTTACCACTAGAAGGCGCAGGTTTGGAGAGAAGGGACGCATGTTACGTCATCACGTTCAGTGAGTGACAGTTTGGAGCCGCGAGGCCTTTTCTCATATATCTCTACCGCCTATGTTTTTTCTCCATCAAACTGAAGAAGATGACGGCCTCTATCATTTCTTGGACTAGCTTTTATTCCGGGTTTGTTAAGGTTTCTAAAAGGAGCTTCTTCAGCTGTTTTAACGTTTAGTTTGTTTACCGGTATCAGACTATACTAGTGCTAGTCTGTCCTCTTATTTTTTTATGGATGTACTCCCGTGTATCTGGGGTTCTCGTATGATATTTGCATCTGAAGTTAGGAGGACGAGCTTGTTTGAGCTTGTATGTGAACGTATAAAACTCAGGGGAGGGGGGGAAGAAGAACGAAATAAAGAATGGTTCCGAGACGACCGTGAGTCAATTCCCATCGTTCATGTTAATGAGCCGTTCAAAAGAATCGAATCGTTAGTGAACGTCACATTTCTAGTTGCAGAGACAATGGTCTGCAGGTCTTCTCCATTTCAAATAAACTGGGTTAATTTAACCTCTTGGACTGTGCTTCTCTTTTACACAAATAACACAGTGAGACGCTTTAAGATGGGAAATCATGTCTCAACATGATTCAACTTCCTGCCCTGAATCAAAACCTGCGCCTGATAGTGGTAAAAAAAATAAAATTACGTACCGTCAATGTGGGCGCCTAAAATAAAATCCCTCCATAATGACACGCGCGCGCTCATGTGTGTGAAAAAGACACTGGAGTTCTCTGATATTACACAACACAGGTGGGTGTGACTGTCGCTCGTAAGTAGTAGTAAGCATGACTCCACGCGGATCCTCACTGCGTGGGATGGAGAACCGTTCCATTTGCTTACATGTCCTTGCGAGGGCAGTCCTGAATGGAGGTAAATATGTCGCTTTACAGATGAGCATTTGCATAATTCTGTGTGTTAAACATTAACGGCTATATATCAGAAATTAGGAAAAATGAATACATAAAGCTAAGCTGGCTGAAACATATCCAATCCAGCAGCCCTACTCGGTTCGGTAGCCGCTTATTAGATTGCATGAATCATGTATGACTGCTAAATTTAGACCAGAAAACATCTGCAAAACAATAAACATGTTTGTATTGCTTATTGGTATTGAGTAATATGTTGCGCTGGATTACAACCACAGCACCCAGACCGCGTGGCCTAATGGATAAGGCGTCTGACTTCGGATCAGAAGATTGAGGGTTCGAGTCCCTTCGTGGTCGCCTTTTACATCATTTGTTGTCCATTATTTGGATGGCTGTGTTGTAGTTTGTGTTCTCGTAAGATTTACACCTCGTAATTATTCCACCAGCTAAATTCGGGATCTGTTAATCTGACTTCAAGTAAAATGTTGCCTTTTTAGTTTCGTTTCGACCAAACCTAAATCCCACTCAGCCGATCGGAGTTTTATAGGTATGTATAGATCTGGGCACAACGACGTTGTGCGTGAGCAGAGTGGCGCAGCGGAAGCGTGCTGGGCCCATAACCCAGAGGTCGATGGATCGAAACCATCCTCTGCTATGGACGTTTTTTTCATCCGAAATCCTTTTTGAATCACAAAACGGTTTATAAATGTTTCTACTTGTTTGATATGTTTTTTATCAACTACACTTCTTTGTATTGTTGACTTGATTTGACTTGACTTGAACTGTTCATAAAGTAAAAGTTTCATCTTCATATATTCTTTTTATTTAGCACAACATGAATACAATATTGTATATCCTTTTGTCGAACAAATGTACAAAATGGAAAATAAGTAAATAAAAGTGTCAATCAAAGTCCACTCTTCTGCTTTGCTTAGTTTCTGAATGAATCTTTTTTTGTTTGAGGCGGTCTTCTTTCTTCTTCTTCAATCTGCAACACATCAAATTCACGGTTTTAGACAGCAGGCTGGATGCGGAAAGCTCGTGATGGTTAACAGTACCTGGCTGCTCGCAGAGCGATGTCTTCAGCAGAAGGTTGATGGGGTTTCTCAGTGGCTTCTGCTATGATGGTCGAGATCTTCTGCAGGCAGTCTGAGAGATTCCTGTGCTGACTTCTGCTCACCTCTGAGGTCACCAGCAGCTCCCCGGCCTTATTCATGCGGTTTATGTTCTGTGGTTTAACACCAGCAAAGAGCATCGTACATGAACCAGGAAGTAAGAAGAATGGAGAGCTGTCCTAAAGACAAACCTTTTCTATAACTTTTTGTCGAATGTCCTCCGGTATCCAGTCTGCTGTGTGTACGTGGAAGCGGACCTCTGCCTTTGTGTTCACTGTGGTTTTGAGATACAAGTCGTGATAAGGAACCCAGAAACTGGATCAGGTTGTGTACAAAAACACAATCACCTTTGTTGACATGCTGTCCACCAGGACCACTGCTCCTGCTGTATTTGACAGTCAGCCGGTCTATCACAACACAATCATCAATAAAACACACCATAAACATGCATTTAGATCTGGATTAAAATGCATTCTTACCTGTTGGAATGTGAACTTCAGTGTCCTGTAAAATCACAACCAGAAGCTTTTAGTTCTGCACTTTTGACAACATGAGGAAACAAGTAAAGGAGATTTGGCTTTGTCTGGAAAATAAATGATTTTTTTATTTCACTAACCTCGGAGTTGTGTGCGCCTTTGATGCCAGAAAAACCATTTATTCGTGTTAATTTGACACCGTTAGCTCTGACAGGAACCATCGCTTTGGCTGTGATACACAGTAAACAAACGCGTCGTGTTAGACACACCGCCATGTTGAATTAACGTCAGCTACGAAAGGAAGTGACGTATGGAGACCTTGCTGTTGATTTTTATATCGCTTTTTCTTACAAGTGTACATCATGCGATGACTTCAGTGTTCGTTTGTTTGTAAAAAATAAACAAAGGACTTGAAAAAGATAATTGAACACAAAAGCAAAAAGGAAAGGTTCCACCGAGATTTGAACTCGGATCGCTGGATTCAGAGTCCAGAGTGCTAACCATTACACCATGGAACCTCAGTGGCTACTGACAAACACATTTTATCTTCTTGATATAAGTACACCCATTTTCTTATATTTAATATGATCTAGCAATGATTTTATTTTACTATTTGCAGCACTAAAGAAGGCCGATGTTATTCTCATGTATTTACATGCGACCAACACAAAAACTAAAAAAAAAATACTGGCCACACGTAAAAGTGCAAGCAATGCTGCATTGGCAGCACATATTTAAAGTACGCTCAAGGCTAAATCTTGTTGTTGGTTGCACGTATTTAAAGGTAAAGTAAATGACTGTGCCAACCGGAACTTTCCTTACATGTCTCAGTTTCTATCGGGACTCTTTTTATAGGCGGACATCATCACAACGGCAGCGATCAGAAAAGAACTAGTTTTTAAATGGAATGATACTTTTTTACCCTAACAAAAAAGTGATTTGTGTTTATATAAGATGATATATGACTGTTTAACTGTCAGTCTATCTAAATTATTTGTTATTTTTTGGAGGTAGCCGAACGTTTGGTTTGTCAAGTTTAGCTACAGAAATTTGTAAACATCGATGAGAAATGTGTTTAAGTGTCGAACAACTTTAGCATCTTGTGTTTTTTCGATACAAGGGTCTGTTCAGCGAGTGGGAGCAGCGTTCGGCGGCAGCATGCCGGGAATGGTGGTCTTCGGGCGGCGCTGGGGGATCGCAAGCGATGACCTGGTCTTCCCGGCAGCCTTTGAGATGTTCCTCCGCGCTCTGTGGTCTGTAGTCAGTCTTCATCATTGCTCACTTGAGGGTCTGCGTCTGCTCTGACCCCACATCTCCTCACCAGGTGGATCGGGACGCTCATCCTGTTCACTTATCACAATGGGCGCTTTGATTGTAAAGAAGGGGCCGTCCTTCACGCTTACTTGGAGGGGCTTCTGGTTGTGCTGATGCTCATCATCCTCTGTTTGTGTGCCATCGTCTTCGTCAGTGCTCAAGGTGAGGTTCTTGTTCTGATTCAGATGTTCAGGAAAATCCAGACTTGAATGAAAGTGTTAGAGAACATCAGCAGGGATTTCAAAATAAGAGTAATTGAGAAATCGGCAGGATCGGTGTAACTTCTACCCCGCCTTTCTGATGTAGAAACAGAGTTCATGATTTTGTTTGCTTCTAAAGAATTATTCTGGAAAAAGTTTGAGCATGATCTTTTACTCTGGTCTTATTGAAGGTCTTCTTCATCTGAAGTGTTTTAATCTTTATTTGTTTTTTAATTTTGAATGTTTTGTTTAATAAAGTTTAATTTAGTTTGAATAAAGTTGACTTCATTACACTATCTTCACATATTTTATCTGGATGCTGCATCTTCCTCAGGCACCATCACCAACCCTGGCCCGCGTCGCTCCATACCAATGCTGGTGTACCTGCGGGCGGTGCTCTACTTGCCAGAGCTGGTGTGGGCCTGCATGGGAGCCGTCTGGGTGTCTGACAGCAGCGGGAGCTGCGATCCTGCCACCGTGGCTGCAGTCATTTCGGCTGTGGTTGTCAGGTGAGAAAGAATTTTTCTTGTTGGGGGGTGCTGGATGCTTTGGTCACCGTCTTTGCTCCTCCCCCAGCTGGGTCATCCTGCTGTTCACAGGGGTGGGGGTGGTCTTCGTCTTTGATCCAATGGGAAGTTCTTGGCGTCATCCCGAGCTCACGGAGCCACTGGGGGTGCGCAACATGGAGAGCAGCGAGGGCACCCAGTTCCTGTCCACGGCTCGCTCCATGCCGGTGAAGGTTTGGGAATGCCGCCTGCGGCTTCTCTGCTGCTGCCTGCCGCAGGATGAAAGCCACAGGGCCGCCTTCGCCAGCATCTCGCAGCTCTTCAGCGACTTCTTTTCTGTAAGGAAGCTCCATTATGAGGCAGAAGTGTCGTGGGAAGTCCTCGTTGCTTCTGATTCACCACCTGTTTGTGCTGCAGGACACAGATCTGGTTCCCAGTGACATCGCCGCTGGTTTGGCTCTGCTGCACCAGGAGCAGGATAAGGTAGAGCTGAGCCGAGACCCAGATGGAGTCCTCTCCCACAGCCCCTCCTCCCCGATTGTAAGTCATTGTCACTTGTGTAAAAGTGGGAAAACTCTGAATCAAACACGTTTAAAAACATTTTTCTCTGCCTAAAGGAGGAGGACCTGGAGACAGAGTTAGAGAAAGCAGCTCACTGCATGACATTTGCCGCTGCAGCGTATGGCTGGCCGCTCTATGTTTACTCCAACCTATTCTCTGCGCCCTGCAAGCTCAGCAGAGACTGGTCAGAGTCTGCCTCCATCTTTTGCTTGAGCCGTCACCACGAGGCCTGATCCAAACCCAAATATGCTCCTGTTGCAGCTGCGGGAGCCGCCCTGGAGACTACGACATTGTCGGCGGGGACCACCTCGGCTGCCACTTTGCCTCCATCCTGCAGAGCACCGGTTTGCAATACCGAGACTTCATCCACGTCAGCTTCCACAACCAGGTAAGGATTTCATTGGCCGGTCCTGTGTTCTGGTTCTGTTCTCACTAAGCTGCTGTGTTTCAGATCTACGAAATCCCTTTTTTTGTGGCTCTGGATCATAAAAGAGAGGCGGTCGTCGTAGCGGTCAGAGGGACTCTCTCCTTAAAGGTGGGCGGCGTCTTTCGATTATTTTCCATCAGTATTTCCTCATGTTCTTCCAGTCGTCGCTTTGTGTTGGAGTGGCGGCTGTGTCAGTTCTGCTAGTGTTTGCTCACACAGAAGTTTGGTTCTTGTTCACGTTCCTGCAGGACGTCCTGACAGATCTGTCTGCAGAGTGCGAGCAGCTGCCTGTGGAGGGTGTGTCTGGAGCCTGTTACGCCCACAAGGTGAGGCTCTCTGAGCGTCTCTGTCCGGCTGCGAGGAGCTGCTCTGACAGCAGTGTGTTTGCAGGGCATGTGCCAGGCGGCGGGTTATATCTACAAGAAGCTGGTCAACGACGGCATCCTGAACCAGGCCTTCTCAATTGCTCCGGTGAGGACAAACCCCCTCCAGAAAACCCTCAGGAGGAGGTTCTTCTGCACTGAGATTATAGCTATAATTTTCATCTTTAAGTTTCATGCTAAAACTAAAACAAACACATAACGCCTCAGTTTGGAGCAGAAAAATACCTTTGTGAAAGTAGCTACCTTTTCCCAAAGTTTTATTTCAAGGATTTAAAAAAAAAAACAACACAGACCCGATCATGTTCTTCAGTGTTTCTGATGAACAAACACCTGCAGTATCTGCAGCAGAAGACCTCAAGAGAACCTCTGCAGCTCTGTGATGCACTATTGAGGCATAAACCTCTTCAGCACCTCTACATGCATGCCAAATCCCATGGTCTTTGCTCTTCCTGTCCTTCCAGTGTCACAAAGCTGTATTTCTTGGTGTGTTTCCAAACTTATCTGGAGGATTTTGTAGTTTTACGCATTTGAAACGCAGAACAAGGAGATGCGGATTCAAATCGCGAGATCCACAGTGACACTGCCTATCCAAGGAAACCGCCATTTCCTCCTGAAGGATGGCAGACGGAGAACAGCTGCGACAGGTCGTCTGCTTTGCAGACAGCTCAGCCATATACACCTCCATGTTTGGAGGAAGTTTGGAGGTTTGCATCATTTTGTACGAGCGTTCTCTACAGGAAATCACATGATAGAATGAAACCCGCAGACCTGGATTTTTTTGATCAACATGACAAATCCACAATCCATTCCCTGAATCCGCCGGATCTGTTTGCAAAAATGTTTTTTTGTCACATAAAATGACATTTTTAAAAAAAGTGAAACTTTTGCTGCTGAAACAGCAAAAGAAAAAATTCCCATCAACCCCAGTGTCACTCTGCACTGAGATGTTTTTGTTCAGTCCAGATTGAGGCATGTCTCCGCTGCGCCTCCTTCAGACGTTACTTTGGATTCAATCATCTGTTGGTAAAGTCAGAGTAACGATGTAATAAAGGAGAATTTGACGGAAAATTCCAGAAAATATTTAAGGTGATAAGGCTGCAGGTCAGCTGATTCATGTAGTTTTGGTATTTTGCTATTTTAATTAATTTATTTTTCAAAAAATGTTTTGTTCTGTAATTTTTCTTTTTTTCACTTACAGGTGGATGTTAACTTTTTTAACTAAATCTACTATCTGATTAGAGTCCAGAGCATTAATGCTTTGGCTAAGAACTCTTCCTGACTGTTTTAGTCACTTTCGTTCACTTTTTATCCTCCACTTTTTAAGCCATCAGCTTTATTTTTACTTCCTGGCTGCTTTTTTGAGCACTAAACAATCAAATTCACATTTATCCATGAAGTTTTTGTCATGTTTTTTTTCCATATTTACAGAGAATCAGCTTGTTTGTGGTAAATGTTCAACATCAGATCAACCTGCTTGTCTTGTGAGCAGGAGTACAAGCTGGTGATCACGGGTCACAGTCTGGGAGCTGGCACTGCCTCCGTGCTTGCCGTCCTGCTGCGCAGCTCCTTCCCCACCCTGCAGTGCTACGCCTTCTCTCCACCAGGGGGCCTCCTAAGGTCAGATGGGGTCTGGTTTCAGAGAAGTCAATGTGTTTCTTTAATTGAATGAAACAAAAGAATGGTGAAAAAAATGTATTTGTCTGAGTTTGATCAAACAAGTAGTCCAGTTTTCTTCTTTCTGCTGATGCAGCAAAGCTTTGGCTGATTATTCAAAAGGCTTTGTGGTCTCCATCGTTCTGGGAAAGGATCTGGTTCCCAGGTAAGAACAGGAAGCTCATCTGAGTTGGATATTTATGTTTGAAGCCCCGCAGTCATGTGACATGACAGCGTCAGAGTCCATCAGTGTCTCAGAGCATCATTCTCTGTCTGTTTTTATGTGGTCCTTCCCAGACTGAGCATTCCCAACATGGAAGATCTGAAGAGGCGGATCCTTAGGATGGTCTCAAACTGCAACAAGCCCAAAGTAAGAACACCTCAGAGCTGTGCTGATGGCACACAGCTTCCCCTTGTGGCATTTTCTGATCGTTTCTTCTGCTGCAGTACCGCATCCTCCTGCAGGGGTGCTGTTATGAACTCTTCGGGGGCGACCCTGATGATTTCCCCATGGAGATGGACAACAGGAGGGAGGAGACGCTCCGTCAGCCGCTGCTTGGGGAGGAGTCCCTCATGATTCACCACTCCCCATCCTATCAGAGTCTGGCGTCTGATGACTCTCCTGCCCATGCGCCTGTGCACTTCCCCCTCTTCCTGCCAGGCCGTGTGCTGCACATCACTGAAGATGGGCCATCGCGGAGGTCAGTGCCCTTTTCTTCCACTTTCTCAAGTGGTTTAAGTTATTTTTGTTTTTAAAAGGCGCCTCCTAGTTGGCAAAAGTTCACATTACAACTAACAAAAACAACGTTTGGGATTGAGTGCTCACAGTTGTTTTAAAGTCCCACTCCAACCATATCTTTTGCTTTGTAAAATTGTTCCCAGTAGTCTTTAAAATATGACTCTGTAGTTTTAAGCCAAAATCAAAAAGCATTTGTCATTTTTTTAAGACATACTTTATGCCCAGCGGCAGTAGCTCATTAGAAATACAATTCTGGTTTGTGGGCGGGACTGTGGACTCGGGGAAACCCCTCCCCGTTTTTGCTGCGAGTTCTGTCTGTGTGCTCACGCACAAGCTTACAGCCTCAAGCTAGAAAGAATAACGGTGAAAAATATTAGATCAATCCAACCAAACTGTTTTGAGCCATGGGCCAGCTTGAAAAAGGAAAATGAATGCGCAAGGGGGGTGGAGGAGTGTAGTGGTAGCAGACTTTGGCACGCCCAGGGGGTGGTTACGTCACGAGCCCCAGGTTTTTCTAGCATCCGGTTTCTGATCCATCGGGATTTGAATTAAGAAATACTCAGAAATGCAGTTTTAATCATAAATTATTTTATTTAGGTCCTCTATCATGAGAAAAACGAAAAACACCATTTTCATTGGAGTAGATTTAAAGAAAATAGGACGAATTAAGTTGAAAAGGAGTTTTTCAACTTGGATTATAGAAAGAGCTAATTGGAACAGAAATAATTAGGAAACATTTATGTTTCCTATTATTTTCATTATCCTGATCAGGAAAAAAATACAACTTTAATCAAATTTATACTTTAGTTTCTCACAGTTTGTACCATCTAAAGTTTTAGCGGGGTCAAAGTGTGTTGGGTTGATTGATTATTTGAATCTGATTGACTACAAAAAAGACTGGACGCTAGCTGGATGCTGACCCTAAAACAAGGCAATACCGCCCCTTATGAAAAACACCTGCATTACCTGGAATATTCAGCAAATTCACTCAAAGTGATACATTTAGTTTCTTTTTACTTTGTCAATCTAACAGATCATTCCCCATCTCTGACCAATCACTTTTAAGACTGGGGTTAGCCCCGCCCACCAAAAAAGTCAGCTTCTTTCAATGAACAAAGTGTGAAAAGTGCAGAAATATATTTATTCTCTTTCTTTTATGAGAATTTGTGTTACTTTTGGTTTACTTAAACATGTTTTGAATTCAGGATTTTATGAATAAAGTTTTATAAATCAAGTTTCTTCCTCTGTGAGTACTGCCTCCCAGCTGGAGCTGATGTGGTTCCATTGTTTCAGAGCTGGATCTCAGATATCCTCACAGATGAATCTGAGTTCTGTTCTTCTAAAGTGGAGAAGATTCAGAATTTTGTTTGGTTCCTTCAGGTCCTGTTTCTCTGAGGTCCGGTACCGGGCGGAGTGGTCCAACGAGATGGCGTTCAGGAGTATTTTGATCAGCCCCAGGATGCTGTCGGATCACATGCCTGATATTGTGCTGGGGGCGCTCAACGGCCTGACCCGCGACCGGTCCTTCCCTTTCTGCCCCTCCGGCAGCAGCCAGTACAACACTGGCTGAGACCCGGCGCAGCAGAGGCCCAACTCCGCTTTAATCCTCCATTTTATTTCACTCAGCAATATTTCCCTTGTGTGGTCAAAGCGGCGGTGGAGGGAAAATGAAAGGGCGAGACTGATTGGTTCTATTGCACTGAAAGTGTTTTATTTTGAAGAGATGTCTTCTTCTTGCAGAGCCTTCCATGACGTGAGAATGTTGACTGTGTACAGTTTAACTGTCGTGTTCTTGACTTATTTTGCATTTGTGGGAGGGGGAACTCTCAGCGAGTTCACAGTGACGTCCTCGTCTGAACGGACAGAAACGAGTACGGATCGCCTGTTCTTGGGGTGGGGGGTGTCCCATCCATTCCTTAAATCAGCTGACGTCTGCATTTTATTTCTTCTAGAAATGCTTTCAATGCCTTCACACAAATAAAGGCATTGATAACAAACCCTTCTGCCTCATTATTCAAACACAGCATGGTTTGACCTCACAGCGTCACATTTATGAGGATAATCCTATTGTTTAAAGGAAGAAATCTACAATTATTTTTCAGTTGTATATTTTTTACAAAGTAAAATGATGTATGCGTAAAAATACAGAAAATAAAGACTACTGTTTTTCATATTTCTCAGTAGTAATAGTACCTAGTATTATTACATGTTACTGTGTCTATTATTACATGTCAGATTTGAATTTTATTTTCATTAACGCTTTATGGGTTGTGACGTCACCGCACACGATATCTTCAACGAGGCTCGTTCATTTATCCACTGTAAAAACATTGCAGATGTGCTCCTCTGTGAACTGCATAAGTTCACAAACCTGGATTGTTTACCTCCAAAAAAAGTGATAAGAATAAATGTAAAGTTCTCATTAAGGTGAACGGATATTTTTTTATCGAATAAAGCAGCTATTGTTTGTAAAAGTGCTTAAAACCACGAGTGTTTTGTTTGACGCAGTTTGTTCTCCACCCCCCAAGACACTTATATAAGATTAAACTCGGGTATAAATGTGCTAAGAATTCGCTTTAGCTATACAGAAACGTCTGCGTCACGTATATCAACCCGCTTCTGCTTTTTTTGCATTCGTTTGTTTTGCTTTTCCAGTTTCGTATTGAGTTTTCCGACAGCATTTGAAGGCAGCAGAGGCTCATCTGTTGATCGGGGAAACTAATCAGGAGCCAAAGTCAGGACTTTCTGCGCTGCTAGCTGGCGGCTTTACCGCACCGGAAAAGTCCGCCGTCCGCGGGGTTCAGACTCAGTTGGGGCGTCTTGGGGACTCCGCTGAGCACAAACACCGGTTAAGATGACTGTTAGCGGGGCAGCTTTGGCTTAAAGTGCGGCTGACTTCCCGCGGCCAGCCGAGGCTCGCGGCTAACTCATTAGCCGGGAAAGAAGTGCGAGCGCGGGCGAGAAAATGGAGCTGGACGACGCGGTTCTGTACCAGGACGACCCGGGCAGCTCTGCCATGATGTCCGAGCGGGTGTCCGGCCTGGCCAGCTCCATTTACCGCGAGTTCGAGCGGCTCATCGAAAACTACGACGAGAACGTTGTGAAGGAGCTAATGCCGCTGGTCGTGGCCGTCCTGGAGAACCTGGACTCGGTGTTCGCGGTCAACCAGGAGCACGAGGTGGAGCTGGAGCTGCTGAAGGAGGACAACGAGCAGCTGGTCACGCAGTACGAGCGGGAGAAGGCGCTGAGGAAGCACGCGGAGGAGGTGAGTGCTCATCCGAACCTCCCGCAGAACTCCTTAACGACCCGGTTCCCCGCTCATCCGCCAGAGCAGTTCGGGAGTCTGTCCGCAGCACCTCCTCTGAAACACTGAAAAGTTGTGTTGGAGATACTGTGGAGGCAGACCGCCGTTACCATGGTAATGGGCGGCTGATGCTTCCCCAGCCTCTGCTCAAGACACCGAATTGCTTCACCCGTTAGCTCGACTCATAACCATCCTATGTTATTTATTTTTCTATTTTAATTTTTAAATAAAAAAACGAATAACCAAATTAAGTTTACATTTCTAAATTCTAATCCAAAATCCACAGGTCATGTGAGGTCACCCAAACCTGGAATGTGGTTTGAAGACCTGAAAGTTGATTTCTAGCCAAACCGTCAGTGTTTGGACCTGTGCGTCTGTGGAGGTGACCCCTCTGACCTGCATCGCCACAGTTCTGCTTGGTTAAAGCACAAACGAGTTTCTCTGCTTTGGGGGAGGGGGTGTACTCTTTGTTTTTATTTAAGTTCTGGAGCAGATGAAATCCTGCTGGACTCTGCTTTGATGTTTGTTATCAGACGTCAGGAAGAGGTTGGAGCTTCGCTTCAGCTTCCTGTTTCAGTCGAGTCTCTGCAGCAGAACACGTTTTTTTTTTCCTCATGATAGTCACACTCCTTCTCACCGGCATTCCTGATCTCCATCATGAGTGGCTCACTCGCAGAGTTCAGCTTTCAGAACTGAGACGGGCGCTTTTCTGCACCAGAGTAAAAGTTTCTCTGGACAGAATATCTGAACTTCTGGTTTAAAGTTAGACTCTGATAGTCCATGTTTCCATGTTCTCCTTTGTTCTGTAGAAAGCAGATGATTATTTAGTGTCCCTTCTCTGATCAATATAAAACCATACATTTATTCACCTGAACTATGTCAAACTCACATTTATCTCCAAGAACTTTTGGATATTAAGTACATTTTATGTAATGGTTCTAAAAACCAGGAGAATAACGATCTCCTTTTGCAGCTCCAGACTGATTCTGCACTTTAGACGTTCTCCGTAAACAAGTAGCTGAAACACAAACCTCAGAGGAACCTCTGAAGATGAGACTGTCGGTCAAATGTGTTGCTGGATGGAAAAGTGAAGATCTTTAGTTTTTAGGGTTAAGTTTATTTATCCGGTTCTGCAGGATTTAAGCGCTTAACAGAAGAACATGGAGACTAACTCATTCCTGCCTGTTTTCAAACATACCCTGTTCTGACATGTTCTATTTGGCTGGGCACACCTGATCCAGGCCATCAGCCAGCAGCAGGGTTCTGATATCTGGAAAACATGCTGCGCAGCAGGGGTTAAGGCCTGGAGTTCCTCACCATACTGCTCTACAGGTTTTTATCCTGCAAACATTCTGGTTTCTTACTGACTGAAAGACCCAGATTGGATTTATAAAGCAGAGCATCGTCAAGAAAATGTTAGCTTTGAAAGTCATCAGAAGAGAAATGGTTCCAGACCAAAACACAGTGGAACATCATCACCGTCTAACATTTTCAGAGGAAATGTCTGACTGAACAAATGCAATGCATGATGGGAGCCCCTCTTACTACTCAGGTGTTAAAATTATTTTTTAGCACCTTTTTAGTGTTCAATCGTTTCATCAAGAGAAGATCACCTCTACCTGCTTTGGTCCTGGTCTTATCCAGATCTATCCTGGTCCTTGTTTTGTCTAGATCTATTCTGGTCCTGGTATGGTCCAGTTTTGGTTCTGTTCTACAGATGAATTTATGGATCACTTCAGTGTGAATGCAGACAGACTTTCCAATCAGAGGAGGGGAACCAAAGAGAGGAGGTTCTGTGAGCTCCGTGTGTTTGGAATTGAAACAGCCACAGCTTGAATCTGAAGAACCAGGAACCACGAAGACGTTTGGTAAAAGAGGAGTAGTGAGGAGCTGCAGGAGCTTCTTCAGAGATGATCAGAGGGCCTGTTTTCTTCTGCTGTTTCTAGGCTAATCAGCTCATTTGAGGCAATACTGCCCCCAAATGAGCGGCTGTTGAAACTGCATGATGTTTCCAGGTGTTTGTTCAGCTCAGTTGATCCAAACCAGATGAAGTGAGGAGATACATCAGGATTCTTTCTCCATTCCAGCACCATTTTTTTGCTTTAAAGATTGTTTCTTTTTTCTCTTAAACAACTCTGGAACGGTTCCTTAGAGGAACCTTCTCCATTCGTTGTCTCTCAGTTTGATCCATATCTGTCGGTTCTCTCTGCTGCTCCTCAGGTCTTCCAGCTGCTCGTTGTTCTCGTTTTCTCTGTCTCGCATGATTCATCTCTTCGGTTCTTCACGGAGCACCACAGAAACAAGATGATGACTTTGTCACTTGACTGAGAAATGGTGGAGCGGGGAAGGCTCATATAAATCCAGGCGATGATGTCGCAGTTTCAGTCAAGTTTCTGCTCTGAAGTGTGACTTGGGTTCGAGTCCCCGAGTTCCTGTTTCTGCTTTGGACCTGAACTTCTTCCAGAATTTTCCTTCTGTTTGTCTTTTTCAGTTTATAAATGCAATTTAATTTGTAAAAATAAGCAAAATCCTAAACAAAACGGATTATTCAAAACTGAAAACCAAAATAAATCAAATGTTGATGTTTAGGAGCTTATCTTTAAATGCAGGAGGTGACAGTGGAGAGGAAAGACTTCCCTCCAACAGCTGCAAAAACTAGAAGAACCAAAGCTTTTTTTTCATCGTTTTCAAACCAAGCTTAAGAGGGAATATTAAGAAAATAAAAACTCAGATCTTTTTAAGGTTCAATTAAATTCCTGCATTTTATGATTTAAATTAATTTTCTATCAAATAATTTTCAAATTTTAATCTTAAAACCAACTTTGTTTGGTTTTTAAAAAAATCGTTTTTTTTTTATCTAAACTGAACAAAGCTGGGATTTTAATTAGAAAATATTTAAATTCTGATCCTATTTTATGAAGTGATTTTTATTTTAAGACCTGAACATGGACGCCGCTTTAACTCCTATGATTACATATATTTTAAAAGGCAGTTTTTTGAAGTGTAACAGCTTTAAGTTTAACTAAACCAGCTTTGTTTTTCATAAAACATCATAAAGTTGCACATTTCAACAGGTTTCATGTTTTACCTCCCAGAGAAAATCAGCTTTGTTACCTGAATAGGTGCAAACACTCGTCTGACAGCACTGAGACACCGAACCTTCACAGAGATTAAGCCGCTTTCTGCATCCAACACGAATCTGAGTTATCAGCAGGAGGAGGAAAAGGCCGACAGGAAACTCTCTGAGGAAAAACGAGACTTCCTGTCCTTTCAGAACCACTTCCTGTCCCTTAACGGACAGAGGCGTTCATCCTGACCTCAGAGTAAAAAAACTGCTGGAACCTTCTAGGATGAAGATCTGTGTTCATCTGTGAGGAACCAAAACATTCAGATCAGAAACCAGAAGCTGAAGATCTCCCTTCAAGATGTTGGTAGTGCAGCACATGGATCCAACTGGAGGAGAACCATTCAAAGCAGGAAGTGGGAGGAGTAAAAAAACAACTACAAAGTAAAAGAACATCATTAAAAAAAATAAAAACTTTTCAGGACTAACAAAGACAATCTGTAAGAAATTTAAGAGTGAAAATGCAGGAAGTTACATTAAATGAACAAATCTGTACATAAATGTCAATTCTGTTCTGAGGAAATCTGCAGGAACTTCAGGATCTGCTCACACACCATTTTTATTGGCGTACAACTCTATTGGCTGTAATGTAATTCTTTTAAACAATCATTGGGGGAGGGGATAATCGAATCTTGGTGGGTTTAGCTGCAGATTAATTTTGCATCTGGAATAATCAGATAACTGGCGTGTCATTGCAGCTCTGATTGCATTCAGACGCATCTTCAAAGCAGACGTCATAGCGCATGTCTTCATCCTGTTTTTACTGGATGTGAGGCGGGTCCATGATCCACAGCTGCAGACACTTCAATTCAATTTTATGTATATATTTATGTATATAGCCCAATATCACAGCCATAGCCGTCTCATTGGACTGACATCAGTATATTTGACTGACACTGACTGTGTCGAATTATGAAACAGATGAAGGAAGTCTGGGGTTTGGGGAGGGGTATTTGTTGTCCTTGTGGCGGGAACATTCATGAGAAAGAGCCTCTAGGCTGAAGATGCTGTAAGGTTCTGACCTTCATTTCAGCCTCAGGACCAGGACCTCCAGAAAACCTGCAGTGTGGTGTCCTGGATCAGGATCAGGAGGTTCTGATGGAGTTGCTGGGGTTTGCGGCTGCTCTCAACTCCCCAGCTGCCAGAAACACGCAAAGGAGCTAATATCTCTCGCTGTCGATGGAGTGTTGATACACTGGAGGCCTGTCTCGGGGGTGGGGGGTGGGGGCACATGTTTGCATGCACGAGGGAGCTGCTGCTCGCCCTCAAAGATGCTATTGTTGGAGGAGAGCGCCTTAAAGCACTGGAACAGTCATTCTCCGGAGCGCTGTCATATGAGCCGACCCTGTCTGGCGTCATATGAGGAGCAGTATGTTGGGGGGTGGGGGGTCTGAATAAACCGGGCTGCATTCAGGGTCCTGGAAGAACCTGATTCTTTAACACAAAACTGCTGCTGAGGTAAAGGTTAGATCATCTCCAGCAGAGAAACCTGTAATCTGATGGACCTCTGGAGTCGGGGCAGGTCACCACTAGGAAGCATGATTCATGATCAGTCTCGGTTACACCGCAATGTAACATGTGTTCTCCTCCTATAGGGTTGATTATCCAAATCAGCAGAAATGAAGGGGCATTTTGGAAACGTCATGCTTTTACTTTGTAGAATCAAAGTGTGCTTACATTGCAGCTGGGCTTTTGATTGACAGGTGATCATCCAATCATCTTCAGACACCAAGCGTCTGTTTGGATTTAGCTGCAAATGTTATAAAATATATGTTCAATAATTATCATAAATTATTGTTATTTATTGTATCATTGTTATCATAATTATCGTTTATTTCTCCTGGCTGGGATGAGAGAATAAAAGTGCGGAGTCATGACAACATCGACTGGCGTTTCATTCTGAAAAGTCTCAGAAGCATCAGTTTAACCCGGAGTCCTGAACAGGAGGTGTTGGGAATTCTTCACGTTAGACGTCAGCCTGAGCTTGCAGGTGAACGCCGTTTTACTACCACAGTCTCACTCTGATGACTCAGCTTTAAAACATACAGACGTCAACATTAGTAAGGACGTCGGTCGTGACCTGATCCTGGTCGGGTTACCGGGTTAGGTCGTCTGCATAGGCATCTGTGGCGTTGATGCTCAGCAGAATTTTTTTGAACATCAGACCTGAAGTTCTGCTTCAGGTGGGGAGGCTGGCACAGTGACAGGGTTTGGGTGGCTCTGTGACGTCTATTCACAGAAGGAGCTGCTTGTTATCTGAAGGTGATAACACCCACCCTGCAGGGGGTGGGGACGTAGTTCCTCCATCAAATCATCGGTTTGGGATTTGAACCTGCAGACATGGAAAAACCCAGAAATTCCCATCTCTAAGTGATAAACTCATGTAATGTTCAGGGTCAACTGGACAGAACCGTGTCAGTGACCCTCCCCTCCCCCAGCACTTTAAGTGTGAACAGTTTTGAGAAAGTCTGAGAAAGTTCTGCGTCTGTGTCTGGAGGCCCCCCCAGATCCAGACCGGCTCAGGAACCGGTCTGGTTGACAGGAGTTCTGCTTGTTTCTGCAGAGGTTTATTGCACTGGAGGACTCCCAGGAAGGTGAGAAGAAGGACCTCCAGAGTCGGCTGGTGACGCTGGAGTCTCACGTTCGTCAGATGGACCTGAAGACGAAGAACTACGCTGACCAGAGTGAGTGGCGGGGGCGGGGGGGTTAACTGCTGAGTCAGCGAGGAAAACAGCGGTGGCGAAGTCCACTGTCTTCTTGTAATTTGATCACATGAGCTTTTTCCAGGTTTCCTCCTTTTTCTCTGCCTCTCATGTTTATTTTATACTTTTTCGTTTCCATCCGTGTCTCCTGATTGAGGCAGATATTATGAGAACATCCCACAGTTTCCTCAGCTTCACTCATCTTCCTGCAGTCAAGAAAGCTGCTGTGTTTTCCAGGACCGCAGAGATGATGATGGACGAAAGTCAAAACGTTTAGATGTCGCTCTGAATCTGAAGTGTCCTTCAGCTAGCAGATGCAGATGCAGAGAAATCTGCAATCTGCTGATTTCTCTGCTCTTCTGGCTTCACTTCCTCAAACTTGATGGCAGGAGCCACAAACTTATCTTTGAGCGTGCACGTTGCCATTCTTTAACATATGCGTGGCTGTTGTGCTGTTTGAACAAAGAGATTAGTTAATTTTCGGATTAACAATCTCTGCATTTGATTCCCACACTGACTATGATTTGAAGCTGCTTAAATTTATGTACTTTTATACTTTTTTTAATGGCAGATATTGAGGCTATGTTTCATCCAATCAGAATACCTAAGTGTAAATGTAAAAAAATAATATATAAAACTCTCTATATATATTCTTTTTAGTCCCTGAGATTTTTTTGCATTATTTGTTTGAACAAATAGCCTGTTTTTTTAACAGAAGTGAACCTGGAACCACATTTCTGTTTTACCTTGAGTCAGCACTGCCCTCTATTGGCTGATAAGCCAGTAGAGGGCCATTCTACACTCCTGAAATAATTAAAATAAAACTTCAGCATTTCTGAATAATCTACAATAAATATGTTTACAAACAGATATGCTTTTATTTTTATCGTTAGATTGAATAAAGAAATATAACAATTTAGTTATTTTTAGAAACATTTTTATTCATCTGCACATATTATCTAATTTAACATTTAAAATGAAACCTAAAACCTGTACCTTTTACACACTTTAAAATTTTACGTAATTTTACAAATTTTTTAAAGAATTTCTTCAAATTCTTTCTGCATTTTTCAAACCTATGCAATATTGGTATCAAAACATTTTGCATGTTCAGGACATTCATTCTAGTACTAATACATTTTAAGTTAAGCTAACATTTCAACAACATCATAGCTTTTTTGTGGCTTATTTGGCATCTATTGAGGTTTTTGGGGTCATAGCGGAGTGGATTTTTGTATCTGTGAGACTGAAACTGTTCTTCATGGAGAAGAAAATTATTTTAATTTCAGTTTGACTTTTTTATCTCATGAAACAACACATTGATTCTTCTACATTTGAAGGATGTCAAGGATCTTTCTTGTCATTTCATCACAGGCTGAAACTATATTTGTAACTCTGATCCAGAGCTGATCAATTACAGAGCAAGAAAAACATCAGTGTGATTAAAAAAAATGAGCTAAATACAAACATGAAGGAAGTGGGTTCTGGCGGTTCTGTTGGTGCTGCTGCTGCATTTGGATGACATCGTAGATTTTCTGGTGAACAATGTGTTTTTACTCCAAACTGTCCTCCTGACGTTTTTCTGCTGCAGTCAGCAGGTTTGAAGAGCGGGAAGCAGAGCTGAAGAAGGAGTACAACGCCCTCCATCAGAGACACACAGAGGTGGGCCTCTGCACACCGTGGCGCCTCAGACCATTACTTTAATCATTTCTCATTCATTTGAACTGAAAGTCCAACATCTGATGTTGTCTGTATTTTGACCGGCGGTGGTGGTGTAGTGGTTTCCTGCTGGCCATCATCTCCATAGTGATTCCATAAGTTCCTCTCTCCTCTCTCTCCTGTTCCAGATGATCCACAGCTACATGGAGCACCTGGAGAGGTCAAAACACCCCCACGCCACTGCACCGGCAGAACCAGTGGACCCGGGCTCGTCCACTCGTACACGGTCAGTGTGAGGCTGGTCCTGGGGGGTTGTGAGGCTGTGGGTGGGGCGATAAGCAGAAGGATGAAACTATCTCCTGCTGTTTGTTTCCTGCAGGTTAGAGCATTTTAGAACAAAAAGCAGATCTCCTGCTGTTTGTTTGTAAGCAACAGTGTCTAAACCTGAGGTGGTGACCCCCCCAAGACACACACACACACACACACACACCCATGACCTTCTGACTGAACATCCCCATTAGTTTTAGTTCTCTCCTCAGTCAGGATGAGATGCCCCTAATGAGTTTCTCTGTGGAAAAGCTGCTCCAGCATCCAGAGGGGGAGAGAGAGGGAAGGGGAGGAGCTTGATGAGGGGGGGGGGGCAGAGCTATCTAGACCGCAGCGCCACAGCTACGCTGCAGCCGTGCTGCATCTCCTCCAGAGAGGGAGGATCAGCTGTAACTCCAGCTCACATTGGGGTGGGAGTGAGGGGGTGTGACTCGGCAGAAGAGGCTTTCGCTCACCCCCCTGCGGGCCTGCTTTCATCCACCAGCCCCCCCATTCTCCCGGTGCAGCTCCAGGCCATGAGCCCCGGGTGCGTGCTGCTGCTGGTCTTTGGCTTTGTGGGGGGGGCCGTGGTCATCAACTCTGCCGTTCTGGTGTCTCTGTCAGTGCTGCTACTCGTTCACTACTCTGTCTCCACCGGGGGCTTACCTGCGCTGCCCCCCCCTGCCAGGTATGTTGGTGCGTGGCTAGGTGCCGCGTCAGAGAAGAAGAACGTTCGGTTGTTCTCCACAGAGATGTTTGAGGTTCTTTGCAGTGAAACTGGAGGAACTTCTGCCTCAGATGATGATCAGCTGTTTGGTGTTTTAGCTTTTAGCTGCTGAGGTTCCCACAGCAGTGGTTCTATGTTCTTCTCCATGTTCTGCTCTAGGTTCAGCTTTACATCCTGCTCTACGTTGTGCTTTTATGTTCTGATCTACATTTTGATCTGCTCTACGTTTTGCTCTACATTATCCTGTGTTCTACTGTTTTACTGTGTCCCACTCTATGTTCTGATCTATGTTCTGTTCTTTGTTTTGCTTTACGTTTTCCGTTATGCGTTCCACATGTCAAACCTGCTCGGCTCTGTTCTCCTAAAAGCCCTCAATTTTGAAGTCCCATCTTCCTCAGGTGTTGGTCTCCTCTCAGAGGACAGAATATTTCCTGCAGGAATTCTCGTTCCAACAGTTTGTTCTTTCAGATTAAATGACGCTGGATCGTCAAATCCTCCATTTAATGTACTCCAGATTCATCATCGGATTAGTTGATGGTCATGAAGCAGAACTTCATTTCTCTGAGCTGCTGCATTGGTTTCCACAGTTTCTGGGTTACATTATGAGGTTTTTTAAATTTTATTTATTTTTTTATTTTAAGCTTTGTTTCTTCATTCACAAAGAAAACGTTTCTATTTAACAGCGCTTTGAGAACTGTTTATTTTATGCAGAATCTGAAACATAAACATAATTTTTCAATAATTTGTTGTTTTGTGCTTCCACATTTCTACAAATTTACACTTTTTAGAATGTAAATGATCATTTTTTTTCACTGTTTTTCCACCTTTTTTTTTCTTTAGTAAACTTTGTATTTACAATTATTATAATGAAGCTGCTTTTCTATCAACTTTTTTAAAGGTAATTTTTTCTGTTGGTAATTCAGTTTTTTTGTGTAACATTTCGTTCCTGCTGGTTCAGCCTTTACTGTTTGACCTCCTGGTATGAAGACCAGCTTTGAGAGCATTTTCAACCACTGTGTTGCAGGAAGGAGCGGCCCCTCTCCATGGGCGTTTCCCAGCTTCCTGGGAGTGAAGGTCTGACCCCTGACCTCCACAGGGAGCCAGTGGAGTGTCCTTCAGAACCTTGGAGGTTTAACAACCTCAACCATCCGCGGTCCAACACCAGCCTCAAGGTACTCGTCCGTGGCGTTTGGCCTGGGGGGGTGGGGGCTGTCACTAAGCTACTCACGGATCAGAAACTTTGTGCAAGAACATGTCAGAACATTTTCATTCAGAGAGGGTTCTTCTGTGCACAGCATTCTAGCAGCTTTTGTGTGAAAGTCTGAGAGTGATGTGGTGGCACAAAGCCCAGGAAGTACGGGAAGTGGTACCATGCTGGTGGTGGTGGTGGTGGTGGGGTGGGGGGTGGGGGCAGACTGTCTTTGCATTGTTGCTCATGGAGAGTGAGTTTCCTGCAGCCCCCCCATGAATATTAACATCTGATGAACATTCATCTACTTTCTGACTCCAGGAGGAACCCAGACGCACTTTCACTGTGTATGGCTGTGTATTTTTGCACATTTGTGTCTGTGTATTTGTGTGTGGGTTTCTCTGTGTTTGAACTGCGTCTTGTTGTCTTATTTAAATCGATAATCTTTAGTTGTTTTTGTTCTTCAATTTTCATTTCGTATCAGATCATATCCAAACATTTCTGATTCTTTGAAGTCATTCTTTTATTTGTATATTCTGCTAACCCTTTAGTGTTAACGTAGAAAAAGTTCTCGTCACTAAAGGTGATGTTGCAGTCCGCCTACGTTTGGCTCCTCCTCCCTCCATGTTTGGCTCCTCCTCCCTCCGTGCTTGTTCACAGTCTGCAGATGTTAACGTGTTAGCATGTGAGACGGCGCTGCTGTCCTGACCTGAACCTGCTTCTCCTTCAGGATGAGCTGACCCACTTCACCAATGGAAGGTCCAAGTCCAGCTCCTCTATCATTCATGGAGGCGTCTCCAGGACTGGTGCTTCTGTGTCCCTAAAGGATGGAGAGTCCAAATCCAGCAGCTCTCAGTCTGCCACACCGCTGTCCAGAACCGGATCCGCCTCCTCCTCCTCCAATACTGCAGAGATTTCCTTGCAGTCTGTAGTAAAGCCTCCCCAGGAGCCAGAACTATTGGAGCGCCAGAATCTGAACTTCAGCAGTGTTGTTCAGGAAGGCAACCAGAACAACGATGCTGTGAAGGAAGGAGGGCAGGGACAGTTTGGGTCAGATGACCAGGAGACTTCTCGCCCCCCGCTGCAGGATGATGGTTAGTCGCAGTTTCTGGCTGCAGACACACGGGGGCGCTAACACAGCAGCGCTAAAGCTTGTGTGTTCTGGTTTCTGTAGACGGATCTAAGGACGCAGAACCTTCTGAGGTGCAGGCCATTATCGAGTCCACCCCGGAACTGGACATGGACCTGGAGAACTGCAGAGGAACCAGGTACTCATTAACCTTCATGACCTTTAGACTGAGACTTTGGCTGCTCTGGAGCTTCCAGCTCAGGTCTTTCTTGGTTCAAACAGCAGATGTTCAAAGTGAGAAAATCATTGAGATGTTTAGTTTGTTTATGAGCGACTGTTTCCTCCAAAGCAATCAGGAGCTTCAGCTTTCCATCTTCATCATCACTTGTCTCTTCTTCATGCAGCACCCCAACCAAAGGAGGCATCGAGAACCTGGCCTTCAACCGGAACACCGACTCTCTGTTTGAGGAGCTTTCGTCTGCAGGAAATGACCTTATCAGTGACATGGATGAAGGCGCCGACCTGCTGGGTGAGAAGCCACTCCCAATCTTTTTATAGAAACAACTCCTGCTTTGTGGAACTCTCTAAACCGTCTTGTCTTTGGCTGCCGGACTTGACCTTCACCTCAGACGAGTTTTCTGTTGGGTGCCGTCAGACCCCCTCCCCTTTGTTTTCTAACCCCCCATTGTCCCCCAGCTGCTTCATAATGGATGTGTAGATGAAACCTCTGGAGCTTCAGGAATGTTCAGACCTTTAACTAATAACTGTGGTCCTTCTTTTCATGCCTGTCAGACTGGAGCTTCTTAGGTAAGACTGAGAGGCTGAAGGACCGGGCAGAAGGCCAGAACCACCTGCTGTGAAACTTTCTGATGGACCTTCATGTTTGTATGCATTTTTCAGGAATGGGTCGGGAAGTCGAGCATCTCATCCATGAGAACGCGCAGCTGCTGGAGACCAAGTTAGTACCACAGGTTGAAATCCAGTCTGTGACTGATCTTCTGTATGTGGAGCCCTGTGAGACCTACTGAGAGCAACAAGGTTCTCCTTTCGTTAAAAGGAGATCCTGAAGAACCTAAACATGACACAGCATATAATTACCTTTAGAAGAACTTAAACACGACAATGCATTTATTTACCTTCACAAGAGCTTCAGAAACATGGTTGGTGAGCGTTTCCAGACAGAATAGGATGGTGGGATGTAGAAGAAGATAGAGAAGTGGAGGTTTGACCTGGGAAGAGAGGAATGAAGGTTAGCTGCAGCAAGACGAAGTTCATTTGTGTGAATGAGAGGAACCAAAGTGGAAGAGTGAGGTTACACAGAGGTTACATGTTTCAAGCACGTTAGGGTACTGATCGGGAGCGACCATTGACTTTATATTAGAACTGGACTGAGTGACTTTGCCCCCCTCATGATCCAAACAGGAAGTACCTGCTGGCTCCAAGAAGCCAAAATCCCATATACTTCTATAGATAAATAAACAACTGTTACTCAGTCATTCTATTGGTCAGGATAAACATTTTTGCTCTGAAATCTTTTTTTAACATGTTCTTACATGTTGCCCCCATGTCTAACTTTCAAAACATTTGACAGATTTTGTGTAGCCCACTTTAAAGTGGTAGGGGTGTGAACTTCCAACAAGATGACTCAGACTGTCTTGGACAAATAACTCCTTTCTTGTTCGGCTTCAACATAGTGGCATCTGTTATTTGATTGGATCTTGAAGTAGACCATAGATATATAGATATGCATACTTGCTTACTTTCTAGTCTATGCAGCACTTATACAATTAAACAATAATGGTAAAAACTTTTGACTAAAAATAATACATAAAAAACATAAAGTACATCATTCAGTTGCAAAAACAAAAAATTAAAAAGTGAATTTTTCATTAAAACAAGCAGAATCCACAATAAGTGCTAAAATTGTTAAAACAAAAAATAATAAGAATAAATATGATGAAAACATCCACCTTTGCACAATATTAGCAGTCTACCAGAAGAAGTTGATATAAAACTAAATGATGTTTCTGTGGACCAATCACCTTCATAGATGCGGTCATGTGATGTTTTGCATTTGCAGTGAGCTTTGACAGGGTGATCCCTTTCGTGAAAAACCTTTTCTTCTCCTAACTCTTATGACCGAAGCACGAGTAGGTTGGGGATTAATGCTTCACTTTTGACTTAAGATGGCGCCCTTTTTGTAGATGCAATGGTTTTTAAAAACAAACCTTCCTCCACTCAAACTGATGCACATGTGGTTGTTTTCAAAATCAAAGTTTTTGTCCCTTTATGCTTGACCACAGAGGCGTTCATTATCAGAGGCCTCCTTCAGCTTTGAAGTTTCTGCTCATTCTAGAAGTCAGAAAAGAGACCTAAAAGGCTCAGAAGGTGAACGTCTCTATTTTTCTGCAGAAATGCTCTGAATGTGGTGAAAAACGACCTGATCGCTCAGGTGGACGATCTTTCCTGCGAGAAGGAAGTTCTGCGAGGAGAACTGGAAGCCGTCATTCAGGCCAAAACCAAGCTGGAGGAGAAGAACAAAGAACTGGAGGAGGAGCTGAAAACGTGAGTCCTCCTTTTCTCTCTGAGCTGCTCCTCAGGGAGTTCCTCCTTCACTGTGCTGCGGTTTGGTCTCTTGCAGAGTCCGAGCAGAGCTGGAAGAAGCCAAGCAGAAGGTCAAGAACGAAAACCAGGATGATGTGAGTCAGATCTTCTGTCAGAGGAGAACCCACTTTGCTCCTCATAGGGTGGTGACGCACATCCATGCGTCACTGGTCTCATGTTGACCTTTTGATCACAGAGCGACGTTCCAACAGCACAGAGGAAGCGCTTTACCAGGGTGGAGATGGCCCGAGTCCTGATGGAGAGGAACCAGTACAAGGAGAGGCTGATGGAGCTGCAGGAAGCTGTCAGATGGACAGAAATGATCCGGTGAGGGGGCAGAACTCTGGGTGGACCTGAAGCACTTGAGGGGGAGTTTGAGGAGGTGTTCAAAGAAAATGAAACTTCAATTATTCTGTCTCAGAGCCTCAAAGGAGAACCCTGCTCTTCCAGAGAAGAAGAAGTCCAGCCTCTGGCAGTTGTAAGCTTCTCTTTTTATTTATCTGCCGGTTCTCGTCATCAGACGTGTTTTCATTCAGAGCTCTGTCTTGTTGCTGTTCTTCTGTGATCTTCTGTTTGGTGGGTTTCTCCAGGATGTAGGTAACAAACCCGAACCGAGGAGAGCCTGACAGGCAGCCGGACACAGAGGCTGGTTCAACGCCACCAGCAGACACTTGTTCTTGCAGGCTTGACTGTTGATTGTTGACTGTTTTAGATCTGGAGCTTTTCCTCCCAAGCTGAAGTTTGGTGATGTTGGTCCAATAAAGATGCTTGTTCTTCAGCCTGCAAGAACAAATGTCTTGCTTCTGCTGCATAAAGCAGCCATGCAGTGTCCCAGCAGAACTTTGGTCTCTGCGTCTTTCTGCCTTCTTGCTCTCTTGTTTGGTTTTTGAATAAAAAGTTTGGCTTGAAAATGCACGTTGTTTCGGGGCAGGACAAACGAGTGACATCTGATCATTCTTCCTTCTGTTTTTTTTTTGTGTCCCTCTTTACTCTGCCTGATGTTGTGACGTCTGTTTGCAGGAGGTGTGTTGGGACTGAAATGGGGGGGTTATTCAGAAGCTGTTATCATTAATAATGTAAAGAACAAACAAACGCTTGAATCTTTGCATTTTAACCAAATTGTTTACTTAAATCTAAAGAGAAGCAAATGATTCAGTCTTTGACAAAAGGGACATGTTTTTCTTTATTGTGCCTTTAATTACTTAAAAAAAATACTTGAAAAAAGGTGAAATTCACAAACTGTTTTGATCTTCTCCGTTCGGTGAATTTACTCCCTATATGATTGAGGTCAGGATTCAGTTCTTCAGAACTATCCCAGATCATCACATCTCCACCACCCTGCTCATCATGGATTCAGTAGCAATTAACTCTTTAACACCGGACATATCAATGATGACAGAAAGATAACACATGCTCTGAACTACCGTAACTCTGTGACTTTTTGTGCAATTAATGTATTTATTTAACATAAAAGTAGCCAATATGCAAAACTTTGCTAAGGAAAGGAATGTAAAGTATTGTATATTGGCAACCACTTTGTTCCACGTTAGAATCAGTTGGTTTACGTGATTTTGTAAACACCTTATAGTAGTAAAGTCTTTACACATAATTATAATGAAGAAGTGACTTTTCACAGATATGCAACACTTTACGGTAGTGAAGTAACGTAAAGTGTTGCATATCGGCAACCGTTTTGTTTCACATCAGAATCCGTTACTTTACGATGGTAGAGTGTCAGAATCAACTGGTTTACGTTATAAAAACATTTTTACTGTGAAGTGCTGTATATCAGCCCAAAGCTCAACTAACCGTGAAACCTGAACCAACCGGAGCCTGGTCACTTCACCAGGTAGACACTAGGCAGCTCGTTACTCTAACAAGTCAGTTTGATGGAAGGTAAACCACGTCTTCTTATACAACGATTCAAGGTCAGGCAGACAGAGCAGGAACCGAACCTGCGGCCTCTGACCTCTGAGGTGGAGCAGTTGGTGTCAGCCACTGAGCAGCTAATTGCAAATTTCTATTTTGTTAAGTAAATGAAGGCACAGAGACGCCTTTTATGCTTTGACAGCAATGATCGAGTGGATTGTGACTGTTGCACCTGAAACACCTGCAGAAGTGTTTTGTCGTCCAGCCTGCTGCGTGTCTTTCACTAACATCCTGGCCAAAGCCTGTTTTAACCTTCCCCCACTGTGCAGCTTCCCTCCAGAGGATCAGGTTCATACAGGGATCTACAGCATGCTGCATCAGCACCTTTGACCCATAAATGTTGGAGCTCCGCTTGTGTCCACCCGTCTATACGTTTGTGTGTTTGCTCTTCCCTCCCCTCTCGCCACTCCCTGGCCCTCTCTTACACCTCCAGTTTCAGCCGATTGTTTAGCTCGTCAGGCGGAGGAGGGAAGAAGCCGGCGGCAGAGGCTCCGGTGAACGTCAAGTTCAACGCCCCTACCTCCCAGATCCAGCCGTCCATCAAAAAGAAGAGCAGCACCCTCCAGCAACTGCCCAGCGACAAAAGCAAGGCCTTCGATTTTCTGAACGAAGAGTGAGTCCCCGCCTGCCGCTACTCCGTCATGCTTCTCCACTTCAACCGCGGTTGAGGTTTTATGCAAACAGAACTTTATCAGACATTTTCACAGATCAAACATCAGAAAAATTAGGTTTAGATAAAGACAAACTTCAGTGGTTTTAACTTTAAATTCCCTTGTGTCACAGTTAAACACGGAGGCGGAAGCATGATGATGAGAGCTTCCTCTGTTCATAGTTTGAAAATGGGAACATCTAAACTAGGAGGGCTTCCTGCTGTCAATGCGAAACTTCTTGAAGGAATCTGGGTCAACCCAAAACTCCCATCTGCAGTGGATTCAGATGGGAGAAACTGTGGACATATTCATCTTTAAAACATCTCAACACAACAAACACATCAGCAAAGTTCTGCAGGAGATCTTGAAAACACTCTGGCAGACGCTGCCCCTGTGTTCAGTCCCTGTTTATCTTTGTGAAAGTCATAAACTTCGTTATGCTAGCAGATTGTAAACACTAAACTTTTCTGTCTTCATTCGTCAAAGTCATAAAAACAGTTGTAATGAACGACTGATCTTTGAGCTGCAGAGATTTTTCTGTAACCCTCTAATGAGGCTGTGAAGACAAACTCCCCCTACTGACAGATCTCTGCACTGCACACGTGTGAAGGATTTTAGCTTCACCCTTCAAATTGAAACTGAAATTGATTAAATTGATTTGGTTAAAATGTTAGTTTTGTGACCTAAAAATAACCCCAAACACATTTAGCTTTTACTGCAAATGGAATACAAGGAGTTCTGTTGATAGAAACCAGAAAAGGTTTTAGATAAAAAACTATAACAGAATTAGTGCCGTTTTGGGCTTTAGGGATGAATGTTTATGGATTTTAAAGATTCAGTGACGTGTTTGGCGGCACAGAGCTCCAGCTGAGGGCGTGGTGACCAGGAGGGAGCAGAAGAGGGCGCAGTACCAGCAGGTCAAGGCTCACGTGCAGAAGGAGGATGGCCGCGTTCAGGCGTACGGGTGGAGCCTGCCCAAGAAGCTGAAAGTGAGGAGCCGCCAGTGGATGTTCTCCCGTGTTTCTGCAGAGACTCTGACCAACTTCTGACCTTTCAGGGAAATGGTGCTCAGGCGGACAAGATGAAGAACCTGCCGGTGCCGGTTTTCCTCCGACCGCTGGATGAGAAGGAGGCTTCCATGAAGGTGATGCAGAACGTTCCTGCAGAAAAACTAAATACAACAAAAGTCATGTTTGAAATTTGGCAATAGAACATAAAACACAAAAATAATCATATTTTTAATAAGTGTGTGCATTTGTGTGGTTGACATGGTGACAATATTTGATTGGCGGGTTGAACCAACTAGTTTTTTGGTTATTTTGGTGAAAATTTAAGATATTAAAAAATCAAATCTGTTTTAATCTGGATTTTTCTCATTTAGACTTTACAGTTAATCCAGTTTAAGTGAACCTTCATTAGTTATGCTGAATATTTTGCATAATCTGGAATACAGGTCGTTAAACTGCGATTGCTCCAACAGTTCTGTTTTGAAGGTTTTGAATCATCTCAATGAGTAGAAACACAAGGAACTCAGTTCATTCAAACTGATTATAACAAATGACCTTCAGTGAAAATCTGGATTAAATAATCTTTATTCGGGATCACTGCTTCATAGACATTTCTACTGTGCATTACCTCTTCAGCTGTGGTGCGCTGCCGGCGTGAACCTGTCTGGAGGAAAGACTAGAGACGGGGGCCTGCTGGTGGGAGCCAGCGTGTTCTACAGCAACCTGTCCAGTTCTGAAGGTCCACAGAGGAAGACGGGCTCTCAGAACAGCCTGGAGATGCTGGATCAGGAGCTGGAGGTACGGCCAGACCTGCACATGTCCGCGGTTGAAGCTGTCAGCCTTACTGTGCCCACCCATGTTGCAGGAGCAGCAGAAGGAGCTGCATCACCACGATCAGCTGTCTTCTCTGGTCTGGATTTGCACCAGCACCCAGTCCACCTCCAAAGTGGTTGTCATCGATGCCAACCAGCCTGGAAACATCCTGGAGAGCTTCGTGGTTTGTAACGCGCATGTGCTCTGCATCACCAGCGTGCCAGGTAAGGGGTCAGTAGGAGAACCACTTCCTGTGACCTCTGCGACCTTCAGCCAGATTTATCTCCTCAGGCGCCAGAGAGACAGACTATCCTGCCAGAGAAGAAGGACCTCCAAACCCTGAGGGAGGACCAACCGGAGACGGCAACTCCTCTGCAGCCAATAGCAGCTCTGCATCCGGTGACAGCATCCTGGGAGGGATCACAGTGGTGGGCTGTGAGGCTGACGGGTCTGTTGTGGTTCCTCAGATGGCAGAAACTGGTGAGAATCGCCAGAATCTTCAGGTTCCTTCAGTTGAGAAGAACAGTAGTGACCCTTTATTCAGATTTCAGAGTGACAGAAGAAGCAGCAGGAGAGAGTCTGAGGAGCGTCCACGTCGAGATGAGCTTTTCTGATCCACTGGGAGCCAAAGGAACGGGAGAAGGTTCTGCAGACAGGTAAGCTCTGATTCTGCAAAGAGGTGAACTCTGGTTCTTCAAAGAGGTGAACTTCGGTTCTGCAGACAAGTGAACTCTGGTTCTGCTGGAGTGAGGGGAGCTGCTGTAAAACCCGAGTCTTCTCAGCAGAAACACTGTGACTGAAAATGACAGAAAGACCAGAAACATCTTAAAGTTTTTTGTATCTCATTTGAAAGCGTTTAAAAACAGAATAACATTACCAGGAAACTTTAGAACTCAAACGTTTTTTAGGCTGTCTGTGGTTTTTAGACTGCAGTACCTTTGCTGTCCTCCAGAGGCCAGCAGTGGTCTCTGGACCCCGTCAGAACTCTTGAAAGATGGAATGTTTTGTGTTTGGAGCAGGGAGGGGGAAACCTCGAGAGACAAAGCGGAATTTAACCTTGAACAGGAGGAGCAGCGGGACTTGAGTATGGAGGAAGCTCAGAGGATGAGCAGCGTTCAGCCCACCATGTGGCTGGGAGCTCAGGATGGACAGTAGGCGTCTTTTATTTACACGCCCCACATGTGATTGTGTTTGTGTGTACCCATGTGAGACCGCTGTCTGCCCCCCCCAGCCTGTTCGTCCACTCCTCTGTGGCCCACTGGAGGAGGTGTCTCCACTCCATCAAGCTGAAGGAGTCCGTCTTCGGCATCGTGTAAGTTTGCTAATTCTCATGGAGGTCTACCCCCGCCCCTTTCCCCATTTCTGAACCCTCTCTGTCCCGCAGACACGTAAAGGGGCGCGTTCTGGTCAGCATGTCCGATGGAACCATTGCCATCTTCAGCCGAGGGGCAGGTGAGGGCGGGGCTTTTATGACATGTGAGCGAGTGTTGGAAGCAGTCCTAATGGGCTTGTCTGATCAGATGGACAGTGGGACCTGAGCAGGTACCACCTGTTGGACTTGGGGAGGCCGCAGCACTCCATCCGCTGCATGACTGTCGTGCATGACAAGGTGTGGTGTGGCCACAAGAACAAGATCTATGTGGTGCAGCCCAAGGCCATGAAGGTGGAGGTAAGGAGACACGCCTGCAGCCAGGCCATACCCAGCTCCATCTGCCATCTTGGTTTTGTCCCACAGCAGTCATGGACTGCACATTCTCACCAACATTTGCACACACCTAGTACCCGGTGAAAATTAAATTTTGACATATTAAGCAGCGCAGCAATAGTTATGGGGGCCAGGTTGAAAACAGGTGGAGGGTAGCACGTGTTGTATGACCCTATGGGCCGTACTTTAATTTACGACATTTATTTCGCCATCCAGACTCGCTTTCTCCAGTTTTAAACTTTTGTTCAGTCATGACCCAGACGAAAAGTTTCTCTGAAACTGTTCAACCAACCCCACTGCAGAAGTCCTTTGATGCTCACCCTCGTAAGGACAGTCAGGTGCGGCAACTGGCCTGGCACGGGGACGGGATCTGGGTCTCCATCAGGCTGGACTCCACCCTCCGGCTGTTCCACGCCCATACCTACCAGCACCTGCAGGACGTGGACATCGAGCCCTACGTCAGCAAGATGCTGGGTGAGTTCCCCTCAGTCTGGATGCTCCGGTTCACAGTTCGCTGAGTATTCTGACTTGTGGTTATGTTGCAGGAACGGGCAAACTGGGCTTCTCCTTTGTGAGGATCACGGCTCTCATGGTGTCCTGTAACCGCCTGTGGATTGGAACCGGAAACGGAGTCATCATCTCCATCCCTCTGACAGAGAGTGAGTGCAAGAGCATGTTATCGTCCATCTGGATTTGAGATCTAGTTTAACCGCATTAGCTTGTGTGCAGCAGGTTTGGTTTCACTCTGAATTTCTCTCTGAGTTCTTCTTTTGGATCGTATTATAGGTTTTTATGAATTTTTTTTTTGAAAGCATCTTTTTTGTCACTTTTAACCATTTTATTTGAAATCCCGCAGGGTTTGTACGAATTTGGTGAACCGTTCTTTTCAAAGGTGTTGTGATCCAGAATAAGCTCTGAGGTTCTCAAGTCAAACTTTGAAACGACCATTTTTAAAATGTACAAACTTTCTTCATCATCTTCTATATCATATTGTCCCTTTTGGGGTCACGGGGCTGCCAGAGCCTAACCCATGTACTCATGTGAAGGCAGGGTACACCCCTGGACTGGTCGCCAGTCTGTCACAGGGCCACAATCATACACCCATGCACACTCACATTCACACCTAGGGACAATTTAGAGTGACCAATTTATGAAGCATGTTTTTGGATGGTGGGAGGAAGCCGGAGTCCCCGGAGAAAACCCACGCATGCACGGGGAGAACAGGCAAACTCCACACATTTGTGACACTGTTTCAAGTCCCCCAGCCGGGACTTGAACCAGGGACCTTCTTGCTGTGAGCCAAGAGTGCTAACCACTGCACCACTTTGCATCCAATATTATCATTATTCATATCATTAATTCAAAACTGATCAAACTGATCATGTTATCCCAGTTATACCACTGACTCCACCCATGTAACCATAGCAACCGTACCGGGTCAAAATCTGTTGAGTGTCTCACAACAACAAACTGATCAGTTCAAGACATCGACATGGAGCAGGAAAGATCTTGGACTTGGCAAAGCTGAACTAATTTATTTTGTGTTGCCATGGCAATGACGCAACCCTTTAAAGTAATTAAAACAGAGAAAAATCTCCTTTGAGCTAAAAACGGCAAAAGTGGGCCATGATTTGAGGAAACATGGCTGAGTAGCTTGCTGTGCTTCATCTGCAGCAAGCAAGGCCTCCAAAGCTACAGGGAACATGCCTGGCAGTGTGGTCCGCCTGTACGGAGATGACAGTGGCGACAAAGTGACGGCCGGGACCTTCATCCCCTTCTGCTCCATGGCTCAGGCTCAGCTCTGTTTCCACGGACACCGTGACGCTGTCAAGTTCTTCGCTGCAGTGCCAGGTGAGCCGTTTGCAGTAACGGGCCAGAAGAAATGTTCTGAAGAAGACAAACGTTTGACTGTCGTTTGTGTTCTGGTTTCTTCCTCTGGAGCTCAGGTTTTCATGAATGCTTTGTTGTGGTTCAGGTCATGCAGTTCCATCTTCATCCAGCGGGGGCGATGCCGCCACAGAGAAGAGTGATGCTTCCTGTCAGGAGGGAACGAAGAGCATGCTGGTGATGAGCGGAGGAGAAGGCTACATCGACTTCAGAATGGGTGGGTAAACTCTGAGCAGCAGCGGCGGAGCCATAAACCCACCATCTCTAACCCGCCTTTGTCTGCAGGTGATGAGGACGGCGATGCGCAGGAGGCGGACGCCGTCCTCCTGAAGCTGCAGGGCTCCCCGGTCAAAGCCGAGCGCAGCCACCTAATTGTGTGGCAAGTCCTGCTGAGCAGCGAGTGAACCTCCTGAAACCAGCTCCACTTCCTGACGACTTCCTCTGACCCCGGGTCAGATCCTCCAACAGCTTCAGTCTGTTTCATATGAAACCTCAGTAACCACGTGCAGTTTGACATGGAACATGCATCAGCTTACCGTGTGACGAGTCCACACTCGTGCAGGTGCAGATCCTCACTGCAGCTTTTCTGAGGATCATTTTCAGCTTTTCTGATCCACAGATAAAACAAAACGATTAATCATGTTTTCATTTTTTCTGATCTAAACTTCCTTCGTTTTACTATCCACTCGTTTGCAGACTTTTTATGGCTCCACAGGGGAGGTAAAAACCAGACTCTGTTACCATAGCAACCAAATCAAAGTCTAAACTTCATCTTCTACCACAAAATCCACTAACAGTTAAGACATGCAGACGAATGAATAAAAATGAAAGATAAAAATTAAAAAAGATATAAACTTTACAAACTCTGACCTTAATTAAACTTCTGTAAATTCGTCCAATCAGACGATCTGACTGTTTCTCTCCACGTCTCGGTGGTTAGAAACCATCAGAATCGTATTTTTTTTATTTAATTCACTTTTTCATGCTTCTTATTTCATTTTTAGTGAATGGCAGTCCTCACAGGATGAACTTTCATTCAGTGTTTGATCCTGAAGGTCTGAGAGAAAACAGCCAAAGTCAGCCGATGCTCTTCATCCTGAAGACTTAGAGGCAGGAAAACAGAAATGTGACATTTGAAGCAATAAACTCGTCCTGCAGCTTTCACTCAGACACTTTACCAGAGGCCTTAGACGTGCGTAAGGGCGAGCGCCATGGATTATTTATTCTTAGGTTGCTCCGTTTACTACCAAAGGAGATGGCGAGCTCCAACACCGAGCTGCGGCTTTGCAGGGGACAAACTCTTGTGCAATGATATATTTTTAGACTTTCTTATGAGGAAAATTATATTTTTTGAGGTGGGGGGGCTTCTATTCTTCATCACATTTAAATGTTTTGTTCGTTTTCTTCACAATCCGGGGAAAAGGTTTGTCTTTTTATGAATTTTATTTTATTTTAAGCAGTTTGGAGCAAATCTATTTAAGACACAAACATAAACCTCACTCGTGTGCTGGTTTTGTATTAAACCTAACTGTGTGTGTGTGTGTGTGTGTGTGTGTGTGAGCGCGCGTGTGAGTGCATGTGTGAGTGTTATTTTTGCCATGTCAGTATATATTTACGTTGTTTGCCTCTTTGCAGCTCAGAATGTATCTTTGTACGTGGAATATAAAGCTGATTTGCTGTCATCCATGAAGCGTGGTGAGGGTTTGTTCTGCTGCTGTTCAGTGAACTCCTGGATCTGCAGACGCTTCAGGAGACCACGGCCTTCTTTCTTCCTTTAGGATTAATTGATGACGTTTTTCTCCACAATTTACATTTAAATTAATTTTCTTTGTAGTAGTGAATGTTTAATTTGTTTACCAGCACCTAGAATTTTTGAAGAAAAATGTAAGTTTTGAGAATTTGAGGCCATAGAAAGTTATTGAACCAAATGTAAAAAACATGCACTTTTCTTTGCCAACACTAGATGGCAGACCTGATCTAGAAAAGTGGTGATTTGGGTCTTTTGAGCTCCTCATGTTCAGATAAAAAAGATTTTTTTTTCTTTTGCAACAAAAGTCAATAACTTTATACACTACCGTTAAAAAGTTTGGGTATTAGGAAATACTCCTAATTTTTTAAAAAGCACACTTTTTTGTAAATGATAACGTTAAAGGAATCAGTAATGCACTCTATACATTATTAATGTGTTAAATAATTTAAAACATGGCTATTCTAGCTGCAAATCTCTGGGTTTTGGTGCATTATCTTCATTGGTGACTAGAAGCCCGTTTCCAGCAACTATCACTCCAGTGTTCTAATGGTACAAAGTGTTTGCTCATTGTGTAAGAAGCTAACAGATGATTAGAAAACCTTTGTATTATCATGTTAGCACAGCTGAAAACAGTTTGGCTGCTTAGAGAAGCTACAAAACATTCTTAGGATGAGTGTCTGGGGCATCACATTTGTGGTGTCCATTCAAAAAGGCCAGAAAAAGAGAACTTTCATATCAAGCTCCACTGTATATTCTTAGAAATGAAGGCTTTTCCACAAGAGAAACTGAAGATTTCTTTCAACGGTGTGTACTACTCTCTTTAGAGAACAGCACAAACAAGCTCTAACCAGAGTAAAAAAAGCAGTGGAAGGCCCCGCTGCACAACTGAGCAAGAAGAAAAGTACATCAGAGTCTTTAGTTTAAGAATAGATGCCCCACAGGTCCTCAACTGGCAACTTCTTTAAATAGTCCCTGCAAAACGCCGGTGTCAACAACTACAGTGAAGAACTCAAGATGCTGGCCTTCAGGGCAGAGCGGCAAAGAAAAAGCCATATCTGAGACTGGCTAACAAAAGAAAAGGACTATGGACAAATGAACCCAGACATTGGAAAGAGGAAGATTAGAAAAAAGAGTTATAGATGGATGAATCAAAGTTTGAGATTTTTTGAACATTTGTAGGACGCAGGACAACTGAAAAGATGCTGGAACAATGCCTGACGCCATCTCTGAAGCACAGTGGGGTAACATTCTGGTCTGGGGTTGCTTTGGTGCTGGTGAGGTGGAAGATTTGTTCAGGGTAAAAAGGACTTTAAAAAAAGAACACTATCACTGTTTTACAGGGTATGGTTTGGTAGAGATAAGCAAACATTTTTTTTATCTGCAAATATTTTTAAAAGTTAGCAAGTACAGGATAGTTTTGTGCTTTTGCCTTACAGCTGCATTACTGTTTTAAAAATAAGAGGTTTTATGGCTGTAAAAATGACTTTCCAAAAACTTTTTTCAGGTCCTGATAACAACAGAAGCATACACACACACATACATCTAATCACACAAACTCAGATTTAAACTTCCAACTTCTGTCTAAACTGATCAACAAATCAGCATCTTTCTCCTGTTGGCAGCCAATCAAAAAATTTGACACAAAAAAACACGTGTGTGCTTTTATTGGGCAATATGAGGACCTGAAGATATTTCTGAAGACATGAAAACATTTTAAAAAATGTTACATTTTTACAGCCTTAAATTTGTATCACATATATATACATGCTTAAATGAATCTTGCAGCTAAAATCTTTTTACAAAAGAACTATAGAGTTGAACAAAGTTGTTCTGTACTTGTCTTATTGTTTTAGACTTTCACTGTTTGCAGATGACAAATGTATTTCTGACAGTCAAAACGGTGAAAACGTTTTTAAAATAAAATTTAAAAAAAATGAATGAGAAAGATGTAGAAAACCGAAAAGCGGTGAGTCCTCTGAATCAGATTCATTGGATGGCAGGTTTATGACATCATATCCTGGCTTGGCAGAGCAGGAGACCAGCTTCCAATAAACTTGAACCAGAGAGTCCTGTGACCACGGCGTTCGTGGTGTTTCTGAGCCTCATCTGGTTACAATTTTATCAGGACTTTCTGTGAAAACTATTGAGCTGAATATTATTTTTTTTCCCTGAATTTCTCAGCTGCTCCAGGCAACATTGGAGGCTTTGGTTTAGATAAATCATCTCCAACCGGCAGATCAGGAGGTGCTGCGGTGATGTGACCAGGCTCTCCTGGCTCTGCAGGATCACTGTGACACAGAGTTTCCGTTTCCATTCTGATGCTTCTGCTGCTGTCTGAAGGTCAACAGGAATCTGCGTCGTTTGCATACCTCTCTGGGAAGAGGTTATCTTTTCCTACTGTCTGTCTGTGGACTTAAACAAACACAAAGGCAGAATCTGCTGCAAAAACTGAACAACTGTGGGAAAGATTCAGCTCAAAATGGCCTTAAACTGATAGAGGAAATCCCTTATCATTTAATGCATTTTCATTTATAGTTTTACTATTTTGATTTAAGATTTCATCCTTTTAAAAAATGACTTAATGCCTTTAATTTAGTTGTTTTTTGGTACTGAGGTAAATGTTGGCATTTTTATGCTTTTTGATGATAATTTGGGGATTTAACATTTCACTGGTTTTTGGTTTGTATTTTAAGCATTTTGTTTGCAGATGTTCTTCTGATGAAAGTCCAACACAAAGTTTTTTTTAACCTTTGTGATGTTCAACTCTGGAGAGAATGAAACCGGAGCTCCAGGCTTCAGGTTCTCTCTGACCCACTTCTGTCTTTCTGTGATCTGCTGGTTCCAGATGAATGCAGAATTTATGAAACTTTTAGACTTTTTAATTTAGAAGATCCACAACAATTCTGCCAGAAACATGGCTGAATAAAAACAAATAGATTGGAGAAGTAATAAATATTTCTAAGAGTTCCCTCAGTCTCTAACCAGCTGAACTCACCTGTTCTCCATCACCTTTGTAGACAGAGGCTGACCAGGCCGTCGTTCTAAGACCCTGCTGTCCGGTTGGTTCTGGATAATTGAGGAATCTGATCATAATATCTGCAGTCAGGGATAAAATGTGGGTGGAGTCAATAAACTCCATCATTTCTCCTTCATCTCTATGTTTAGAAGCGTCAAGAGTTTTTTGAAAGCATCACAAAAGTCCCACGGCTTAAAGATGACCACTGGGAGGGGCTGGCCTTGTTCTGTTCTCTTAGCTTAATGAAATGTTCACAGAAATCAACATTCAGTATCTCTTTGTCGTCTCTAATCTTTCCATTTCAAGAACTTCAGAGAAGGAAAAAGATCTGAGACAGAGGTCAAAGGTCACCAGTGTTAGCTTAGTAGAGATCTTGGAAACAGACCCTGAGAAGCTTCCATTGAGAGAGGAAGGTTCTGAAGATGATCCGCTGGACTTGGTGCTAACACTGACCCGCATCTGGGATTGATCTTCATCTGGATTCTCATAAGGAGGACCTTTTTTTCCTGTATTTATCTGTAAAGTTTTATTTCTTGTATTGTATTTGAATTTTTGTGAAGAACTTTGTGAGTTCTCTGTGAAAGTTGCTTTACAAATATTTTTTTCACAGAAACTGGGAAGGAGTTCAGCCGTTTTCTGAGGGTTAGGGTACAAATGAAACATGTCTGGGAATCGATTCTGTGTCATGACATGAATACAGCGTGTTCATATCTATGTCTATAATCCATGCATTAGTGCAGAAGAGGCTTGTTTATCTGCAGAGAGCGTCCCTCCCTCCGTCTGCACTCATCAGCCAGCTGCGTCTCAGGGACCACAGTAATTAAGAGATGAGTTGGCAGACGGCTGTAGCATCCACCCGACATCAGGGTCCTTGCTTTGTTTATGTAGCAGCCAGGAGAAGCCAGCAGAGCAGGATCCTCCGTCCTACCAGCATCGCCGGTGTCTTCACCATCATCATCATCAGAGCTGTGGTCTGCAGCTTCAGATGTTCATGAAGCAAATTACAACAAATGTGTCTGAGGTTCAAATCCAAACTTAGAATGTTCAAAATCTTTAGTTATTAAGGTTTAAAAAGTGAAAAGAAAAACAGTTCAGTGAACAGCAGTGAAGTTAGGAGCTAAAACTGAATCTTTTAAAAAGGTTAAAATGCCAAAAGCTAAAAAGTAGCAATGTAGAGAAAACTAAAATGAATTTTAGTCAAATAAAAAACGAAGAAGCCCAAGTTTGTTTTAAAAACGGAATCTGTTGCAGAAAAACCTGAAAAAAAAAAGAAATGGAATTTGTACTTTACCAACATAGACTCTGGTCATAACTTTAAGTATCAATAAATCACATGATAAAGATGAAGTGTGTAATAAATATGTAAAAAGACAAAGATATTTCAAAAGATATTTTAAACCGATGAATTATAAAAAATGTTAGCAGATTATTTGTTGTTGGAAAAAATATCTAAATAAAACAGAATAATTGAAGAAATGATTTTACAAATGACACATTTGATAATCATCAGGAATCATCTATTTAAATCACACAGTGGGAAACTGTGGAGTGATATGATTAGAAACTAATTACTTTAATCATCGTCAATTATGGGTTAATTTATTTTATTGTGTTTTTAATTGATATATATTATGTTTATTTGGTTAAAGTCAGTGTCCTTGTCTCAGATGAACCCAGTCACAGATATGATGAGATAGAAATCAAACGGATGTCTAAGCTGTTGGAGGAGCAGCAGAAGCTGTTCTGTCGCCATGGTTCTGAAACCACGTGCGTGTTCTGGTTTCAGGCTGCAGCTCGCTTACATGTTTATGAGCCGCAGCTGCTGAGTGCACAGAAGAAGGAGGTCGCGTGGTGGTCAGGGCTCCTTTCATATCCCTGACCTTTCAGCCCCCCCTCCGTCGTCATGAGGAAGCCCGGACCACATTCCAGCGGATCCAGCCGCTGCGCGTGCACATGTGCGCGTGCACGTCCAGGCCCACCCATGGATCTGTCTAAGAGGCTCAGGGGTCACAAGGCTGCAACACTAATGCCTCTGGTTCCACCGCTCAGAACCACAGTTCTGTGTTCTTTGGTTCTTACTGTATCCAGAACAGATCTGAGAGCACACATTGAACTGGGTTTTGAAGAAAACTGAGTTTATTTCTGTTCACCAAGTGAATTGGAAACGGCTTTGTGTGAATGAAATGCACCCTAGTGGGTATTTGTTGAACTCACCTGGTTTCAGTTTAAATCTGAACGTCGGCGTTTCCCATCAGGACGAATTCTGGAATAAAACGAAATAAAATAGGACAAAGGCAAACTTTAGAACTGAATGAACTTCAGTCTCCAATGAAGAAACAGAAATTAACTGAAACATCTTTGGGGCAGAAACATTTTCTGATGAGTGTTGATTTGTTCTTTGATTGGTGAAAGTTTGTGGTGTCTTCAGTTTCTCTGAAAAAGCTTTTTTTTAGTATGTCACGATAAAAAGGCTTCTCAGTGTTGCTGTTCTACAAAAGTTTTTTCATGGCCTTTAGGGTCAATTGGAGTTAATTGGAGTCTGGTGTGGTTCACTGGAATCTGAAAGCTCTGTGTGGCTGAAATGGTGTTACGGCACCAGCCGTATTTGGTTGAGTTTTTCTTTATATTCTGTGTTTTTATTTTTGTGTCAGACTGAGACCTCTGTGTTTTTGTGGATCTTTGTATGTCTCTGTGTCTCGCTCTGTTGATTGGTTTCAGGTGTATTGCTGGGAAGGGTGTGGCCTCCATTGGACCTAAGCTGAAGGAGGCAGCCTTTAAATGCACTGTGTGGCCCTCCAGCTGATGAGAAGGGAGCCTCACTGCAACTGTCTCCACTTTAGCCTGTGCCGCTTCTCCACTTATTATGTAGTTTGAGTTGCACTTTGTAGTTCTTTGTTATGGCACCAGCTGTATTTGGTTTATTTTTTCCTTTATATCCTGTATATTTGTATGTTTTTATTCTGTGTTAGAGTGGGACCTCTATGTTTTTGTGGATCTTTATGTCTGTGTGTGCGTCTCTTTCCTAATTTGTTTCAGGTGTGGTGCTGAAGGGGTGTGGCTGTGGGGAGGTGGGGGCTTTTGGTTATTTTGTTTGGTTCACTCTGAAGCCTTTTGCTTCACTTTTAAGTTATTGTTGGTGTTTTGTTTATTGGCCCAGTGTAAATAAATGCGACAGTCATTTTATGGAGATCAACTTGTCATTTTGATTGATTTTTAGTTGGGTCATTATTGTACTTTTTTTTTTTTTTTTTTTTTTTTTTACTTTTGTGCTCCTTTCCATCAGACAAAAAGGGGCTTAACAAATGGTGACCTTTGGTATGACCTCCCGCTGTGCCTTAAGTCCAGCAATAGTCTGGTGGTGATGGTGGGATGATCCACATGTTGATGGATCTCCTCCACATCTTCCACGTTCTTGCTGCTAAAGCAGTTCCATAGTTTGTTTTTCCTTCACTTTGACCCCCCCTCCCCCACCCCCACTCTGTATTTTTTTTTTTTTTTACTGATTTGTTTGTTCATTTGAAGAACACAGTTGTTTTTAGACGAATCAGAAAGTGCAGCTGTACGGATGCTATCAAACCTTCAGTGTTCTTCACTTGAAATAAAGAAGCATTGTAATAAACTCCAAACCTGAACATTCTAATGATAGAAGAACGATGTTTTTAACAAACTGCAGTGTAGAAATCAGTCTGCAGAGACAGTTTTAGAATGAAGACAAACCACAATGACCTTTAAAAATCAGTTTTAAACTAATTCTGTCTGCATCGTTCTCTACAGTTTCCCTGATTTTAATATTTTAATATTTGATCTCAGCTCTTCCTCTAAATGTCTTTTTGTCTTATTTGTGCGACCCCCCCCACACACACACCCACACACACACACACTTCCACTGAATACAGCCAGGTGGGGGCGGGGCATAATGTTCTCACATCTGTGGTCATGAGAACAAAGCATGTCCTCGAGCATCAGAGGAGCACAAACACCTGTGACGTCTGCTCCCATCAGACAGGAATAGCTTCTCTTCTGCTCCTCCATTTCATCTCACCGAAAAACGGGGGGGGGGGGCTGTGATTCACTTATTTGGATGTTCGTTCGTGAGCTAATGTGGCTCATCTGTTCAAACGGGGATAGCTGGTGGGGTTTGTGCAGCTCTTCATCCTGATGAAGTATCACAAGTTTCTTTTGCGTTTCTCCAGGCTGTGATCAGCAGCGGCGAAAGGACATGGCTTCTGGACCGGGTCAGTTTCTGAGAGGACCACTGCAGGTTCACAGGGCAGGAGAACAGCACAGATTTTGGAATCAGTTTACAGATCTTCAAGAACTTGTCTCAGCTGTGGAGAGATGGTGAAGGTCAACTGCAGCTGGAAAAACTGCAGACAGACCCATTTCAGATCTATTGACCACATACTGAGGATTATGGATTTTCTTTACATGCTGGGAGATGTCATTTAAGATGATTAAAAACAGTCAGTCCAACAATGGAGCCCTGTGGTCCACAACATGTCATTTGGAGAAAATCGAAGATCCAGAGATCTAGCTCTGCTCTCCTGGACTGAAGTTTTAAGAGTTCCGGGAGGAAAGAAAATGTCAAGTTTGGAGTTGAAATATGGCAGAAGAAAGAAATATCAATGCTGATGCATCATGGGTAAAAAATGGGAGTTGCTTTTCAAAAAAAACAAGAAGGGGCCCATGAGTAGCCGGGTTAGGCTCCGGCAACCCCGTGACCCCGAAAGGGATAAAACGGTTTGGAAAATGAATGAATGAATGAATGAATGAATGAATGAATGAATGAATGAACAAGAAGGGGAAATAAAAAAGTAGAGTCATAGTGGCCTTGTGAGGAAATGACAGCAGAGATGAGCTGAGGAACCTGCTTTGCTCCTCAGACGCTCTGCTTCTCTGATGGTCAAACTGCAGACCTGCCTCTCCTGGATGTGTTCGTGGACCAGCTGTCCACCTCCATCCAGTCTGTCAGCAGGAACAAAGCTGCTGCTGTGACTCCAGATTACAGATATTCTGGGCGGGCTTGTCCTCGTCAAGCCGACCGGGCCTCTAATCCACTTCCTGTCAGTGTGTGCGGCCTGAGCCAGATGGGGCAGATGTGGCGGGTGGGGTAGGTGGGGTGGATGTGTGCACATATCTCCTCATGTTCATCACTTAAATCCTCAAGTTCTGTCACGTAGCTTTAAGTTATGCAACTTGCAGCAGCTGCTGGATCCATAAAGTTCAGCTTCTCTGAATCCAGACCTAGAACCTTCTGCTGGTGATCCCGGCCCACTGCAGAGGACCATCAACCTCAATGGAACATCTGTGACTCCTTCAGACCACAGAGGTTTCCCTTCTGGTTGCAAAAGATTTGTGGATTTCTATCATTTCACTTACAGTCCTTTATGTGTGGACTGGTTTTCAGTTTGAGCTTGAAGAACTTCACTGCTTTAGTTCCTTCATGTTCTCCAGGAGTTCTGCTTCTCGCTGAAACTTTCTTCTGCTTCCAGAAAAGGTTCTGTAGAAACTGAGGAGCTGAACCCCAGAACCTCAGCATGATCCTGAATCAGGTCATGTTTAACCAACCACGAAAAAAGTTTAATGAAATATTTTACATCCTTTAGAAATGTTCTAAAATATTTAGAACCAGAAATGAAAATGTCTTCAAACAAAACATACGTAAAGAAAAAGGATGTTTTGCAATGTCACAAATAGAAACTGTTCTTTAAATAAGATCACTTTAAGTAAAACAAAAAATAAAATAAGAAAATAAAAAATCCAGTTTGAATTTAACAAAAAGAACTATTTATTTATTTTAGGATCAGTTAATATAAGTTTAAATGAACTGATGCAGAGTAAAATATTTAGAATAAACTAATATTCTGTTACATTTCAAAACAAACACTATTATGAAATAGCAGTTGTTGAATGAAGAACAGGAAAGAGTTTTTCTAAAACGCTGATTTAATTATTAGGATTATTTATTAATTAAGGATTTAGGATTATATTTGAATTGTTCATTATATATTAGCCAGGATCAAGACATTTGTGAAAACAGCTGAAAATTTAATTCATTTCCAGAAAAAAACGTCTCGTGTTTCAGCTGATTGTTTTTAAAAAGTTCTTTAACTATTTCTTAATTAAGAGTCTGAATAATGCTGACATTTGGAATGATTATGTATTTCATCTGTCATCCATTATCCATCAAACTTCCATCCATTTGTTTGATCATCCATCCATTCATTCATCCAAATATTTTTTCGTTCGTCCTTCTGTTCATTCATTTATTAATTTATTTTTCCATCGATCCATTCATTGATTCATCCATCTATCCCTCCATCCATCTTCTTAACCTGCTGAATTCCTTTTGTGGTCACTTGGTTGCTGGAGCCTATCCCAGTTACGGTTGAGTGTAGGTGGAGTTTACCCTGAACAGTTCGTAATTGATTTTTCAGAGTTTAAATGTTTGCTGTACTTTACATTCTGTCCATACGTCTGAAACCTCCCAGAGAAATTCTTTTTGTAAATGTTTAAAACTGAAACGTGCTTGCTTTATTTGATGCAGAAGAGGACGCCTGTCCTTTTAGCTTTCAGATCATCAACATGGGAGTTCAGTTTGTCTGCAGGAGGGTTAACTTGTCCTAAACCCTCATCAGTTTAGGATCTTCTGTCTTCTGCAGAATTCGTGCAAACAGCTATCTGTGGGAAGAATGTTCTCCTGTTTGACTCTGAGAGGAGACTGATGACCAACGAGCAGATGGCTCATCGGCTTCTCCTCAAACTTAACCTCCAGCTTTGACTTGCATTCACGGTAATGTCGGTTAACGTTAATCAACCAGGACTGTCCTGAAAGACGATTAGGAGGATTAGGATTCTTCATTGCTGCCACCAGAGCTTGATCTCCAGCTAATCCCATTAAAGTGTGTGTGAGTAAAAAACACAGAGAGTTACAGGACTCTCAGTCTGACCTTGAACTTCTCACAAACACACGAGGAGCTGCTCCTCCTGCATGGAGCTGCAGCGGAGCCATTAAACTCCCCGGTTCTGTCTCTCAATAATGCATGATTAATTATCCTTCTCTGAAACTGAGCGCAGGAGGGAAACCAGAGAGGAGCTCAGGAGGTTACCTACTGCTCTGGTCATGCCTGCAGAAACCGTTTACATCCAAATGATTCAAGATGAAACTGTTAAAAAAAAAAACTTTTCTCTGAAAGGATTTAATGGAATCTAACAGTAAGACCAAATGTTAGCTAACATGCAACTATGTGTTTTAAATATCTTAAATAAAATGTTGAAGATGCAGCTTTGGATCATAGGTTCTGTGAAGCTTCTGGATCCAAAATGGTGACCTGCACAAAGGTCATGTTTTCATAGCAACCATCTGAACTAGGATGGCTCTTCATCTAACTAAATTCAGAAATTGTCCTTCAAGCCCTGTTGGCTGCTCACGTGCAAACGGGTTGACCTGGGTCTCCTCAAATAGGTCAGGGTTTGTCTGAGTTTAGTTTCAGAACTGTTAAACCAACGTCTTGAAGAGTTTCCCTTTAAACTAATGACCAAAAACATTATGATCCCAGAGATCTGAAACTGCGACACGTTCTTCTGAAGATTTCGTGAGTTTTATCCAGACTTTTACTGTGAAATGTTCAAACATCTTCAGGACCAATAAGATAAACACCATCTTCCTGTCAACGCACTAAAGAGCAGTGAGAAGCTGTCTCACAAAAATCGGAACTTTTCTCATTTCAAAAAATAAAAACTATTTTTCCAACATTTTCCATCAAATAGTCGAATTTCTGTGGGGAAACTGTTTTAATCCCAAATGAGGAGGTGCTCACATCTGCAGCGAAGTTAAGTATGAAGTCTCAAACCACAGCCGTCATCAGCGTTTTTTAAAGAAAGAAACCTTTCTAAAGTTATCAATCATCTGCAGGATTCCCATTTTTTAGGTGTGGAGAGCAGACGTCAGGCAGCGAGCAGAGTAGCAGAAACCTGGACTGGAGTTTCATCCATGGACTCCCCACAGAAACACATCCGTGATTCCTCCACCTGTCATTATTGCTAATGTGAAAATGGAGGAGAGGAAAGCTGGCGTCAGCGTGGGCGGAACAATGGTGCTTTGTGGTAGCTCGGCTCTGCAGGAATCCGCAGCGGCTGCAGACTGATCCTGTGGTCCATGCCAATAATAAGTACATGCACACACAAACACAAGGTAGGTCTGGGAATTAGCATTTAATAACAGCTGCTGCTGAAGAGCTCCTCTGAGGAAGTCTGCATCAGGACACTTCTGCAGAAGCAGTCAATACAGCTGCAGGAAGGATTTATGACTGTAGATGGAAAATCCAACATCTCTCACACTTTGAGCTGAAATGACAAGAAGATCAGAAGCTTCTACAGAATCAAAAATATAAAAACGAAAGCTCCATCTTTGCTGCAGCCCTCCCAACCCTGTGTAATCTCTTAGCAGTAAAAGGCCTGTTTAAGACAACAGCAGGGGAAGCCTTCAGTTATGCACTGTGCTGAAACTGCAGTGAGTCCGATATCACTACTTTGAAGGTCAGAACTGCCTAGTAACCACATCCGTCTTGGTCTGTCTAAAGCTGATGAACGTGCTTATCAAGTTTCATTTCTTTAGTTTAAAGCCAATTGAAAATTTCCCACAGCAACCTGTGTTCACACACGCCTATTCCATGGTCTTACCTTCATGACAACATGTGGAGATAGAGAGCTGGACTTTGTAAATAAAACTACATGTTTGCAGCGTGTGACCGCCATCACAGAAAGACTTCTCAGGAACATCCGTCTATCTTCAGATGGTTTCCCACAAACAGAAACGTCTGATGCTGCTTTCATCTCACAGGAGTTACTGAAGTTCCTCTAGTCTTTCTTTTGGCAGCGATCTTTTTCAGAATCACACATTTCCTTTAAGTAAAAGGTGTTTTTGTGCAGGAAATTTTGAGAAAAGAGTAAAATCGAAAACTCATCTTGGATGCAGGTCTGTCCAAACTGTCTCTAGTTCTGCTGCAGCCACTCACAGGTCTGCCTTTAGTCAGATCCCCATCCGGTTTTGTTCTATGTCACGTCCACATTGGATGGTTCACTGCTGCTAGTAAGCACATCATTCTCAGAGCAAAGTGTTCTGTTTGGTTGGTAAGGCTCTATGAGATCTTTAATTATGGGGCCATACCATTCAAGGCCTTATAGGTTAGCAGGAGGATTTTGAACTTGATTCTAGATTGAACTGGGAGCCAATGAAGTGAAGGTAACACAGGAGTAATGTGTTCTCTTCTGCTGGTTCCTGCTAACAATCTAGCTGCTGCATTTTGAACAAGCTAAAGACTTTTTAAAGAACTTTTAGGACACGCTGCTAGCAAAGAGTTACAGTAATCCAGCCTAGACGTAATAAATACATGGATGAGTTTTTCAGCATCGCTTCTAGATAACATGTTTCTAATCCTAAATATGTTGTCTGTGATAAAATACAGTTTTACAAGCCTGTGATATGTGAGCCTTAAATGATAAATCCTGGTCAAATAAAACCCCTAGGTTGCTAATTATGGGATTGGAGGCTATATTTACGCCATCCAGGGAGACCATCTGATCATATAGAGCATCTCTCAGTTATTTAGAACCTAGTATGATGACCTGAGTTTTTCTGGGTTTAGGAGGAGGTAATTATTGTCAAAAAGGAATTCTTTTGTTTCCAGAAACTTATTTATTTACAAAGTTGTATGTTGATAGCTCTGCTAAAAAACTAAGCAATTTAGCTTTTTTTTTTTTTTTTTTAGGATTTTTGTATACAAATTAAAGTATTTTTGAGTTCTTGGTATTCTTGTTCTTGGTATTTATTGATTTGGTTAAGTCCAAACTGATGATTAAAACCCTTTTTATTATAAAATAGGTTATTTATTTATGTTTTTTAATTAAACGATGTCGTTGTTAAAATAGGAAAATAAAGTTTTTGCGCATTTCATTGTTTTTTTTTTTTTGCATTTTATTGTTCATAACATGGGCTGCACGGTGGCGCAGTGGTTAGCGCTCCTGCCTCACAGCAAGAAGGTTCCCGGTTCAAGTCCTGGCTGGGGGACCTTTCTGTGTGGAGTTTGCATGTTCTCCCCGTGCATGCGTGGGTTTTCTCCAGGTACTCCGGCTTCCTCCCACCGTCCAAAAACATGCTTCATAGGTTAATTGGTTTCTCTAAATTGTCCCTAGGTGTGGATGTGAGTGTGCATGGGTGTGTGATTGTGGCCCCTGCGACAGACTGGCGACCAGTCCAGGGATGTACCCTGCCTACGCCCATGAGTAGCCGGGTTAGGTTCCAGCAACCCCGTGACCCCGAAAGGGATAAAGCGGATTGGAAAATGAATGAATGTTCATAACATGCATTTTAAAAAATGATTTACTGTCATAATTCTTTCAATTTAATGTTTTTTTTTTGTTGTTATTCACTGTATTTTGACTTTTAAAACTTTCCGTAGAGAGCATTCGTGTAAAATGTTTTAAAAAAAACGTAAACAAACATTTGTGTTCAGGCATCACAGAGGAAGCCTCACAGGAAGTCATCCCCACAGTCGTGCAGGTGAACTGCAGGTAGCGTGTTGATCATCTAAACAAGGGAAAGGCAACTCCAGGCCACAAGGGCCGCATTCTTATATGTTTTCCAACATACATTCTAATGGCCTGGACACACCTGAACCAGGTAATCAGTCATGAGTAGGGTTTGGATATCTGGAAATCATACAGACACTGCAGCCCTCGAGGCCTGGAGTTGTCCATCCCTGATCTAAACCCAGTTTTCCTCCTAAAGTTTTCGGAATCTCTCCAAACAGCCAAACAGCAATGTCACAGTTCCTCTTGTCCTGAGCTCCCTGTAGGTTTCAGCATGGAGCTGCTGATGCAGCTGCAGCACATCGCCTCCTGAAACTCCAGTTTTTCTGCAGCGGAACTCTTTTTTGTGTTCTCCTGCGATTTCCCTCCCTCCTCTCACAGCCATCTTGCATTTCTATCCAAAGGACGTCCATCAGCGAAATATTCCTTCTCTTGTTACTCCAGCAGAACTGTGTCAGCTCTGGTGAGGAGATGAGGCAGCAGGACGGATATTTATATCCCATCAGAAACACCGGCTTGATTGGGTATATTCATATTCACTGCTGCCATGAAGGCATTCACACGGGTCAGACTCTGACACTTTCCCGCCTCAACCCGGTCATCCAACAGCAGAACCAAGAGGTTGAAAAAACACGTTTGCCATTTGGGACATGAGATCTGACATTTGTTAGAAAAATAGCGCTTGAGTGCTACTCAAACGGTGTGAAGAGCAGTAATGTGTAAGAATAGTTGCCATGACGACACTGACATCATTTCTGGCAAACAGAAAGACTCCTGAAAAGGGGATCTGTTTAGATGGGGGCTCTGCAAATGCTTGCATGGGTCTGTACAGATCCAAATATCATCTTAAACCTGCTTTAAGGGGGTCCAGTGTCCAGTGACAGGACAGCACCCCCCACACACATCCAGAATTCATAGATAGGACTGCAGCAGACGGTTGCTGTTGCTCTGAAAACAGGATGAATTTGTTTGAAAGTCCTCTGCAGCTTTGCCCTGAGAGCTCCATGTGAGCACTCCAGCGCAGCTATCAATGCGACAGCTCTGCTGTCTGAGTGGAGGCACAGGAGCTGGCATGCTAAACATAATCCTCCAACATGAAACCAAAAAGCAGGGCAGAGTGGTATTTATAAAGGAGGAGCACAGCTGATCCCCTATTGTGTAACCTTCCAGCTCCTCCAGATGGCTCCATATGAATCATTGCAGGCTGCTGAGCAGCCGGGCCCAAATATGAAGCCGCTCAGGGGCAACGTCGCATGAACGTGCTGGATGCTCCTCACGAAGCTGCACTTCACCTGCGGCCGTGCAGATAAAAGGTGGTGAAGCGTCCTCGTCTGTTTGTCTGAGCGTTGCTGCTTCTTATATTAATAGGATTCCAAGCACTAGTGTGAAAGCAGCTCACGAGTCCACCACCCACCCACCCCCACCTCATAGCCTGCTACAGCATTCGTAAACAACTGAAAGGAGGCGGCGTCCGGCCTCTCAACGCTGCTTCAGACAATCATCTGCTCTGAGTTTGGAGGACTTGAACAGATGTGTGTTTGCAGCTGGAACTTCAAGTAGTCTTAGGTTGCCATCACTACAGAGATGCAGTGAATACTAATGAAGCAGCTGCCCCATGAGGAAGACCGCATTTCAATAACAAAGCCAAAAAAGCTTTATTCCAAACATTCAGGTCAACCAGTGTGCAGCAGCATTATTGAACAGCCCTGCACGCTCAGGACGGCGGGACATCACCGTGTTTTCAGGGTTTCTACACTTTAGAAATAAAACCTGTTTTTTTTACTTATTTCACTGGTCAAGGAACTCGGATCATCTGAAAGAACCTACAGATTTATGTGGGATTTATGTGCACTTAATCATAGCAGTCCATGTTCATGCTCAGCATCACTATGATCAGAGCTACAAGTTGGAGACACAAAGCTGATAGAAATTTTACAAATTCCTGTCATTTTCAGCACAGAGAATGTATTTCATTCACCCTTTACTGTACCTCTAAATGGAGTTGAGAAAATCCTGTCCTGCTCCGGTGGCCTTGGTGCGTCTCCAGGGCTCCCACAGTGTGTTTAGTTAGCAGGAGGGTCATCCATCACCGGCGCTCCTCCATGGAAGGGAGACTCATCTCTCACACACGCCGAGACTCAATCTGGAGACTAGAAGAAGTCTCTGTGTGGATGCAGCCTCCTGCAGGCCTCCACCATCTCCTCCACTTTGTTTATGGAGCAGCGATCTGGTTCTTGGCTTTGATTCATTGCATTTTCCAAACACATGGTGGCAGGACAGACAGGAACTATGTACGTCTGTGTTTCGATGCAAAAGAAAAATACTTTGAAAATTAGCTACAAAAAATAAACTATTGATTGAAATGAGTCATTTGTTAAGTTGCTTGGAATCTGTCAGTCAGAAACTGGGCTGAGCATTTACTGAAGCATGGTTAGCTACAAAACAAGCAGAGCGGTAAGCCCTCGAGGAACAGGGTTGGTGACCCCTGCTTTAGATTAACATCTACACCTGACAGTAATGATGAGAAACCTCTCTGGTGGTGAACCACTCTCTCTTTCTCTCTTTTTCTTTTCCATCCAGTCCAACAAAAAAAATATGTCCAACAAAATCAATATAAATAAAGATTAGCCTCAAATACAAAAGGGGTTTATACAAATATACACTTTGTGTGTCAGAAGATTCAAAACCCCCTGTTGTAACAATAAAATCTGTTCAACACAGGAGGCGTTCAGTTCTGATCTGTCTGCTCAGCTGTTGGACAGGACAAGTTTAAAAACAAAATAAAGAAAAAAAAAAGAAAATGAAAAAAGCAACATTACAATTTAAAGATCAAAATGTAATTCCAGAAACTAAAATGTAAAAAAAAAATTTTTTTAAACAAAAGTAATTTCGAGAAATGAAAATGAATTGTTAAAGGGTAACACAACAGAACAGTTGGAGGCTGAATCCACTCTCAGCCCAGATTTTAAAAATGCCAAAAAAAAAGGGGCAGGACAATGGCAAGAGGACTGAGCGAGAGAGGTGTGGTCTTGATCTGTGATTGACAGGGGCAGAGAGGTTAGCTTGAGGTAACGTTTGCAGGGTCTTCAATAACTGAGTGACACAGAGCAACATGATTCCAGTTTCACCACAGAACTTTCTGTGGAGGTTGAGGATTTTTCTCCTCCACCTTCTCCAGAGGCAGGCGCTCCATGTCCAGAACCTTATTGTTTGAGCCGCTGGCTCAAGACGCTGCCTCAGCAATTCCTGATGGCGAGGCTTCAATACAAGTGTCATGAAGCAAATCATTGATGCCAGCAACAGGGGATACAAACTCTGGCAGGGAATACATATCTTAGCAAAGCACCTGGCAGAGCTGAGGTTTTGCAGGACCGAAGGGGACCTGTGTCTGGTTGGCAAAATCAAGGCTAATGTATTAAGCAAAGAATCCTGAGTGAAATGTTCATTTCAAACCCCATCAACAGGGTAGAATTCCTTGGATTCAATGCAAATTGCACACAACCACTGTTGCCTAACTTCCAAGTCCACTGGAAAGCTGTGCAAACTAGTAGATTCTTGACGACCTAAGGCAATGCACCTACGAGCCATGCTAAAGCTAACACGATAACAACTGACAAATTCAAAGATTGGTGATGCTTTTAAACTGCAGCTGCAGAGCATGATGATGTGAAACTTCTGAAATGACTTACACCAGTTGACCATTCACAAAATTCAACTGTACTACCTTGTTTCTACCTCTAGGGGGCAGCATACAGATGGTGTGAGACTATAATTTCAGGAATTAAACAAGTTTATTTCAAATTGTCAAATATTTGGCAAGGACAATCAGCACTTTCAAAGCCCCATTTGTACAGGTAAACAGCCAAAAAGTTGATTTACTGTTTAGTTACCATCCATCCATTTTCCCAACCTGTTTGGTCTCTTTCGGGGTCACGGGGGTGCTGGAGCCTAACCTGGCCAACTGGGGAGAGGCAGGATACACCCTGGACAAGTTGCCAGTCTGTTGGAAGGCCACATTCACACACCCATACACACTCACACGTAGGGACAATTTAGAGTAACCAATTAACCTGTGAAGCATGTTTTTAGATGGTGGGTTTGTTAGATGCGAAGTTCGAGAATTTAATGACAAAAAGTCACCTGTGACCTCCTGGTGTCCCATCGTGAGGCTATAAGGTCACGTGGCACCAGGAGCATGGTCCCAACACTTCCCGCGAGAACGCAAGGAACCCAAGGGACCAGGATCATCCGGGTTTCAAAGAACCATAGTTACGTAGTTATAGCTTTCGTTTAGTAACTCTTTGAAAAATGAAACAAAATAAGAAACTGGAAAAGATACGTATCATGGAACATAACTGATTGCATGGTAACATTTATTCACTTTTTCAACTTGAAGTTATTAACATTTGATTTTGATTTATGGAAAGTACTTTCGTTTCCCTTTTAATTTTCTTTCGTTTTTTCTTTTTTGATTATGTTTTGTTTTTTTGCTATGCTATTTTGATTTCTTAAATATAATGGTTTTTACTATTAATTGTTTCGCTTTTCTAATTGTCACTGTGATCTTTAAAATGTTTTGCGATGAGTGATTTGCCGGGCCACCATAACTTTGGCTCTTTTAGCCTTCCATAAAATTGGTAAAAACTGAAAAATTCCTTCATTTGATCAGACCTGAGGTTCGGCTGAGTAGTTTACGTAAGAAAGATTTTTCAGCTTAAAAGAACAGATGAAAACACGTTCTACAGGGCCGTCTGATATACGGAGAACGCTAGCTTCCGCTGTCAAACAGAAAAATGTCATTGGCACGAGGGAGAAACACAACCTCAGGCTGGGGTATCCTTCCGCTGTAGACAAAAACTAGATCTATTTTCCCCGGATTGAGACAAGTGAAGCTAAATTTAGTCTCATTCTGAATTATTGCATCAACACTCCAAGCTATAAATAATTTAATTTACTCAAATGTTAGTTCTTTTATCATCACTTGTTTGTTTCTGTGAACAAAAATTGGTCTTTAAGAAAGTTTATAAATCAAAATGTTAACCATTTTTCAATGACTAAGTTGTCTTCCGAAGGATTTATGTTGTATTCGCCCAAAATACTAAGTATAAAGTTGGTTAAACCAGAAGTTCTCTACATTAGCACCTGAAAGGAGAGCCTCTGCGGTGTGAAGTAACCCGCTGTTGATTGACAACTGTCTGAGTCAATCACTACTGGAGAATGAGTGTTTACTAGTGACGTAGAGGCGCTTATCCAATAGAAATGCGTCACTGGGTGTTGACCTCTGTGAGCCGCATCACCACCTTCACGGTGTCCGTGGCGGATGAGTACTATAAAAGCACATCCCCCAAAGTTTTAAAGGGCAGAGTTGTAAAAACTCCCAGGCTGCGGGGAGTCAGCTCCACGAACCCGATCCGGTCCTCCCCCCCCCTCCGCAACGGACAGTCAGCAGGAATAGACACGACACCAGAACGGCATCTGTTTTTTTTTTTATTCATCGTCCTCTGAAATCTTTAGAAGAGAGCGGCGAGAATCCCGGAGCAACGAGACGGAGCGGCGGCGAACCTCAATGTGAGTCAAATTCATCGTCGCCATAACAGTCGGAGCGAGAACCGCCGGACTTCTCCCGATTTGGCGTGTTGGTAGAAGGAGAGCGGAGCTCGGTCCGGATCCGTAACAGTTTAACACCATCCGGTCCGAACCACCGCCGTCTCGCTTCGTTGCCTCCGCCCTCCTCCCGGCAGTGAATGGGTCACCGATAACCGGCGGGGACGAGCTAAACATTAACCGTACAGGGCGTCTGCGGGACGCGCGCGGGGTCTGGCCGTCCGCAGCTTCCGCCGTGGTTCACGGAGAAACGTCCGTCTTCTTGCTCGGTAACGAAGATTATGTAACGCCGTTTCCGAGCGGGGGGAGTGGCGGGGGGCTGGCGCTGACATCCGAGCGCGTGTCGCCGGGGTCCGGTCCGGTCGGTTCTGTCTGCAGCAGCAGATGGACCTCCATTGCCTCTGAACGCTTCTGCTCTCATTCCAGGATCCTGGACCGAACCTGCTGAAGTCGTTGTGCTGAGACCCGCCCGGAGCTTCCTCCTCATCCCTAAAGCAGACATGCAGCTGGAAATCCAAGTCGCCCTGAACTTTATCATCTCCTATTTATACAACAAGCTTCCCAGACGGCGTGTGAACATCTTCGGTGAGGAGCTGGAGAGGCAGCTGAGGAGGAAGTATGAAGGCCACTGGTACCCACAGAAGCCCTACAAAGGCTCCGGGTTCAGGTGCATCCATGTAGGCGAGAAGGTGGACCCGGTGGTGGAGCAGGCTGCCAAGGAGAGCGGCCTGGACATCGAGGATGTCCGGAATAACCTCCCTGAGGACCTCAGCGTGTGGATTGACCCATTCGAGGTGTCCTACCAAATCGGGGAGAAGGGGGCGGTCAAAGTGCTGTATGTGGACGATAACAACGAGAACGGGTCGGAGCTGGACAAGGAGATCAAGAACAGCTTCAACCCAGAGGCCCAGGTCTTTATGCCCATCAGTGACCCGGCCGGGGCCTCGTCCGAGTCCAGCTCCCCCTCCCCGCCCTTCGGACAGTCTGCGGCGGTGAGCCCGTCCTTTATGCCACGCTCCACCCAGCCCTTAACCTTCACCACCGCCACCTTCGCTGCCACCAAGTTCGGCTCCACAAAGATGAAGAGCAGCCGCAGCAGCAGCAGCGGCAGCGGTGGGGGCAGCAGCAGCAGCAGCAGCAGCAAGCCGGCCCGCTCCTCCCCCACCAGCAACCTGGGTCTGAATGTCACCTCCCTCCTGAAGCAGAAAGCCATGTCTTCATCCATGCACTCTCTGTACGGGCCGGGCCAGCAGAAGAGCTCCGCCCTGTCCCCCAACGCCAAGGAGTTTGTGTTCTCCAGCCTGCAGGGTCAGGCAAGCCCCGGCGCCGTCTTCCCGGGGGAGGGCTCCCTGGGCCTGGGGGCGCTGCAGTACAACAATGCCTTCGACATGTTCGCGGCCTACAGCGGCCTGAACGACAAGTCCCTGATGGACGGCCTGGGCCTGGGCAGCGTGCAGTATTCCAACCAGCAGTTCCAGCCTGTCATGGCCAACTGAGCCCCCCCACCCAGCCGCGGGGGCGGCGCCAAGAAGGAAAAACAAAGACACACACAGGTAGACCGGACTGATGTGCATGTGCGTCAGCGCCCCTTTGTGTGTACTGACAGCTTGTGGGACGGCGTCCTGACTTCAACACGCATCATCATTTTTCTTTTTCCTTTTTGCCAACCAAGCACAAGTTTTTTACTTTGACGAAAACGATGAGAAACCCTTTGAGCTTCGAGTTTTGGCCTCTGCAGTATTTTCCAGGCGGCTGGTTTTTATGAATTGGCACTTGGTGGGGTTACTCGCTCTTTTTCTAATGTATAATTTAATTTAGTACAGAGTTTGTAAGATATCAGAGTCTATATTGTTTCTACGACATGGTGTTGCATTTCTATCTTTTTACTACTCCTGGGATGAGTGACGCTGCAGCAGCTTCTCCTTCTGTTCCTTTTTTAAAGATGAAGAACACGGCTCGCTCAGATGTTTCCTCCACGCTGGAATTCAAGTGTAGAAATATTTGCTTTTTCTCAAAGATGAATCGTATTTTCTGTTAGGAAGTTGAAGATTTTTGCTATACTATGGAGAACGTGTAATCTTATGAATATTAATTTTGTACCTACATTGTGCAATACTTGATAAATGAGAAAATGCGGTATAAAGTATTTTGGGTCAGTGTCTTAATGTCAAGAGGGACTGAAATAGTTTATATTGTTAAGTTTGTATTAAATGCTTCTAAATGATATGCTTGTCTTTATTTTTTTTTATTTGAAATTTGCACCCTGATCTTTTTAATAAAATAAACTTCAGCCGAACATGCCGTCTGCAGTGCTTCCCTTCATCAGCTGTGGGCCCAGGTAGAAGCTCGGTCACATGCTTCCTGGTTGAATCTATGGAAATCCACGTGCCGGTGCCGTCTAACTACTGGAACTGTGCAGGAAACGGATAATGTTGAGCTCCAGAACTAGAAGTTCGGGTTCCATGAATGTTGGTGCTTCTCATTACATAAAAAAACGGTTAACAGAAACCAATGTTTGAATTGGAAAAAGTTTGCTGATCGTAAAATATTCACACTCTAATCCAACTGGGCCAGATATTCTGTTCTAAAAGTTGATGCTTGTTTAGTTCTTGGCCACAAAAAGAAAAGTGAAATGTCTCACTGTCTGATTGTTGAAAGCAATTTAGACTCAACAGAATCACACAGGTACATTTAAGTATTCTACAGCCTGGTGCCAGTACCAGTCTGCGGCCCAGCGGTTGGGGACCTCTTCTGATTTTCTGTTGAGTGTTACCTAGTGGTGATTTAAAGAATGGACGGCCAAGTAACTAGGTTTATAAAACCTGAAGGTGCATCCATATTTAAAGTTTGATAGAAACCGCTTCAACCAAGCACAATTTCTTGAAGGAATTGCAAATCTAGTTAGTTTAGGCAAACACTTCAGGTCTAGACCTGTCAAAACCTCACTCAAGTCATGTTGCTATGGAAACGGCTCAATTTAAACGTCATAACTGAAAAAAAAACTTGCATGATGAACATCAAAAGTCTCATGGAATGAACAGGCATCTGTTTTCCCTACAGAGTTGATGCCCAAACACATCAGCCATCTTTCTTAAATCTGTCACCATGGCAACAGATGCTGAGTCCTCAGCTCATTGATAAGAAATGTGGAGGCTCGAGTTTCCATGAAGCTCTCACAGTAACATTAAAAACTGGAAGAACAGGAGTGTTTGTGACATTTCTGCATACAGGCCCTCATCAGGTGAAACTGGTGTAACCATGGCAATGGTGGAGCCATTATTAATTGCAAAACAGTCGTCACGATGGAAAACTGTCAGATTCAAATAGTTTAATTTTAATTTGCCTTAATGCTTCTGTATGACAGTAAGGGCTTCAGCTTTTCCCCAGTGAGGTGACGTATGTCCAGAATTTGATCAAGCTGTTTGTTTAAATAATTCACCACGTGAGGAGGCAGGTGAGGGGGCAGAGCTTCAGTCCAGGGGAACATGAACAAGCTGCTCCACAGCTGTCAGACAGGCTGTCATTGTCCTAGCCGACCCTCCCAGATATTTCCAGATTTTTCAGCTGTTCCTTGTTCTGATGTTTTGAAGTTGCCTTCTGGATTTCTCTGAGCTCACGAGTTCTCAGAGTTCTCTGGAGGACAGCTCCACTGATGAACGGAGGGCAGCTGGATACAGTTTTCAGGCTAGGTGAAGGAGTATGCTGCTTCACTGGCAAGACTTTTGCAGGGTTGCCATGGAAACGTGGTGGAATGGGTAATGTTAGTGATCCAATTTGACCAACCTATGAAGTCTGCTCCAATTTTAGAGTTTCCTCAAATATCAGGAAGCTTTTGAGCTGCAGATTCTTAAAACCCGTGGATGTTTAGATCATAGTGTCAATCTCGTTAAAGCAAAAACTTTATTCTGAAACAGTAATTTCTTTTACTTTTTAGTCAAATCTGATCACCTGAAATACTGCATGGACTCAGCATGTTTGGATTGACAGCTTTCTCACAGCTGGAAGGTTCTGCAGGGTTTTGGTCTCAGTGAGGATAGTCAGAGTTTGATTCTCCGGCGTTCGACCGTGTCGTGGAACGGCGACAGCATCAAATAACTGCCAAACAAAGGGAGGAGCAGAGGGTTAAACGGCAAGGTGTGAGTCACAGTCACACTGAAGATGGAAGAGTGACGTCAAGAGTTTCCATTCATGTCACTCTGAGACTGAAGGAGGTTTCACAGGTTGGACCTGAGGTTAATGTTGAAACACAAACACACACACAGACACACACACTATGTGTGTATGTCTGTGTGTGTTCCTCTCTGGGATAATCAGGTCCACAGATGGTCCGGTGTCCCACCAGCACAGTGGCTCTTGGCGTCTGGAGTGTCGCCGTGCTGTGACTCCATCTTGCTTTCTCCTCGCTGTGAACAGTCCGAACAGGAGCCTCACATTTCCACAGATCCTTCTGCTAAGAACGATTTAGGAGCATTTGAAGATACTTCTCCTTTCATCTGGAATTTAATTTCATTCATTCAAAAGTTATTTACGAAACAGAACAAATAAAAAAAGTTGTTAAATATTTGTGAGTAAACACAGAAGGTTTAAAGATGTTTATATACAGCAGAGAAATAGTCTGACCATGATGGAAAGCAGCTATCAGGTGGACCAATCAGAGGGTACAGCGCTGACATCAAAAGAGGTCAGGGGAGGTTAGGACCGTCACAACCAGTCGAAAAGAAAACGTTTGGCTGGTGTTGGTGCTTTTCCATGAAGCTGTCGTATCTGTTTTAGCAGTGAAGCTCATGGACACAATGAGGATGATGACCCCAATATTAGTTAACACCCCAGAGGTCAGCCGTTTCTGTCCAACAGCTGATTTCCTCACAAACCACCTTTCATCCAATTCTCGGTCGGGTCGTTTCATCAGGTCGTCAGTTTCGTTTTGTTCCTCATGCAAGGAACTTCTTCAGTCAGAGCAGAACTTTTATTTATTTAGTAAGTCATCAAAGCCTCTCATATTTGAGTTGTATTAGTATTGTGTCCTTCAGATAGTCAGATGATAGAAACCTTCCAGGTTTCTGGTCCAGGAGGAACCTCAGAGACATTTGGTTCTTTGGCGCCATTGGGTTTTGACCTTCAGTGCGTTCCGTCTGAGCGGCTCCTGTCAGTGGGAGGGAAGCACCTGTTCCTCAGCTCTACAAAGCGGCGTGCACAATGCTGCAGTGACATTTGAGAGGCTCGTGGAGCAGAGACACGGCCACGTGAACCTGCAGTTCAGGAAGGAGTTCAGCGTTCAGCTGGAAGAGCGGACGAGCAGAGAGAGGATAAAAGAGCTGCATCCAGCCTGTAAGTCAGGGATCAACCTGCAGCTGCGGCTGTAATGAAAACAGGCGGCGGTGTTGGGCCTCTGTCAGCTGCTGCTTTCAACTGCTGCCATCTCATTTCAGAGGGGATCATCCCTCAGACTCAGAGAAACGCCACATCTCTGCTACATGCAGACATAATCAATTTTTCATCAGGCTCCATAAGCTTCCCAGGAGGAGCGCCGCCCTCCCCACTCCGCCTCTGTTTGTTTTGGTTTGAAGCTGAAGGTTACAGCGCTGAAAGGGTGGAGCGCATCAATAGAGTTAAAAATAGACTGCAGCGTTTCTGCATCATCGCAGGAGAATCCTCAGCACCCCCCTCCTCTGCAGGGACTTCTCTTATGCTAATGCTGCAGGTCTTTCCGCTCGCACCTGCATCACCAGCAGGTGTGAAGCCACGCCCACAGCTAGGGAATATGCGAGGAACGCAGCCTGTCCACGTCACGTTCAGAAAGACGAGAAAAGAAGAGAGACAAAGAAAACAGCAAAGTTCTCTACGGAGCGCCAGAAGGGACAAAAAGGAATGAAACCATGACTGAGCAAAAATAAATTATAATAAAATTATTAGTTAGTTATTTAGAATTTAAGAAATGTTTAAAGCAGGCTGTTAATGTTTGACTTTTCCACTAAAAGTTTAAGGTTTTGGGAACTATAATCATTTACAATTTAAGGAAAACAACAAAACATTTTTATTACATATTATCAAACCTAAACTTTAGAAATTATTATTATTCACATCTAAAAATATTTATTAATGTTGTTTATGACTCTCTGAAAGTTTTTTGCGTACAAGAAACATTAATTTCTATTAATTTACTATTTTTTCCGCCTAAAGTTAATTTATTTTTTGGAAATGTTTTTCCCAGAAAGAAATATTCTTTAAAAGCTGTAGTAAACATTTTAGATAAATTCAAGTTTCTAAATATCACATGAATATGTTCTTTTTTTCACTTTGAAGTCTTAATACAACATGGACAAACGATGTAACCATGACAACATGTTTCCCTCTGTTTTCAAAACATCTATAACCCTTATCAGATAAAATCAGGCCTCTATGAAGATGTTTGCTGGAAATCGGAGGTCGTAATCTTCATAAGTGATCAACCAAAAACAGGAAGTGAGGCTCTGTTTGTGAGGAAAGACTTCAGTCCTGAGTTTGACGGTTGAGTTCTTAGTTTCAGCATGAACATGTCAGGACATGTTTGAGTCAGCGGTGAGCTCCACTCTGCAGAATTCATCAGGGAAACCTCAGAGAAACTCTGACGTGTTCTGAACTTCATTTTAGAAAAGCTGACAGATCTTAACAGGATGTGTTCCTCTTTTTGGGGGGGTCATTGAGCAGCCGTCTGCCTCACAGCCTCCACAGTCAATGCTGCCCACTTTTGATAGTTTTGCTCCAAAACATTAAAAAAAAAAAAAGCTGAAACTTTGGTTCCGGAGTCTCAACGACGCCTCAAACAGGCTGAACCCAGAATGAAAAAAAAAGATCTCAGCAGGACTTAGAGAAGCTGTCCTCAAGACTGCCGCAGGAGAAACACTACTGGTGGGTGTTTCAAAAACTGGAAGCTTTTATATCAGTTTAACAGTTTTTCCTGTAAACTGTAAATGTGACACCCCCCGAAAAACAACATCAGAAACCCAGAAACTGAGCCGGTCCCACCTCGACAACACAAATCTAAGGATTTATGGAAAACAAGCTCAGTGACCTCTGACCTCTGAGAAGGTCATCTGATGTTTCACCAAAGCCACATTTCAGGCCCCTGTACCGTTTTTGGAGATGGAAGAGAACATCTAACCTTCAAATGGACATGCAAAAAAATTATCTTTGGAAATGAAGGGAAAGTCATGAATTTGATGAGTCATGTTTTTCTGGTCACGTTTCTTCAGCTAAGTGAAACAGACTCCAGAAACTTCTGTCGACGTCTTACTCGTCTTCTGCTCATTCTCTCCTTCCCAGCTCCTCTGAACCTCATCCGTCTCTCCAGGCTCTGGAAGTTTCTCTGTTTGATGTTTCCGTCTGTGTAATTTAATCTGAGAGAATCCCTGCAGCTTTCTGCCATTAGAAACCTCTGCACTAAGAATAGAAACCAGTCTCTTCTGTAATCTGCACCTCTGTGTGTGAGTTTGTAGCTGCTGTGTGAGTGTCTATGTGTAACATGTTAGTGTGTAGCTGCCGAAGGCAAACTAATTCTTGGTATAACCTAAATTGTTGAATGTGAAACTTTTTAAATATTGTCAATCTCACAATTTTTTTTTTTCGTTTTTTAGCACAATCTTCTCCTGAATCAAAGACCTTGGTGCAATAGTAGTCTGACTTTTAAAAAGCCAAAAGCAGAGAAATTCATAATTTCTTTATCTTCTTTATTTTTTCCACTTAAATTGTTTTACAGACATTGTAACAAAGACGTTTTATTGTTCTAAAGATTATGAAAACAAACCTTCAGCCCAAACTTCTTTTTCATCACGATTGCATGTATTCATCGTCAGTATCATGCTAATGTTAATGATCTCTGTTCTGCAGGGGTTCACCTGCTGTTCCTGTCTGTTCCCATACCTGTGGTTCTGCTTTTGAACAGATCAGGTGATTTTCTCAGATCAGTCTGTCATTTTTCCATCTGCTTCACTGTTTTATTTAAAGATGAGTCAGTGTGGCCCGTTACACAGGCCCCGCCCACTCCCTAAATATTTCACTGTCTCAGATTGAAAATAGCCTCCTGATGCGCTACATGATATTCAGAGAAAGGTCAAGGTGGAATAAAAAAGATTCACATCTTTGCTGCTTTCAGGGCTCCTCAGGAGCTAGGGCTGCTGAGAAATCTGTCTGCAGAAAAGCATCCACCTCAGATCATTGCCCTGCAGGTCGATACGCTTCATTCCAGCACTTGTGCCCTGAGATTCTCCAGAATATCGACCTGTTTGATTTCTGTCTTTCACACAAGGATCTGTGGATTTGCAAAGAAAAACATGAACAAACAAGACTTTAACTCTGTTCAGTTCACAGAACATCTTCTTTACATTCAACACCTCTGTCTGCAGTGATGGAGACTCTTACTTTTAAGTTTTTTTGGAGACTTGGACATAGGACTTGTGTTCAGTGTCGGTATCTTTATCTGGTCAACAAATTAAAGCTCTTTTATACAAATCTTTAGGATTTAGAACCCCCTCTTTCTGTTTCCACAAGTTGTTGACACTTGGAAACACTAAAATGTTCATTTTAACTGTAAGTTTTAGGACTTCAAACTGATTTGTGAGCAACTATGCCTTAATTTGCTTTAAAAATGGCCATTTAAATGGTCACCAAGGAGTTCATTTGTTTTATACTTTATCCAATCAAAGCAGAAGCAAAGAAGAAAAGAAAATCCTCTCTTTATCTTTGTTTTCATCAGCCTGTTTTAGCTCTGTTTGAAAAAAAGGGTTTTCCAGTCTAAAAAATGGTGCGATGTTTCCTGTAGCCTCAATGGGTTTGAACAAGCCTCAGGTAAAAACACACTGTCTGTAGAAAACGAGATGAAATATTTTCAACAATGGTTTAAGTTGAAAAAACATGTTTGAGACTAAACTGATTTTATATTTTTGGACAGTATTCATGTCTTTGTTATGGTACAACCGAGGTTAAGGCGGCTGTTGTCAATGTTTACATTTTTGTATAAATATAGTAGGGGTGTAGCAATTTATTTTTACAACGATCCGATTCACTTTCCATCCGATTCGATCCGATTCACTGACCTAAAATGGATCCAGGACATCTTTATCCAAAACTTCAACCAGCGTGACTCAGAGATAAATATCTGGTACTGAACGGTGCAGGTTTTCCAGATTCCTTGTTTTTCTTGCAAGATAATCAAGTGTAAATTAAACATGTGTACAAATAAACAAGTAACAAGAATTATTGACATTTACATTCACAATTTAGTTTGATTAAGTTCAGCCCACAGTAGATTTTCCACATCAAAATATTCTAAACAGAACATTATTAGAACATTCTACCACACTGTATGGTCACATGTCTTTGCTAAATCCAAAGTGATCATTTTTTACTGCATCACATTGTTGTGATGGACCTTGCTCGTTTTTACCTTACATTAAATAAATCTACCATGTCTCCTCAGTTAAAGTGTGACATCAAACCAAAAATATTAAAAAATTTACAGACTTCTTGTTTCAGGTCAGTCATAATCGATTTTTGGATTATTTTATTCTGGATCTGTTCACTTAACTCTGTTTTACAGAGATTATCTGCCTCGATTCAACAGGAAGTTAAATCAATTTGTGTTTGTCTTTGCAGTTTCATTTGTTTTTACTTTTTTCCCCACATTTTACAATGCAAAACAATTAATTGTTGTAGTTATTATATTTGACTGTGTTTTCTTTTGCCACAGGGGCAACAAGCCCTCAAAGCTGGTGCACGTTTCTCCCTCATTCTGCCACAGACACAGAAAAACGTTGCAGATTGGGAGATGTTTGCATGGACCTGTTTAAGAAAAGTTTCTATCAAAGCTTGAACACCTGCTGCATCAAAGCTGGTACCGGAGTCCGGCCCACAGAGTCTGGGTCCAAAGGAACCATTTGGTGAGGAGCATCATCTGCGTTTGCAGGAATCTGTGTTGTTTCTGAGGGTGGTTTGAAGCACGTGAAGGTGACAGAGGTGGATCAAAGACCTACTCCAGTGGAGTCCAGGTGATGAAGGTCCAATCACGTGTGACAATAGAAATCATTTTCTTCTGGGTTGGAAGTTCTCTGAACATCTTATTTTTGATGCTTTGCTCATTTTTCCTAAACATTACTGTTCAAAGTTATGTTTTCTTGTGAAAACTTTCCTCAGTGTGAGGGCTTTGTCCAGATACTCTCTGTTCCTCCAAAAAGCAATATCTCATCCACCTGCAGCAGAACCAGGAGTATCGGGCGATAAGACGGTCTTCCGTCACACTCAGCGAACGTGAAGTCTGTGATTATTGTTCTGCAGGCTCCGTCCGTCCACGGCGAGCTGCAGGGATGCGCTGGAGTTGCATAACAACTTAAATATCACTTTCACGCGACAGCAGAATTTGATCTGATTGGACATGCAGCTGTGCTGGGTGCAGATCTGCAGCTCTGCTGTTAGGATCCTCATTACAGGATCTACTCTTTCATCCTTTAGTTCAAAGCAGCGAGGAGACATGCGCCCGCATTTTAAGGAGGAAGAAGAGAAGAGGAGGAGGATGGGGAGGAACACGGAAACTCTGTGGAGGTTAACAGGGGGCGGGGCCAGACAGAGAAAAGTGCATAGCTTGACTTAGAAGACAAAATGTTATGTAACTGTTGTGAAGCGACTGTGTTTAAACTGTGATGTGACGTTTTCTCTTGTTTAAGGAAGGACGAAGGTCTGAGTCAAAAACTGTGACCTCCGTCTGACAGCGACCTTCTCCTGCTGCTCATGTGCACAAATGAATCAGACGCCTCTGAGGCAGGAAGAGCTGCAGCCGAGGAGAAGGTCACTCCTGCTGGGATTCTGTCAAAAGCTGCTTCATCAACTCAAGGACCTGAGGTTCAAACCTGTGAGATGAAAGATGGCGTCACCTGAAGATGATGATGACACCCGTCTGGTGTTTCATGTTGTTAAAGTGGAGTTTTCACCGTCAATGTTCTGTAAAACGGCAATCATGATCACTTGTTGTGGATCAATCTCTTTCCTTATCTGTTTCCCCGGGGGCGGCCGTGGTGCAGTGGAAAGGGCAGTCGGCCTCTGATCGAAGGATTGCAGGTTTGATTCCCGCCTTGTCCGCTCATGTGTCGAAGTGTCCTTGGGCAAGACACTGAACCCCACGTTGATGGAAGGTTGGCGCCAGTGTTCGGCAGCGGAGCCACCATCAGTGTGTAAATGTGTGTGTGAATGGGACCGTGACTGTAAAGCGCTTTGAAGGTAGAAAAGCACTATATAAGTAAACGCCATTTAAGAAAACTGATTTGAAACTCAATCATTCTAAAAAAAAAAAACAGACAGAAGAAAACAAACAAACAGTTGTTTCTATCCTGACATCATCAGTCACTGTGGCATCAGATATTCACATTTCATTAACTGTTGCATCCATCCATCCCTTAAGCCCTTTTGGCGTCACATAGTTGCTGGAGCCTCTCCCGGTTATCATTGGGCAAAGGCGGGATTTATCCTGGGTGGTTCATTGGTTAATCGGAATTAAAATTCTTCTACATTTTGTCACCAAGCTTAAATTTGTTTCTGAAGGTCATTTTAATGCTTTCGTCTTCTGTAATCAATGGTTTTCTTTAGCCGCCTGGCAGCCATTTCTCTGATGGCGCTCCAAAGTCTTGTGCAGGTAAATCCACAGAAATTCCCACTTTTTCTGATGCCTCTCAGGGGTCTGACATTTTAATAACAAATAACACATTCTGAGCTTTGTTTAAGCCTGGTTTCTTCTCGGATGATTATGTCTAAGTTGTGTTTCTCAACCCCACCCCCCCACCCCCCGGTGTTGATGTTTCAACTGCTCTTGAATAAAAGAAGAAATGGACCAGCCATTGACTGTATAATATAACTGGACAGAGTGGCTACAATGTCACCCAGCTTTCTATGAAGTTGTGAGGCTCTTTTGGTTTTCCCAGTTTTGTGTTCTTTAACAAATATTATCAATATTTATAATCAGTTTTTTATCTTTTCTAATTTTTGTTGGAACCTGATGGGGGCGTGACATGTAGGTTCTACACATTTGTCAGGTAAAGCATTTTAGATGTAGTTTTGGTCAAAATAATCATTCTATGTTTGTGTATCAGCATTTTGCAGACCTTCAATTACTTACTACCATTTGCTGCCTTTATGAAGGTTTCTTGTCTAAAGCTTTTTATGTTTTTGCTTTTTAACTCAAGTTTTTACTTCATCACCAACCTTAAGACTGAATTTTCCACTTCTTTTCTTTTCTAAGCTTTGTCTCTTCTTCAACCATAAATATGATTTTTTTTCCAACTGTCTCATGTAAAAACACGCTGTCTGTGAAAAAAGAGAAGAAATATTTTCAACAATGGTTTAAGTTGAAAAAACATGTAGATGTAGAACTTTTTACACTATTCAGCAAATATTTTAGCAGTAATTAGTTTTATTTTGAAAAATGAGGAGATTGAGAAACTCACTTAAAGTTAATCTCTTAAGAAAAAGAAACAGAAACTGTTTCTGATGAGGAGAACTATTCTGTCTGCTGAGGAAGACGATTAAGTTAAACCTGCTGAAGATGATATCTCAGCTTCCTCATAACAGAAAGATTCTATCTGAGTTTATGAGCAGGAACATCTTTATTGTTACGAAAATATCTGGAATTCACCAAGACTTCCAGACTGAAGCACACAGCTAGCCTGACAATAAGTCTGTCCAAAGAGGAATGTTTTAAGCCTAACTTTGAATGTAGAAACTGTGTCAGCCTCTCTTACATGAGCTGGGAGCTTATTCCATAAAACAGGAGCTTGGTGGCTAAAGGCTCTACCTCCAACTGTGCTTTTAGAGATTCTAGGAACCACAAGCAGTCCATCACTTTGTGAGCAAAGTGTTCTGTTTGGTTGGCAAGGCAATATGAGATCTTTAATGTATGATGGGGCCATACCATTGAAGGCCTTATAGGTTAGCAGGAGGATTTTGAACTTGATTCTAGATTGAACTGGGAGCCAGTGAAGTGAAGCTAACACAGGAGTAATATGTTCTCTTCTGCTGGTTCCTGCTAACAATCTAGCTGCAGCATTTTGAACAAGCTGAAGACTTTTTAGAGAACTTTTAGGACACGCTGTTAGCAAAGAGTTACAGTAATCCAGCCTAGACATAATAAATACACGGATGAGTTTTCCAGCATCGCTTCTTTATAATTCTGATCTTAGATATATTTTGTAGGTGAAAGAATGTGGTTTTAGAAGCCTGTGATATGTGAGCTTAATGGTTTTTTCTGCTCCAGAAAAGAGCAACTGGAGAGATAAACATGAACGTTCACAAACATGAATGTTTACAAACAGGAATGTTTATCAGAAGCAGCAAATGGCTTTTATGAAGACAAACGATTGAATTCAATCTGCCTGTCTCAGCAAAGTGACTGTGTTAGATATTATTGGATGTTCTTCATGGTTTTATGGGATGTCAAAATTAACGAGCCGTCAGCTGTGGGATGAGATGCTGGGCGTGTGCGCGTCTGCCTGAGAGCGTGCATGAGTCATTGGCAGTGGGCGTGTGCAGAGCTGCTTCCCTGTATGTTAAGCCGCCGCCGCAGGCTGTGGGGTCAGCATGTACCGAATCAGGAAAGGGCAGCGGCGATGGGAGGATGATCTGTTTCTTGGTCAACTGTTTGTTGCCTGCTGCTGCCTAAAGTGAAGGATGCTGGGAAGATGAGGGAGGAGTCCTGCTGATCATGGTACCAGCAGGTCCATCAGTGCACCTCAGATGAATTCTGGCAAATTGTTTGGCTCCTCAAACTCCACGGAGATCCTATTTCTTTGCCTCCACTCCAAAGGCACCTCTGGTTCAGGAGGAACAGGGCAGTTCTGGTCTGGTCGTGTAACAGCAAATCGCTTCTCCACTTCATTTCGCTGACACACGTGTCCTTCATCGGTCACCCTTTATCACGTCACTGTCCTGCTGATGAGCTCAACGGTTTTGTTTTCACTCCTGCTGCTGTTTGTGGTTGTTGTCAGGGAGGTTCTAGTCTCTAACGCAGGAATGAGACGTTTCCACATTCCAGAGGCTGCTTCCTGACACCGGCTCACCGCGCCACACCGGTCCGGCTCGCCTCAGAAAAGCATCTACTGAGTCATTTTAACCTTTCTGATCAAATGGAGATTTCAAAAACAAAAGCAATGTTTTTGCTGGAGGGGACAGGAGGAACTGCAGCTTCAGTCGCTGACATTTGTGCTGTTCAGCCTCACATAGCTGCAATTGGAGGAAGCAACCTTTTTGAGAACCATACTGGAACATTTAAAATTATCAAATTGGATCATAAAAATTAGCTTTTCAGGCAAATGTTTAGTCTCTTAGCACGAATGTGGCCTCAGCTAATTATTTATGGGAAAAGTGATGAGACTGAAGCTGGTCCAGCAATGAGGAACGAATCCTGATGAAAATGTTCCCGTCCAGAATTGTTCCCACTTCAGATCCAAAGAAGAGAGAAAAGTCAAAACGAGTTTGTGAGATTTGTGGAAACAAAACAAGAACCTGACATTTAAAACGATCAAATCTGGCTCAAATTCTCCGGATGCTCCTGAGACATTTCTTTGGTAGTAGCTCATTAGAAATGATTTTTGAATTCCAGAGAGCCACAGTGAGGTTCTTCATCCAAACCTGGAGAACTGGAGAAACTTAAAGAGCAAATAATCCACATGACTCTAGAACCACATGTCTGTATGGTGTTTGTTGCTGCAACTATTGTTGTTATTATTTTTACTATTCACTGTATGAGCCATGTTGAATGCACTTTACTATTGACGTGTTTAAAACAAATTTTAACAAAAAATAATTAATAACAACAACGAGGATTCATCTAGGAGACCATCAAAGAGGCAGGAGTATCGTTCTGGAAAGTTAGCGTTCTTTTACATTAGAATAAACACGGACTTAAAGAGAAAGAATATCGGAGCAACAGTCAGACACGGCGGTGGGAGAGTGATGAAGCGGGGCTGCTATACAGATTAGTTACCCTTACAGGTTGTTTCAGTTGATAGATCCATTGATTCCGTTTTTCTACCTGAAACTGCTAGAGGGAACGTTCTTGAAGAGGATGAAAAACCAAAAGTTTCAGGTTCCTGCAATCAAATGAAGCGTCAAGAACCAGTCAAGGTTAGGATACAATAACTGTAAACCTGAGAGCAAACATTTGTTCTAAACTGTTTCCTCACAAGCAGGAAGAACGTCTAAAAGTGTCAAACTTTCATCGTGGTTGTCATATCTTTATGGAAGTTTTCTAAATCTGAAGGTGGAGGATAGAAAAGGGAATAAAACATCAGAAGAGTTTTTGACAGTAAACAAAATGTATTATTTTATGTGTTTATGTGTTTTATGTGTGAAATGAATCGGCTGCTGAGACGCATCGCGGGGATAAAACATCAGAGCAGCCGGCTTGTTTCCATCCTTTAACTGTGACGGCTGCTGCTTTTTCATTGAATTCATGCAATCATAGACCAACCAAATGGCCTCCATGTTGACTCCAAACCACCTGGTGTCAGTGTGATGAGGTGCGGCCTCTCCTCACCTGTGCTCTCTTCACTTTCTGAACTTCTTTTTGATTCAAAATCAGTCAACTGAAACTGAAGTGATTTTTGTCATCAGATTTTGCTGGAGTCAAAGTTTCTGCTTAGAACTTTATTTAGTGTTGGGTTCCTTCACTCTTTGCGGGATTTCTGATCATCTCTCAGCTTTGCTCCAAGAACCTACCTGACCGTGTTCTCCAAGAACATCGGCGTCAAAGGTCAGACTGCCCCCAAACTGAGGCTGCTGAGCTTCCAGCTTGCTGTCAGTCAGGATGTATGAAAGCATTAGCCTAATAAATAAACAGTGACTGAAGTGGATTGCTTGGCTGGTCATCAGAGAGATGTCTTTGCAGCAGAAGGTCAGAGGTCGCACTGTAATAACCGCAGCATCCATCATGGCTGATGAATCCTGTCAAAGTGACTTTGCTGCAGCAGATGATGTAAATAAATATTATAGCGTCGATGCTTGTGTGTCAAAGTCTTCGAGAGGAACAAAGCTGCAGTCAGAACTGACGCGTGCAGCCAGGAGAACCAGTAAACTGATCCTGTTGTTCTAGAGGATGTGGAGGAGGAAGCGGCCTGTTGACGGTGGGACATGCTGTGCCGCTGTCGTACCGTGACTGACAGCCGGTTTCAGGTGAACGCGACAGAAACTGGAGAGGATTCGGTCTGTGGGGGCCGGCTCGCGGGCTCAGGTACGTTCTGTCAGTCTTTCCATTCACACCTCACTATCCTTCAAAGGCCTGAGCTGCAACCAGATCTCCACCTGAACCAGGGACTCCAAGTTCTGAGAGGTGCAGCTCCTCTTCCACGAAAAGAACAAACGCACCAATTAGCTTCAGAGAAACCGAAGAGTCCATTCAAGTACTTCAATGAGATGCTAAAAGATTTTTATCAAGAGGATGCTCCAGCTTAATGTCCTGGCCCAAAGACACTACAGAGTGCTAGTTCTTCATCCTGCAACCATCTAGTGATGCTGCAAAGAGAAATGCTGCAGAAGTTTGCAGAGAATGTCATCAGTTGTTCAGATCAGTGCTGCCCACAGAAACATTCTCACACAGCGAAAGCAGCATGAAAGACAGAATCATCTGAAGTTTTTGTTTGTTTATCGGAATAAAAACAAGTCAACAAAACAGAAGCTGAAAACAGGCTGAACCATGAAGTTCATCCTGCAGCTGAGCATCATGCATGCAGCAGAATCTCATGGATACAGTAGTCAGTGTTCAGCTCCAAACTACAAAGTAAATGACTTTGCTGAGGGCAGAGAAGGGGCAGCCAGAGGTGTTGTGTGTTTCTGTGTGTGTGTGGGGGGGGGGGTCAGCTCATTCTGCTGAAGGTGCAGGACATCAGCAGACTCTAAAAACCCTCCACTGTGGAGCTTTTGGCTTTTATCAGTGATGATCCTCCACACATGTTTGCTGTTCAGACACAGAAGCCCCGCCCCAAACAAGAAAGAAAAGCACAAAGTATTTTAAAGGTTCGAGGTTTGTATGAACATTAATGTGATGAGGTTTAGATCTGCATGACGTTTTCAGAAATCTGAGCTTCTATTTCCAGGCTCACATTTTTCTCAGAGCAAACGCTGGAGCTGCTGTTCAATCATGAATGAGGAGAGCTGCACGTTCTTCCAGAACAGGATCCCAATCAGAACATCGCCACCTTCATCTGCCAGCTTGCATGAAGTTCACAGGACTCTAGTATTTCAGAATCTGTTGGTGAAATATAATATTCAAAATCTGTTTACACGATCGCAGAATCTGATCAATTAAAGATGTCTGCCTTTTTCTGCTCTAAGAAGAAGATTTTTTCTGCAGCTTCATCGTCATCATCTTCACATGTCAGGTCACAGTTTGGGTCCATAAAGTATGCTGAAGGTTTTCTGGGTTTTCTCTTGTTTTTTTGTCATAGCCGGTCATATTATCTTCATTTAAACTTTGGTGAGTTCTCCAAACCCTCCTGAGGAGTTCCTTCAGTCGTGATCAGCTCTTCACTTCTCCGCCTCCATTTTGCTGCTTCACTCAGCTCAAACATCCATCACATCTCAACGTGACCTTTGACCATGAACTTTGGGCAGCTTTTTGAAGCTGTCAGCCTGTTTTGTATCTGTTCTTGAGGTGTTTGGTGCTTTAGGTCTGGAGACTGAGGTGATCTGAAGCACGTCTGTATTTCAGTGATGACAGCGGGACAGACGCTGCTGGGAAAATAAGAGTGTTTGGTTTGAGGCAGGGACACAAATGTGTTCTTATGTTTGATTGACGATGATGGATTCATAGAACTGGTGGGATTCAAAGACAGCTGGAAGGTTCTCCTGTATATCTTGAGGGTGGAGCTTCTTTATGAATCGTCATAGAACTTCATAAAGCACAGATGTTAGAAAATCCCCTCCAAGTTGGGTATTAAAGGTGCAATAATGTAAGGATTGAGAGTCGCTGTATTTTCATGTTAAAGAAAACAAAGATGTTCCATCAGAATGTGCTTCAGATCTTTGACTCCATCCTGGTTTTCATGAAGCTCTGTTGGTTTTTCTCACAGGAATCTTCTCTGAAGCTCCTGTAAGCAGCAAATGAAGATGTTGGAACTTCTCACACTAAAGCCAATCAATGGAGATGGAGGTAAAAATGTTTAATATCTTCATAAAGTCTGGATCATAATCTGCCTGCTAAAGAAAGAAAAAAGCACAAAAATAGAGCTTTGGGCAAATAATCTCAGAAAAAAGTTTTTAAAAAGAACATTTAAAATTATTCAATGCAATAAAATATGTAAAGTTCAGGAAAAAGCTTATAAAGAATAAAAAAAATGACAATAAAGAGAAGCAAAAATAAACTGACTGATGTCAACTGATTTAATATTCCAAACACAAACTAACTTCTCAAAGTTGATCCAGTTTGTGTGATTGAAATGAAACAAATAAATCATCAGTCCCATCAGTCTAGGTGTGTGAAATAATTTGTTCTTGGCATTTGGCCCATTCCCTAAGGGAACACTGAGCTGTAGTCACAGCTGCACTGAGGAGCCATTTGGTGGTTAAACCCTCCAATCCAACCCCTTAATGCTGCATGTCAAAGAATGCATAACTTAAAATAAAAATTTGATCCATAAATCAGCCAATCAAATCAGATTATTTCTTGCTAGTGGAAATAAAACATTTGTGTCTCATGTTTCTGTAGAACATCTGATGAACTTCATAGCTTCATCAGCCAATTCACTACAGATGTGAGATTACTGACAGTAGAGAGACGCCTGCAGAGCTTCAGGCTACAAACATGCAGGCCCACGCCGCGCACAGGACTGTGACGCGTGTGCACGTCACAGTCCGCAGAGCTAATTCTGTCCTACTGCGGTGGGTGTAAGATAAGAGGGATGCAGGTCTGAAGCTCACACAAAGATGTTCCACACTTAAGCTGAAGCTGAGGCTGATACTGAAATTGAAACTGGGGCTAAAACTAAAGCTGAAACTGAGGCTAAAGATGAAATTGAAGCTATGGGTCAAACTTAAAATGAGGTTGAAACAAAAGCTGAGGTTGAATCTTAGGCAAAAATTAAAGCTGAGGTTGAGGTTGAGGCTGATGCTGATGCTGAAGCTGATGCTGAAGCTGATGCTGAAGCTTGAAGCTGATGCTGAAGCTGAAGCTGATGTTGATGCTGAAACTGAAGCTGGTGCTGAAGCTGATGCTGATGCTGATGCTGAAGCTGATGCTGAAGCTGAAGCTGAAGCTGATGCTGATACTGAAGCTGAAGCTGAAGCTGGTGCTGAAGC
>BSAI01000012.1:22035077-22061126 GCA_036245035.1 Adrianichthys oophorus | reverse complement strand
CACAGCCACCCCATGCTGTTTACATGACTGTGGATAAATCAGAGGAAAATGTTCCACTGTACCACTGGACTGGCAGGCGGGGTGATGGTTCCCCTTTTCAAGAAGAGGGACCAGAGGGTGTGTTCCAATTACCGGGGAATCACACTCCTCAGCCTCTCTGGGAAAGTCTATGCCAGAGTACTGGAAAGGAGAGTCCTGTCGATAGTCGAGGCTCAGATCCAGGAACAACATGCAGTTTCCGTCCTGGCTGTGGAACTGTGTATCAACTCTACACCCTTTTTAGGGTGCTGGAGGGTTCGTGGGAGTTCGCTCATCCTATCTATATGTGTTTTGTGGTTTTGGAGAAGGCGTTCAACCGCTTCCCCCGTGGTGCCCTGTGGAGAGTGCTCTAGGAGTTATGGGGTCCAGGGAGCCTGAAGGTGCATTCACACCAAACGCACGGCAGAGGCAGCCAGTTTCAATGTGAAGTCAATAGTTTAGATGCGAATAGAGGAGTACACAGACCCTCCTTCTCAGGAGGACCAAAGTTTTTAGGCTTTTTCAGGCTGTTGGACCAGAACAGTAAAAGCTTCCTCTGTGAGATGAAATGATGCAGGGATTCAGCATTTGGAGTCATCTCCTCCTCTGCTCTTCACTGTCTGTGTGAAGCGGACAGGGTGGTAGAGCTGCCCCCAGGGTGGGCACAGCGAGCAGAAGCAGGTTACCAGGGTTTTGGCGCCACACAGTTTTCTCCATGAATTTCCAGAAACCTGCATCCATGCCTTCAGGAAGTGAGTGTTCTCTCGTGCAGAGCTGCAGTCTCGTTTGTGATGCTCGTTTGCACCACATGCACCACCCCCAGGACAGATATGCCGGCCTGACCGTTGATTGCTGTTTTTAGCAGCTGCTAAAAATAGCATCTCCCTCAGAGGATAATAGAGTTGCATAAACAGCATGTCAGCATTGTTCCTCTCATAGTAACAAGTGATGCTGACGGCACTGAGGACGACTGAGGCAGAGGAGGGAACGAGGAGGAGCAGCAGCAGAACAAAAAACAAAGGAGGGGTCACTTTGTGAAGTGGTTACATCACAGCCACCCCAAGAGAGTGTTAGGAAGTTTTGTTTAAGCAGACGCAGCTTTGTCCTTTAGAACATAAAGAACAGGTTTGTGACCTGACAAGTCATACAGAATAAACCACTAAGACCAGTTAAATGACTAAACTCTGCTGGTTTTAGTAGAACTGCTGCTGTCCTGACTCAGTCTATGATTCTGCAGCGGTTCAGAGGGAAGGGTTCAAACGTTTGGACAGGTTTGCTTCAGGGAGGAGGTCCAGAGGAACAATCCAGAAAACCTTCATTTCTGTGTTGTGGGAGCAAATAGACGCATGCTGGAGGCTGAAAGAAGAATAGCTGATCACTGAATAGCCTGTAATCACTTAGGGTGATTTCATATATGACTATATATATAAATATATATATATATATTTATATTTCATTATATAGGCATATGCTGGTGTGTCTGGCCCAGCTGTCTGTGGAAGATGTTGAAGATGTATATCCATTTGGATTTCTGATAATCGGATTCCTCACAATTGGGATTGGAGGATTTCTGATTTAGTCAGTCTGGAAGCTGGAAACGATGTCTGGCAAGCTGTTGGAGCTCTGTTGAGGGATACAACGGGCTGCAAAGGCAATGTGCCTCACTTTCCCAGATAGGCAGAGCGCTGGCGACCCTTGAACATGTGCAGAAAATGGGATACCAACTTGAGAAACTTTCTGCTCAAACTGAAGGGAGACTGATCTGAATTTTCCACAACTTGGACCATTTAAAAATCGCCTCAAGACTCTGCTAGACCAGCCAAGGACACAACCAGCAGACTTGTTGATCGTCTGGTACCCGAATGTATTTTATCTAATCTGACTCCCCCCGAGCTCAGTGCTTTGGCCTTGGCTCTCCCAAAACAAATCTGCTTCCTCAGAGAATGTTATGTGGGTTGGATGTGAAGATCGACATGTGCTGCATCTTCCCTGCTCAGGCTTATCTTGACTTCATCATACCTACTCATCCCCCTCTGGTGCACAGTCTGGAGTAGGCAGCGCCCCTGCAGCCCCCGGAGCGGTAATACCGTGACCTGGGTCTTATTTTTGTGATGATCAGTTTTTTCCTTTTAAAATTTAATCAAAATTAAACATTTTATGGCCCTTTTACTGTGTCTGCTAAGACATGTCTCATTGTTTACAGACCTTTCCAATATGGTCTCGCTCTTTATGTATCTTGGACAATGGTAACAGGCTAGCGTGCCAGTTCTAGCAGTATATCTCATTGTCTGAGACTATCTATCTCACTTTGGAGATAAGTGTAGGTATTTTCAGGGCTTTATTTTTATTTTCTTTGAGGGGGGGTTCATCAGGACATCTAATGTGTAGTGTGAGTGTGGGAAAGGGGTGGGGGCCTGTCTGTGAGTGTGGAGGAAATGTGAGAGCGAACAGAGTGTACCAGGCGCTGTATTCCTGGACCGCTTCCAGCTATGTGCTTTGGGACGCCTCCTGCCATAATGCCCCCCCCCCATCTTACCTCACTTGCTGCCACTGATACCTGTGCAGCGTTCTGTCCTCTAATGCCTCCCCCCAAGCCTCCTCGTGTTTCCCTCCTCACACTTGACCTCTGACAGCATGCATAACAGCAGAGGCCTCGGTCATGTGAGGTGACCCCTGCCCCCCTAGGGGTCAAACCTGCAGGCCGGAGGAACCGGGTCACAACAGAACCTGTCAGACATGAAGCAAAGCTCTTCACTTCAGCACGTGTGCTGAGAGTTTAGAGGTAATCCTTCAAATCCTCTTGCGAATGGTTCAACAGGAGGTCCGCTGCTTGGCGGCTGCAGACGGTTCTGGACTTCTGAGTGTTCTGCTGAGAAAGTTCTGCTTATAACCAAAAATGGGTGAAAAGAACCCAGACATTTTTTTTTTTTTAGAATTCTGTTTGACAGTGTTGCTGTCTGCCCTCAGGGTGGTTTCTGAAGCAGAAGGAGGCGGGTCTTCTGAAGAAATGACGGGCGGAGAGACGAGGAAGAACCAGAGAAAAGTAATTTTGAAGGATTTCCGCAAGTTCACTCCAGAAAATGGTTCTGACCCCCACTCTGAAAGGCGGAAGGAAGACACCGCCTTTTTTCTTTACGTAACGGCAGCTTACATCATAAATGATGTCACACAGATTTACAGCAAGATGGGTCAGCTGTGGCTCCAAAAATAGATGCTGTGTTTCCTCTCGCTCGGCCTTCTCTCTGAGTGGAGAGAAAATCTGCCATGACTTTGATGTTCACGGCGGCGGCAGCAGGCTGCTGACTGTGTGACGTCCCTGTATTGATCTGACTTTGTGGTCCGCCAGCACCTGATTAAACTTCTGAGGCAGATTGCATAATGCAGAAGCAGGGCAGTGGAGACTTAGAACAGCAGCCGCTCTCGCTGAGATGGAGGGATTGCATAAGCGAGGAGAAAGGATGGATTCAGGTCATGGTGGCTCTGGGAGCTGTCGCCAGTGATTAGACCAGACACGCTCAGGCAGCTCCAGAGTCTGGAGAGGCCGCGCTTCCAGGCTGTGGAGCCTTTCCACTCAGCTGCTGGTCTATTCCTGACCCGTCAGCGTCCAAAAATAAAACAGAAGAAACGGGAGGGTGAGCACATGGATATGGAGCAATGCTCCCCACCCTCCTCTCATCTAGTCACACGATGTTCTTCCTTGATATCAACATTTACTCACCAAATAGATCTGATTTTCAACTTAAAAGTGAGGATTTTCGTCATTTTCTAGATTATTTACTGTAAATTGATCTTGCAAATTACCATGCAACCACAAGGTGCCGAATGCAGTGCAGGTCCCAAGTCCGGGTACATGCAGGACCTTGCAACATTACTGTAAAGACAAGGAGTGAGCAAAAAAACTGATAAAAACTGTCATCAATAGACAACACCAAATATTCAGGAAAAACATTTCCAATCATGTAATATTTCCCTTCAAAATTTTACTAAAACAAAACAAACAAACAATTAAAAAAAAAACAGCTAGTCTTAAGGTTAGCTTCTGACATGTTCTGGACCCGGTCTGCTCTTTCTCAAAGGTTAAAGTTCTTTGGAATACCAGGATTTATGGTGAGCCCAGAGCAGAACTGGATCTCAGCCTCTGCAAGAGGTCTGCTGCTGAAGCCACACGAGTTTCAGAAAACACCATTAAATGTGTCTGAAGTCTTACTTTCATTTTATGTTTGCATTGAAATGAAGACCCTCTACCTACCTACCTGACGTGTGAAGATGAGGTGAAGTTGTGGTCCTGCATGGGAGGAGCTGCTGGAGATGTTTGAAGCTTTGCAGTCACCTTCTAGTAATTTTGGAACAGGTCTGAAGAAAGACCAATAAAAGTTTGCCCTCATGGAAGACGTGGTGAAAGCTGCTCCATCCTCCTCCTTCAGCATCAGATGCTGTCAGAACTTTTCTTCATCCTTCTGCCTCCAGCACTGAGCGTGCAATCTGCTGTGACGTGTTCGTGAAGACAAAAATCTCCTCAGTAAAAGTGTGGACTTCTGCATGGAGGTGGGGGGGCATGATGTGGGTCAGGGTCCTCTGAAGAGTTCTCATGGCTCATTACATAGCACTGCCAGAACAGAGGTGACCCCGGACCTGATGACTTCTCTGTGACGCTGTTAAAGGACAAATACCTGCAGTCTATTTAAAACAAATTTATTGTTCAGCACTCAGAGAACAGATATTCTGCACCATATGAACATAAAACTACTAAATGTTTCAGCCTCTCAGTTCATGAAGGTCTGAAGCTTCAGAAAAGCTTTGAAAGCTGCACAGAGGGAACTCACCTTTGCTCTGCTGCACAGATGTTAGCTTGCGCTGCCATCTAGTGGATTTAACTGATACCAACAACGTTACACACAAGATTATTGCACTTTTGTATTATTAATTGTAATTATTTACATTTCATAATATATAGTGAGTTTTTGTGACCGAAGTTCATGTATTGAGACGTGAAAACAAGTTTATGTGACTGATTTATCTGAGATTAAAACAAAAACCCAGAAGAACCCGATGAAACCCAAACCTGAAAATGAGACTGGTGATCAAAACAAAGAGAAGAAGAAAAATGATGGACATGAAGAAAGATGACACACATGGGGCAGGTGAGATGATTGAAAAGTTAACACGACTGCGAAGCTTTGAATTCTGTTTGCATTTAAAATAAAAACTCAAATATTCAATTTAACAAGTTTGATTTCACTGTTTTACATAAAATTGTTTAAATGTTGTTTGTTGTGGTGGATGTGGCAATACCATCAACGGTAATATCAGGAGGAAGGAACATGAGAAACTGGAGAAATACCAGGGACTCAGAGAAGAGTTGGAGAAAGTTTGGAAGGTGAAGGTGACAGTGGTGCCCGTGGTCATTGGAGCACTCGGGGCTGGAACCCCCAAACTGGAGGAGTGGCTACAGCAGATCCATGAAAAGACCTCAGACATGTCAGTCCAGAAAAGTGCAGTGCTAGGAACAGCTAAGATACTGAGATAAGATGCTAAGATACTCTACCAGGCATCTGGTAGAGGACCCAAGCTTGGGGTGAGGTACCCCCCACGGAGGGTGAGAGGGGTGTTTTTATATGTGAAGCTGGACAGCTCATTTGGTTAAGAGCAGGACTTGACACGGTTCGATTTCCATGGAGCACAATAAACAATTAACACAATCCAGTGAGAGTCCTTGGGCAAAACCCTTACATTGCCTACTTCATAACCCAAAGGAGACAATGTAACAACACAAGTCATGCTCAGATATCGCCCGGCTGCGTCAGGTAGTTGGGAACCAGAACACTCTGATGGAAAGTGGGCTACTGAAAAAAGACTGAAATGGACTAGATGTGAGAACAAGGTTCTGTTGGAATGCTACTACTGAAGTAACACAGCTCACAGAGGATACATGCAGAGAATGTGGAGTGAATGGATGCTTCGGAACCTGCACTCAAGGCTAACTGCCAAACAACAAGTAGCTCAATGTTCTAAACATCCACAAACAGCAACTGCTATTTCGACTTGAAATTGACGAAGTACAACACAATTGTAACACCACGGGAGAGCCACAACATCAGAGGTCAGAGAGGAGGCTATACCACACTCCCAACCAGAACTTGAGAACACAGCCCCAATAACCACCGTTAAGCTGAGGGAGGCAGCAACTGACCTCAAAGACAAGATCATGTCTAGAATGAATGAGCACCAGGCAGGACACCAACTACAACGGTTGAGGGAAGTACCACATGAAAATCTCATTGAAACTGTGAATGAAGCATTGAGGGCAATTGATATATCACTGAACGCTTGGAGCTGTACAACATCAACAGGACTCTAAGACCCTTCATAGGAAACTCAATGAAGCTGTAGAAAACCACCCTTGAAACCAATGGCAAGCCACTTGCACGAGTGTTCATCAAATGTGGCATAAACGAAGGAGACGCTCTGTCCCACTGCTGTTCTGCATAGGTCTGAACTCCCTCAACCAAATAATCAACAAGACTGGCTATGGATACCCACTCAGGAATGGAGCAACCATCAGTTATCTCCTCTACATGGAAGGCATGAAGCTACATCCAAGATGCATGAATACATCAAACTCAAGGCCCCATCTGACAGTGTGCTCAGTGAATGTCTCAGGCAATAGACAGCATAAATATATATAATATATATATATATATATATATATATACATAAAGAGAGAGAGACTCACAAACAAAAGAATAAAGAGTTCATATTGGTTCTTTATAAATATTCATTCATTCATTTTCCAATCTGCTTTATCCCTTTTGGGGTCATGGGGTTGCCGGAGCCTAACCCGGCTACTCATGGGCGAAGGCAGGGTACACCCCTGGACTGGTCGCCAGTCTGTCGCAGGGGCTCTTTATATATATATATATATATATATATATATATATACGTGTGTGTACTGTTTATTCTTGTTTGTGAGTCTATAAATAAATACATACCCAATATAATTACACTTTATTATATATCGACATACTTGAACCTTCACACAAAGTACATGACACACTGAATCCATTAAATGTGAAGTTTGTGAAAAACAGTTCAATTAATTATTTGTAAAAGAGTGGGAAAAAGTGAACTTAAATAACCTCAACCTTATTATTCTTAACTGTTTTTTACACAGTCATCAAATAACAGTTCATAACTTCTAATTAGAGATATTTATTGGTTTGGCTATCACAACCCTGTAATTTAAATAAAGTTCAATTGAATCTTTGCATGTTTTTTTGTTGACGGATTTTACTATTTGTTGATTATCTTTTCAGACAAATGGCATCAGAAATCTTTTAACATCTGATGAAGAGTCTTTGAGTTGAGGAGCAGCATGTTTCCCTTTTAGGGATTTCAAACCTGCAACCAGGTGCCATGAGATGATGAAGAGCTGAGAGCCTGTTCATCTGCAGGCAGAGCTTCTGCCATAAACATTCCAGATATGACCAGAACAGATGCACATCATGAATCAAAGGTCCACAATCACCGGGCTCGCTGATGCGTTCCGCAGCCGCTCAGCCTGCTGGACGCTCCTGGCAGAGGAACACCCGGCTGTCCCACACCACAGCGTCGGCCTCGCCTGAACCCAGCTTGCGAACGCATCGACCCCACCTGAGACCAAAAGAAGCAGCGAGCCAAAATATATCAAAGCATAACTGGAGGCCGGCCCAGCTCAAATTAAAAAAGCATGAAGGCCTGAAAGAGAAAGATCACACATGTTTCAGAGCATGAGCAGACTTTTAATTGATAATAAATTGTGCTTTTGTAGCCCTGAGCTGCACATGAAAGCAGCTCAAGGTGTTTTTAATAAATATGAGGTGGGGGGTGTGCGTGTAATTGATAGCATTTGTTTTGTTTTTACATATTTGGTCCACTTTCCTCAGATGAACTGTCGGTTTGGATAAAACATAGTTAGTCTGTGCATGAAGGCGCCAGAACATCCTACATATAAGCCACCATGTTGACCTTGACACTCCAAAGGTCACCTGACCTATTAGTGTCCTCACAAGTATGTGTTCAAGTCCCAAAGGAACATGCTCTTCAGAACAGAGTTCTGCAGGGAAACATCAGGTGAACGAACCATCGTCAACAGTTGGATCTTCTTAAACAATCAGAGTCCCTCCATCCTGACGCTTTGATGGCTGTTGTGTTTTTCCCATGATGCTTTGAGACTTGTTTTCATCCAAACACTAACCATTCGGGTCAGAAGCACCAGAAGTTCTGCAGCATTTCTGAAGCATCAGGATGCAGAGCAGCATTTTATCTGAGCTAAACTCAGGTCCTTAACGAGATGATGATCTGATCACCTTATCCAGGTACGGGATTTCCAGAACGTTCTACCACAGAAACACCTCGTTTAGAAAAACAAACATGTTCTGACAGTTTTTACAGTTTCTTCAGCCTTTATTTCTGAATGTTTTTTCCAAAATCCCAGACTGTGATCCAGTCAGCGTCATGATTAAACTAAAACATGTTAACTTAAGAATTATTGTCCAAAAATGTGCAAATATCTGTGAATGTGAGCATTTTTATGTTCATTTCCATCCAAACTGCTTTAGTTCTGCTTGAAAATGAGTCGCATCTTCATGTTGTCGCTCACCGACAAAAAATGTTCTAAAAAATCTGTCAAATCTGATTAGATAGTGATGTTCTGTTTTCCATTTGGTGCTTCTGGCTGCTTTTCTTCTGCTCCTTTGTGGTCAAATCGGCGCCTCTCCAGGTTTCCTGTCACACCTGGTTTCACCTTCAGCTCAGCTGCTTCTTGTTGCTTTAATGACTTCCAGTCTGCTTAAGTCTGTTTCTCAGAGTCTGTTGGGTTTCTGTCTGCTGTGCTTCAGTCTTTATATCAGTTCTACTGCTCTTTAAAAAAAAATTTTTGGTTCCTTCTCTGGAGTTGGATCAGTCCACGTTTCTGTTTGTGTTTAAGAGTCAACAAAAAAGAGCAAAGCAGAAAAAAACTGAAAGATAGGAATTATTCTACTAAAATATGATCAAAAGTTCCTCCTCTGGCTTTAAATTTCACAGAAACTCTTTGCCGTGTAATCTGGGTTGATTTGGCTTTAGAAATGAGTTATTCGTTGGTTTCTCATTCATAATTATTTTCATTTACTGAGTACGTTTTTGTTTTTGACTGTTTTTATTTTCATCAATGACTGTAGTGATTGAGAACAGAGGTACTTGATTTTTCAGAATATTTCACTTCAATCTGACCCCAAACTGCAACATCAGACACAGATCACTTTCTAAAGTTGTGAATAAAAGGACAAGTGAAGCTGGAACTTTTGGGAAAATGAAAGAAACTAATGTAAAGATATAGAAATATCTGTTCTGACAGTGTGACACATTTCACAGGAAAGGATTCAGATCAATGTTTCAAAAAATAAAAACTCTGGATTGTCTTTTATCTTCAAACTGATTTGTGAAGACCAGAATTTAGCACATTTGAAACAAAAACATGAAAGTATGAACTTTTTCTTTGATTGTTGGATTAAGAAAATTCAGAACAGACTGTACATTTCTCTGCATTGCATCACTCTGGTCTGCTGACTTGCATTTTTAATTATGAGGATCTCAGATTTCAGAGAACTCAGGTTTTAAATTCTCAGTTTATGAATATATCTGTTTTCGGGGATCTCAGATTAAAAGGATAAAAAGATAAAATCTCATATTGTGAAGATTTACATTTTTTTTTCTGTTTATGCAGATTGTCATTTTTTTGTTATCTCAGTTTAAAAATTTCTCAGTTTGAGGATTCCAGATTATGATCATTTCCAATTGTGACAGTTTTGGTATTTTAATATCTCTGTTATGAATGTCTCATTTTTTGAAAATGTCATATTATAAAAATCTTGATTTATTAAGATTTCAGGTTATGAAGATGTCATTTTATATAGATCTCAGATTATCAAGATATATGGTTTTAAATAATTTCATTTATGGTTCAAGTCCTGGCTGGGGGACTTGAAACAGTGTCACCAATGGGGGACCTTTCTGTGTGGAGTTTGTATGTTCTCCCCGTGCACGCATGGGTTTTCTCCGGGACTCCGTCCAAAAACATTCCCCAGAGGTTAATGGGTTACTCTAAATTGTCCCAAGGTGTGTATATTTGTGTGAATGCTGCCTTGCAGCAGACTGACGACCTGTCGCGGGTGTCCCGTGCCTTCACCCACGAGTGGCTGGGTTAGGCTCCAGCAGCCCAGAGACCTCGAAAGGAACAAAACAGGGTTAGAAAATGGATAGATGGATGGATAATTTATGGAGATTTCTATTTTCTTAAGATGATAAAAATTATTATATTTTAAAAATCTCAGTTTATGAAGACCTTTCTTCATGAAGATTTTAGTTTTCAAAGATTTCAGATTATCACAATTTCGAATTTACAATTGACAATCTCTGGTCTAAATCTCGGTTTATAAAAATCCAAATTTTCAAAGGTCTTAGATTACAAAGATTTAAGACATTGAACATCTCCCTACATTTTGAACATCTCAGTTAACAAAGTTCTCAGTTTGTGAGGATTTCGCTTTCAGGCCATCTCAAATTAAACAGACCGGAGATTATGACTATGAAGATCCCAGTTTACAAAGATCTTAGTATACTGGTTTATAGGTATGTATGTACTGTATAGCATATATAGATCTCAGGTCTCCATTTATGAAGATCTTAGATTTTGAATTTCTCAGGTTATAAAAACCCTTTTTAAGGTCTCCATTATCATCCGAGTTTACAAAGATCTCAGAGTTTGTAACAATTCAGTTTCGGAAGTTCTCGGTTTATGCGGATCTCATATAATTTCAGTTCTTGGAGATCCCATTTCATGAAGTTCCCAGATTATGAAGCAATAAAAAATTCCACTTTCACTCAACAATAGCTGGGATAGGCTCCAGCAACCCCAACCCAGTGACACATTCACACCTAAGGGAAAAATCAGATTAGCCAATCAATCTATGCCGTAGTTTCTGGACTGTGGGACAAAACCGGACAGCCTGGAGAAAACTTGCGGGGCAACAGGCAAACTTCCCACAGAAAGGTCCCTGCTGGGATTTGAACCAGAACCTTCGAGAGCACTAGCCTCTACTCCACTGTGCAGCCCACAAAATGCCCTTATCTCATAAGATCTGACATTGCATATTTCTGTCATGTTTTACTGTCAAATGCGGCGTAATGGGACAGACTTCTTCTCACGTGAAGTCAATATTTGGCGTGGATTCTGGATCTGCAGATTCAGCGTATTTGTTCCAGAGCTTCTGCAGCTGCTGAAGAGCAGCTCTGAGCTTCCTGCTGCCTTTTTCTGTGATGGAACGTCGTACATGAGCTGATGTCCCGCCCCCTCCGGATCGCAGAAACAGAGCCTCATCTGGGAAGCGGAACACCCTCGTTGAAGCCCACCAAGGCCGGTTCATGGGAACCCTGAGATGCCTGCTGGCACGCCATGAAACATTTTAGAGCTTTACAGCTTGGGCTCCTTACCCAATTAGGCTGGAGCATGAAGGCATAGTGAAACAGATTTACAACGCCACCAGGGCTTGGAGATGGATGGACCTGTTTTATAGTTTTCAAGGATGGAGGGGGGGACTGGGAATACGCTATTCCCAAGTCTCTTTTATCACCTCCTGTCAGAAGAGATCTGCAGGTAAATGGAACACAGACTCCACACGGGGACAGAGAAGATCAGTCATGATGTTTATCAATAAATCACATCACAGCAGAAAAAAGTTTGATAATTTTATTCTCAAAAAAATTTTACAAAACATTTTGATTGAAAAAGAGGCTAAGTTTAATAAATATATCAGGAAGAAGCTAAAAAAGTTCATTGCTAGAAAATATTTTACAACCAATTAATCTGTTAAAGACTGTATCCCATGAAATTGGTGTCTTTGGTGTGTTTAACATGTTCTTGTGGCATTTTTCTAATGATAGAGGACACATATAAAGAGCATTGTGATTGAAATGACATTTCTGAGCATGTCCTTATTCAAATTGTTGTGAATCAGGAGCAGAAAAAAAAGCTGTTTGAAAAGATCGTATTTATGATGTAGAAAATCCTGGGCGGGGTCACAAACTCCCTGCTCCGCCCCGTTCGGATGTTGGGTTCACAGTAAACGTAATTTGTGCACCAAATTCCAGTCCGCTGTCTCTCTTGACCTGTGTCAAATTGACTGCTCAACAATGCGTTCATAGGCTTGACGCTGCAGACATGTGTGGGAGGAGCTGTCGCCTAACGCTTTCAGCCTCATCGCTACATATAAGCGTTGACTGTATATCTCATTTACCGTCAATGCATGTATGACATGTACGACCCGGATGATGGTGAGAAATCAGGTTTATTTATTTTAAAAAGTTCTACAAAAACGTCTCCATGCATGTCTGGTTTCATGAGATCATTTAGAGACTCTCCCGGTACAGTGATCATCATCTACTGCAGGAGCTACACCCGAATGTCGGCGCTTTCAGCAGTACTTTCATCTCTCTGTGACTACTTGCTGTCCCACATTATTCTGATGAGGGAAAAATAAGAATAAGAATGTCTCTATGCAAATAAGAAAAGTATCCTAAAGTTTAGGAGGAGGATGATCAGATTCTCCTCCATGCTGGTTTTGTATTCCTGATTACATCATCAACAAACACATCACTGTCAAAGGTGAGTCCCTGAATGGCTGATGCAAGTCTTTTTTGCCAAAATTCAGATTTTTGATCATTCTTGGTGTGGTGCAACACTCAAACGCACTGCAGGACCTCTGGTTGGATCTATACATTGACGTAACATTAAAAACTGGACGCCTTGGACATCGCTTAACTCCTGTTCAGTGTGAACTCACAGACCAATAGATCCATGAACTTCTCTGTTTTCCTCAACTGAGCTGGAATCTGGACCAGAATTCTACAGCTGGATACCTCCGATATTGCTCGCCATTTTTGTTGCAATGGCGAGTGTAAACAGATGGATGACGGGAAGAGGAGGGAGGTTGTTCTGCGCCAACAGTCCCGCTCTGCAGAAACTATGTACTGGAAAATGACAGATTTTTAGATTTTGTCTAAAAATGTCATGATCATAATTAAAAGACCACTGGGAGCGCTTTGAGAAGAGATCAGAAGATAATCAGAGTGTGACTTTAAGGAACCACGGTGATTATATAGGAGCTGCAATAGGCTAACACAGTTTACATTCTGTACATATTTAAAAAGGAAGTGGTCCTGAAGGTCGCCCACTGTCCCAGAAACGGTAGGACGGGAAACGAACTGTCGTGGCTCCTCTCAGAAGCTCCAGGGACATGTCTTCTGGTGAGACTTCTGCAGTCGTGTTTCTGTAGAGCAGACTCTATGGAGGGCTGCTGGTGATCGCCCTGAGGACCTCGCAGGTGTTCTTCGACACCGCGTCCTGCAGCCTCCGGAGGCGGCGAGGGCTGGCGGCGCCCATGAAGCTCTCGGGCTGAAGCACCGCCATGCCGTCGCTGACTTCGCCCATGAGGATGAGGAGGCCCTCAGCGGCGGCGCCCGTGATGTTGGGGCAGGAGCAGCTCCAGTCCACGTTAAGGAACGTGACCTCCAGGGGCCCTTTCCCGAAAAAGCGCAGACCCATCTTCTCGTCTTTGAAGATCTTGTCAATGGTCACGAGGGCGTGGCCCGCCTCCTTCTCCTGGCTGATGTCCGTCAGGCGCCCGGTGATGACGAAGTCGCTGCGGCAGAAGCTTGGCACCATCTTGGCGCGCGGCTGGCAGCCCGTGCAGCGGTGGACCTTCTGGAAGGGGCAGCTGTCCTCACAGGCCTGTTTGGACACAAAGTTGTTGTCGTTTCCGCCACAGCCGCCGTAGATGAAGGTGCGACACCCCCGCAGGGCGCTGCTGTACGCCCACCGCGGCTCGTAGGCTTTGCAGGGCCCCTGTAGGCTGGGGAGTCCGCAGGGGCCCGACAGCTCCGGGCCGCAGCACTCCATGCAGTCCTGCAAGGACTCGAACCGTCGGGGCGGCTCCTGGCTGCTGCAGAATCTGAAGCTTCGACAGGCGTTGGTGTGCGGCTCGTAGAACCACCTGACCCTCTCCACCTCACCCCCACAGTCCTCCTGCCCAAGGGGGGGGCTTAGGCACTCCTCAGGGGGGCAGCGGCTCTGGTTTCTTGATGGAGGCGGGCTGGGGGCCTCAGCGGGCAGCACGGTGAGGAGGTGGAAGGCCTGAACCGACCCGGAGGGGTTGTGAGCCGTGCACCTGTAAGCGCCGGAGTCGGCGGGCTGGGCGTTGTAGATGACCAGTTGACCGGCGTTGGTGACCACCATGTTTCCAATCAGATGGTTCCGCCTTAAGGCCACGCCCTGCTCCCCGTCGGGCACCTGCTTCTCCCAGATGACGTCAGGCTGGGGACGGCCCGTGACCGCGCACAGGAAGCTGGCGGTGTCCCCCGCCCTCAGCACCTTATGGGCGGGGTTGCTGACCACCAGTGGGGGCTGCGGTTCAGTGGGGGGCGGCGGGGGTGTGGTGGTGGGGCCCACTGTGGTCATGTGGTGCAGTGGCTGACCCGCTTTGGGCCAGGTCAGGTGGAAGCGGCAGGAGACCACCGTGAGCGCGACCCCCTTGGAGCACGCCTCCGCGTCCATGTAGCAGCGGTTGTAATACGTCATGCCATCCGACGCGCACGTGAAGCTGGGCTCCCGCCCGCAGCGCTCGCGGCATTTGCAATGAGGCTGACCGTCCCAGACGTCACACTCTGATCCCTGCTGCGTGCACGCGAACCCCGCGCAGCTCGCCTCTTTGGGCGTCATGGACGGGCCGCCGCCCGCAGAGCGCGCGACCACGCAGCTGCGGCCTCCGCACACGTTCTGACAGCACTTCTCAGAGGACTCGCACTCCTGCGGGGGGGACACCTTCATCAGACTCCTCACCATAACATCATCAGCTGTGCAGATGCGCACGAGCCTTAAACCCCCAAACTGCTCACCTGATCGGACTGACACTCCCGCGTGCATGTGCTCATAGCGTCCACCCACAGATTGGGGTTCACCTCGTTGGGGCAAATGCCCGAGTGCGCGTGGGTCACGGGCGGCAAACCTGCGGCGCCGACCTCTGTGCACACGCGTGCAAGGATGCAGAGCCACAGCAGCATCTCCAGCCCCGTGAGCGCGCGCGCGCCTGAACGATCCAGCTGGGGGGGAAGGAGTCACGCGCCGGGGTCCGCGGGCCAGCGGGTCAGTCAGTGGCGCTCGCTCCGATCAGAGCCCGGCCGGTGCACAGATGAAAGCTGCTGCTCACGCGCCGGGAGAAGCTTTAAGATGAGCGTGGGTGGGGGGAGAGGGGGCACCTGCCTTTTAAAAAGGCGCGCGGGGTCCCCCATTTAACTCTTTGCGCGCAGCGTGCCAGGACGCGCCAGTAATTGCATTTCCCTAATGAGGAAACTTTTTTTCTGAAAGCAAACGGACGATGTGAGAAAACAGAAAAGAAAAAAACATTCTGGTTCTGATGAATCTGAACTCCACAGAATCCGCGTCTGCGGTGCTGTTGCGCAACATCTGCCTTCATCAGTTGATCTCCGGCAGGTCTTTGTTCACACATGTGGAGTCATGCACGTCCGCACAAACCTTCCCAGACGCGCATGCGTGCAGAAATGAGGACAAGACGAGAGTTTCAACATCCCGACCCAAACATGAGTCCGGGCTCCGGAGCGCAGACCCGACTGCAGAGGTGAGCTGAGGACAGGCTTAGGGGGCGGGGCTCCGCGGCGCAGCGTCTAATGAATGAAGTTGTAATTTTGTGGTTTGAAAACCTCTTTGAAGAACTTCCCCCAGTTCAGCCGAGGATAGGCAGCTATTAAAGTGCGGAGCCACGCTGCGTGCTGGCGCGCGCGCGTGTTTTTACCTGGGACGCGCAGCTGCGGATCTCGGTCCTGTGGGGGGATCATTATGTCTGCTGCTTCACTTATGTTTGAACATCTGGGCTTCGTCTGAGCTTCAGAAGCTTCTAACCAGGAGAACCAGTAAACATGAAAGGACTCACACACCTTCAGGCAGAGGTTATCTGAGGATCTGAGCCGCTGTTCCGTCAGCGGTTCTTGAAGAACCTTTGAGATCAACAGCATTTCCTACAAACCGCTGAGGAAATGTTGTGCAAAATGGGTTTTTATTTTTGCACGTCTGTCTTATGCATCTCAAATGAATTCTAAAAGATCTCAAACTCATCGAGCTGCATCAAAAGTCAAGAACAGATGAGAACCTCTCAGACCAGGAGGTCACACTGACCTTCCTGCAGCTTCCTGACTCCAGAGATCCACCATCTTCCACACATGGAGAACACTGAACAGAGGAGAACCCTTTCAAGAGCAAGGGAGCCATATGAGCCCAAGGAGGACCAAGAGGTCATGACAAAGATTGTCAGACGTGACTCAGTTCAGGTCAGAGTTCATCATCCATCAGAAAGAGACTCTTGGACAAGCATGGAAGAAGAAAAAAGACAGAGGAACATCAAGACGTTTGAAGTCCTTTCTGGACTCAAACACTTTCAGTCACACATTGAGGTGGGAGTGTCATGGTTGTGTAAGGCTGCTAACAGTAACAACCTGCTGTGACAGATCCATCCACAAACTGAGATCCTGAGGGACAATGTTCTCCAGTTCAAGATTTTTTGTCAGATTAAGGTTCATTTATTCGTTTGCTTAATCTGAAGATATGGGTCACAGAAAACTCTGACATCCCTCAGGTGTGGTCTCCATGGTAACCACATCAGTATCTTCCTCAGAAACTGTAACCATGACTCAGACTCAGCAGATGCGTGAGTCACTTTCTGTGGCTAAGGTCATGTTTTTGGAGATTCATAATTTTATTTTGACATAAAGATGTGAAAATTGGTGTAAATATTTATTGGCCAAAGATCTACAGAAATGTTGCTATGGACCATCACCTTCATGAGGGGACTTCACTACAACTTTAGCAGAGATGCAACTGTTGGTAAATGTCAGTGGTGGTTTTGTTGGTGGGAAAACTCCAGTCTTGGTTGATATTTTGTCATTTTTTCCCCAGTTTTCTAGATTCCTGCTTCAGATTTTTTTCTACAATGTTCTTGTTTCTTGTCTCCTAAAGTCCAGTGTCAGCAGCTGCAGCTTTGAAGGTGACTTTGACTGTTAGCACTGTTCATCCCACAGTTTGTCTTTTGTGTACTTCGCTTCATGGTTTTATAAAACTAAAATATTTGGGTCAACAGCTAATACTAGGAGACTGAAGGAAGTTCTGAGAGGAAACCAGGGACTCCATCGTTGTTCTGGTTCTCCACCCTTCCGGGACCTGCAGACAGAGAAGAGTCAAACATCTGTAGTTCAACTCCTCGGCCCGCAGATCCACGATGAGGACGAGATCTTTTCATTTGAAATGTGACGTCATGACGACAGAAGGACCACGTGTCTGATCTGCAGCAGATGTGATGTTTCAGGAGGACCTTATTTCTGTCCATCAAATCATAGACTAAAAGTGCAGATGCTCAAATCAAGTCTGGGAAGGACGCTCCTGATCTGGCCGTCCTTCTTGACTGCAAAGTGAAGTCCATGAGGAGCAAACAAATCTGTTTACTGCTGTCTGTAGAGAACCACATTGCTGACTCACGGAGGAACATATGGTTCTAAAGAGGAGATACTCGTATATACGTTTCTGTTTACAGAAAAAAAAACACCAACGTGTCAAAATATTAGAATGCTGACGTGACATCAGTCTGATTTAACTCAATCTTGGTGAATGAAAGATAAAAGATCTCATGACGCCCCCCATCACAACCATATCTCAGTGTTCTGTCAGGCTTTCGCTTATTCTGCACACAAGCATCGTTCAGTTCTTGGCTGTTGCTGGTTTTGTCTTGAAAAACTGCCGAGGTTGGTGTTTTTCTGCAGATTTTGAGGCATCAGGACCCTTCAGGAGGGAAGCACGAGCACCCTCTGGTGGCGAGTCACGGACACTACACTCTGTGTTTTAGGTAATCTCAGGTGAAGAAGAGACACAAATGTTGTTTCCATTTTTTAATAAAGGTATTCAGCATTTTGGTGGTACAGTAATTCAAGTTTTTATAGATTGGGTTCACAGAAAAATCACATCGCTAACTCAGCAGGGTTCCCTAACAGAAGCATAAATAACAGAACAGTATAAAAATAGGTGGGTGGCGTTTTCTCCTAAGTGGCACAGTGTTCATCTCTGCTGGTAGAAAACAGTCATGTTCCTCCTCTCAGCTGATTAAAAAAAATGCGTTCACTGGCTTTTTTTTCCTCACAGCTGAAGGCACTGAAGGCAGCAAAGGCGCGATCGAGCAGCACATCCGTTCATGGCTTCTGTTTCCTGTTCAGACGCTGCAGATGCTGGTGAGACAAACCGACAGCGGTCTGGAGGTGCTGGGCGACCCCCGTGATCAGGTTTCAACACGAGGAAGGGCCTGAAGAGTGGGAGAACAGTCACACGGGGCCCTCATTGAGCCAGACCGGCGTCTTTGGCCATGCCATAGAAAATTCCTCTTTTGGAGATGAGGTTGGTGGGGGTGTCAAACTCTGCAATCTTTCCCTTGTCCAGCACTAGAACTCTGCAAGATCAGAGGAGCCTTGTTAGGACTGTAGGACCACATTTTCCAACGTCACAGCTTGCCACGCTTGTTTAAATTTACCCCATTTGGCTTTCATGAAATGGACGTACTGTAAACCAGTGGTCCACAACCACCGGGCCGGGGACTGGTACGTGGATCAGTTGCCACAAGGCAGTGGAAGAAATAATAAATTATTTTGTTTTGAATCCCGAAAATCTTTTATTTTGAAAAATCTTTTCTTTTTTAAAAATAACAAGATTCTCTCAGCTATACCTTCGATCACTTGAACTGTAAAGTTTGGTCAGGGAAGCAAAATGACTACGTCTGAATAATCTTTTGGTTTTGAAAATCTCCCGGATTCTCCTGATTAGATTTCAGTCACTTGAGCGCTAAAAGCAATCCGGGGGCGTACAACACAAGAAAAGTTGTATGTGGAACCTTTGTTTGCAAATGATATAAGTGCAGGAACAGACAGAAGAACAGGCTACAACTTCAAGACAAAAAAAACATCAGACTGCCAGGAGTCCTAATTAAATTATGGATTTATCGCAACAGGTGATTCCCACACACCGTGCCTGTTTGCATAGAGATGTGACTTTCATGAACAGATACGTTCACATAAAAGCTCAAACAAGCTCATCCATTCAGAGGCACATTTTATATGAGCTGTGAACACCCCATTCATGCAAGAACCTCCATGAAAAAAGAAAAAAAGAGCAGTGCAGCAAACGGGACGGGGGGTTTGGAGCTGTGCAAATCAGTAGTCTTATTTGTTTCTTATTGAGTATCAATAATGGATTTGTTGGTTGCATTTTGTTACTGTTTACTTTTTTTAATGAGATGATCTCATGATAGTAAAATAAATTCGTTTTTAACCACTCCTGACACAACAGTAAATAAAGAGGCCTTAATTATGTTTATGTTTTTTGTTTGTATGTTCATGTTTTTTATCAATCCTCCAATATGCACACGTCAGATGACTGAGTGAAATGAGGATTAAATGTATTGTCAGAACTGTTTATTGTTAAGTTTAAAGTACATGTTCCTACTCAAGTATACTGTTTCTTTGTCATTGCGGATCTTCATCTTCAGGCCACATGAGAAGGTCTGGATCTGCTGGACTCTACGTGACATTAGAAACAGAGTCCCACCTGGTGTAGTCCATGATGGTGTTGAGTCTGTGTGCGATGGTGAAGACGGTGCAGTTCTCAAACTGAGTCCGTATGGTGGACTGGATGAGGTCGTCTGTCTCCAGGTCTATGGCCGCGGTAGCTTCATCCAGGATGAGGATCCTCGTCTTCCTCAGGAGAGCTCTAGCCAAACACACCAGCTGCCTCTGACCCACACTGGACACACAACAGCGCATCAACACCACCTTCACAAAGAACCAGGAGGGCCTGGAGTCTCCTCTAACCCACCTGAGGTTCTCTCCTCCCTCGGAGCACTCCATCTGCAGCTGCGCCGGCTGGTTTTTCACAAACCTGTGGAGGTGGGAATGTTCCAGAGCTTTCCACACATCTTCATCGGAGTACTTGTCGAAAGGATCCAGGTTCATTCTAAGGGTCCCGGAGAACATGACAGGTTCCTGAGGTAGAAACGTTGACAGCAGGTGTTTGGTTGGACTGGAAGCAGTCTGGTTGGGGACAGAACACCATCAGCTCAGGTACCTGAGGAATGATGGTCAGTCTGGATCTCAGATCATGGAGCCCGATCTCTGCGATCTTCACACCATCGATGGTGATCTCTCCTTCAGCAGCTTCCAGCAGTCTGAAGAGGCAGAGCGTCATGGATGACTTCCCGGCCCCCGTTCGACCCACGATGCCGATCTGCAGAAACCGTCATGAGTGTCTTTGTGTTGGAACCCCCCCCTCCCAAGCATTCTGTTTTACCTTCTCCCCTCCTTTCACGTTCAGCGTGATGTTCTTCAGGACAAGGTTTAGACCGGGTCTGTACCGAACGCTGTATTCATGGATCTCCACCTTCCCAGTCATGGGCCATTCGGGAGGAGGCTTTTTGTCCTCCACCTCCCAAGGAGCCTGTGAGGAAAAACAGCTTCCTGAATCCGAACCAGAACCTATAAGAACCTCACCAGACATCACCTGAAAAAAAACCTTCAGCCCTGACCCAAACACCCTGGAATGAGAAGATCTTTGGACTCCTTCAATGTTTCATTTGGCTCTGACCTCACCTGAGAAGCCCATGAAACTGCTTTAATTTCACGAGAACATTCAGAGTTCCTGGAAATCCTGAACACATCTTTTTTTTTTAAAAATAGTTCCTGAAAAACTGGCTGATGGGTAAACAGACCTTCAGACTCAGCCCTCTTCAGGCAGCCTTTAGGTAAACGCACGCATGCACCAGATGAAGTCAGCTCATGCATAAAGTGGTTAGTACCGTGTGGACAGTGGTTTCTAAGGAAAATAAAACTTGCTTTCATGTAGAAGCATGAAAAACATTTATAAGCTCAAGACATGACAAAAAGTCAATGGTTGCTATGGACCATCACCTTCAGGATGGACTCTACTTTGAATCAAAATCAGACTTAACTCGTACATAAAATAGAGGAATCAATCAATAAAAAAAAGATAGACGACAGATGTGGTCATGTGACCTGTACCGTACTGGTATGAGTTGGCAGCACACTGGTTCATCACCAGGTATGAAGCCAGTAAGCACAGCCCATTCTAAGAATGGACCATTTGTTCAGACAAACAAACTTACAGCTGTTGGTCTGTTGTGGCCCATTTTCCAATTTCCATAAAACATGTTTTTACACTGGAGACACAGAACATTATTGGATGACCACAAAGAGAAAAAATTGTTTCAGAACCGAAGTTCATTTCTGTTTTCCAGTGAAGTGTGACTTGTTTGTGTAACAAGCCCTCTGGTGATTATCTGGTGAACTTTTTTTGCTTCCACTCTAGTTGAAGTCAAAAGTATGCCTTTAAACGACTGCGTGGATTCTAAAAACTCTCTGATCACATCAGCTGTTTGACAGATCATCTAACCAAACAGGTTTTGTTTTAGATTATGATTTTGTTTCACAATCATCCCAGCATCCATGTGGGATCTGATTATCTAGAGGGGTTACTTCATGCAGGTTCTCCGGTTCTGAATCTGTTGCAGCTTCAAAACCAAATGGATAGAACCTCCAAGAACTGGACTTCCAAAATTCTCCTTCAAGAAGTTCAGGATGCATGAATGTGACTCCAACCACAGAGTACAGAGTGTGCAGAGGTGTGTTTGTGTCCGGTCAGCAGCTCCTCTGGATCTCGTTATGGTTTACGGTAGTGGTTTATGGTTGTGTTGTTCCAGCTGATTGGTTGGGTGTTTTTATGGCGCATTCAGAGCAGTGCAGCGCCAACAATTCCTTAAAGGCAAACACATGTTCCTGCAGCTTCTGTGGAAGAGAGTCATGTCGCATTTTCACACACCTCTGGTACGGTCTCTGAGTACTCCTTCACTCGCTCCACCGCCACGATGTTATTCTCCAGGTCTGACGTCATCCGCACCATCCAGTTCAGAGACATGGTCACCTGGGGGGGAGGAGTTAGATGGTCTCAGAGGACTTCAGGTCACGTCTGCAGACAACGCTGACGTTCAACGTACCTGCAGAGCGTAGGACACCGACAGCCCTACCAGACCCGGGTTCAGAGTCTCCTTCCAGATGACGGCGAACAAAGCGGCAAACAGAACGATAGAATTCCCGATGAATTCGATCCGGACCCCAAGCCACCTGGAAGATGGAGAAACAGCTGTTCAACCAGCAAGACACTGTAGAAGGCTTCTCTATGACCTCAGTTCAACTGTGATGGACGGTTCTGTGTTCCACTGGTAAAGAACCAACGAGGCTGAGAGAGGAACAGTGAATGATGTTTACTCTTATGGCGCTGAAGGTACCAACATAAAAGTTTAATGTCTTGCCCAAAGACACTTCAACTTATGGCTAGGCAATGGGGAAGATTGACCGCTCTCCCCCTGCTCCACAACCCCACCCCCCGAGCTAGTTAGGCTGCTGTAGGTGTGACCCCCCCCACACACACACACTCCCCCACTCCCCCACTCTGACACCCTTATGTTTGTAAGGTTTCTGAAGAAGCAGAAGTTTGTGGTTCTCTACTGGGACCTCATGTCAATCCTTGACTAGAACTAAAACGTTCTTAACTGGAACAGTGCAGAGATTATAATCTGACCCTGACGTCTGCAGGGACCTGAAACTAAAACTCCAAAGGGAATTTAAACCTGGTGCAGGTTTCAGATCAGGTCTGCCAGAACCTGGTTCTTAAGATCTACGACCCTCCCTACTTTTCTGCTCACTTTTCTGATTACCTGGATCAGTTGTCTTCAGTCTGCCAGCATGAGGACACACCTGAATCACTGTAAATCTTGAGGACCGGGATTGGGCAGCCCTGTTACAGGTGTGTCTCAGCTGCTGCTCAGCTCAGGTGGGACACTTACCTGTTGGACACAATACCAGGATAGTGGCTCTTCTGGTTCTCGTCCACCTTGATGTCGCTCATCAGCACAAAGGCGTCGTGCCTGCCGTAAGCTCGGATGACGCTGGAGCCAGTGACAGTTTCAGAAAAGTGGGAGTAAATGGGAGAGCGGCTGACCGACTCCAGACGCTTCAGCTGCCGAGATGTAGCGACGTAAAACCTCTGCAGCGGCGGAGGAGGGAAACAAACAACCAGCGTTAAAGCCCATGAGGCCTTCGCACGTGCTCAGAAATGTCAGAACAATTTTGCAGTGAAACAAACGAGCCACATGCACACTCACACACACGCAGAGGCAATAAAGGAGCAAAACACCTGCAGCCATCTTTTGGTTTCCTCATTTCCAGATAGTTGAAAAGCAGCCAGCCAATGTTCCAGGATAAACCTCAGGAATGTGCCATAAACAGTCTGTTCTGAGATCAGAACCACTGTCACCTGCAGGTGTTTTGGTTTTTCACCGTTAGCTTTAACTTCATCATTTCAGCACTACAGTGTTACGGCAGCAGCATTCCTCGCCCCTTCCTGTCTGTGTGATTGCAAGTGAAGGGTCATGCAGCAGAAAAGCAGCCATGCAGCTCCATGCACGACAAGCAGGACAAACGCAGATTAGTCTCCGCCTCCAGGTCACAGCTGGATTTGGCCGCCCACAGGGCTCCTCCTGTGACAAGTCACTGAGAGGCATGGCCTCAGGTTAATCTCGAATCACCTCCTCAAACACTATCGCAAACCGATATCATCGATGATCTTCAGACCATTTCTCCCCAACCTGGAAAGAACTTGACAACCAGTAGAGATCGATTCTAACCGGCAGATTCTCAAATGACCTCCAAAGACCGGATCTACAACATAGAGCGTTTTTCTGTAAGTTTTGAGAAAAACACTAAACCTGCAGCCTTTCTGATCTTCAGTTTGGAAGGTATCTGACAGCTTTCAGTCTGTCTGATATAAAAGTTTTTGGCTCTGAGAACTTTTAACACAAAACGTGTTCAGCAGGGAGTCAAATGGGCTGTTTATTATATTTGATAAGGTTCTAAGCTTTGGGTTTGGTGCCAGAACTGAGTTAAATGGAGCTAGAGATTTTCATCTTCAACATTTAGAGAAACAGAGTTTTGCTGCGACTCTAGTTGTTTAGAGACTCAAACCATCATGATGGTGGAGTCAACAAACATGTCTGCAAAGAAGCTGAAGCTTAAAAAATAAATGACTCCTTATAAACAACATTAACTACATCAAAGCAAATCCATCTTTTTTTAATCATCAATTCTTATTGAACACAAAAAAACCCCTACAAAGCTTCACACACCGGCCCCGTCGACTCGCATGCAAGGGACCACTTTCAATAAAAAATTAATGCAAACGTGCGCACACCAGAATTCTTGGCCGCTGCGTCTGGAAAGCACGTTTGTGTGTGCTGCCACGCAAGTTTTTAAGTTGGGTCGCGAGCTCTACGTACAAACCGCGCACTGAAACATGAACAAGATTTTCATGCAGAATCGCAACAACGCAGCACTGTGACCAATCAGAAATTCAGAGTTAGGAGTGGCGTGACAGTAACTTCTGCTTCAAAAAACGGAAGTGCCAACTGTTGTAGACATGATAACAAAAGAGATATGAATATTTGTGCCGGGTCGGGTTAATATGACTCCAAGACGGACATTTAAAGGAACAGAATTGTGAACACAAAAACCCTGGAGCAAGATTTGTGGATTTACAACCACTCTGACATTTTCACTCTGAGCCTCTACCTAGGTGGCGGATGAGTGCTGGTTAACAGTAAACCAGAAAAGAAGAAGAATCCTCTCCCTGCAGCTACCTATGTAACCGCGCTGGGCTGTGTGGATGGCAGCTGCAGCCCTCACGTTTGTGAACCCGCATATCGCACGTTCTTGAATGCACCACACGCAGCCGGTGTGTTTGCACCTTTACATTTGAGGCCACGCCCACAAAAAACCCTACAAAGCCTGACATGCAAGGCCACGCCCACAATAAAATACAGTTTGACATGCAAGGCCACGCCCACAAAAAAGATTTGTTTCACATGTGAGGCCACACCCACAAAAGAAATATGGTTTCACATGTGAGGCCACGCTCACAAAAATCCTGTCATGTAAAGCCACGCCCACACAAACAATACAGTTTCACATGTGAGGCCACGCCCACAAAAACATACAGTTTCACATGTGAGGCCATGCCCACAAAAAAATATAGTTTCAAATGTGAGGCCACGCCCACAAAAGAAATATAGTGTCACATGTGAGGCCATACCCACAAAAAATCCTGTCATGTGAGGCCACGCCCACAAAAACAAAACAGTTTTCACATGTGAGGCCATGCCCACAAAACAATACAGTTTCACATGGGAGGCCACGCCTACAAAAAAATCCTGTCATGTGAGGGCACGCCCACAAAAACAAAACAGTTTTCACATGTGAGGCCACGCCCACAAGAAAAGCTACAGTTTCACATGTGAGGCCACGCCCACAGAAACAATATGGTTTCACATGTGAGGCCACGCCCACAAAACTAATACAGTTTCACATGTGAGGCCACGCCCACCAAAAATCCTGTCATGTGAGGCCACGCCCACAAAAACAATACAGTTTCAGATGTGAGGCCACGTCCACAAAAGAAATATAGTTTCACATGTGAGGCCACGCCCACAAAAAAATCCTGTCATGTGAGGCCATGCCCACAAAAACAATACAGTTTCACATGTGAGGCCACGCCCACAAAAAAAATATAGTTTCACATGTGAGGCAAAGCCCACAAGAAAAGCTACAGTTTCACATGTGCGGCAAAGCCCACAAGAAAAGCTACAGTTTCACATGTGCGGCCACGCCCACAAGAAAAGCTACAGTATCACATGTGAGGCCACGCCCACAAAAAAATCCTGTCATGTGAGGCCACGACCACAAAAATAATACAGTTTCAGATGTGAGGCCACGTCCACAAAAACAAAACAGTTT
>BSAI01000012.1:21975672-22035067 GCA_036245035.1 Adrianichthys oophorus | reverse complement strand
AAAATCCTGTCATGTAAGGCCACGCCCACAAAAACAATACAGTTTCAGACGTGAGGCCACGTCCACAAAAACAAAACCGTTTCACATGTGGGGCCACGCCCTAAAAAAATACAGTTTCACATGTGAGGCAATGCCCACAAAAGAAATATAGTTTCACATGTGAGGACACGCCCACAAAACAATACAGTTTCACGTGAGGCCACGCCCACAAGAAAAGCTACAGTATCACATGTGAAGCCACGCCCACAAAAAATCCTGTCATGTGAGGCCATGCCCACAAAAACATAACAGTTTCACATGTTAGGGCCACGCCCACAAAAAATCCTGTCATGTGAGGCCACGCCCACAAAAACAATACAGTTTCACATGTGAGGCCACGCCCACAAAATATACAGTATCACATGTGAGGCCATGCCCACAAAAAAATATAGTTTCACATGTGAGGCCACGCCCACAAGAAAAGCTACAGTTTCACATGTGAGGCCACGCCCACAAAAAATCCTGTCATGTGAGGCAATGCCCACAAAAAATATATAGTTTCACATGTGAGGCCTCGCCCACAAAAACAAAACAGTTTCACATGTGAGGCCATGCCCACAAAAACAATACAGTTTCACATGTAAGGCCACACCCACAAGAAAAACTGAAAAGAGGACCAGTTTTGTTGAGCTCGTATTGGCCCTCAGTGCCCCCCAACGAACAACTGCAGGAACTGCCTGATTTCTGCAGCCATTAAGATTACTTTCTCAGGAAACTTGAATCTGGAGCTTCTCTCTACACCACGCAGATGTTTCCAAACAGGAAGCTTTGTGCATATGGTCGAAGATGACTGGTTTAGGAAGATGCTGATGCAACCAGGCTGGTTTCCATCTTTCGTTTCGGATATATTCAGGCTTTGTTCCTTTTTTGTTCTTTGTTTTGAAAATGTTGTTTTAGTCCTAAACGTTCCTCGTCTCTTGCGTTTGTGTTCATCAGTGCTGACATGACACATAGGGCCTCAAAGGGGGGCTGTGACTTTTGTGGATTGATTGGAAAGCAGCTTGTGAGGCAGAATCACCTGCGGTACATCATCATGTTCTGGGTGTAAAACTACTCTACAGGAAGTGCTCCCACAAGACCCCGTGGCAGCTAACTACCTGTGCTAGCTACTGTGCCACTACGACAAGCCACAGAATAACTAGCACACACTTCCTGAATCACTAACACAGCTCCAAACACATGCGGCGGTCTATCAGCGCAGTCACGCAACACTCGCAGCCATGCGTCATGTATTAATGAGTTAGCAGACTCGTTTCCTATTTACCTGAACCCACCAATAGAACAGCATTAACGGGGCTACGACTATGAGGAACACTGGGGTGAGAGCAGAGCATATGAGCAGCACATTCAATGTGTACCAGAAGGTGCGCATCCATATGTCAATATTGTCAGGGATGAGGGAGTCTATAGCGTCCATGTCTCTGCTGAAGCGGTTCAGTAACCGCCCTGAGGGGGTGCTCTCGAAGAAGGCCTGTGGGGCCCGCAGCACCCCCTGTAGCATGTTGTTGTGCATGAGCTGGGCGGCCCACAGCGTGCTGTAGGCTCTGCACAGCAGACAGTTTACCAAAACCAGCAAACCTGCAGTACAAGGGGTGAGAAAGGGGGATGGAGTCAGCAAGCACAGCTAAACTTCATCAGAACTAGCTCCAGCAGTTTGTTCCTCATGGACAAGGTCATGGAGCATGATCATTTTGAATCCTGTTCCTATGAGTCCTTGCAGCAGCTCACCTCTGCCTCCTGTGGTCTACCTTCAGAGCTGCAGATTCAGTTCAATTTTTGGGCACCAAACTTTCACTTGGCTGCATAAATTCAGTCAGTTTGTTTCTACCATTTCTTACTTCAGTACTTCTTGTACTTTTTTGTTTATAACTACTTTGACTTCTACTTAAGATGTAATTATGTTCTTATTTGAGTAAAACATTTACCTCTGCTGTTCTGCTGAGTCTCTGAATAATAATAGTTTACTCTCATTTCTATTCTATTAAACATTCATTTAAATATTTTCACTTTGTGCTATCAAGTTTCCTTTCAAAATAAAAGCCCTGACTTCATTAAAAACATTAGGATGAGTTTCGGTGTAAATTTAAAATGTATTACAAATTTTCTAAACTAAAGCGTTTTATGTTTGACTGAAGATCTAACTCTTTACTACTTTTACTGTTTTGTTTGTTAACATTTAAAATTTTAGTTTTTCTTTAAAATCTTTAATGAAAAAAAACAAAGAAAGTTATTTTTGTTTTTTTGCTCAATTGTCCAAAAATGTATCAGACCTGAAGTTCTTGTAAACATAAAATGGATGTAAGTTTGCAGGATCCAGCAGAAGAACAACACACCTCAAAGCTAAAATGCTTTGTCCGTGGTAAGGAAACTCTTACCACGGACCATAGAGTTTCCTTCTATCTCTGCGATGCACATTTATGATCACAGTGACAAAAACAAACAAAATTCTCAAATTTGATCGGAAATCTCCTGAAACTGAAGCTGAAGTAATATCAGGATTGACCACTGGAGGACAGACATGAGCCATAAGATGAGTGATGTAATGAGTGTGTGTGTGTATGGGGGGAGGGGTGCAGACAGGAAGCGCTTCAGCTGCAGGGATGCTGCGGAAAAAAGAAAGCCCAGAAGGTTACAGGAGGTCCTGCTGTAAACGAGCCAGGGAGGAGCAGAGGGCACCAGAGAGGAGCAGAGAAGGTCTTTTTCCCCAGAGCGGCTCAGCCCCCGCAGGAGTACCTGAACAAAGACGTAAATTAAAGCCAGAACGGGGATGATGAGGGCGAAGTATGGCGTGCTGCAAACGATAACAATCATGGTGGACAGGGAGGCACAGAACGTGCCCAGGAACATGAGCACAGTGGACGGCAGCGCCTCGTCGATGACGTAGATGTCCTTGGAGAAGCGGTTGATGATGCGTCCTATGGGGGTGGTGTCAAAGAAGGACTGGGGGGTGTGGAGTTTGTTGGTGAGCAGGTTAGCATGCAGCCTCTTGGCTGCGCCGATGTTCCCCATGGCTAAAGTGTAGGAGGAGATCATGACCAGGATGCCTGCAAACGGTTAGACCACAGGAGAAGTGTGAAGGACTCTGAAGCCCCGCCCACCCCAAAGCGTCAACCACGGAGCGAGGCTTCAGACCCTTGCTGTCTCTGCAGTTACTTCAGTTTCTTCATCAGAAACTGTTTTGAATAAAGACGTTGAAAAAAACACGGTGATTTGAGATAAGGGTCACTGAGCATGCTCAGTTTTTGGTCTTACCTTGCGTGATGCCCAGAGCCGCGTACACCGACACCCTCATTTGCATGTTTTCTTTGGTGTGGTTCCCTGCCGCGTCGTTGGTCCACTGGCTTAGCCAGATGTTGGATCCGATGGCGGCGGCGCTCTGGCAGCCATATAGCAGGACAATAAGCGCCGACAGCAGCACCCCCACCGCCTTCATGTACTGCAGGTACACCTTGGTTTTCACCTGAGGAACGGTCGCACACGTCAGCAGCTGTTAATGCTGGCAGTGGACCTGCTCTGGGCGTTTGGACTGACCCGTCCGGTCTCTGCCGTCTCTGCCTGGATTAGCTTCTCCACCTCCTTTTTCTTCTCAGGCGGCTCGCCGCGCTTCCTCTGGCTGCAGCCGTGCCTCCGCACAGAGCGCGTGCGTGGGTTCTCTCCGTCTCCAGACAGGACGCTGATCTGCCTGCAGACGAGAAGCGAGGGGTCAGCTCTGCCCCCGTCACAAGCCCGTGTTCCAGGTCTCTGAACCCCAACCTCATGAAGGCTTTCCGGGCCTCGTTCATCACCGGCTCATTCTCCATCATGTCAGAGTGATGGTTGCTCAGTGCGTCATCAGGGAAAAACTCCACCTCATCCAGCAGCTCATCTGAAACCACGAGGATGTCAGGCCGAGCCCGCGGCGTCTCTGAAGAACACTCCATCTCCTACCTTCAGCCTCCTCCTCCTCCAGGATGTCTTCTAGAGCGTAGTTCCGGAGAAACTCTGCGAAGGCGCCGTTCTGCTTCAGCAGCTCCTGGTGGGAGCCCATCTCCGACACGCGCCCCTCCCCCAGCACCATAATGTTGTCCACCTGCGGCAGGAAGCTGATGCCGTGCGTCACCAGGATGCGCGTCTGGAATGACACAGAGAGCAACCATCTCTGCCGAGGGAGGTTTCAAACGATCCTCCAGTCCAATTAAGATCTTCTAAAGTTCTCCAGGAACGTACCTGGATCTGGTTAAACGTCTCAGATTCTAAATGTTTAGGAGGAAAAGCAATAATCCCAGAAACTTTCTGAAGATGAGTTGATGTTAAAGCTCCTCATCCCGTTTCAGATCTGCTTTGATATTTGAGCAGAACTCTGGTTTACCTGAAGGTTCTGCTCTCCTCCTAACCTTCATGCAGACTGAAGACTCAGTTTCCTGAGGTCTTCATGGTAATGATGAAGAATAGGAAACGGATTTCCAGCCCATAGTGAGTCAGATGGTTTCTGTAGTTTTCTATGACCCATAGAAGAATACAATGGCAGCAGCTTCCTGCCCTGAGGAGGCGGAGATCCGCCTCTGCTCACCTTCTCCTTCAGCAGCCCCTCAGGCCCGATCAGGTGGTCAAAAATGTGTTTGGAAACGTGTGCGTCCACAGCGGACAGTGGGTCGTCCAGCAGGTAGACTTCGGCGTCGCTGTACAGCGCCCGAGCCAGGCTCACCCTCTGCCGCTGCCCACCAGACAGGTTGATTCCCTGAAGGACACAAACTATTTATCAGCGGCGTGGTGGTGACCAGGACTCCACCTCTGCTTCCTTCCTTCCACCCGTACCTTCTCTCCAATCTCGGTCAGGTCGCCTCCGGGCAGGACCTCCAGGTCCGGTGTGAGGGCGCAGGCGTCCAGAACCGAGCGGTACTTCTGGTCGTTGAAGGCTTTCCCAAACAGGATGTTGTCCCGCAGAGTGGCGTTCTGGATCCACGCCTGCTGTGGAACGTAGGCCACAGAGCCCTGAGGAAGAGGAGGAGCACACACCTTCTGAGTTACAGACAGCACCACCTGCTATGCTGGTTGGATGTGTTTTTGTGGTTTATTTCATATGAAAACAGAAATGTTCTGACTCAAACAGAAACAGACAAGTCCTAGGGTCACGTGACCCTCTGCATCAACATGAAGAGAAGGTGTGGCCATTCCCTCATGATGAACAGAGACCTGACACCTCCTTCTGGATGTTGTCAGGAGAGTTCAGACCAGGGGTGTCCAAATCCAGGACTCGAAAAACACAAAACAATTTTTTCTAAAGGTTTTGGGAAAAGGGGGACTTGCCCGAACAGAAACTTCCCCCTCCAGTTTCTCCATTTCTCCCAACAAGGCAGAGATCAAGGACGACTTCCCGCAGCCGACGGGGCCGACCACCGTGAGCAGGGAGCCGCGAGGAACCATTACGCTGATGCTGCAATCACACGGCGTGTTAGGAAAAGGCAGCAGAGCCAACAGATAAGGTTTACAAGACACACCTGTGCAGAACGGGAGAGCTGTCCTTCGCCCAGGTGAATGTCCCGTTGACCACAGTCACAGAATAATCTGTCGGACACAAATCAACACCAGAGTTTCAGAGTTTCCAACAACATGAAGGTGGCAGAGGTCGGGATTTTACCAGCAGATGTGTTCTTCCTGTCCACGGAGTCCGGGTCCAGCTCGTCGTGACTCAGGAAATTTTGAATTCGCTTCAGTGACACACTAGCCTGCGAGGAACACACAGATGGGATGAGAACTGTGGCGAACGCCAGCAGCAGAGGAAGAGTGGAGGAGGCCGACCTGCGCTATGCTGCTGATCACTTGAGGGAGCATATTGAGAGGAAACCTGAGGATGTTAAACAGTGAGAGTGACACGAAGGCCTTCTTGGCATCCAGAACGTTGTTCTCGTCCACAGACACAAACACGGCGAACGACGTCAGGGCGACCTGGACACAAGAACAGGTTAAGACGGTTAATACAGAGAACATCTCCCTGAATCCAGCATCTCTCTTCTGGAGCTCACCAGGAAGGGGGCGCTGGTCCAGGCCATGGTGGACACCGCTCCCAGGTAGGCGGTTTTGCGCAGAACATTGAGCTCCTTCTGCCGGATGTCCAGGACCTTCTGCTTGAAGGAGTCCTCCCAAGCGTAGAGCTTCAGGACTTTGATGCCGTTCAGAATCTCGTTCATCAGTTTGATCCGAGCGTCTTTGTGCTGCATTTGCTCCACCTGCAGAAGCATCAGAACTTCAGTCACATACCAGCAGCTGACGGATCAGAACACCCAGACAGAGGGAAGGACAGATACTCCTTTTGCTTTAGAACAAAAAACTTCTGTAAAAACAAACAAAACAATTTACACGTCCTTATGTTTCAATTTTTTTTTTTTACTTTTTCTAATGTTTTTATATGATGTGTTTGTGTGTTGGAGGGGCTTGTATGGTAACATTATTGGTACAATTGTATATTATTGTTAATGTTTTCTTTATCATTTGTGAAGCATTTTGAGGTGTTTTGCAACAGGAAAAGTTCAGTTTAAATAAAGTTTAATTTGAATTCAAAACATAGCAGAGCAAGAAGAGAATAGGACAGTAAGACAGTAAATTTATTCTTAACTTAGAATTTAACCCATAAATATCTGCCTTTTTCATTTATTGGTTTTAATAAATAATATTTCCAAACTTTTCCTTTTCTTTAATCATTTCATGAGCTGAAAAAATGCTTGAATTATTTTGTTTTCTGAGTTCAGTAAATATAAAACAATATTTTTTAAATTAAAAGAATTTATAAAAAAAAATTCTAAGCAAAAGTGGTAAAAATCCTTAAAGATAAATAAATTTTGTTTATTGGTCTGAATAAACAGATTCTACTAAACCTTCACCACAGGTATGACTTCCACCTGAATTCAGTCCCTAAAAACTTCTTAAAACACACAAAAAATACAGGAGGAACGGTGTCACGTCAGCCGGATACCTGATAGGCCCGCGTCTTCATGGCGATGAAAGCATTCAAGGGGATAAGCATGACCATTACAGCCACTCCGGCGAGCACAGACGGGCCGAGGTTCTGCAGAACCAAAGAAAAGTCATAAACATCAGAAACTTCCTGTTTAAGATCCAAAATGCTCCATCATCTGAAGGAAACTAAAAACCTGGTTTATTCACAGAATTCCTGCAATGCCAAATAAACTAAAAGTATTTTCCAAATTCCTTTACTACTTAGTGTGCTATAACTGTATAGAGTGTTCCCCATGTTTTCGGGATGTCCAAATCCACAAATTCAAAATCCAGTGCCCTGGAAATTTCCCAGAAGTGTTTGCAAAAAACTATGCGTATGGATAGTCACTTGATTGGTGAATATAGACCACAATGCATTGCGTTTGAAAGATTTTTCACTGAAAACATTTACATACATTTATTTTTTATAAATCATCCAAGTTTTCATCATCAGAACACAGTGGATTCATAAATAGTCTTCATAAAATTTTTGTATTTATTAAGTTGTTACTTCTGTAAACAGGTGACAACATATTTGGCATTTAGAAGGAAATTGTAAATTGCATTAAAGGGCCTGTACCATGCAAAATCAACTTTTTGAGCTTTTACGTGTATTATAATGTCCATTGCTCACGATAAACAACCTCAAAGTGGTGTTTTGATCTGTTCACATATTTCTGAGTTTTCCTCTAAGAACAATGCGTTCTGAGCACCAGCCCCTCCCTTTCAACCCATCAAAATGAGCAGGTTCTCACGAGCTGACATCACAAGTGAGAACAGCCTCTTCCAGGAAAAGACTGCGCTGCCAGCACCACCCCCGACTAACACACACACACCCACACTTTCTCCCTGCGAAGCTAATGGTGATTGGAAAAACACCTTCATTTTAAATGCACAATACCATATATTTTCCATTACTGTCTCGTCTCCAACAGCCACTGGGTCTAACAAGTGTTTGTTACTGTTTGATGCAGGTCGCTATAGGGCTCCTTTAATCCCTCCCCCCCGGTAGAGCTCATTTGTGCAGATGCCAGGATTGTGGTTAAGCAGATGCCATTCACTATGCTCAAAACACAAGTTTAACGGGTACTAGGCGTGTTTACATTTTGGTGAGTTTACAAGCATGTGGCGAGGATCAATAATTGTATTTTTATGTGCTAAAAAAAAAATAACAAAAATGCTAATGATTTTATAACATCCATCCAGCCATCCATCCATCCATCCATCCATCCATCCATGATAACTGCTAACAAAGATCAACTTAAGGCTAAACCTTTGATTTTCTAAGTAAAGGAACAATAACAACTCACCTCCCAGAGGAAATAGAGAGCCAGCATGATCTGCAGAGGAGCCGACCACAGCATGTTCAAGAAGGCCGTCAGGTCCATGAACCTCTGAGAATCCACAGACATCAGGTTCACTATTTCTCCCACCGTGGATGAACGCTTGGCGGAGTTGGTTATCACAAGAGCCTGCAAAATGATTGCGGTGTGAGAACCGTAGCTTCACTAACGTGTTTCAGTGTTTTAGTAATGGTTCTGCAGCGCACCTTCCTGTAGATCGCTCCAATGAGGGCGGTGCGGACGTTCATGCCGGTGACAAAGCAGTAATGGAAGTGACGGTGCAAGATGAGGGTCTGCAGGAAGGCTGTGAAGAACATGAGGAAGGCCAGCGTGTAGCCCCACCACAGAGGAACGTCATCCTGCTTTGTGAAGGAGATCAGCAGGCTGGAGAACAGAAGGAAGAGTTTGGTTTGAAATCTCTGAACTCCTGAAGGTCACGAGAAACATTTCCTTAGTCCCCCGCTGGGCCACTTTCCAGCACCCTTTCAAGGGACACAAAGAAGGCTGGGTACTCTGAACTGCTGTTCAGCCCGTAAGCCGAAGCCACAGTCAAAGACCTGTCCCCTACCCAAAGGCAAAGGGACACAACCCTCTCGTCCACCGGGGTGAACTCCAACACTTGGCGGCTGAGCTGGTGGAGAGTCCAATCCCTCTCTAGGGACTGAGTATCAGAGCTCAGACTGTACGTAGAGGTGAGCTCAACTATATTTAGCCGGCACCTCTCTACCTCTTGCACAAGCTCAGGCTCCTTCCCTCCCAGAGAGGTGACGTTCCATGTCCAGAAAGCCAAGTTCCATGACCAGGGTTTAGACCGCCAAGGCACTTGCCTTCGACTGCTTCCCAAACCACATTGCAACGGCCCCTTCTGAGTTGTCCTGCAGTTGGTCGTCCTACTGGAGAGTGATCCCACGCCGTTCCGTCGGGCTTGACCTGACCAGGGGGCCGTTGCAGGAACCCCCGGCCACCAGGCGCTCGCCTGCGAACTCCAACCCCAGGCCTGGCTCCAGGGAGGGGCCCCGATGACACCAATACGGGCGACGTAGCAGAATCTTGAATGGCACTTCTGATAAGGGGTTTCTGAACCGCTCATCACCCAAGACCTGTCTGCCATGGGAGACCCTACAAGGGGCTGAAGCCCCAGACAGCATCGCTCCTGAGATCACTTGAGCACACAAACCCTTCCACCACGTTAAGGTGAAGGTTCATGGAGGAGAACACAAAATGCAAACATAAAACAAGACATTAGCTAAAAAGAATAAAGGTGCTAAACGAGAAGTTAAAAAAAAAAGAAAAAAAGGAGCTGAATATCTAAAGGTAAAACAGCTGACGAAACACATTTCATTTTGAGAAATTTGAAAAAAGGTCAGAAAAAAAAACAACATTAAACAGTAAAAAAATAGTTTAAAAGTTCTTTATGCTAAGTTGGTCAAATATTCTTCATTAATTACATAATTCAAAAAATGCTAAATTTAAAGGCAATAAAAACAAAATAAATTGTACAACACTAAAGAAAACCGACTAAACATTGACTCAAATGAGAGAAATAAAATTGAACAACTTGGATAAAAAAAGTAACAAAAAAAATCTATGTAGTTGCTCGTTCATTTATTAATGAATCCAAATTTGAAATAGTGTAAAAGTGATAATATCAAAGCCACAGTTTCCATATGTGTGTGGTGAAAGTCAATGTCAGAGAAACTATGCAAACTGCATGAATCATGAAGGGACTGGCAGCATGAAGGGAAATTATGCGGTTACTCTTCCCTGATGGCTTATCTGGCTGAAGCTGCAGCATCAAGCCTCCATAGAACATCTACTGTCTGTTTAGAAGCTCTGAAGCTTAATTTAACCTGGAGAAGGAAACACATTTACATCCAGAACAAAGATGGAGTTTATCTGAGAAGAAGAGACGACTTCAGTGACGACCAGGATGCAAACAACACAGAAATGGATTTCTCTGACACAATGATCTGCATTCACCTGAGCAGCTGAGGGTTGACAAACGTGATAACGTCCTGCAGCAGCTTGTAGGCCGAGCCAATCAGGAAGTACGGTCCGAAGGCTTTGAGGAGGGCACGCAAGAAAGATGGCTGTTTTGGAGCTTTCTGATTAGACAGCAGCACATCTGCTTCCTGTGGACCGCCATCGCCTGCCTCATCTGCTGATAGGTGATTGGTGGTTGATGAAGGCGGTTTGGTGTACAGTGCCTGGCCAAGCAGATTCTGCTCGCTGTGGGGTTTGGGAGACATTTTTCATAAAAACAAATCTAAAACGTCAAAAAATATTCTGGAGAGAAGATAAAACACAAAGTGGACATTTGACCCAATTTTGCAGCATTTCAACCTCTAAATATTTATAAGAATCTCAAAGAATAACTCTGCCCCTCACACGTTGTTTTTATAGCAATAGTGGACATTTTTTATCTTTCAGAATCTTAAAGATTTACCATTTAAATGCTTCTGACATTGAGTCTGAAAAACATACAAACTGATTCAGCCTTTTTCAAACATCTTCCAGAGGGTTTTCACCACAGCAAGCTTTGAAGTCCAAAGTAGTTTACATTAAATAACTACTTTGCTGTAATAAAAAAAAAAAATCAACCCATAAACAGTTTTCATTTCATTCAGTTTTCATATTTTCAGCAGAACAACTGCTATGAGACTATGAATGTTACCGTGGTAACGATGTAGCCTGTTTCTAAGGAGATTTTGGAAATGTTCTTTGCTTTGAAGATGAAAATCCTCACAGGTTTATCAAACTCAGACATGAAAAAATTGTATGGTTGCTATGGACCATCACCTTCATGGGAGACCATGATCCTGAATGAAAAGAGGAGTTTTGTGCCACTAAGAGGTTATTTATTCACTCTTATGTGAACTCAGGAACAGTGGTTAAGTTGGTTAAAAAACAAATTTCATCTAGAAGGCTTTGAGGTGACGTTCCTGCTCGCTTTAAACAAGAACTCAAATGAATGAGTCCCAAACCAGTGAGAAGAAGAGGAAAGGTAAAACTGCAGCACAGAAAGATGAGTTCAGCCCTGAAGTTCTGCTGAAGCTGCAGCCGTCAGTGGAAATCTGCAGGAGTTCATGAGTGATTTTCTGCTCAAGCGTGGACGGCCATGATACTGATCTTTCAGATTGTTGCTACTCTGCTCGCAAGATTACATCAAAAAAGTTTTTTAATCCCATAAACACAACTTCAGGGCTATACCTCAGACAGCATCTTCATTCTGTGTTTGTCTTCGTGCTCAGCTGAGGTTTGAGAAGGAAGCTGAAGATCTACACCAACAAACGGATGGAGGAAGATCAGTGATTCTCCAGTCATCAAACTTTTGTTCAAACGGCTCCTCACTGATCTAAAAACCAACATCAGCCTTGCTCCTCAGGAGCTTACCTCCTGGCCTTGGCCTGCTCCTTCTTCCACTCTCTGAGAAGCTTGGGGACCATCATCTCTGAGCTGTCGCGCTTGTTCAGGGACCACAGGTCTTTTGCCTCCAGGGGCATTTTGTAGCCTTTGAAGGCCAAACTGAGAGACAGAAACATGGAGGTTAAACTCTGGTGCTTCACTCCACTGCTAAATCTGAAATTATCCTGCAGCACCCCACCACCACCACCACCACCATGAAGCTATGCTTCAGTATAGAAACAGAGATCTTCTTTTAATCCCCTATAACATCTGCTGAAGTGTAAAGCCTGAGAAAAGACTGCTTTTGTATATAATACAGTTTCTTTGAAAGCTTTAGTCTCATCTTCGAGACAAAAGTTCACATATTTTTCTTCTTAAGCTACAAAAAATATTTTAAAATCTAAATAATTAAAAAATAGATTTTCTGCTGAATTTAGCTTGAAATATTATTCATAAATGTTTCCTTTAAAAGATAAACTTTTAGTGGCAGAATGTTTTTTTTCCAAACTTCACTTTAATGAAATATATAACATCTCGTTTTTGAAGCGCTTTTTTAAAATGTAATTTGTTTTCCCTAAATTTATTAAAAGAACGTACCAGCGTGAAATTATAAACATTTCTGAATCATCAAACCAAAAAAGTGAATCAATAAATAGACTGCAGAAAAAGCAATTTTTTTGTGACTTAAAGATTTAAATTAAGTAAAAAAAACAAAGTTTACATTTGTTTTAAGGAAAACTTTGAAAACAATTTAAAGGTGAACTTGTTGCTTAAAAGTTGAAACAATTAGAATCATTAATTTAAAAAGAATTACATGAATATGTATTGGTACACTTGGAACCAAAAATTTCACAAGAAGTAACTGAAATGTCTTCCAAAGTGCAGAAATGTGGAAAAAAAAAAAAAAAAATCTGATAGTCTGAAAATGTTAAAAAACAAGTTAAGAAGGAAATATTTTCTATGCTCAAAATATAAGAAAAACTGAAAAATTAGAGAAAAACATAAAGAACTAAATAAAACTAAATATTGACAGAAATGCTCAATTTTAAACTACTTTTTTAAATAAAGGTTAGCAGTTTAAATTATAGGGTAAAATCGGGAACAACTTAAAGTGAATGAAAAACCAGATTGTAAACTTGAAAGAAATATTGAAAGTTAACAAAAACATGCTAAATGTGAAGAAAGACTAAAAACACTGTTACCACATTTAAAAACAAATGTGTATTTGTTACAGCTGCAGCTTTGCTGTTTTCAGCTTTTAAATAAAAAAATTAAATTAAATTGAAATTAATTTAAAAAATTTAAAATGTTTTTTTTTTTTATTCACATCAAGCTGATCCTTATTTGAATCCATAACAAGACTCAATTTAAGATTAAAAATAAAATTTTACGCTTAAATTTGATTTTTCTCAAATAAAAAAAAATACTAAATTCAAATGAACTCAAACACAAAATATGCTAAGATTCCTAAAGAAAATGTTAGATAGTTGAGAGAAGTTGAAAAAAGATACAAATCTACATGTTTGATGATAAACAAAGATGGACAAAGTAAATACTTTTAACAAAATAAAAATAAACTTGTTCAATTATTTTATGATAAAGTGGGAGGGCTGAGATTCCTTTCCCTTTTTTTTATTATTTAAAACTTTATTTTCATAAACTGTTCCTTTTTTGTCTGTAAAACAGATTCTCTCTTCTGTGTGCAGAATGTTTTATCGTTTCCACCCATTTATTCTTAATATTTCTATTTCAACTCTCACAGTGTGACGGTTTTTGAAGAAAAGCATTGGGAGGTTCTGGTTTGGACCGCCTTCATCAAAGAGACTACATTAGAAGATGAAACTCACCTGGTGAACCACCAAAACGTCATGGAGGAAAGAAAACCTGCCGTGTTTTCAGGACAGGGATTCTGAGATGAAATGAGGAGAGGAAGAGGGTCAGAGGAGTCAAAACAATAAAAACTTCGTCTGAAGGGCTTTGAAGTGGGAGACACTGAAGAATTTAAAGTTGTAAATTCTTCCAATCCATCCATCCATCTTATTTATATTAAAGATGCAGCTCCCAATGATGGATGCACTTTGAACATTAGTATTTTTTATATAGGAATTTTATTAGATCAAAGATGTTATTAGTGTTTTGTTTTTATAAATAGGCTTAAATGAGCATTTTTTTTATAATATATGTGTGTTTTTGTGTTTTGAAGTACTTTATATATGTTTCATCAAAACATATTTTGTAAAACTATTAAAAAAATACATTTTTATCTTTAATCTCGTTAGTTCTCCTTTTTTTCCCCCCATTTTACTGATCCGAAAAATGATCCAAACCATGACTCTGAAACCTTTACACGATCCGAACTGTGAGTTTTGTGATCTGCTACACCCCTAATGTCAGTTATTGGGAGATACTTTGGTATCAGGACAGGTGATTTTCTCCAAACACAGGTACTATGCAAAACATCCTGAAAACCATAAATTATTTAAATAAAACTTTCACAGTGAAAGGAAAATGTATTAGTGCTTTTGTTTTGCTATTTTTCTACTTATCGCAAGTCTACCGTCATGGCAGTTTCAAACACAGATATTGCATATTTCAGATTTTTCTCATATCATGCAGGCTTACAGTGGGAGTATAATGCAGTGGGAGCTGATTTTATCTGAAGGCAAAAAAATCTTCATTTGATTGTAAATTTCTATATTTTAATACTATTTTAAGAAAGCAGCATTCAAAGTGATTTCAGCGCTGGACTCACAGGATCAGTGACTGTGTTGGAGAAAAGTGGAGGACTCTCATTGAAGCAGCAAAGGATCAGCTCGCAGACCACCAGGCTGAAGTAGAAGTAGAAGGTGGTGAAGCGCAGTTTGTCGGGGACTTCGCTCTGGAATGCAACAAGAGGAAGTTAGTCGGATTTCATGCGGCGCGTTTGAATAACTTCAAAACATTTTTGACCATTTCTCCATGGCGAATCAAAGGACAACTGTCTGAGCGACGTCTTCCAGCACAAAGATGAAGCACCTGACAAGTTTGACCAATAATCTGAGAACAATCGTGTTTTATGCTGCATATGCAAAAATCCAACTTCTATGCATTTATTTGACTTCTGAGTAAAAACAGCAAACAGATATACAAATGACTGATGGAAAAATGAAAGTGTCTGACTTTAAACAAAGATAACTTTTTACTCTGAACAGGAAATGTTTTAGTTTGAAAGGATGACTTTTTCAGGAAACTTTTTCAACATTTACCACATTTTTACTTGAAGTAATCAAACAAGTCTGTCAATAAAACAAAAGAAAATGTCAAACAGTACTTTTCCTGTAGAAACTCGCAGCTCAGTTTCTGCTTTTATTCCTTCAGTTAGGTTTGAGGTTTGCAATATTCTGAGTGAAAATCATAATCAAGACAGAAATTTATTTCAAAAGCTCCAAATTATTGGATTCAAATGAGTGAAACTGCAGCAACAGGAAGTTTTTTGTAAAACTTCTTAAGACGCTTGAAAACGTCTGCAGGACTCAGTTCTAAAGTTCTCATGCTGAAGTCACAGTTCTGAATTTGTGACAAAGTTTTGGCCACAAATAAAACAAAATTGTATTTTACGTTAATTAAAAGGAAATGTTGAAACTGTAGTAAATGGAGGTCATTTCCTGACTTTTTGTGTTTGATATAACATGTGAAGATGTGACATCACAGCGCCATAATGTCACACTGTGCCTCCAGATGGTGACGTCTGACTTTAACCATTTAATACCAGAGATGTTTCCCATGGCACAAAATAAAACCGTTCTTCAAACTACCGTAACTCTTCCAACCGTTGATGCAACTTCTGTCATTCCAAACAATACTTAAGTGAAAAATAGCAGCTTTGCGCTAATATACAACACTTTACTTTACGGTACTACCATAAACTAAACTTTAATGCCATAAGGTAAACTTTCCTTTGTTTACCATAAAGTATTGCACAATGGCGCAAAGCGGCTTATTGCCGCTTCAGAATCCGCTGGAATCGTGTAAACGGTAGAAGAGTTAATACGTGACTAACATTTTTATAAATCTGTTAAAAATGTTCCCCCAGCGTCAGCATTGTGTTTGCCATAACAACGTTGAGCGAGGTCTGTAAAAGGGAATACATGTTTTTGATGAGCAGTTTTACCCAAATATTTATTTAAGCTGAAGGAGGGAAACTGGTCACAGATAAGGTTTTTATAAAGAAATTCAATCTGGGAGCCTCAGCAGGTCCTGCTGACCTAGGTCAGAAGAGTTCAGAATACAGACGTGGGTGCGCATACGTGAACGTTCTTTCCTGGGTAAGCGTGACGCAGGAAGTGGTGTGCTGCTGCTGCCTGCAGCGCCTGAAGGCAGCCAGATAAGTTTGTCAGGAACAAAAGATCTTCTATGAGCTCAGCGGCGCCCTCGTATGACTCCACACTGTAAACTCCATGTGGGGGGGCTGAATGAGAGTGCTGGGAATGCTCCAGGAGGCAAAGAGCCAGCAGAAGAAGATGAGTGCGAGCTCACCTCGTCGGAGGCCTTTAGGATCTTGGAGCGGAAAGGCACAATGGCACACAGCACAGACAGGAACCAGAAGATGAAGAGAACCCCCGAGGACTGGACCCCGTGTAACCTCTCACTCTGGATCAAGAATGTGGCCAACAGCTGAGGAGCATGGAAGGAGAGAAAGAGAAACAGGGGGTGGGGACAGATTAGCAGAAGCACTAAGGGCACGTCGGGTAAAAACCAGATTCTGGCGGCTGGTCTCCTGAGCTGAACCTCAACTGAACACACAAACTGCTCTGATCCCCTGTGACGCTTTAACCAACAACCGTTCTGTTTCTGCGCTGCTGCTCTGAAAAGCACCGTCTTTTACACTGAGACTCTTCCAGTCAAAGCAACCGAAGCTAAAGCATCTCAGATTACTTTTTTCCAGCATCTGCAGGACCAAACACTTTTACCTTGCTAGCCACAGCGTTGCTGCGTAATCCTGTTCTGCCTTTAGATTAGAGACTCTAATGGGATTTTCAATGATCCCGGAGGAACGCCTGTGCTGGTGTCACAGCAGAGCACCTCAAGGCCCCATCTTAGAGACTCATGTGATGAGGCAACACTCACACTGCATCCAGAGAAGCCATTGGTCTCTAAATGCATAATTTCCAAGTGTTTTACAGCAGCACAGGTTCAGAAGGACAGTCACCAAACATGAATTATTTCCTGAAGTTTTGCAGAATTATTATTATTATTTATTCTGATAATCCATCAATCAAAATATTCCACTTTTCTGAGTAAAGCTTCAGTTTTATCCAGAAAGGCTGCATTAAAGCACGGAACCGAGTCCGTTTCTATGAAGCGTTTTCATACAGTTCAAAGTTCTGGTGGAAGACGAGCAGATCAGCGTCTGTCTGTCCAAAAGGATTATGGGAAATCTCAGCTACAGTTCAACTGAAGATAAGGTTAATCAGTACATGAAATATAAAAGTTATTCTCTTTCCTCACCATGGTGGTGCCAAGAACCAGCGGCGTGATGAAGAAGATGGGCGGCGGCGAGTGGTTCTGCTGCATCTCATGGAACGAGTAGAAGAGGTCCGTCCAACAAACGATCCACAGAAACAAACCAAACACCTGAGAGGGGACAGACACCAGAACCTTTTTCTAAACAATGATTGACTTGTGGGTTCTTCAGAGAAGTTCAGAAGAACATTTGAAGGTGGTTTGCTAATCCATGAGGTTCCTGCTGAAAGACGACGTATATGAAACGTCTGCCTTTTTGATGAAACACTCAGAGGTTAAAGTGCAAACAAGCAGATGAACAAAACATCTGATGAAGAAAATTGATCTTTTCTAAGAAAAAAAACTTCTACAGATTTTACTGTTTCAGATTTGAGCTGAAAAGCTGAGGGGAACTAGGGGCTGGGTTCCTCGATTTTGGACACACTGCTGTTCTACCTGCTGAGCTTTCAGAACATCAGACACTAGCAGGAAACCCATACCAACATGATGAGGGCTGACCCACTAGACGGAGAGGGTTTTCAGGTTTTCCAGGACATTCATGCATCAGCTGAGTTCCTCCAGGTGAGGTCCTCACCGTTTTGAACCTGTTCAGGATGGACACCATGATGTACCCTCTGTTGTTCTTCTTCAGATAGAACAGGTAGATCGGACTGACGACCCACAGGTAGATGCATGGGAGCCACGCCAGCACGGACAGCTGGAAGCAGACTGGCAGGTCCGGCTGATCGGTGTGGAATGTTGTGTTGAGTTCCTGCAGAAGAACCAGGGGAGCAGATTCAGTGATGCTGGTTCTTAAGAAATATCTCAGCTATCAGAACCAGAAAACTCGGACCCATAGCCGTCCGGATCGAAGTGTTTGAAGGTTCAGCAGATTACTCACCCCCCCGCTGAGTGTGGCAGAGCTGAGGGTTCAGGACCTAAGAGTCTTTCCACGTTACTGACCTACTTCCAGCTACAAAAACAACCTTCAGCCTGCAGACCCTGCACTAACAAGGACCAGTTCTGCATTTGGGTTTCTTCTTCTGAGATTCTCCCTCATGCCTTTATAATTGGTTAAGACGTTTTTTGGACTTTCTAAAGCTTCTTTTTGTCACTTATAATTATTAACTTAAATTAATAAATTATTAACATTATTATTATTGTTATTCCATAACGTTCCTGAGTACAACTCCTGTCACAGAAATGAATAAAACCACAAATAACATCAAGATTACTTCAACCAATCATTTAAAAGCACAACTGTGAGGATTCTGTGGTTAAGTTTGGGTTTTGTTACATGTGGCCATGTTCTAAGTTGTCCTTGTCAGTCTCACCAGTTTCAGGTTAATCACCCACAGCTGTCCTCATTTAGTTAATCAACCTCAGTGTATTTAAGTGTCTGGTTTTCAGCTCATCTGCTCTGTATTGACACATTTTTGGTTCTCCAACGTTTTGTCTTGTTTCTGTGTTTTGTTTTTTTAATTTTAATTATTAAATGTTTTTGTTTCTGCCATCAATCCTGGTCTCCTGCGTTTTGTGTCCTTCTCCACCATTTCCTGACACTAGCAGCAGGGTCAGGTCATCTGCTGCAATCATCATGTTACAGAAACTTTAATAAATTCTGTTGCACCAACATAAATGCATTCAGGTCTCCCAACACAAATGTTCATTGCTATAGTAACTCATTTGATTTAGATAGGAATACTTTCCAAATGTTATGTTCACCCAACAATTGATTTTTTTGAGTATATATTACAATAAACCATTTATTGTATGTTTTACACCTCTTTTATTAGTTTTATTAAATGTATTGGTCCAAATTTAAAATTCATATGACATCAAAAAGGAATAAATATCATGTCAAACTGATATTAAAGTTTTGACGTCAATTTGTTTTGCACATTCAACTTGTTTCTTGCCTAAATTTGATGTTGAGCTTTGATGTTGATTTGACGTCATTTCAACATCAATTGCCCACTAGGGTATTTATATTTCTGCTGTTTTTTTTAAGAAGGAATTGCTTCTTGTGTTTCATCTTTAACCCTTGAGAACCCACCAGTTCAAATTTGGCTCCTATATTTTATTTTTGATTTTTTTTACCATTATTATTTTTAGTTGAATTTTAAAATATTTTGTTATTTTTTATTTTTTTGGCTGCTGTAAATTGCTGCTTCCCAAAATGAACAAATAAGAACCAAATTTGTTTAACTAATTTTAAAAGCCCTGAAGAAAATTGTTGTTGGGTTCTCCAGGGTTAAGCCATTTCTATAAAAACTGCAATAAATACCCTTCGCATAGTCCTTCCACAGTATGTGTACATAATAAATCTACATTGTGTTTTCTTTCAGTTTGTCTCTTATGTGATGCTGTTTTAAGCCTTAAAAGGTCAGAAAAGAGCATAAAAATCCTGATGGAGTAAATATTTCTGTCAGGTCTTCCTGATCATGAGGAGAAAATGCTTGGGTAATATCGGCTGGAGCAACACAAACATAAATCTGGCTGAAGGCCCCCCCCCCGCCTCTGCACAAATAACCACAAAGATCTGCCCCCTCAGAAGATAAACACAGCTGCACGCCTTTCCAGCAAAACCACACCTGCTAGAGTACAGTTCTTCCTCTTTCCAGGATTTCAATTCGTTTCAATTGAATAAATCAGCTTGCAAAGGCGGAATCTGGTTAGACATAATTTCTGGTAAAGTAGAAATGCAGCAAAAACAGAATTTCTTTAGTTTTTTGGGGGCCCTGATTCAGTTTAGCTGAAAAAGAAACAGAAAAATGATTTACTAGGCTTTTTCTGCATATATCAGGACATTTATAAGGACTTTTATAAGTTTTACCTCTGAGTTTAAATGGTTGATAATTTCAGTTTTATTTTCTTAAAAGCCATTTTGATTGACTGTGTGTCTAGTGCATATATTCTATTGACAATAAAAAACTTGAACTTGATTTGTCCTTTTCCTGAGCACTTCCTGGACAGGCAGGAAGTGCTTCTGTCTTCACTTCTGCCGCAAAGACTTCATCTTCTCTCTAAGAGTCGATCACTCTGCGGGATACTGTGGCCTTGCATTTGCTCGTTATCGCAGAGTTAAGACTCCTCTGAGGGATTTAAGCGAGCGGCGCGGAAACAGTCTGACCAGGTGGAAGCTACAGACGGAACACATGACGCTTCAAAGTGAATGACATGCCAGTTATTGTGGGTTGCAGATCTGTTTTTATTTATTTTTTAATACAGAAACCCAGTGAAAAGGCTTCAAAAAGCAGAACCTGAACAAAAGACAAACAGTCCACACCTCTGGGAGGAAAAAGTGGAACAAACAGACAGAGAGCAGAGCGGGGTTAGAACAAAAAAAAGGGCAAAGTTCAGCAGAACTAATCCAACATCACCTTCAGCTATGAGAAGGTCTGTATTTTCACAAACATCTTCTCATTTTAAGCTCCATGTAAATATTAGGTGTGTTTGAGATGACCCAGCGCCTCGCCTGGATTGTCGGCGAGACCAGGCAGCTGCAGGCAGGGTAAGGCGCCTGAGATAAAGGCGAACACTGAGCTGCAGCGAGACTGAACAAGAACAGGAAGGTGGGGTAGTCCTTACATTCAGTTGAATTTTAACATGCCTCTCCAACTTACTATTATGTGTGCTATTATGTATTTTAGATTACTTTTAATGTTTTGTGATGTATGCACTTTTATCAATAGGTATTTTAATTGATTGTTTCACATTTTTGTATTTATTTTATATATAGCTTTGTAGGTAGACAATTTGAACATCTGTCCGGGAAAAAACAGATGAAAAATAGTCGCTGGGCTCATTTAATGTGCACTGTCTCAGTCTCAATAAAACATAACCACAGAGGATTTGTGACTTCTTTACTTATGAGTTCCTTCTGTGGCATATATGCAAATGTCTGTCTGATGTTTTGCATAAAAACCAAAATGATTATTAGTTATGTTTCAAGTAAAATATGTTTTTATGATAAAGTAATCTGAGTGATATTGATTTCAATTACTACAACCATAAATAAATAGCCATCTTTTTTGCTTAACATGCTAAACATGCTAACCATGCTTAAAGTGCTAAAAGTGCTAACAATGCTTCACATGCTAAACATGTTAAAGGGCCTTCTTTTTAGCTTTTAGGTGTTTTATAATGTTTCTGAAATTTCTGATTAAAAACAATCTCAAAGAGGTATTTTGATCCATTCACACACCTAAAAACCATGGGCTCCGAGCACCAGCCCCTCCTAATCACATTGTGACGTCACAAAGTGGGGAACAGTCCCTGCCAGAAAGAACAAAGAGTCTGCACTCCCAGCACCGCCACCAGGCTAACACACAGACACTAACTTTCTCCGTAGAGCTAGTGGTGATTGGCAAAACGGCTTCATTTTATATGAACAATATGCACATCAATCTTTGCAAATGTTCAGATGTTTGTTTTCGGGGATGAAACGCAGACACAATGTCGAGACCGGCTTAATGATGGTGTCATGAAATGTGCGGCAACCACAAGGAGCGAAAGGCGGTGCCTCAGAGATTGAGTCATTTTACTTCTGGGTAAGAAAAGAGCTCACAAAAATAACAAATTTCATAAATAACTCATTCTTTAGTGTGCCAAAGGTAATATATTATTATACAAATGGGTATAATTTACTCTTAAAGGCTTAACAATAGCAAGATATAGGTCCTTAGAATGTGCTAAACGTGATAAACACACTAAACAATGCCAAATGTGCTGATTGTGCTAAATGTGATAAGCATGTCAAACGTGAAAAATAAAACAAACATGATAAAAATGCTAAATCTGAAAAAAAGCAAAGGTAAAAAAAATCTGAAACTGACCGTCGAACATTGCTAAAATACTGTGAATTTATTACTTAAATTATTAAGAATCTGAAAAATTAATGAAAAAAAAATCTGATTTCAGTTTAAAAACCTGTATTAGCAATGGCTCTTGCAAGGGGAAAATAGAAGTTGTTTATGCTGAAGTCACTCCAAAATGATAACTTTATAAATAACCCTGAAGAAAAGTAATGACTTTGGAACATATATAGAAAACCATAAATGCCTGAAAAGTACAAAAAAAAAAAAAAGAGGACAAAAAAAAAGAGGATCTCAATAACAACGAATCAGCAGAGGTAAGTGTTTGGAACCTCTTCTGTGTGGATTCTGTTTGAAATCAATTCAAACTTTTTTCAAGTGGCTAAAGCAAACTGGAATATATGGGGGAAAAACTACAAGAGAAAATGTGGTGTTTTGGTGAAAAACAGGAACCAACGTTTAAAAAGTGACACTACTGTCAGAAGAAACAGCTAAACTTCTCCATTTGTCACCTTTGACCTTTATTCTTTGACTTGCTGATGCTTGAAGTATCCAACCACACCAAGAAGAACCCATTCATCAAAGATGAACTCATCACAAAACCAGTCATGGATCAAAGAATCATCCCCTGCTATTAAGAAATGTCAGTTTGATTGACAGGTGAGACATGATGCCTCACTTCCTGTGTGGTTTCTGATCATCTCCAGGAGAACAGAAACATGGAAGAGTTTGGATCAGCAGCTGCATGACGAGAAACCGAGAGTGGATCTCATCACAGGATATTACACTGAAGCTCTTTTTGTCTGAATGATCAAGAAAATTCATTTGAAAACCTCCAAAGGAACTTCAAAACCAAAGAAAAACCGCAATTACTGATGTACTCCAAGTCCAGAGTCTGAGAGACTTCCAGATCAAAGGTAATTCCAAAATTCTTAGTTCTGGTTGAAAAGTGACCCAGAAAAGTTCTGCTTCAGGAAGCAGATTAAAATCCCAAGCTGATCCCAATGATCAGTCTGTTTCAGGATCACATGAAAACATGGAGGAACCTACATTTGTTCTGGACTTCTGGTCAGAACCAACATTCTGGAGAAGCTGAAGAGGGAAAATTGATTTAAAAATAAACTTTTTGCATTTGCTCTGTAGTTTTTTTTTTTCCAGCTTCCCTGATTTCAAACTCTGATGACCTCAGAGAAGAGGAACTGCTCCAGACTTGCACCACACCTCCTCTACATCCTCCTCTCTGCTCTTCCTCTCCGCTGTAATCCAATCTAATGGTTGGTTTACAGCATAAATTGGTTCTGATGAGGAACATGTCCTGCCCGAGCAGCCACTCTGTCTGCTCCTGCAGAAGAACCTCATGAAGCTGAGGACTCCAGGAGACTGCAGGAGGTTTGGGATGACGGTCAAACACAGATTTGACCTGGAGATGGCAAAAAATGATAGAAATTCGTCTTGGCCAGATGCACATTGCAAGTGCATCCAAGGCTGGATTTTGTTGTTGGGCGCACATATTTAAAATTACACTTAAAAGTCCCGTTAGCTGTCACGCTCCAAGATGTGTGAAATGTATTCTTCACATTTGATCCATTCCCTGAAGGAGCGGTGAGCTGCAAACAGCCACACTCAGGAACCATTTGGTGGTTTAACCCCAACCGTAACCTCGTAATCCTAACCTTCCCCCTTCCTCTGGGTCTGCGCGGCCAAGAAAAAAGCAAAGCACTGGCAGCACGTATTTAGAAAATTACGTGTGAATAGACACTTTCTTTATTATAATTATATTCATATTTGGTCATTCTTGCTTTTTTCCACATGAAATTTAAAAATCTGGAATTTTAGTGTTTTTCATCTGATGAACAGATCAAAGCATACAATTATGAAGTGATGATGTTTGACTGAAGTTCTCAGCTCTTTGAGGAGCCTCAGCTGGATGTGAGTAAACCAAAAAACTCCACCTCCTGCTATGGGATTATCTGTGAGAACTGTTCAGGTGGAGACATGTTCCCCTGCCGTTCTCCTGTGTGTTTCTTGTGCATCTCCTCTGCTGAAGCCAAAAACAGCAGAAATTCTCGCAGATTCTTAGGTTTTTTTTCGGAAAATGAACCTTCATGCTCTGATTGACTGAATATTTCCTCAAAGCTTGTTAATCAAACTCAAAACATATCTGTGTTTCTGAGGCGGGACTAAAGCCGGGACAGGAAGGTCCTTCATGATCAGATGTTCTTGAGCAGAGGAACTCTGAGAAGAGCAGGAGGAACCTCTGGGAAAATTGTGAAATCTGTGGCTGCAAATGAAAGTGAAACCACCCGAGCTCAACCCTGTGATGCTTCCACATTCCCAGAAACAACCACAGTCCAGCTCCTCTCCATGTTTAGCCTCTGAGTCAGATCAGAACTGAGGAACCTGGACTTTGAAACCAATCGTCTGATTGGTTTGAATTGATTGTTATTCATAAGACTGAACTTTTCTATTGGTTTCTGATTCTAAAATTGATATTTGGTTGGATTAAAGTTCTGCCAAAATGAATTAAGAGATAAAGAAGAAACAGTCCAGTACCGTGACCTAATGGTGTGACTCCCATGTAACTGGTTGAGTCTACTATACTGGAATTTCAGGAGTGCTGAAGAGCATCATCTCATGTCCGCTAGTGAAACCAAAGCCTTGACTCGCCCTAAGCACGCTCACTCCAGCACAAAAAAAGAAGGTTGGGTTTAGTTCTCCATTGCAGGTTTGGTTTTCCACCCACTGGAGGTCTACTTTCATTTCCACCCAAACACGACGTTTTTATCTTTAAGCGCTCTAAACTCTAACCTCTCAGCATCATTTCCATCACCTTTCTCCTGTCTGCGATCAACCTGCATGACTCAGCATTCTCAGCTGCTTCATGAAATTTTTTTCTGACAAACTTAAAACCATGAAGCATAAACTGTACATCAAACACTGTGGGAAAAGAACCAACGATAACCATCTTCATCTGTAGAAGTTCAGCTGCCTGTGAAGATCTTTGGTGTTGGGTTTCCTTCCTGAAGGACTTTTCTAATCTGTTTCATTCTTTCTCCTCTCCTGCAGGAGTCACCTTTCCTGTCAATCATCTGCTTCAAAGGCGTCTGAAGGCGTGGACTCTACCTCCGTCCATTGATGCACATTAATTACGCGCTAGGAGTTTCAGGTATTCAGGCAGGTGGTTCCAGATCATCTTCTCGTGATTGGCTTTTTCCAGCTTACATGATCGAAAAAACTTTACTGTCATGGAAAGTTTCTCAGAGCTGGTTGTCATGACGCTGCTTTCAGAACGCAGCATCCAAAGCAGCTTTTTCTCCATCTACTGGGTTTACTGCGACCTACAGATAGGTTATTCCAATGGACTGTAAATAAGAACTGGACTGAGTGGCATCTCCCTCTGGTATTTCAAACAGGAAGTATCTGTTGTCTCCAAGAGGAAAAATTCCTATAGACGTCTATAGAGAAATAAACAGTCAATCTCAGTGGTGCGAGTGCATAAATGTCAGGTTGCACCACCACAAAAAACAAACCAAACGTCTCTTTGACTGAACCTGTGATTTAACAACAGACTCACACTAAGCTGGTCTTAACCAACCAGAGACAGAGAAAGCAGCGATCCCTCCTCTGACTGGCCAGATATTTCTACATGTTTGAAGGGTGAAATTTGATAGTGAAATGTGTTCACTTGATAACACTAAGCGGATGTAGCCTTCGATGATGAGATGAAAGATTGACAACGTTTTTCTAAAAACATTTGAAGTTTTAGTTTGATGACAGCTGAACGGAACTCTATATATGACCAATGGATGAAAAGATTTTCAAAATAAATTTGTTTTTCCCTCAAATTAATTTCATTTAGTTTTTAACTGAACCCGTTTAGACGAAGAAGACAGAATGTTAAATAACCAGCAGCGCGTTCTACAGTTATATTAAATTTGGAGACTTTTCTGTTTTTGATACAAAGAGAAGAAAATATTGCATTGAAAAATTGAAGTATTTTGGTGCTGAAAATTTTGTTTTCATCTTATTTTACAGTAGTAAATATTTCCTGTTTTTTGATGTGAATTTTATTGCAAAATGAGTGAAGAATATATGGTAGAAAAAGAGAAAAAACAAAGGTCCAGACTTTAAAGAAGAAGAAAAATCATTGTTAAAATGAAGATTAAACTAAAACTTAATGTTCTGCATCATTTACTAATGGGCTGTGTAATCCCAATAGTGTTTTGTCAGTTTCTCTGCTCAGATGCAGTAATATAATAGTATAATGTATTTATAGTGAAGCCTGTTTACTAATTTTAGTAAAACAACGGTTAACATTGGTGCATTTGAATCTGGTTCTTATTTATTTGGAGTTAAAACTGTGAAAAAGCTAGAATTGACTATAAAACATGTTTCATGCTGCAGTAAATGAGCTGTCAGATACCTCTGACTTTCAGCTGCAAAGATAAAACAGTTGTGTTTAATGCAATGAAAATGTGGGGAAAGCCTAAGAAAAAAGTCATCAATGCAAACAAAATGCCCAAGAATTCTGCATTCTTCTGAATACAAAAGTTTTTAGTGGAATAAAGGTTTAAAGTTTGAATCATTGTTAATTTGAAAAAAAAAAGTTGGTTATTCTGCTTTTTCCCTCTTCTTTTTTATTAGATTTTCTTTATTTGTTTAAAAATATTAAATAATACATATTATAATACATTTATCACATTGTAACTCTTGTTAACATTTGCTCCAGTCTTTCTAAATCTGTTTCACGTGCATTGCAGCTGTTTGTGGAGTTTGTAAACAGATGTTTACAGATGTTTCTCTGAAACACAAACCCTGAAATTCATCATGATCGCGCTCAGTTTGAGGTTTCCTTCCGAAAACCTTTGGTTTTCTACATCTGCGGCTCTGATTTCAGATTTAAATGAAACTTATAATAACATAAATCGAACAACATAGCGTCAAAGTTTAAAGCCCTCGCGCGCGTTTATCATCTTCATTGTGATGATTTTGTTAATGTTCTGTTTCGGTTCCGGAGGTGCGTTCAGGTTCCTGATGATTATAAAGCGGCTCCTCATTTAGCGCGGTATTAACGGTCAGCCCGTAAACACAGTAAATGCTATTAAGCGGGATATTTATAGTCCGCTCCGGTACTTTCTGTTCAGCCCGGGACCTCCAGGGGCACTCACACCGGGAATGACTCACCCAGAACGGCAGCTCCGGTCCGCACAGCCGCTCCATTTCGGGGTCGTAAGCTAAAGCTTTCCTTCACGTTAGCAGGCGTTCGCTGGCTCACGCATGCCCCGCAGGTGGGCGCGCGCTGGTGTTACAGCCGGGGAGCCGCGGGCTGACAGAGTGGACAAGACCTTACGGGGTGGGTCCGCTCCTTCCGCTTGAAAGGAAGAAGTCCTCCGCTGCGCGCCGAGGGCTGCTCCTCCAGGCAGCGACGCAGAACGTGGGGTTCAGGAAGCCCCGCCCCCGAGCTCCTCCTGTTCAACGACCCACCATGACGCGGCAACGCGATTCTGCCGAGTCATTCTTTAAAAAAAAATCTGGTAAAAGTGGTTGGTTTTTAGCTAATATTTTTGGGTAGATCATTTATTTTTATGGATTCGGTTCAAATCTGACCCGGTGAAAACATTTAAATGAAATGATCAACCGACAAAATTTTAACTTTAGCGATAGAATAAATCTTTAAAATGTTAGTTTGGCAGAGGTTTATTCTATACGGAAGCCGAAGACGGCCTACCATACTTTTTTGTTTGTTTAATCATTTTCTCGTGATAACGAGCGAGTAAGCCGTTTTTGGCTAAAGTACTATCCAAACCCCTACCTGATTCTGTTTTGAATTTGTGGAAAACACAAAGCCAACAAATGTTGCATTTCCCTAAATGGCCACTAAAGGCTGGCTTCAAAATGAGACAAAATCTTATCAACTCCAGCATTAAAAAGTCAAACTTCACATCAAAAAGCAAACATGTGAGCACCCTGGTATCACAAACCTTTCTGTGTTTTTTCATCATGTGTTTTATTAGGGATGCTACATGTTCGTGATTGGCAGGTGAGTGGACCCATAGAGATACCCTGACCACAACACAACTCTCAGTTAACATAGTTTAGATTCGTGTTTATTAATTGTAGTTTGTTTATTTATATCCAACTGTTAAATCAGAAAAAAAATGTATATCAAACTAATAAACTGACAGGTTTGTTACCAGTGTGACATTTATGACACATTTATTATGTATAACTATTTGAATCACTCAATCATTTTTGAGGAAACAAATTCTGAAAGCAAACAAAGGGCTTATTTACAGAGTACGCGGCTCTAGTGAACAGGGAAGCAACAGTGAGAAGTTAAAATGCAATTTCTCCCAAATGAATTAGAAAAAGTTTTGATGTGCTTTGATGAGGTTTACAGCATGTTTTCAATGTAAATTTGTTGCTAGCAGGCTATGAGAAGTTAAAAGCTGGGGAAAGTATGGTGCACTGGAGTTCTGTCCTCTATAACTCCTCTCCTCTTTTCATTTTCATTTATCCAGTATTATTTTTTATTTAGTTCTTTATGCCTCTGTTTGGTGCAGTGCATTTCATATGTTGTCCCTTTTTCCGGAGATATTCCAGGTGATTCGTCTGTCTTTAGCCGTGGACCTCGTCTCTGGTTCATCTCACACACCCAGATGCTCCACAGTTTCATACGGATGAAGCCCATCTGCTACACTATTCAGACATGTAGTTGTTGTTCAAACATGTAGTTGGTATTCAAACGTGAAGTTGTAGAGTTATATAACCAATTTTTTTAAAGTTCTTACACATCTCCTGAGGATCCCTCCTTCATGTGGGCATCCCGGAGGTTTCTTATGTTTTTCCCCAAGATAGGGTTTTTTTTTTTTACGAGTTCTCCTCACCAAGAAGGAGGTTGTAAGCGCAGGGATGCCAGTTTAGCTTAGTCTGTTTAGTTAAGCTTAGTTTAGCAAACAGATATTGTTTATATTTTTATGATTGACTTTATGTTCTTTGCATAAATACCAGTGTGAAACCCATTGAGACAGCAATGGCTGTGATTTTGGGATATATATATAATATATATATATGAATTCATACATTAATTTAAAATTGTTTTTAAGTACCAGAACTTCTGTCTTTCCTAAAGCTAATGTCTCACTGATGTGAACAGGAATGTCCTGAAATGCTGACAACAAACTTATAGTAAAAATTTTATCTCATTTCTACGGTAACTCAGACACTACCATGAACTCACCACACTAACCTTTACTGGTCATAGATGAAAACACACCCATTCCACCAGATCCATCATTTTACATTAACAGTCTACTTATACAAACATGCCTGAAGAGAGTCTTTGAAAAGTGGATAAAAGGCTCCTTCTTTATCTTTTCAAACCAGTTGCGCAGGAAAATCCTGATGTTTGAGGTGAAAGGTTTGTTTTAATGCAAAATAACTCCCTTTTTGTTAACCTGGACATATACTGCAGTAATGCAAACATTCTTCCCCATGACGGTCAAGCATAATGCAACACTTCAGGAGACTTTTATAGAGGCTTTCCAAGCTCAAACCATGCCCAAATGACAGGGAAAACTTTGGCTGACAGCCCATAATAAGCAAATCTACCCACACAAAGGACTATTGAAACACTATTTGCAGTATGTAAACAAACTGTGAGAACAGAACACACATACTTCTGAGCCTCTTTACATGTTATAACTTCAATTTAAGATTCAAAATTCAATGTTTATTTATTGTCAGATATGCAATAAAAATATTCAACATACAACACAGTCAAAACTACAGACCTCCTGGGCCCCACTGTAAAGATGTGAAGAAATAAAACCAGTAGAAAAACAATAAAATCCCACTGAATCACAGCATATTATAACAACAATATCGTCATACTATCATAATAATGGCAAGTAATAGTAATAGCTAATAGCATATCAGCTAACAAACAAGAAATTTAAGAACAGCTTTCTTAAGTCCCTCATCAAATACTAAAACTTATGAAAAAAAATAAAAAACAACAAAATACAATTTTGGTGTTTTTGACAGAAGTTCTGCTAAAAAATCCACAGGGACTGTCTGGTTGGTCGACAGACTTGTCATTCTTCAAAATGGAGCGATAGATTTATGCCAGTTTTATTCATCAAACCCTAATAGCTGTGAAGAAATGCTCAGAGGCATGTTTGTGTTTTCTAGTGTCCCCCACCAGAAGAGGGTTCATCTACAGCAGGATAAAGTCATGGTTACAAAGGCTATAACCTTCTAAAATTGAAGCAAAATTGATCAACATTAGACCCTACATTTCCCACAATGCCACAGCTGGAACACCAACTAGATTTTAACATTGACTGTGCATGGGAATTGGACTGAATGGCCCCTCTTCTATTTGGAGAAAAATAAACAGTTGTTACTCTGTCATTCTATTCATCAGAATAACCAGTTTTGCTCTGAAACCTTTTTAACATCTTCTTGATTATCCTAATTTTTTTCATGATAATTTTTCTTTAGTTCAAGTTATTCAAGTTAAAAACTGACCAATCTGATGCCTCAATAAAAAAGGTGGAGCCTTTAGGCCTCCATGCCCAAAATTTAAAACATTTGATTGACAGATTTCGTGTAGCCTGCTTTCAAGTTGTAGGGGTGTGGCCTTCCAGCAAGCTCCCTCCTGATTGGATTGTTTCCGTAGAAACAGTGCCTCAGATTGACTCAGCCCAATCACTGCTTACTGTTGTCATCTGATTCCAACATCTAAATTGACTTATTTGGTTGGAGCCAGAAGGAAACCATTTTCTATGAGGAGTTGGGTGGTTATACTCATTCGTTCCAATTCTTATGGACAGTCGATGGTTTTCACAGAAACATTCCTCCCATCAGTTTGCTGTGTCTGTCTAGAGACATTTTTGTCCAAAGTAAATTATGGTTGAGGACAATGTGAGTTTGACCATCCTGACAACTAACACAATGACTGTGAAGACTGGGATTTAAACCCACAACCAAACCAACTGGCTGCTCACCTCATGGAGCTCCTGAAGGGAGGAACCAGTTAATCTGTAGTTCTAGTTCTCAGGTTTGTGACTGGAATATCATTTTATTTAATCATGATTTATAGAACGCAGAAAAACCAGATCTTTGTGCTTCTGTGGAATGTTTTGATTGAAGATCATCATCTCAGCTTTCAGGAGAAAAACTGAAAATTGTTCTCATGAACAGTGAAAGTGAAGGCATGACATCAGAGATTTAGCAGAAATTAACACCTGAGATTAGATTAGATCTCAGTGAAGACTGACAATGTTTGAGGGATTGCATAATTCTAAACTCAGATTATATCTGCAAACATGGATGTAGAGCTGTGTTCACTGAGACGTTCAAAGATTTGAAGTTCTTAGTCTTCATTAAAGATCACAGCTGTGTGATTGTGTAAAATCAGTTGATGCCGCTCTCTGAGTGCCTGTCAGTATTCATTCCAGCACTCCTCACCTGTGGGCATGAACTCCTGCAGGCGATCAAAACAACCAGTCTGTGAGGATGATGCAAACAGCTTCTTCTGACCCAAAAAAACCAGTTTGAGCGGTTTGGAGACGTCCATCTGGGAAAGAGCCTCAGAGAAAGCCAGAGGCTCACTGAGAGGACGCTCCCCTGAAGAAATGCAGAGGATAAGAGTCTGGAGGAGGTCAAGAACCCTCTGGAGCAGCAGGTTTCATGCAAACATTCTCAAGCCCTGGCATGTCAGAGCATTTCGCTGTAAACCAAATGAAGGTCGTGGACCTTTTGGAAAAAATTCCTGGTTTTACTCTCCTTTGAGGATTGTGTTAGATCAAGGAAGGCCATGTCTTCTGCATGAACCACCTCTGCCTGGTTTCCTGATGGGTGTCATTACAACAATGGAGAACATCGAGCCGCTGCTGTTTTTTCTGGTTTTCCATGAGTATGTGAAAATCAAACAGTTAAACAAAGGTGGACGCTGCTGCTTGGTATCTGAGTTCATTTCAAAAACGATGGAGAGCATGCTGAAGAAGATTGCAGGTTTTATTCAACTTCTGTTTTTGGAGACATGTTCACCATTTTCCAAACTTAAAAACAGCAAAGACGTTCAGGACGTTCTGTGGCGACGCAGTGATTAAGCAACGAAGTTGGTGAGGTTGGAACCACGGGCTCAAACTGTGTGGCTCAGCACACATTGGCATGGAATGAAAAACTGTGAAGTCGCTGTTGGACTTTGGTTTATAGGAATGCAGGTTTTCTGCTCTCGAGGAGGAATCAAGGCCAGGAAATGTCTTTTCATCTGATCACAGATCCAAACCATCCTGGCTGTCGGGGAGCAGAGCCTCTTTCAAACTTCCTGTGAGCGACTGAGCTCCTCCGATACGTTCCAGATGTTTGCTTTTCAGCTTCAGAGGTTACATTTCAATTCAAAAGAATGACCTTTGTTTTTTTCTTTGGTCCATAGACTTCCTGTCTGGTTCTGATGAGGATGTTCAAAGAATTTTAACTTGACGAAATTTTGTTTTTTAAACTCCAACATTTATACTGATGTCCTGGGTAAGACGCTACATTACAGCCAATAAAGTAACAAAATAGTTCTCAACAGCTGTAATGATCAGTTTGTCTGAGCAAAGGAGAACAAACCACGAGTCTGCAGGAGACATCAGTCGATAAATGTTTCAGGGAGCAGACCTCTTACTGTCACATTTGAACTCTTACAGAGTTCTCCTTTAATAATCAGGTTTCCTAATTTCCTGATAAAAAAGCATAAGTAGACTTTCATGATTGTACATAAATAAAACATATTCAGGGCCCTATTGACCCAAACTTTGTGCAGTTACCATGGTGACAGGATTTTAGGGGCGGAGTTATTGGCTTCCTGTAAAGATCTGTCCCAGCTGAGGCCCAGCTGCCTCCGGTGAGTTTTCCTGCATCCAGAACAGAAGCAGAGGAATATGCAGAGAATCCTCCTCTGATCTGCAGCTAAGCTTCTTCAGAAGTGGGAGCTGCACTTTCTCAGATTATCAGTCCTGTGATACTGAGCCGGGTTAATCTTTGAGCCGCCGCTTGCACAACAATTTCCAGAGACTGAGGTGAAGCTCCTGCTCCGCTTACAGAGGAAACCAGCAGCAGAGCTGAAATTGATGGATGCAAAGTTTTAGGACAAGAACAGACAGGAGTGCTTTTGCATTTGCAGCTGACTGAGGCGAGGCTTTGCTCCTGCTGCAGGCCTCACCTGAGGATCTGATTACAGGAAGCTTAATGCTTCGTCTTTCTTCCTGCTGACCTTGGCCTGCAGCAGGAGGCCTCTCCCTGCGATAAGACGGCCATCGTTGTGGGTTAATTGCAGCTGAGGAAGCTGCCTGCAGATGACAGGGCTGAAGTAGTTGCAGGTCATCAGACTCCAGCAATATTGTGTTGTTCAGCACACCCACCCAACATAAACTAAGCCTGCAAGCCCCGCCCCCAACTCCTCCGGCTGCTGTTGACCGTTTCAGTTTTTTTTTGTTTGTTTTTTTACTTAAGGAAACTTCCTCTTTAAAAAAATGGATAATAAAGTGCTTTATTCCTCTTTAAACTCTTTAATCAGTAACAAGTCGAACTGTTTATTATCCAAGATCCCATCTTCACAGCAGATCACTGTTTATCTGGTTATGCTACATTTAATGTAAATCATGATACAAGCCAGAGGCGGAAACAAACACAAATAAACACAATCTCCATTTATCCAGTTGTTTTTAGATAATACAAAAATAGAAAAAAATGAAAGAGTATATTAATTCATGAGGAAATTTCATCGTTACACAACCGAAAAAGAAAAAATAATCATTCAAACAGATACACACATGAACGGGTAAAGGGTTAAAGAATTGGTGTGTGCATTTCAAGCAGTTTGGGATTTGAAGTCGTTGAATTATTTGGAGAAAAAGTTAAATCACAGAATAATTTAGTGTTTTTTTTAAATAGAATTGTAGTTTAAGCTTTATAAGTACGGAAATCTACTGTTAATATTTGTTTTCATTGTCAACTTGCTTCATTTAAACAACTTAATTTTTCATTAAAAGTTTGTTTTAAAAAAGTTTTTTTAAAGACCGCCATCTAGCGGCCATCTATTGACAGTAAAGTTTCTTAAACTGAAATTAATTTTTCAACTTCTGCTGTTTTTCTCTTTTTCTACTTTAGCAAAAGTTTTCTGTTCACTATTATTAACCAGAGAAACAAAAATAAAAAATCTAATTCTATGAAGGCTGCGAACATTGTTATTTTTTTATTCATCCATAAATGAATCAATGAAAGTAAAATAAACTGACATTAGTTTTTTGTGTGAGTTTTTTTGAGTCTGTGTGGAGGGGAACATTTACAACTTAACATTTATTGTAATATTGTTGAAATAAAGTTCCCGTTCTGATGAGGAAGAAGGAGATCAGAGGATTATAATAAGGGAAAATCAAAGCGTCTTGTCTTTCAGGGACAGAGGTCTCTTTGATTTGATTTTGGGTTAGAGCAGTTTCTATTCTTAATCTTCAGATCTGATGTTAGAAACATGTCTGATTGTAAACGTGAAAACATACAAAAGTTAATAGGGAAAAAGTCTTTGCTTTATTATTTTGGCCCAGAAATGTTTTAACTTTAATAATAAAAAAAACTTCTACTGAGGAATCTTTTACTGATTGTTATTACTATCACGTCTCCGTCCTGTATTTTGGGGTGTTTTTCGTTTTTCCAAAAGGCGTTATAACACCAAAGAAACATCTTTTTATATATATTTATACATATGATAGATATAGATATATAAAGATATATACTATATCTATCTATCTATCTATCTATCTATCTAACTATCTACATTTATTTTATTGTGGTGGGGTGAAACTTCCGCTTTTCTGCATTCTTGTTATATTTTCCAGATTTATTTTATTTTTTTGTTTTAGAGGAAACTGCAAAACCGTCATGCTGCCACCAGATGGCGCTGTGCTTTGTCTGCTAAAAAAAGTTTTAAAAGCTCGTGTCTGAGCACGCGGCCGCGCGCGTCAGGGCGGGAAACATCTGTTCGCGTGCTCAGGGGCGTGCGCCGCAGCTGCATTCTGTGAGCATCTGCGGCAGCTGAGGGCGCGCGGGGATGAGCGGGCGTGGAAGCCCCCCGGAGGAACCGGTTCGGTTCGTGACGAAGAGGAGCGGCCGCGCAGAGCAGCTGTGAGTGAAAACGCAGGAGAAACCTGCAGAAATCCCGCTGAGCCTCCACCTGAAGAACCTCCTGCTGGAGCTCAGTTCTCCTCCAGGGTTTGGTGGAGCTGCGGGAACTTTGAACGCAGCTAAGCAGCTTATGGGGGGTGGGGTGGGGGTGAACAAGGCCTGATTCTTCCAGCTCTGAGGAAGAGGAGGGACTCTGGAGCAGACGTTTGATCTGCTCCTCTGGAAAGTTCTCAGATCTTTGCTGCTCCTCATTCCAACAGTTCCTCCACCTGCAGGTCAGAGGAGGTGTCCTCCAAACAGCCCAGCAAGATCCGTCGCCAGGCCCAGCGCCTCTCCGGAGTCTTCATCCGCGGACCCAGCTCCATGGCACTGACTGCGGCTCTCCGCTCGTCCCGGTCTGTCCAGGCCAGGAAGGGCAGCAGTAAGTCTCCTCAGCTCCTGCCTGAATGTTCCTGTGAGAAGGTTTCCTAACAGGTTCTACTGCAGTGTTCCCAGCAGATGTTCTGCCAGAGGACGACCCGGCGGAGCTCTCCAACCAGATCACGGCTCCTGGGATCCTGAAGATCTTTGGAAATGAGATATGTGAAGGAGCGCACTACAAAAGCGTGCTGGCCACCACCCACTCCAGCGCCAAGGAGCTGGTGAAGGAGGCCTTGGATCGGTGAGAGCTTCTGGTTACGTCTGTCTGCGGGGGTTCTGTCAGAGCTGCCATGAAGCTCGGATCAAATGGAGGAGTTCTGGTTTCATGAAGAGCAGAATGAGGAGCAGACCTCAGACTCTGAGGAGGCCTCGCCGTTTGACGTTTGAGGGATTAACTGGTCCAGGAAAGTCTAGAAGACTTTTTCTTCTTTAGGGAAACTTCACAGTCCCATCCTGATCGTAGCACACGCCAGACGGACTATTCCCAGATATTATCCGTAGATTTGTGAAGCAGCTGGAGAACATTTTAGAACCAAAACCAAAAAACAGAAACTGAAAACGGAAAGCTTCAAGCTGCTGGGATTGGCCCTTACCGTTACCAAGCAAAGGTCTTCCTTATGAGCCTCTAAGATTAAAAGTTGATTTTTACCTCATTAAAGTGTAAAGAACTTCTTAACGAGGGAAAACTGGCCATCAGGTTTAAAAATGGCCACCGCTGTGAGAGGGAGGGGCCCTTTGAACATGTCTGGAGTGGACGAATGGGTGGCGATCATGATGGCGATAGGAGCATTGTCTTCAATGTTTTTAAAAGAAGAAATTAAATGTAAAACTTCGTAAACTAAAGAGGTGAGAAGAGGTTCTTGTTATTGTGCAGTAAACCAAAATTGCGTTTTTTCTTTGAGGTCACACTTTGTGACAATATAGCGTGTGGAAGGCGAAGTATCAGTCACCAAGTCGAGTTTTTAAGGCTAGCGTGTATTTGTGTTCGTTCGTGAAAGTTTCCTTTTGTTTTTTTACTAAATTTGTGCGAAAAACGTCTTTATGTTGTTATGATGTCATTGTGTTACGGGAAAGAGTTCGGCATTTACTTTTTTAGATCCTGTTTCTTTGGGGGAGGGTGGGTCATTTACTTGAAGCAGTCAAATTTAACACTTTTGGAGAACCGCAAATAAAACAGAAAATGCATATGTTCTATTTTATAATTGTAATAATAATCTTGGTTATGAACTCGTCCTTTTCCCTCTGGGACCATGAGAGTACTATGGCTCTCCAGCCTCTTAGCCGGTCAGGACAGGGAAAGAAAGAATCAAAGTAAACAGGAAGTACAGAACATTTTCCATAGGAATCAATGATGAGAATTATGTAATTTCCTGAATTGTTATCCTAACATGAACCTGGATCTCCTGCTGTTTTAGAACGAAACACATTTGAACAAACGTCAGATGTTGTTAGTTTTGGAACAGATGGTAAGTTTCCCTTCTGGCTGTTTCCCGCCTGTTCAGATTTCTGTTCTGGTGTGTGTTTGATACCTGATCCAGGTACGGTCTGAGCAAACAAGAGGCCGAGGCCTACGTCCTGTGCGACACCATCGGCTCCATCCACAGCCGGCAGTGGCGGACAGAAGCGTTTCGGGTCGTCGGAGACCACGAAAAGCCCCTGGTGCTGCAGTCGCTATGGAAACCGAGAGAGGGTATGGCGAGACGCTTCGAGATCCAGAAGAGGAGTTTTGTGGAAGAGCGGACGTCCAGGGAGAAGGACACCGTGACTGCCGGTACGACTCCTTAGTGTGGTGGGGTCAAACTGCTGTTTTTATTTCTCGTTAAATGAGATGTTGAGTTTTGCAGACAGACGGCGGGACACGCCCGCCTGTAATCTTTACAGGGAGGAATACCCGAGGTCTGCTGCAGAGATCTAGTGGGAGGGCCGTTCTGGATGGTTGACTCAGCTGTGTGTCCCGCTGTGTGTTTTGCTGTCATGAGCGGCGAGCCCCCATCAGCGCCACAAACCTACATCTTTGTCTTTCCAATACCGCTGCCGTCTCTACTTCCTGGTGCTTGTTGATTCTGGCACAGCTGCGACCGTGCTGCAGGAAAACGGGGCGTTACACTGTCACCTCACCCCGCATTCACACCAGCTGTCCCGGTTCCCCCCCCAGGTCTGAACGCTCAGGCCCGTAAGCTGCAGAAGAGCCGCTCCAGGGTCTCCTCCACCCTCCTGGAGAGGGCTGCAGGTTCCAAACTGTGGAGGAGCAAAAGTGAGATGGACCTTTTGGACGCTGACACCAAACAGGTCCCCGGATTCATCAAACAGAACCCGGAAAAGAGCCCAGAACAGAACCCTGCGACCCCCCAAGGGGGAACCCAAACAGGGAGTCTCTGTGTGCCCAGCTCAGCAGGTGAGCGCGAGGGGGAGGAGTCTGAGCGGGAGGAGACAGAAAGCAGCGGCGATAACACCACGCAGTACTCGCTCCATCCCCCCCACGACTGTCCCTACCTGCTGCTGCTGCAGGGCCGCAGCTCTGCTCAGGTACAAACCCACACCAGAGACCATACGAGGGGTGGGCACACTGAGGTCATGTGACATGTCTGCCTGCATTATCAAAGTGGGACAAACACACCTGTCAGCTGTTGGACCACGCCCACTGAGAATATTTTAGACACCTGCTACATGACCACACCCCTACTCAAATAAATTAGAGATTGTTAAGATTGAAGTTTTAAATTGCACTGAGACCTACGTTTGGACCTGTTGGTCACATCCTGAAGTCTGCTGGCTTCAAGGGTTTAAGGCTTCACCCTGCAGCCCATGAGCAATCAAAATAGAAAAATGCTAAATTAGACGATAAAAGTGATAAAAACGTTGTTCATTGGTTCATTAACTAGTTTGTGTGTTACTTTTTGCTTCAGTTTTACATTCAGTATTTACAGAACAAATCTGCTGTTTAACCCTGTAACACCAGAGCTTTGGCACCTTTCAACTACTGTAACGTTTATGCAATTAATGTAATTCCAACAGATTAAGAAGTGCAAAAAACCAGTTGCCAAAATGCAACACTTTACAGTTGTGAAGTGTTTTGAATGTAAACCAACTGATTCTAACTCGGAGAAAAGTGTCTTTGCAAAGCTGCTTTTCTCCACCTTAGAATCCGCTGGAATTATGTTAACTGTCTAAACAGTTGAAGAGTTACAGTAGTTCAAAGAAAATCAATACTGGAGCTAAAGCTCAGGTGTTAAAGGGTTAAGTAAAAAGTAACAAGAATGCATAATCATAAAATGTTAACAAAAGACAGTGACCAAATCTAATATATTTACAGTTCTTGTTTATTCTTAGCAAAAAACTTTTACAAAAACTTCAAAAACCCTAAAAGACTCTTCGGTCATGTGATCCTCTCGAGATTTTTACTTAATGATTCTAACCATGAAGGGCAGGAGGCTCCTGACAGAGGCTTCAACCATCAATTGCTCATGTTAATAATCAGTCAAAATGTACTTAAACCACTTTGATTGCTTCGTCTTCATTTGTAAGTTCCACAGTGAGAGTTTCAGAACTCAGAACATCCAAGTCAGTGTTTAGCCGATGATGATGTTCAGAAATCCCACGAGAAGTTTTATTTTAAAAACTGAGAAGATTTAAACGTTATTATCACACACACAGAAACTCCCTGTTGGTCTTTATTTGTTGTACGAACTGCGATCCATGTTTATGTGTACATCTGCTTACAGTCGTACAAACGCTGATGTTCTGTGTCTGGAATGAGTCGCAAGCTACGTTACATTACGATCTTTTATCCGCATATGTTTCCAAAAATGTTCCAATTGATGCCATCATTGTTTATGTAAATCCTGTTCTTTTGAAAGCAAACTTAAAGAAAAGAGACAAACTGGCACGCTTAGCCAAAACTGAGAGATAGGAGACACTGTTTCCATTTTCTCCTTTTTTTAAATGAAAAAAAAACAAATACATTTGAAGGCCTAAAGAAATTTGGTGTTCAATAGATGCGACTGCAACCACAAGGGGGCAGTATCCAGTACTTTAATGTGCTTGTCCCAAGCCTGGGTGAATTCAGAGAGTTGAGTCAGGGAGGGCATCTGCTGCAAAACTGACACCAAATCACATGTGCGATTTGTTAGGGGATTTGCTGTGGCGCCCCCTAAGGAAGCAGCTGAAAGTAAAAATATTTATTAAATGAGAGTGAAAGGACAGAGGGTGAACATCTCTGCAGAAGCTGTGGAAAAACCAACACAGAACAGGAAGCAGAAAAGGACAGCACTTCCTGTGTTTTTACACCAGTGAAGTCCTGTCACACATGCAGGAACCTCCTATGCTAGTGCTCACGCTAACGTGTGACACAAAACACAGAACTTCAGTAGCAACTTCTGTCGGCGCCTTCGGTCTGGAGCTGGAAAAGACAAATGTCACATGGGGAGTGTCAGACCTGACTGAACCCTGCACATTGTGCTCAGCAGTCAGTGGGTTTAATTAAACATCATAATCCGGCTTTGAAGAAAGGCCTTTATTCTCATAACTCCGCGTGATTAGAAAAGGAGTTTTTCCCAAGTGAGACCCTCCATTATAAGTGACAGCCGTCTGACCCGACCGGTTCTGAGTTACAGAGAACAGGAGCAGAGACAGGAAAGTCTGCTGGAAGAGGGAAAACCTGATCGTAACACACTTACATGAAGTGAGGATAGACTGACTCATGGTGGAGGAGCTCAGCCCAGACCTGTAGAAGCAGAGCGACACACACCGCCACAGTGATCCATGTCTGAGTGCAGATTCTCCTCCCATCCAGCAGGAGGCAGTATTCTCTTTTTTCATCAGTCTACCATCCACCAGTAAATGAAAATAAGGCATGGTGAGTGATTAGAATAAAGAAGTCTCTTCGAGCTAAATCACTATTTTTATGTTTACAACAGCAACTGACGTCCTGTCCTCTGTGATTGAATCTAAAACAGCTGTAACAGTGTCTTTAAGTTTTAAAATCATATATAGTGTAAATATTCTGAGTTGAAATAGGGGCGTGGCCATTTGATCGAGGTGTGGTCAATCTGGGTGTGGTCTAACAGCTGTCAGGTCACATGACCTCCGTCATTCATAGGACTTGTGTCATGTATCATAGCTCCATGTGTCCTTGCAAAGGTCTTTAGCAGCCTGAGCTCATGTGTTGGCTTCTCTGTGATTCCAGGACTACCTCATATACCTGCTCGCCGCCCCTGTTGTGGGTGTCGGCCGGCACACAGATGACGACAGGTCAAAGAATGACATCAGCCTTCACGCCGCTGACATCCTTCCACAGCACTGTCACTTCCTCCGTCACAGACATGGAGACTCCGTCGTGCTTCGCCCCTACACAGATGCCCTTGTGACCAGGAATGGTGAAGTCTTGAGGTGCGACATGCCGCTAAACCCCGGTGATGTCATCGGGATGGGCCGCCACTACCTGTTCCTGTTCAAAGATCCTTTAGCGCTGGTGCATCAGGTAGAGATCTCCAGGTTCCTTCAGGATTCTGTTCCTTTGATGTTTTCTTTACGTTGGCGTTCTGCTCCTGCAGGACGCAGAAGCTCTTGACCTCAGTTGGTCTTTGTGGAATCACAGCTCATCTGCAGAGAAGCGCAGCTCCCAAACGTTCGTCTGCAGCAGCTGCATCTTTGACCTGCAGCCTCCTCCAGGAGCAGTCGAGGCGCTCAGCCTGACTCTGAGCTACAAGGCTGAGGACGAGGAGCGCTTGGTGAAGGAGATCGTTGCAATTCGAGGAGGCAGCAGAGCTCCACTGAGCGTCTCCTTCCTGCTGAGTTTGTGTCTTCATCGCTCTGCATTATGCCTTCGGGCCTCAGACCTCCGCAGGCTTCTACTGCTGATAGCGAGTAACTGTCAGAGCGCCGTGTGGGTAAGCTTCCAGACCGCAGCAGAGCATCATCTACATGTAGTTCAGCAGCGTTCCAAACAGGAAGTACCTTCAAAATCCCACAGACTTTTATAGAGAAATAAACAGCTTTTACTCAGTCATTCTATTGGTCAGAATAACCATTCTTACTCTGATACTTTTTTAACATGTTCACAATAATCCTCATTTTTTTCTATAGTCATCTGTTGTCATCTGGTTCCAACATGGTGGTATTCGTATCGTGAAAACATGACGTCTGAATTGACTCATTTGGTTGGAGTCGCAAAGAAAATCATGTTGAATGGATGACGTCACACTCACTTGGAGTGTACTCAGACTGTACGCATTTGGTTCGCCATAAGTGAACCAGAGTTGGTTTCCCCCAATAATCTGGAACAAATTTTCGGTCTGTATTCAGGAACTACATCTTTTGAGGTGGTCTTTGTCTGTTTCCTGTCGAACTGAGCTCTGAGTTTCCTCAGTCTGAATAGAGTCCGTAGGCCACATCATCATGTGCCAAACGGCCACCGTAGCCGTGCATTATGGGATGTAAACAGTAGTGGAGCAACGATGATGAGACACAGCAACTCATTGAAATGTGATCGGATGAATGCAGGCTCATTACAACAATTTTAAAAATGACACACATTATTTTCTCACACGGTTTCCCTGACAATCTACATGTCATAAAAACTTATCAGCGTCCCTCCTTAGCTGGCTTGTCCTCAGTAACCGTCTTGCAGCATGTCTCCACCGTACCAAAGCAGCACTAAAAAGTGTTGTACCTGACATTGATACAGAAGTTCAGAATTGATCAGAGAAATATATTGTTTGAATAGCTGAATTATCCTGACTAGAATTGCAATGCGCAGCACCTCCATTGTACTCTCGTTGCTTTGCCCCACCCTTGTAACTCCTGGCCAATGTCTGAAGAGATCTTTAGTAACATGGGTTTTTTGAAAGCTTTGGTTCGAAACAGAAATCTCTGATAGACACCAGTCTGAACACAGACCAAACTCAAGTTTCAAGACTCGGTACGGACCAACAGACTTTTCTAGTCTGAATGAATCATTAGTCCAGTTCTCATCTGCATCAAAGCAAGTCATTAATGAATTCATGTTCTGGGGCCTGAATGCAGCAGAAGTCTCTACTGAGATAGTTCCAGACTCCACAAAACATCTGTTACCATTGACCAGAAGGATCTTTCCTCAGGAGTTTTGGATCTATCCCAGATCTTCCATCTGAAAATTCTGGCTTGGTAAAGCCCAGAATGTAACAGCGACTGTTATGGTTTTCAGTTTTACACCATCTTGAGTGTAAAATTCAGCAGATTATTGTTCAGATGATCAGCCAGTTTAGTTTCTGGCAGACACAAAGCATCAGATGTTGAACTGGACGTTCGGTTTGGTCTGAAACAACAAAGTTTTTAGGATTCTCTGCCACTTCTGTTTTGTTCATCATCTGATCTCCAAAATCTTCATCATCCTCTTATTGGTCCCCCTTGTTCGAATGATCGTGACGATCTTTGATCGTCTACATTTGGACCCGCCTCACCTGTCAGTGAGAGTAAAGGTGATCTGAGAGGAAGCAGAGCAGTAACGTTTTTTCATCTTCTGTCGCAGGAACACACAAAGAATGCGGCTGCAGCTCGGCCCGACGTGTAAGCTCTTCTGTTGGTTTGTAAAAGACAAACGTACATTTAAAAACACATCAAGTAGAACACAGAGCTGCAAAGATTTTAATTCACATAAAAAAAAGAAATAAACTGATTACTACATGTAGATGCTTTTGTATGTGTTTTCCTCACAAAGTTATTTTATGAATTACAATCTTCCAATAAAAATGACAGCTATCTTAATTTCCTTTGCTAAGTATGTATATTTTAAAGTAAATGTTTATATATTTGCATCAGTCACAGCTTCTTTTAGTCTTCACAGAAAACATCAGATGTTTTGTCTTGTAGTCCTGGGGATGAAGATTTCACCCCAGAAGAACTCCAGGCTCTCAGTTTGGATGAGGTCCTTTCAGGACTGCGCCCCTTGGTGTTGTGGATGTCCAATAGCCTGGAGCTACTGCACTTTGTCCAGCACCAGCTGCCTCTCATTCTGGAGTGGAGAAGCCACACTGCCCTGGGAGGAGAGGAGGACGGCGATGAGGGCATCAAGGAAGCAGAGAACTTTGGTTGGTGTCAGACGTGACCAGGAGAACCTCTTCATGAAAGATCTCCAACACAAACCTCACGGATCTCTAGTTTATAAGCCAGGAGGAGGTGGAACACGGAGATGAAGACAGAATAGAGCAATCATCTGTGCAATAATTCAATTTCTTTTGGTTCATCTATAAAGACCCAACTTTCTTCAGGTTAAAGGTTGTGCATGTTCTCCACAGAGCTGCTGGAGCACCGTCTGTCCTGCATCCGCTCAGTCAGTGAGGAGACCATTTCAGCCCTGGAGGAAGTCATCCTGCTCTCCTTCCAGCAGTGTGTCTTCTACATTACCAAGGTAAGGAGGCCACTCCTTCTGTGGTCACTGCATAACTTTCATGACTTCAACCTCAGATCTCTCGAAGAGTCTTCTGGGTTCTTCTGAGGATCTTATTTGTTGAGATGAATTCATAGAAACGAGTGAGAAGCAGAGAATTGTGGAGGGATCAGATCTGGGGAGGACCAGGATCTGAATTTTTATGTCAGAGGTATTTGAAACTGTTCTCAGTGTTCCCACGAGTCAGAAGACACTGGAAGAAGGAGCCTTTCTAACTCAATAGGGAAGTGAAGAAATGGGACTCTTTAGATGTCCCCCTGCGTTTGAGCGTTATCAGGCAACAAAATCGAGCTTTACAAAGTATAAAGGTGATAGTGGACTGCAGCTTCCTGACCTCCAGGGGGCACTCTACTCTGAATGCTAAAGGTTTAGCCCTTTTGCTGTTTAACTGAAAAAACAATGGAGCGAAGACAAGGATTTCCTTCTCTGTCACGTCCTCACATTCTTCTGGACACTGCCAGTCGGACTAGTCAGATTCGGTGGTTAAACCAACTCTCTGGTTCTCGTCATGAAGGTGAAAACTTTTGTCAACGAGACTTTTTTGTGTCTCCATTCCAGGAAGAAAAATGTGAATCGCTTTGGAGCTCCAGAAACGGATGGTTTTAAAGGCATTTTATTGAAAGAATGAAACTGTAAACTTTAGTAAAAAACTGGTTTTGTGAATTTAGTTTCAAATATTTAATTGTTTTTAACAAAACAGATTTTTCTTTATTAAAATTCTTGTTTAAAGATCTGTTGTAAAAATGTCAAAGTTTGAGAGAATGAACCACTTTTACTGTCTGTAGGTTCGATGCCTGCTAAAGCAGGCAGAACAGCGATGTTCCATCTTTGACTCAGAGAACATCATTTTGCATGTCGGCCTACAGTCCCTTGGAGGAAGCGCCGCACCCCTGGAAGAGGGCCCAGGAAACTTTCAGCAGAATTTCCACACGGTTCTCGCTGCTCTGGGCTGCATCCAAAATCTGCAGCGGAGACCTGTCTCAGTTACCTTGGAGGAGCTCCAGGACAGTTCCAGCGTCAGTGGTCTGAGGTCTGGATCTCAGAGCGCCGCAGTTGGGTTTCCTGAAGGGTTTCCCTGCAGGAAGAGGATTTCCTCTGGAGTTCTTCTTTCTCACTTTAACATTCTTTCTCAGAGATGTGGTTTTGCAGCGTACCTGCTCCCAGACTCCGCCCTCCCCCTTTCAGCACGCCGTTCCACTGAATGACTTCCAGATGTTCATAAATCCATTAATAGTTTAGTAAATGTGAGACTCACTGTTGGAGCTTCACTTTCTGAAGCTTAAATCCAACATCCACCAACGGGAGAGGAAATGCTGACGACTAACGAGGCCGTCCCCTCATTGGTACATCGGAAAATTAGTGGGAAAAAAAGCGCATCTTTATGAGCTGTTCCCCAAGTGATTGGAAATGTATTCCCTAAAACTGCCCACTTAAACACGTCAAATAAAACTAAAATCCAATCATGACGTAGTGCTTCCATGCCAACCATTAAATATTTGGGTAAAAAAAAAATCACATAATTTTATATTATGAAGAAAAATTTGAAGAGGGGGATAGATTTTACCATTGACTGTATATGAAAACTGGATTGAGTGATCCTGCCCTCCTGTTGTTTCAAATTGGAAGTACCTGCTGGCTCCAAGAAGTCAAAATCCCATAGACTTCTATTGAGGAATAAATAGCTCAGTCATTTTATTGATCAGAATAACAATTCTTGATCTGATACTTTTTTATCATCTTCTTGATAATCCTTAATTGTTTTCATTTTTTTTCTGTAGTTCCAAATTATTCAGGTTATAAGCTGACCAATCTGATGCCTCCATAAAAGTAGGTGGAGCTTGCCGGACCTCATGTCCAACAATCAAACACTTTCAATTGGTAGGGGTGTGGCCTTCCAACAAGCTCGGTCCTGATTTGCCAGAGTAGTTGCCATAGAAACGTCGACTTAGACGAACTCTGACCAATCACTGCTTACTGAGGACGTCTGACATTTGGTTGGAGCCAGAAGTAAACCATTTTCTATGGATGATGTCACACTAACTCAGTCCAGTTCTCTGACATAATCAATGGATTTCACAGTGTAGGACGCCATATCGAATGAAAGCTCAACGTCACACCAGATGTTCAGTTTTCAACACCAGCAGATTCCTGCTATCACATCTGAGATCAAAGTTATCTGAGAAGTTCCCAATCATCTTCTATGGCGAGCCGGCAGAGACGGAAGTTCAAAGCCTACATTTTGATCCGACCAAGGGGTAACATTCTTGAACATATTCTGTGATAAGCAAAAACGGCGTTCTCATTGGTTGCTAAAGAAGAATAAAACTTTTTCTTAGAGATGGAGACACAAAAATTATCAAGCAAATTTATCAGGCTCTGTCATGAAAAAATCTCTATGGTTACTATGACTTATGCATTAATGGAAAGCCGACATTTTAGGATCCAAAAACCCATCTCCTCAGAAGCTGATGAAAGGTTCTGGGTTCTGTCTGTGGTTTGGTTCACAGACTGCTGACAAGAAAATATATGTTGGCAAAAAAAATACTGTGAAGTTTTTTATCTTTAGCTTAAGCTTTTTTTTGCAACTACTTTTATGTTTTTCTGTTTTTAATGACATTTGTACGTGAAATTTGAACAGTTTAAGTCTGAAAATATTATTATTATTATTTTGTGCATTGTCATATTTTACATTTTATTAGAAATAAGAACAGTGATGGTTGGGAATTTAGAAGATACTGTGTTGGCCCGGGGCCCTGAAACCTTTTTAAACAGCCCTGATCATCAAATAAAAACATGAGACGGAGAGATAAAGGCGCCATTGGAGAGCATCAGCTTCATCTGATGAGTTCAGATGAACTTTAAAACCAAGAGCTCATAAGAGCCAGATCCATTTGAAAGACTTCTCATCCATCCTGAAAGTGACGGGGGGCCCCTCTCTGCAGGGACCCCCTCAGTAAATGTAAGCTGATCCGCTGGATTCCTGCAGCACTTCTCACTCAGCAGTTCTTCTAGTAGCAGAGCAGAGCCAAGCCCGGATCCACAGCCATAGAGGAATGTGGGTTTATGGCTGGCACCAGCTTCAGATGCTTTGTGGGTGTAAGAATGAGATGGGGGAGGGGTATGTGTGGAGACTGCAGAGGAAGGTGGGGAGCTCAGGAGAAGGAGGGGCTGATGAAAGGCACTGATTTCATCTGACCAGGAGATCTGGGTGGTCTGAAATCCTTCATTTTATTCTCACTAAGTCAAGAACCTCAAACTATTTAACAGAACTTTCTCATCAGGAGGTTTTTTTTTCTTCTGGTTTCCAGTTCTTGTACCCCATCCTGCCAGCTCTTCTGGACTGCAACCCCTTCTCAGGAGGTCCAGGGTCTGCTCCTGGCAGTCTGCACGTTCCTGTGGAGGTCCAGAAAGTGCTGCAGGTTCTGAACCAAACCTGGACTCTGGTGTCAGACTGTCAGGTCCATCCAGAGATCTCTTCCCAGCTCATTGGCTACGTCTTCTTCTTCATCAGCGCCTCGCTCTTCAACTCCTTCATGGAGAGAGGTGTGTTCATGTGGAGCATTACACCTCTGTGGTTCAGCAGCTCGTAGCTCCTCTCTCACCAACAATGACATCATCACATGCCTTTTATTCTTTTCCTGTAGACAGCTCTCTAAAGTTCTCACCGCTTTATTATTTGATCAGAGTTTGTTCTTAAGTCAATCAGTTTTTTATTTCTTCCACGTACCTGTTCAGCTTGAACCCTACAGTGGCTGGGATAGGCTCCAGCAACCCTGTGACCCCAGATGGAATTCAGCAGGTTCAGAAGATGGATGGATGTGTGGGTGGATGGGTGGATTGATCGATTCATGGATGGATCAACTTGTGGATGAGTGGATGGATTTGCTGCTGTTCTTTAGATGGAATCACATCAGCCTTCATTTTTGATGTTTGAGTCATAGTAGCAAAAGAAACCCATATAATTAACCCTCCACCGCCTTGTTTGTTAGATGTTTCTGCTGGAACGTTGGTCTCATCCAATTAGGTTGGATTTGATGTAATTTTATACTCACTGAAGTCTGTAGAGTCTGAGGTGAACTCAAAGACTTGAGAAACAACCGAGGAACCCTGAGTTCATGAGGATCCACTCATTGATGGTGGTTTACAGAACCAAATATGTTACACTCATCCACTCAGTGGAAGCAGAAAGTGGGACTTTAGAATTGATCATCCTGAGTTATTTTATCATTTTTCTACATCAGTCATTACCAGTAAAATGTAAATACATACTTTTAAATTAACCTAATTTAAGTGTTTGGTCATTCTGCCTGAAATTCTGAGTTTTAAGTTGCATTCATAAAAGAGGGATAGAGTCCAGCTTTTCCACTTCACTTTACATAAACATGTTTAGGAATATTTTTTGCTTTTTTGAAGGGGAAGTTTTAAAATGTTTCTGACACATTAAACTTAAAATCTTTGCTCTTCTCTGCTCTGTGACAAAATATAAAAAAAACGTATGTTCCTGAATGATATGAGACTTCACAAATGTGAGCGTCCGGGATCGTTGCGCTGCTTTCACAGAAACTGCCTCTTTCTGACACACAGGCTCAGAACTGGGCTTCTATCACTGGTCCAGAGGTGTGCGGATGCGGGCCAACCTGGACCTGCTTCTGGACTGGGCCCATGCAGCTGGACTGGGAGAACTGGCCTTGGAGAACACACAGGCCCTGTCGTCAGCAATCAATCTGTTGGCCACGCCCCCTAAGAAGTTACTGCAGGTACGCATGGATGGCAGACTTTCTGTTTTTATGATCCAAATATGCAGAGTTTTGTTCTGTAAAGGTTGAAGTTCTTGGGACATCAAACTCTGATTTTCCTTCTTGTGGTTGAGCTTCTATTCTGGAAGGAAACCAGCTGTGTTGATGATTGTTTGACATTTTTTGTGTGTTTGTGCGATCAGTGCTCCTGGGCGTGGCTTCGCTCTGAGTACCCCTCCCTGAGTGCAGCCCAGCTGAACCACCTGCTGAGTCGGTACAGCCCAGCGCCGCTCTGCCGTCAGGCGTGGACACCATTGCTTCAGGACTTGCGGGTGGCTCGTCAGACCTGTGAGGCTGGACCTCCTCAGAGCCTCAGAGGCAGTTCTCCACATGACTTCCTTAACGTTCCTTCTCTTTGCTCAGCCGATGTCCTGCAGAGCTTCGACTCCCATCATCCTTTGCTTCTCCCTGATGAAGGCTACCAGCTTCAGCTGACCGCTGCAGGGACAGAACAAGCTCTGATGGAAGAACTGGACCAGCTCAAAGAATTTATTTCCAGCCTCTCGGCCCCCCAGGTACCAAAATATATTTTCTTATTTGATTCCTGGGTGGAGGAGGATAGCAGCTGATCTGACAGAGTGGGAATCCGACTGGAGGATTAAGGAATTCTGGACTTGTCTGGGAAAAGTCACCGGTTTGACATCGACAGCTATTCTGGAGGAAGCTCAGGATTCTCATAGAAGAACAGGAGGAGACGGAACATAGATGGGTCCGATTTAAAAGAACAGTAACAAACAAAGTAATGAACCCTGAAGGTCCAATCAGAGCTCTTGCTGCACCACCTGCTGGCCATCACACCCACTCCATTCCATCTGACTGCTCCCTGCAGAGGCATTTCCTCCCCCTGTTCCTCCACCTTCAGGTTCAGTTCTACCGCCAGTTCCGTCTGTGCTAGACAGCAGCAGACAAACCAACCAGACCTCACAGTTACTACTCTGCAGGTATGGTCCAGATGGTATGATGTGGGTGTGGCTTAAATCGATCAGATCCCACCACTTCCCGTCAGCTCTGATGTGCCTCAGAGCTCTGTCCTGGACCCCCTCTTTTTTCCGTTATCCTTTGTTTGAAGACCTCCTGGGTTTCACAGACGATGTCAAAATCCCAGTGGGTTAATAGCTGCAAAGAAGTCCTTCAAAAACATTGTTAGTATATTTCTGTTTTCTCTGGAAACACAAACCTGTGTGGATGTTCATTAGTTTTCCCTGGTGAGGATTTCCAGATCTGAATGTGCCTCAGAACAAATCAAAGTGCTGAACTAGTCACGGTTGTCCAGGTTTTTGTGTCATTCAGATCTTCTGAAACCTCTAGAACACAGCAACGGATGCTGATGCTGTCATCTTTGAACTGTCCTCCAGGGTGATGACATTCTGACTGAAAAGGCTCAGACAAAAAGTCTTCAAAATGCTGGCAGGGAAACCTCCACCAGATCATCGGAGAAGCTTCTTCTGCCTCGAGCCTTCATCCAAAACTCCATCAACATCTCGTCTTCCTCCCATCACTTCACCCAGCAGCTCAGCAGTGATGGAGAACATTCTCCAACACAGAAGCTCAAAACTGTGGAGCAGCTGGCCAGAAAGACCAGTGACATGAAGACAGCAGCCGTGGACCCCCCCAGCCCCCTCACCCCCCACATGCAGGACAGCCCTCTTCATGAAGGTAAAGCAGATCCGTGTTCCTCTGAAGATCTCTGCATTAAAGTTTACAAAGTTTCAGAATCTGCTGCATTTAACAGATCCAAACAGGAAACAAAACTTCAAACATCAACGTTCAGACAGCAAGGACGGATTCAGACTAACGTCCAAACATCTCAGTCTCGTGTCAGAACATGGACGGAAACTGAGACACATTTCCATGGAAACACTCATCTGTTTGATGATTGCTTTCTGTTTCTCACACATAAATGTTTGTATCATTTCTCTGGTGGAGAACATGGAGCTTCAAGAAGCTTCTGATGTTTGTTTTGATGTTTCAAAGAATTATATCATTAAAGCTGAGATGTTGTTGCTTTGCCTGCAGATGGGCGGGGCTTTGAAAGCCCGACTGCTCTGAAAGCAGACAGCTGCAGACTGATACGACACTTGGAGCTGACAGAAGAAGAGGAGGGTGATGAAGAGGTGTTCAGCTTGGAGTTGGAGCGAGGTGAAGAAGGACTTGGTCTTGCTCTGGTGGACTCAGAGGTCAGTAAAAGTTGAACTTGTGGATGTTTTTAGAGAATTTACCTTAAAGTTTAAAATATGGAACAAGACAAGAAACATTATGAATCTTAAGACCCACATTTTCAGTTATGCAACGTCTCCTGCACAGAGAGCCTGATGCTGCCGCCACAACAAATTCATGACTTGTTCCTGTTCTCCATCATTTCCAATTCATCTTCCAGGTTAAAATACATTTAATAAGTCATAAAAATCCATGTTTCGGTAACTAAAACGGGCTCAGCTCTAAAGAAAAATGGTTTGAAACAGTCATAAAATGTTTGAATTATTTAACTGACAACAAATGTTCAGCTAAAATCACAGGAAAGCCAGATTAAAAACACAATAGACATGTTAACAGGTGAATCAAAATTTTGTGCCAAGTCAGCTAAAAAAGTTGATAGAAGCGGAAAAAAACAGGAAAATGCTGAGAAATGTTAGCACACAAGCTATTAGCTGAAGTTAAAACAGCTAAAGATGAAGCTGAAAACAGAGCGATAGTCTGAGCATAATCCTTAAATTAGTTCATCATCTGCAAAGAATGTCAGTGCATGGCTAAAATTGACATCTAAGCTTAAAAAGTATAAATTCTGTTTCAACCTCTAAGTAAACTGAATGAAGTGAAACAGCACAGAAGTTGAAAAATGCAAATATGCTAAGTTCTCTGCTAAAAGTTAACTTTCATTTACACTTTTACCTCTTTTTTTTTTTTATCCATTTACATTTACACAACAGTAAAACAAGTTCATGTCAGACCAAGAGTTCAAAGCTTAAAATGCAAAAAAAAAGTTTTATTAGCTTTTTATATTTGTATTTTTAGACCGAAACATGTGGCGCTTGCAGAGGTGGGGGTTTCCTGTTCTTGACCTCCTTTAGCTAATGAATTTCAGCCGCCATCTTGTCTGCCACCAGGTCCCCCTCTGTCAGACACAAGAAACTATTAAGGTTTTTAAACACCCCACCACAACCACCATCACCCTACACACAGAAAAAAGTTTAAAACTTTCAAACCTAAAATAGTGACGGCGCTCAATGTGTTCTCTAGAACTGGTTCCCATTGGACTTTTACAAAGATAATTTCCAGAATCTGTTCGACCTTTAGGACAAACCGCTGAAGAGGGTGGGGGGCATCTTCATCCACGCCGTACTCCCAGACTCCCCTGCTGCTCAGTGTGAGAAGCTGGAACCAGGAGACCGGATCCTGGCGGTGAACGGAGTCAGTCTGATCGAACTAGACCACCTGAGGTGAGATCAGAGGTCCCATTTCAGCCTATTTTTGGTTTATGGATCGCTGTACAGAACCTCTGCCCCCCACCCCCTTGTCAGTGGCAGAGAGCTGATCCAATCATCCGGCGCTACCCTGAGGTTACTGGTGGGGAGGTCCTCCTGTGAGGCTCCGGCTGTGCAGACTGGGTTCTGATGTTGGACCTGAAAGAAGATCCAAGGACAGAAATGAGAATTTGGAGTCGAGTTCAGCCTGAGAACATTCTGGAACGTTGAAAGATGTCTGAGGATGAAGCTTCTAGATTTACTTTTGAAGGTTCTGGGTGTGGCTGAGTTGGGTTTGGACTCAGACTGTGGCATTGTGGACGTTAAGTCAGACAACAAAACCACAAACACATGAGCAGAAGGAGGCTCCAGGCTGGACGCGCCTTTGAAAACAAACGAGAGCAGTCTGTGGAAGTCCAAACCCAGCTGTAAACCTGCTTTATTACGGCTCATGAACTGGGTTTTATGGCAGGATCTGTGCCAAACATTAAATAATTTCAACTTTACTGCTTTATTTTAATTTGTTCATAAAAGAAACTTAAGACACAAAGTCTGTTTACGGGAAGAAAGCAGGAAAAACTGAATTCCAGAAGCTTCTGCTATTTAAGACGAATCATTTGAAGGAATTACTGATGCTGCAGTGCAAGTGAATCATAGCTGCAGGAAAAAAAAAAAGTCACGCTGCCGGTTTAAGTCTACAACCACAACAGAAGATTTTTGACCTTTGACCTCAGAGAGGCTTCCGTCTTAAATGAAAAAAGAAAAAGTCAAATTTAGGCCACCTACAAATTGAAACTCCTTTTAGAGATTTAAATCATTTAATCATCATGGAGAAGCTAATAATGACAAAGTGTTGGTTTTCATTTTTCCAAAACTTTATTGTGATCAGTGCGGCGAGCTAGCAAAAGTCATGTTATTTTATTGCACGCATATTTTTAATTCAAATATTGTGAAAAGGTAACACATGAATTGTTGGCTAAAACTGAATGAAATGATATGACAAATGATCTGACCATATTAGAAATATGACCGTGGTTAACAAAAACCTCTGTTGCCAAGGAAATCCAAAATTTTACTTTTGAGAAATTTCTCTTAAAATTACACAGACCTGTTTGTCACCCCCAGACGACCCAAAAATAAAATGATTGATAGGGAGATAAAACCAACAGAAAAGTGACCATTATGAAAAAAAAAGTTTATTTTCGTGAATTTGTCACGTGCAGCTCTGACCAGAGGGGTATGGGCAAAAGAGGAGAGTAAGGTAAAGTATCAGCTGCTCAGCCAGTGAGAATGGGTCAAAAGGGGTAATGGGGGTGGGACAACACCACTTGCGACTTTCAATTTAATTTTGGATTCAATCCTGACTCTATAGAGAACATTTCTTCAAACTGCTGCACATTACTGAATCAACTCCATGTAGTTTCTAGAGGACATTGGGGGCGTGTCAGTACCAAATGTGAGGGGGAGGAGCTCTGGGATCAGTAGATTGTGGTGGATTTAACTGTACATTTCTTTCCCTCTAGCAGTCAGGAAGATGTGAATCTTTGCTTCGAGGCAGTATTTTGTTTTATGTTATTTTGACTGTGTAAATCAGGGGTCCCCGAACTTTTTCTTGTGAGGGCCACATAACTATTGTCTTCTCGGATGAGGAGCCGGGGTCAGTTTGTCGGCTAACAGAAACAGTGTAACAATCAGAGGGTGTGCCTAAACGTAAACATTTATGTTTTTCCAGAAAGCCACTCGTAACCACATTTTTAAAATCCCTTCCTGTAATCTTTAAAAATAAATGATGAAAATTAAAAACAACTATTTACTATTCAACTTTTGAAGTGAAACAACTCGAAATACTAATTAAAACGTGCACCAAAAACAAAGATTTGTAATGATGGTAAAAGTTGTTATTTAGAACTAGCAAATGTCTCAGCTTTGTGAAGCAGATCTGGTTTCTTCTGTCAGTAATGATCTGTCCTGTTCTGGAGGAGGTTGTTCTCAGGTGTCTGCGCAGGTTGGCTGTGCAGACACTTTAGTTTAAAACTTTTTTCTTGCAGACTCTAAATTCTGCCTTCATATCATCATTAACAGTGAAAAGGTTTCTGATTTTCTCCTTTTTTCCAGTTTCACTCATCCTTATGTTTTGTGTGCATCTCCTTCATGAGCACCATCCCCGCGCGCAATATCAGCAGATGCCAGGCTGTGCACTGATCATGTGTGTGTCCTCATGTGACTCTTCATGTTCCCCTGCTGGGAAAACCTCACACCGCACAGATCGCAGCGGAACGGCTTCTCCCCCGTGTGGACCACGGCATGTCTTTTGAGCGTGCACTGCTGCCTGAAGGTCTTTCCGCAGACGTCGCAGCTGAACGGCTTCTCGCCTGTGTGAACTCTGAAGTGGCTTCTCAGGACGCCAGCCTCGGCGAATTTCTCGCCGCACACCTCGCAGGCAAAAGGCCGCTCGCCGCTGTGAACTTTGCCGTGCCTCTTCAGGTGCGTCTTGCAGCTGAAGGTTTTGCTGCACTGGCTGCAGCTGAAGGGCTTCTCGCCCGTGTGAACTCTCAGGTGACGTTTTAGGTTGCACTGCAGTCGGAACTGTTTCCCGCACGCGCCGCACGGAAAAGGTTTCTCGCCAGTGTGGACTCGGATGTGCTCTTTGAAGTGCGTCTTGTGGCTGAACTCTTTGGCGCAGACGCCACAGGCGAACGGCCTTTCCCCGGTGTGCACCCTCATGTGCGTGTCAAAGTGCGTCTTGCGGCTGAACCTTCTCCCGCAGACGGTGCATACAAAGGGCCTCTCCCCCGTGTGCACCATCTTGTGCACCTGCAGGCTGCCCTGCCTCCTGAAGCGGTCTCCACACAGCTCGCAGGTGAAGGGCTTCTCGCCTGTGTGCACTCGCTGGTGGCTCTGCAGATTCCCGCGCTGGTTAAATCGCTTCCCGCACTCGTCGCAGCTGAAGGGCTTCTCGCCTGTGTGCACGCGCCTGTGCGTCCTCAGGTGAGTCCTTTGGTGGAAGATTTGCCCGCAAACATCACAAACGAACGACTTCTGTGTGGCACCAAACCTCTCCTCCTCAAGGGGGCGTTTCGTGGCCATGGGTGGGGGGGCGTGGCATTTCATGTGTCTGTGCAGAGACTGTTTATAGAAGTACTGTTTGTTGCACTCGAAGCAGCTGAAGGTTTGTTTTTCTGCATTGCAACCCGCATTTTGATTCTCCCTTGCCATGTCCCTCAAAGCCCAGCTGCTGTCTTTGAGATCCGATGAAGGCTCCTGACACTCATCTTCATCACTGACTTCAGTCTCAGAGGAAGCTGAAGATTTATCCTCACTAGTTTGCTGCCAATGGCGCTTTGGTTCTGCTCGCTCCTCTTCATCAACTTCAGCTTTTATCCACTTGATGGGGCTGCATGCTGGAGCTTCTCTCCTTGTTTGGTCCTCTGTGTGGCTGTGATGGAGTTGTGAGGGGAACTCATCATCATCATTCTCTTCTTCAGTCTTCACCGTAATGATGGTAAATGGGAAGTTGTTCAGTCGCTCCTGACTGTCCCAGAGTTTCTTGTCTTCCTTCTTTACGTGGACATACTCCCGGTTGCCCTGATCCAGATCAGGGGTGTTGCCATGGAAACACTCTTCTTTCAGCTCCAACAGCTGCTGCACATCTGTAGGAAGCAGAGAAACAGTCAGTCACTCTGTAACATCCAAGTTTCCACATGGAAGCAGGAAGGAGAAACCAGACTGAACCTTTTTTTTGTAAACTGGCCAGCACAAAGTGAGAATCAGTGTGATGGAGACCAAACAGTAGCCTAGCAGCCATACATTTTTATTTATGAATGTGTCTGATGAGGATATGCAGCAACTGTCATGTCTTCACGTCAAATATCAAAGTAAATTCCTTTTTCAAAGAACCTAATGCTCAGCTATCTGGTTTCGATTCTTGTAACCCTATTGAAGCTTCTGTTGTTCTTCATTTTATTTTGAAAAACAAAACTCTTAAATTCAAATTACAATTCACAGTAAAATAAGTGCAAAAAGAAAAGAACAATATGATATAGTGAAATAATTACAAAAAATGCAAGTTTAATCACAAATCGTTAGGAACAAGAAAACCTTGTTAACATTTGTGTGAAGCGACTGAAGAAATATCTTATTTTGAAAGTAACAGGAGATGCTGGACAGCGGGAGTAGTTATTTATCGGTTCTATAAACGCAGTTTACCAGCAGACCGATGCTGCACGCGGCAGTTTGGAGGCTTCGTGTGAAATTTGACGCCTAAATGAAAAAAAAGTGTATACAGCTTTTTTGAAGTTTGTCGTCTTAAAATAGTTTTTACGGGGTGCAAATGACTCCAATTGAATCTAGGTGCTGCGTTCATGGTCACCGGGATTTTAAGGTTTTTCTGGATTATAATCGATTGTTTTATTTTAATTTTATTAATTTTTTAAATAGATGTTTTCACTTCAGCATATAAGCAGCTCCAGGTGTCAGGTTTAACAGTTAGCCGTTTTATCCAGACAGACTCTGACCGTTAGGTTTCTCACCAGCGGCTTCCCGCGAAGCGTCCTGCGCCTGAAGCTCCATCATGAGACGTTTACGGTCCCTTTCGTCTTCTAACGGCCGCATCTGAGCGCCGAGATAATCCATGAATGATTGACTTTAAATGATCCCGGACGCTGCTTTGACCCCAGCGGGGTCTGCGCAGAAAGCACACACACGCACGCTCTCTGAGCAGTGAAAGACCCGATGGTTGTAGCATTTTAAACAGGCATCTGCGCGGGCATCACAAGCTAGGCGTCTTTCAGATACTTGGGTCTGTGGCTTTTATTATTAAATTTAAAAAGTACATAAAGAAAAAAAAACTCAAAAACTGCACGTTTTGTGAACAACTTGAAGAAAGAAAGATACATACATTTTGACCCTGTCAGAAAATCAAATTAGCTTGGAGCAAATTTAGACTTAAATCTATCACAATTTCTTCTTGACGTGAAAAAACAAACACTGGTTTTGCTGATCATGAAAAAAAAATCAAATCAAATTATCATTATCAGACCTATAGATTTACACAATTTTACTACTATGTTACTGTTGTTGTTAGTTTATTTTTTTTTTCATTTAATAAGCTTCCTGGCATTTATCTTGAACAGTTGAGGTACGGGTTAGTATGTTCCTTACTTTAGCGTTTCTATGTTTTGAATAAAATAAAATAATTTGTAAAATAAAATAAAGAAAGACACTGTAATACCAAACAAACATGAAATAATTAACCAATGAACTAAAGAAACAGGTTTAAAAATACATTAGACCTCTATATAAAAAATGTAAAAAGGAAGTTGTTGAAATCAATGAGAGTATTTAAAGATCACCTTTTGGCTTATCCTGTCAGGGTTCGCCACAACAAATCAGCTTTCACTGATTCACACAAGTGGTTTGGCAGGGAGTTTTACGCCAAGTGTTTACCTTTATTACTTTTATATAGCACTTTTAAAAAAATGTATCATTAACTTCATTGAAAAAATTTAAATCAGTTTTATTATTTTGTTATAAGGCTACAAATGTTCTGACTTGTCTGTTACATCAGGTATACTGTACTGTACCTGAATTTTATACTAAAATGTATTTTGTATTTTATGTAAATATATTATCATTGAATATATGTGTGATGTAATGTAAGTAAAACCAACGACCGCAGAAGGAACTGCAGCCTGGTTTCTATGGTAACGATTGACAGAGAGTAGTCCATATAAATGCCTGATGAAAAACCATGGAGGACACGTAAATAATAAGATGCCTCGTTGTCTTTGAAAGCTTGTTTACTAAACTGTAATTATTCACGAGACCGGTCTGTCAGAAACATCAATGGCTGCTCGGCGCTATGATCGATTATTGCGATGAACCATGCGCATGTTCACGATATCATTTTAGCTCATTTGTTTTCAACCGAGAAAAAAAAAACATGGAATATATCCACCAGACCGACAGAAACAATCAATTTTCAAAAGATAGACTGCATCCAGATGTCTGCACTGTTGTTCCGCCTCCGGAAAGTAAGACGAACCAAGACGCTGGTAAGAAAAATGAGATTTTATAATAAATTAAAGGTCTGTGCAAAGTACTGGCTAACCATTAGCTTCTTGTTAAACGGAACAATGCTGTAGACATTTCTTTTGTTTTTTTACGAAACAAAATGTTCATAAACGCAAAACTTGTCGTAAAATGAAATAAAAATATTGTATTTGTAAAAAACGCAAGCGTCTTATTTTAAAAAGACGCTTGCGTTTATTTAGGGGAACTTAAGATTGGGCTTCCTTTCTATGTCACCCGAAGGACTTATCGGACGTACATCCGGTACATGACAGTTATGCTGGATGCAAGAAGCGTCTTTAACTAACAAACTTAAAAGAAAAAAAAAACTGTTTCAAATGGACCCCAACTTTATTTTCCTTAAAAAGCTCCTGTTTCATTTTGTGTGTCTCTTTTAGACCCTGCAAGTGGAAAAATTAATACTTGTTGATCTGACTTTACTGTTTTTGAACTACTGCTCTCCTATTAATATATTGTCATTAATTTCTTTCATATATCTATATATCTGTTTCTCCCTCTAAATGGGTAAAATCAACATAACAGGGCAGAATAGTTCGCATTAATGTTTCTTTTACTATTTATGATACATTTACACTAATCATGGTTGCTGGAGCCAGAGGGTTAAAATGAGATTGTTAAAACTTAATGTTCAAAGAAGCAAAGCACAACAAGCAAAGTAAACTTAGATTTGCTTTAAATATGTATATTCAATAATACATAAAACGTAACAAAGAAAATATTAAGGAGTAAAAAAAAAACCTTTCAAACTATTTCAGCATAAACATCACATGTTGTCTAAAGTTTCTCTTCTGTTTAGTGAGAAAAATAATTTAAAGTAATAATCATCATCTTCAGAACATTCTGTCTACTTAAAAAGTTTAAAGAAAAAAATCATTTTTAAACATTTGTTGGGTTCTTCTGTAAAACATCTCCTTTAACTACATGTCCCCTGCAGATGTCCAGCAGCTCCTGGTGATCAAAGTAGAAGATCCTC
>BSAI01000012.1:21933664-21975662 GCA_036245035.1 Adrianichthys oophorus | reverse complement strand
TTTTCTTGTGGTTCTTGTGGACAGAGCTTTAACCGACAGAGCAGTCTGAAGAGGCACAGCGTGGTCCACACCAGAGAGAAGCCCTTCAGCTGTGGGGTCTGCGGTGAAAGGTTCACCCTTCAGAGGAACCTGCAGAGACACATGAGGTTCCACACGTAGGAGATGCCAGATAACACCCACACCTGATAGCTGCTGCTGCTGTTTTTTCAGAAACAGTCAAATCCACTTTCTAAGACGAGAGCTGAGAGGATTCTAGTCATAACTGACCTCCCTCTGCTGGACTTTATAAACCCAGCTTACCAGAGAAGATGAAGTGATGTAACCAGACACCAGAGGATGGTGGTGTGAATAGGACTCTGGTCGTGAGGAAGATGAAGAGGACAGAGCAGAGGAGCGGTGAAAGCTGAAACAGGAAGAGTCCTGTGAAGCTTTTGGACATCAGAAAGTTCTTCCAGATGTCCGGACATTGGGTACTGAGAGGAAGGACCTTGAGGATTCATCTGGAATGAGAAAGGAGTTCAGGAGACTTTGGGGGGGGGGGGGGCGAAGAAGTTCAGGAGCGAGTGAAGATGAAGTGGTAAGCAGCCATGTTGGTTCAAAGACAGGAGGCAGAGCTTGAGGAAGCAGATGGAGGTGTTGAAGTTGAAGCTACCAAGAACGAGGAAGACCAAAGCGGAGGTTCATAGAGGTAGAGAAGGAGGAGGAAGCAGAGGAGAGAGCTAGATGGAGGTCTATGATCCGCGGTGGCGCCCCCTAAAGGACACAGCTAAGAAGAATGTTTGTGGCAAAAAGTTTACTCATCAATCCTTTCTAAAGTCCTAGCGTCCAGTCCACACCGGCGAGAAGCCTTCAGCTGCTCTGAGAAGCAGAATGAGGCTCTTCAGGGAGTGACCTCCACGCCTCGCTCTGACCTTTCATCTCTGACTGATGATGAAGATCCAGCAGCTGGAAGGAAGCGTCTTCCTTACATACGGGAGCATTAAGAGGAGGTGGACAGGACATCTCTCCACGATTGGCTGCTGAAGTGTGTGGGAATTGAACCACACACTTAAAGACCTGCGTCCTGTGGTTGCACTGTTCTTATTTATACTATAAACTAAAGAATGAGATGTTTCTGAATCTGTTAAACTATGAGCAAGAAGAAAAATAAATGACTCGTTTTCTCTGAATTCTCTTGATTTTTTTTTTTTTTATTTCTGCAGAAAACATGAGATGAAAACAGAAGTTGGTTTGAATGTCGGCTAACTAAAAAAATCTCTTGCTTTAAATTTTAAGGTTTCAAACTTTTTGTACTGAAATGAACAAAGCTGCTCACTTTACAAATCTCCAGATTCTTCTGCAGAAACAGAAGAACCTCAAAATAAAAGTCAAAATCTAAACTTATTTATGCACAATGCCATTTTTCAAAATGCCCTCATTCTTTGTTTCTGTGACTCCTAGTTCCACAGAGATGGTTTAGTGCCGAATCAGATTTCTGAATCCTGACAGACAAGGCTTCAGGTCCAGTTTCTGTGGAGTCACTGCAGGTCCATCCAAGCATCTCGTAACAGGCTGGTCTGCTTAAGAGCTTTGGTTTCACCCAGCAAGGAGAGAAATCTAATTTCTCCTCAACCATCAGTGCGGAGGTGATCTCCACAGTTCAAATCACAGATCAAAAGGTTCCCCCAGAAATGAAAGTGATCCTCAGTGGAAAAATGTTCAAAACAGTAAAAGTCATCAAGCACCAGGAAAATAAAAACAGCTGGCTGAGCTGAATTTTTGAAGTCCTTAGACTCATCCTGCTGATGGAGAAGTATTTTCATGTCTTCATGCCTGACTGCAGCTTCAGAGCGGCTGCTGCAGACTGCAAACTCGGTTTTGCTCTTTAAGGTCCTTTAAAAAAACCTTTCAGTCTGTCATGTTCTGACCTCATTCACATCGCTGCCATCCCAAAATGTTTTCCTGGTTTTCCTTAGTTATTTTCCCTTTTGGAAAAGTGTGGGGGTGGGGGGCAATCATCAATTTGATTGGAATGATTTTAAAGTTGTTCTTTATCCAGCACAAGTGGAAGTTCTACATCAAAAGATTACATTTAAATTAGATCTTTAACTCTTTGAGGAGCGACTGGACTGTGGGCCGCCTGCAGCTCGGCACCTGTAGATGTCATCTTCATCACAGAAAACATCCATAATTCACACTAACATTGATCTGTTATGTCATTATTTTCACGTTTCTGCTTTTATTCTGTTAGATTACACATTAATTGATCAAAACAATTCTTTATTTCAATGTTTGGATTAAAATTTGGTGTTTGGTTAAATACATTTGCATCATTTTGTGTTTCAGGCTTTGCTTTGTGTGGTATTTTAAACTGCGCTCAGCAGACGATGCAGACGTTTCTACTGAATAATTTGATCTCGGCTGTTCTCAAACATGTGATGGACTCTGAGTTTACTGAAATTCGCCAATCTGCCTTTCCAGGAACTAAAGATTCTAAATTTACCAACTCAGAGTTCAGGTTTGGTTTAACCAGGGACAGAAAGAAGATCCTTTGTTTCAAAAACACAAAGTACATAGTAATTTAGAGAATGTGTACTTATGATTAAAACATTTTTAAAATATACTGAGTAGAAAATACAGGTCTGAGCGGTTTCCTTTGCAACAAGGCAAATACTCGGACTTTAAATGAAATGTACTGAAAAGGTGATTTAGTCTGTCAAAAAAATATTTTGTGATTCACATTATGACGTGTTCTGCTTCAATTCAAGATCCCTGAAATGGAAAAACTTTATGAGAAATTCTTCAAAAACCGTAATACTACAGAGAATAATGGAGAAACTTATTCACAGTGCTTTGCAGTGCAGAAATATTCTTGATACTATTCCTGACCTCTTGATGTAAAAAATGATCATGATATACTTACAAAAGTTGATAAACTGCGGAGTGTTTTCATCCAAAGAAGTAAATCCATCTGAAGATACTGAAGGACTTCCATCAAATGGATCCTTACGTCGTCGCGTTAACACTACGGAAAGCATTTATACCTTTTACAGGTGTGCCTGATCAAATGTCCTGTTCTTGTGATACAAGTATTATTGGTTTTAATTCGCATTTTTAGATAAACTCAATTTTTCTCTTTCAAAGCTCATTCATTTTTCGCTGCAGTTAGTTTTCTGGGCTTAATTCAGCCAAACAAACAAACAAAAAAATACTTCTACAATTTATAGATGATAAAAAATCAACTGGTTAAAGTCCTGAAAAGAAATTTTAGACTCAATACCCTTAGATGATTTAAATATTGTTATTCTGAAACTGTGCTCTTCCCACTGAAACTGCTATCTTCCTCTTTTCATTTTTATTATTTTTACTTTATGATCTGATTGTTTCTTTATCGCGTGTGTTTTTGCTTGGGGTCCTCATGTTTTATTAATTGTTTTGTTGCTGGTTATGAAAATTTGTCATTTGAACATTTCAGCTCTGCCACATTTGACTTGTTGAGAAGCTCAAATCCACTTCTTTGAGTCAAAAACATCTTACCATCATCAAGTTCTCTGGATTCCCTGGTTCGTGGAGCACTGAGAACACCAGCTCAGTTTGCTCACCAATGAGGCAGCTAGGGCTGTGGTCAACTTTCTGGTGAATTTCAGCAGTAAACAAAACCTAAACATCACTGTTATTTTGGATCATGTAACAACAAATCCTGAAAATGTTCTCCACAGTTTTTCTATCTTCACGGTTCTGCAGCACGACGTTCTAATCAAAGTCGCTGGGTGAGTTTTCCACCTTCATGACAGGATGACATTCTGAAAAAAATCAATAACATTTTATTTAAAATAACAACATTACATAGAAAAAAGCTTGAAAAATTTGGTGAAAGGAATGAAAGTTTTTTAATCTAATATCAAGTAGTAGTTTACATTAATTACTAAAATGCTTCTTCATAAAAAAAATGTCCACAAATCATTTCTGAGCACTAAATAAAAATTTCAGTCAAAGCATAAATATGTTATATATGTATATATTTTTTAATTGAGGCTTTTTGAAAAACTTTGGACAAAAACGACGGTTGCTATGGAAACCACAAATGGGGGTGTTCGCGCAGATGCCTGATCAAAAGCGCAGCGTACAAAGAAAGTCCGGGGGCCTGTCGGAGTATCCAGCTCCTGCCGTTCAGCCATGGACCCGGTGTGACGGGACCGTCCTAGGCGGTGAAGTTCGGCGGTCAGCGGGGATCGGTTCGGCCTTGCCCGCCTCGGAGAAGACGAGCACGCGTGCCATGAACGAAGTGGACTACCTGCGGCGGCGTGGCGGCGATAGTCTGCCCCTGCGTGAGCAGCGGGGGGCTCCGCGCCCCGGCGTGAATCCGCCGCAGAGCGCCGGCGCAGCAGGACCCGCCGGTGAGAACGCTGCCGCCGCTGTTAACTCGGAGTTTCTGCGCCAAATACAAAGGCTAACTGTTAGCCTGTAGCGGCCGAAGCTGCCGCTTCTCCGAACCGATTTACCTTCGTTTCTGCTGGCGGAAAGACACGAGTGGATCTGAGCGCGTGGAAAAGCCGCATGCACACCTGTCCTTAAGCAGATGGGAGGATAACAGGTGCGAAAACTGCAGGTTTTTGGTCTGCTGGAGTTCCGTTCTGTTCCACTGAAATGTAAACACGATAAAGAGATAAAGGAGACGATCCAGATTTCAACAGATCAGGATGAAAGGTTCGGGATTATTAATCTGATTCTAGCTTCCTTTCTGACATCCAAAAATGAAATCACGAACAAAACCGCCTGTTTATCAAAATAAAAACTTAGTTTCATTAAATGAGTTTAAAGTAATACAATTCCTGTTAGTGAGCACCTGCTGATGGAGGCAGGAGTCACTGTGGACTAGCACTGTCCCTCTGGAGTCAATTTCATGTCACTCTAGATCATGAGGGTCAAACTCCAGCCCTCAAGGGTCGGTGTCCTACATGTCTTCCAACTAACCTGCCATTGAAGCTTCTTATTGGTCAAAGACACTTGATCCAGGTAATCAACTGCAGATAAGGCAGGATATTTTGGAAACCCAGCAGGAGACCAGCCCTCGAGCCCTGGAGTAGGACATCCCTGATCTAGATGGAAGCTGCTTACAGCAGGAGTTTGGTTTACCTCCTGGTGACTCGTCCTGCTCACAATTCTGTTCTTCAGTTTGTGGACAGAACTCCTCAGATGGAGGAGGAGTTTGGCATCTGAATCTGCTGTTTGCCGTTGAGATGTTCTTTCATGTCTCCTCAAACTGTGTCCTCTGTTTCCAGCTGGCATGAGAGTCAGCGCCTCCAAGTCTGAGTCCATGAATCTCAGTCAGAAGAAGTTGGAATGTCCCTCCAGGTTGGAAACGACCTCCCCCACCCAGCTGAAGGAGTTAAATGTTCCTTCATTTCACAAATGAGGAGATCCACTGTGGCAGAGATACGGACCCTGTTCAGATTCATTGTGGTGAAAAGAGCCCCAGCCTTTTCCTCTCTGTCATATTTTTTTATTGCTGTTTTACTTTGAGTTCCTTCATGTAACAAATTGATGCTTCTATTTAAAGATTGAAGGCTAAGCAGGTTCCTTTGTCTCACATTCAATCTCTGGGTTTTTGGTAAATTTCCAAAAGGGTGTTTTATGCCCCATCCAGCAAATTTCTTTCTTGGAGCTGGAAATATGCTCTGCGCCAGGACGGTCAACAAACGGAACAAAATGTCATTCCTTTTCAGTGTGCTATAGTGACATTCTGTCTTTCCTCCAGACTTTGCTGGATGAGAGTCTCTCCATTTCCACAATTAAGGTCTATTTGGCTGCAGTTTCTGCTAGTCGTGTTGGTTTTGATGGGATGTCCCCTGGTGCTCATCCCCTGACTGTGCAGTTTTTGAAGGGGGTCCACAGACTCAGGCCCCCTATTAAGCCTAGTGTGTCTTCGTGGGATCTGCCTTTGGTGTTGGAGAGCCTCAGTGGTCCTTCATTTGAGCCTCGAGGAAGTTGATGTGACATTTCATTCATATAAAACAGCTTTACTCTTGGCTGTCACCTCTGGAGACCTCCATGCACTTCCTGTTCACCCTAAGTGCACATACTTTTCAACAGATGGGTCCAGAGTCCCTTTGCACCCTAATCCTGCATGTTTTTGGAAAATGATTCCAGTAGAGTACAACTCTATGGTGATTGAACTTCTGAGCTTTTATCCTCTCCCCTTTGCATCTAAGGAGCAGAGGCGAATGCATTTGTTCTGTCCCGTGTGTGTGTTACGCACATACATTGACCGCACTCATAGAACACGCTTGTTGGATCAACTGTTTGTATGCTTTGCTAATCCTGCCAAATTCAGAGTTTTTTCTAGGCAGAGGCTTTCACATTGGATTGCATTAGCCATCCGGTTAGCTTACAACAGTAGAGCCCTACCGTTGCCTCAGAGTTTGAGAGCCCATTTGACCAGGGGCGTAGCCACTTCCTGGGCTCTGTTTCAGGATTCCTGTGTGAGTGACATCTGAGCTGCAGCAAACTGGTCATTGCCTCATACTTTTATATGGTTCTACGGTTTGGACGTGACAGCTCCTACAGTGGCTCATAATGTCCTCCTGGCAGCATCTGGACCCAAGTCCTAAAGGTGTTATAGTTTGGTAGCTGCTTGCAGGGTGTGCATATACGGCCGAAAGTGCAAGTGTTGTACCGAGTGAATAGGCTGAAAGGAAACGAATTGTTATGACAGTAACTTCTGTTCCCTGAAGGAGAGGAACGAGGTACAACACCAAAGACAGATCTTTATATAAGCAAGGGGCGGGGCCTGCCCACCTGTCATTGGGTATCTTCTGGCTAAAGGCATGAATAGAGGTGTCTTCAGCCAGACGCAAGGGCATGATATACCATAGTAAATGTGTTGTATCTCGTTCCTCTCCTTCAGGGAACAGAAGTTATAGTCATAACACTTCGTTTTATCATGCCATTCCGGTCACTGCTTTCCTCCCCCCGGCTGACCGCACTGCAGTTTTCACATTGTGCTCCATTACACCCTCCACCGCACCCCCACAGGTCTGACCACAGATCTTGTTCACTTGAAAAACCTCAGCTGAATGATTCCACATTAGTGAATAAGCACATTTCAGGACGCTTCGACCTGAGATTCGATCATACCGCCGTCTGTGTGACAGCGTAAACACGAACGATTCTGTTTTCATCTTTAATGCAGATTTCATTCTAATATTATTTTCATTTGAAAATGTTGCATAATTTCAAATATAATTATTTTAGATGGATGGATAGGTCTTTTATTTGTCATTGTCACAGGTACAATGAAATTAAAAGTACTTCGTTGTCAGTGAAACAGTCAAACTTTGAAACAACCCATGGTAAAAACATACTGCCAAGCAAATAAATAATACAGAAAAAGTGCTTGTCTGGTAACTAAAGTCAGGAAGTTCAATCAATTTTTGTTAAATAAAAAAATCAGGATACTAAATGTGTTAAAATTGTTAAAACCAGAGAAAAATGACAATAAAAACTAATAAATATGAGGAAATTTTAATGCTTCCTGGCTACGTTTAACAAGTTTATTGCAGTGGGGTAAAAAGCTATTCTGAATTCTTTTTGTCCTTACTCTGCTTGACCTGCAGCTTTTGCCTGAAGGCAGCAGATCAAACGGGAAGTGTCCGGGGTGTGAAGGGACGTTCTGCGCTCTGTTGAGGCAGTGGTTTCCAGGGTGGGGAGTGGGCAGCCAGCAATCTTTTGGGCGGTGTTGATGACCTGCTGGAGAGCTTTGCTCTGAGCCTCTGTACAGCTGCTGAAACAAGTACATATGCAGTACGTTAACACACTTTCTATGGTGGTACGGTAAAAGGTCACCAGCAGTCTTTGGGTTAATGTTATTCTTCTTGAGTGACCTCAAGAAATGACGTCTCTGCTGGGCCTTTTTCAGCAGCTCCGTGGTGTTCATGCTCCAGGTTAAGCTCTCCTCCATGTGAACTCCCAGGAGGGGAAAGTCTGTCACCCTCTCCACACAGTCCCCATTGATGAATAGTGGCAGTATGTCCCTCCTCTTCTTCCTGTAGTCTATTATCAGTTCTTTGGTCTTTGATATGTTGAGGAGGAGGTTGTTGGTTGAACACCATGTTGACAGCCGCTCCGCCTCATCTCTGTAGGCAGTTTTGTCCCCATCAGAAATGAGCCCCACAACTGTGGTGTCATCAGCCTTTTTAAATGTTTTCAGCTTTTTTTTTAATGAGAAAAAACATTTTGATCATATTTGGTGCTGAAAGTGGGTTTTTCTGTTCATCATCTATCCAGCTGATGCCAAACAGGTTCTTATAATCAACCATCCACCGCCGTGCTTCACTATTTACTTTTTTCCTGAAATGTTGCATTTTATAAATTTTGATGAAGACTTAAAAAGGGTCTCACTCGAGCGCAGGTCACATTTCCTGACAAACATGGCGAGCTGAAGCGTGACTCAGGAAGTCTGAAAATGTCTGCTGGGTAAACGGGAAAGAGGGAGAAGCTACAGGAACTTTTTCACATATAAAGTTTTACGCCGATCGGTCCATGTGCTGAGTGAAAAATAAACTGCAGATGAGGAAACGGGAAAAATCCTTCCATGATTCTGTATTTCGCGGTTTCTGTTCCACACAGATTATTATTCTTCATTTGCTGTTTATCAGAAGATAAACTTTGAACTGAACTTCAGATCATTTAGACCAGTGTTGTCGAACTCTAGTCCTCGAGGGCCAGCCTTCTGGTTTTCCAGAAATCCTGCCAAATCTGCAGCTGATTACCTGGATCAGGTGTGTTTAGCCAATAAGAAGCTTAAATGGCAGGTTATTTGGCAAACATGTAGGACAAAGGCCCTTGAGGCCTGGAGTTCGACATCTGTGATTTAGACCTTCATAGATCGGTTTCCATGAAGAAGTGAAGCTGAAGATCATCAGCATAAAAACAGTTAAATGAAGGTAAAAGAATGGAACTGAGCTTGGAACCCCGGGATATGCCATTCTGATCATTTTCATGAACAACCTAAACAGCTTTTTGTGATTTTGAAAGGAAAAAATGAGGTTTTTGTGGAAGTTTCTTTAGACAAACAGCTGATTTTCTTCATGTTCCTCTTGAATGTCTTCAGTGTCGTCCTTCATGCCCTGCAGACGTTTTTCTAAAAAAAAAAAGAATGCTCTGATTCTGAATTTTCATTAATTTCTTTGATATTTGCCTAGAAAATGACTGACTTTAATGTTAATTTTTGTTGTTGAAAAATGATAGAATTTGACTTTTTGTTTGTTTTTTTTTGAGGCCTGAATGATTCTAACTTCAGAAGACTCATCAGGATGGTCTTTTTCCTGCAGATGCTCAGCAAATGCTGAAGATCAAAGAGGAGGTTCCCTGGGCCTCCAGCGTGGGGCAGCAGTTCCCAGAGCCGCTCCACATCAAGGTGGAGGAGGAGGAGGAGGAACTATGGACCAGCCCACCGGCAGAGCCGCTGCACGCAGAGCTCAACTACAGTCGCCTCCCTTTCACCGTTGTCACGGTGAAGAGTGAGGAGGAGGAGGAGGAGCCCCACACCTCCCATTTTCATCAAAGTAAAGCTGTAGTCTGCAGGGAGGCGGAGCCTGCAGCCGGCAGTTCCTTGAAGTGGATAAAAACTGAGTGTGATGGAGGAGACTTCGGGAAGCTGGAACTCGTGAGAAACCCCAGCCGTTTAAGCACAAACACCCCCACAGACTCGTCCCCAACTGAAGCCAGTGATGAAGACGAAGACAGCGATGAAGGTGAATGGCACCGACAGATGGCAGACACTCGACCTGCAGCTGAAGACTGCAGCGGCGTCTGCCTGCCGTCTGAGAGCGGGGTGAACATTCCAGTGGCCCCAAAGCCGTTTAGCTGCTCCGAGTGCGGAAAACAGTTTCTGTACAAACAGTCCCTGAAGAGACACATGCGGCGCAACACAGAGAAAAGCCCGTCCGGCTGCGCTCTCAACCCAAAACGGCCAGAGCTGCGGCAGAGTGCAGAGACGCAACCCAAAGTCCATACCGGAAAGAAGAAGTTTGCCTGCGAAGACTGCGGGAAAACCTTCAGGGATCACTTCAGCCTGAGGTCCCACATGAGGGTCCACTCCGAGGAAAAACCCTTCGGCTGCCAAAGCTGCGGCAAAAGCTTCAAACATGAGCACAACCTGAAGATCCACATGCGCATCCACACAGGAGAGGAGCCGTTCAGCTGCGATGTGTGCGGCAAACGCTTCAAGCATCAGCACAACCTGAAGACGCACATGCGCATCCACACCGGAGAGAAGCCGTTCGTCTGCGACATCTGCGGCAAGAGAGCGCGGCACCAGAACAACCTGAAGACACACATGATCGTCCACAAGGGGGAACGTCCGTTCGGTTGCGATGTCTGCAGCAAGCGATTCAATCGCAAGACCAGCCTCCGTGCGCACATGACCGTCCACACGGGGGAGAAACCGTACGGCTGCGACATCTGCGGCAAAAGCTACAAACGCAAGACGCACCTGCGGACTCACATGACTGTCCACGCCGAGGAGAAGCCCTTCGGCTGCGAGGTCTGCGGCAAAAGATTCAACCGGAAAACGCACCTGGCGACGCACATGGCTGTCCACACTGGCGAGAAGCCATACAGCTGCGACTTCTGCGGCAAACGCTTCACACGCAAAACTCACCTGAACTCACATATAACCGTCCACACAGGGGAGAAACCCTTTGGCTGCGGCGTCTGCGGGCAGGAATTCACGCAGCAGGGCAGTTTGAACCGACACATGCGCTTCCACCTGGGCTGAAAGGAAAACCCAAGTGATGACACCATCCCGCGGCCTTCTGGGACTTTAAGTTCACTTTGATCTGTAGTTTTCACTTAATGAAGATCGACTGAATAACATCAGAAGATGACTGACATGAAAGCAGGATCTGTTCTCAAAAAACCTTGTTTGATTTCAGAATGAAGTCTGAGTTTGAAAGCATTCCAATGAACGGAGCAATAACTGTCCGGGTAACAGAAACCGGAAACCAAAACGCTGGTTTAGAAAGTCCAGACTTTAGTTTGAGTTTTGGATTCGGTTCTCAAACCTGACAGTGGCAGGACGCTGTCCCCCTGTACACGTGCACTAATATGTATTCATGTCACTTTCATGCACATTCAGTAACAGAGTATGGCCAAGTACAGTATGAGAAATGCCAAAGTATTATTGTGCATTAATATGTATTTGAAATTAATCTGAAATATAATTTTTCTTCTTACTGATTCTGGAGTTCTGATTCTTCAGCCTCTAGCTGACGTGGAGCTGCAGTTCCAAAGAAAAACTATTTAAAAAACATGAAAGAAAAAAGAATGTTAGTAAGTATGGTTGAAAGTTTCCAGCTCAGTGAAGGATCCAGGTAGGAAAAACATCAAACCGTTGCAGGAAATGTTGGTGTAATTCCTTTGACATCAGGGGGAGCATTGTGTTTACTATAGATCAATTTTTTTAATCCAGGTTTTTGTTATTGTTTTTTTTAATCCAGTTCCTGAGCAGAGCAGATCTTCTCCTGCTTTCTAACTTTATTCTTCTCTTTTTTATGTCAGTTGTTTTCATCAGTCGCATTCTGCTCCAGTGTTTCTTTTGTTAGCAGGAGAGGGTGTCAGCATGTCACATGTTCGTTTGGACGTGACCTGGGAGGTGAAGGGGCTGTGAGGCCCTGGAATGCTCTCAGAGTGACAGGTTTGAATAAACGGACTCTCCACGTGTAGTTCAGGCTGCCTCGATGGAGGGTCTCCGCCCTCGTGGTGAGTCTGGGAGCAGCATGTCACCATCTCAGCTAAAGCTTAAAACTCAGATCTGATGATGGGTATGACACCTGAGTGTGGGCTCTTCCAGCAGTGAACGTCTGAAGGAGACTGTAGCTCTTTCAAACCACCAGGAGAACTTCTCCAGGTAAGGAGTAAGAATGGAAACCGGGTCGGCTTTGGACTGTGGCTAACTTTGCTGCTAAATATGTGAAACTGAACATCAAACGCTAACTTCCTGTTTGATGCTCAAAGAAGGTCTGAGCTGAAGAGGCAAGTGTGAAAAAAAACAGTGAGATGCTCTGAAGCAGAACCTTCTGATCTTATGAATTCATTCTGTAGATTTACGGGCCGGAACAGAACTTTTCTGAGCTCCATTGTCTCCACACTTTGAGCAGATGATCAAAGCAGCTGACTGTGACCTGCTGCGGTGACAAACTCTCTCATGTTCACGGACATGGTTCTGGTTCTGATCAAACGTTTTGGGTTTTCCTGATCTTGTCTGTGTTTATCGTGGAACCCAAACACCTGACGGGCCTGCGAGAAACCTTAGAACAGAGTCAGAACCAGAGACAGTGAAGCTGCTCTAAATGGAAGCAGTCTGTTGCTACATCATATTTGGGTTTTGTAGTCTTCAGGACTTTTGTAGTCCTTATTTTAATTCATCTGCAGATTTTCATCTAAAAGGAGAATTTAACAATGTTTTTTTCTTTGAAAATTATCTTGTTTCTGAATTTTATCGCCAAAAAAAATTGTTTAGTCCGAACATGCTGAGAATTTGATTCTGCATTCATCAATATTTCCCTTTTTTTTCAGAAATTTCTAGAAACATAACAATGCCTGTAAGTAAATCTGATTTTATTTTAGAAGATTGTGGGGAAATGTTTCAGTTCTTAATTTTCTGTTTTAGCAAAAATGATTTTTGTTCAAATCCAGGTTTCATCCACTTACTAAAAATCCTTCATCAGGGCATTGTCCAGAATTGTTTTTGGTTTTGGCAATTTGAACATTATGTATTTTGTCTCTCCAGTTGTGAAGACACGTGAAGGTAAAATTGTGACAGAGGAAAACAAAGAATTAATAAGATGAATAAAAGTTTTAAGAAATTACATATATTATGACCTTGTGATTTAGCAAAAAGTTTAAGGTCGAAGTTTAAAAAGATTTAGTAGAAAATAATTTACACCAATACTCCAACCTGAATAAAAGAACAGTTTAAAGAATAGTTGTTTTCTCAGCAAAAACGTTTGGAAAATTTTTCCACTTTTACAGAGAAAACAACAAACACTTAAAGTGAATAAAATCTGTAAAACATCACAAACGTAAAACCTGACAAAACTCTGAAAAGCTTTTTTTTAATCTTTTTATTTTATTTTATTTTTTTATTTCTGGAGTCATTCAGGGTTTAGTCCAGCAGGGGGCGCTCTCAAACCCTGCCGTCAGTGCATCCTAAGGTAAAGCAGGTTTATTCACACGAGTCACATCAGTGTTTCAAAGACACAGAAACACAAATAACATAACAGTGGAACCATCAATTCTGATCAGATCCCTGTGAAACTAGAAGGTGAGCGTGCGACGAACAGTCTTCGGTCTGGACCTGAATGTTGAACCTGTCCAGCATCATCAGGAAGACTGTTCAAGACCTCAGCTGCCCGGTTCTGATCTTCTTAAGGTCAGTGTGAAAACGTGTGAAGATTCGACACAGCCTGCAGCTCCGGGATCAACGGGATGACTAACCCTGCCACTTGTGATAGATGGTTGCTATGGTAACATGACACCCCGGCAACCAATTCCATCTATTAGTCACTTGTGTCAAAGTCGACATGGTGTCATTCAGAAAAAATGTAATAATTGTGTCAGTTCAACGAAATTATTGAAACATCTTAAACAGGGTGACATCCACGTCTCCTCTCAAGGCCTCAAAGATCAGGAGAAAAACAGCAAAGAAAGAAAGATGACCTTTGATTTGTTCTTGTGTAGAAATGAAAGTCTGAATAGCATGAAGCTTCTGAAGGAAACTTTCAGTCAAAGCTGTTCTCTAAATGAAGCTGAGGCTGCAGGTTGTTCGACAAAATAAATAAATATTTGAAAAGTTAAGTTTGGTTTGAAGTTTAAAGTTCCCAGCTGCCAGTGAACACACCACAGGAGTCACTTTAAACACCTGAAAGTCAGGAAGAGGCTGATTGAGTTTAGATGAAGAGCAGGGGGGCGGAGTCTGACAGGTAAGAATCCAGTTCTTACATTTAGTTACTCACAGGAAGAAGAAAAATTCAAATTTTTAAAATCAGAAAAGGGATTTTATTCTTTTAATGTTGAAATGTAAAACGTTTTTGTTCTTTTTGAAAACCAAACAGAAAAAACTAAAGAGGAACTGCATTTCCAGAAGAACCTGCAGCCTGAAGCTCGCAGACGTCTGAGGAACCACAGAATCCGCCGAGACTCACAGCAAACATTAACTCTCATAATTACTCCCACAGGGAGGGGGCAGGGCTTAACTGATTCAGGAGGATCCCTGAACCAACAGACTCGGGTCATCTGTCTGCAAACACAGCCGCTTCCTGCTGTTCTGCTGAAGGTCTCCATCAGACTGCTCCATCTTCACACGACCCAGCGGAGGGACGTTCTAATGGGTTCATGGATCCACGTTCTCCAAGTTCAGCATCTGTTGAACAGTAATAAACAGATTCTGTGGAAACTCATGAGACAGGAGCTTGAAGCTTCATTATGTCTTCACAGATTCCGTTTTTAAATAACGTTTTATTAAGTTCCTTCATTTTATAAGTTCTTTCATTTTCTTTCCTTTTTGAGTTCTGTTTCAGTCATTCTGAACAAAGAACGTCTGAGAAGCTTCAGAGTTTAGAGGCGAACTGAAGAGCTCCTCACCTCCTGCCTGAGGAAGAAGAGCCTCAAAGCTGGAGCCACAGGAAGGTTTCCTCCCCTTGTGTTTCATGAGAACAAAGTGGAGAAACATTATTTCCTGGTTCTGATGAATCTTTGTTCTGTTTCCAAGGAAACGGCAGACGTGAAGCTCTCTGAAATGATGGGATGGAGCCAAAAGAAGAAAACCTGGATGTCTGACGTAAGATTTCCTCACAGCATCTCCTGCAGACGCCTTCACTGATAAAAACCACCTCTGTTTGTGTTGGAGGAGCAGGAGGACGAGACATCTGAGGCTGTGAAGCCTCCTGATCCCATCGAGGAGTTGCTTCCTCTGCAGACTGTCTCTCAAAATGTCTAGAAAAGAGGATGCTGCTGGGAGACATCTGTAGGGTTATGATGAAGGTCTGAGCAAACAGAACCTTCAACTTTAACTAATTCTAAAGAATAATTTCTGCTTCACATTCAAGCACGAACATTTTCTTGTTTTAGAAAAATGGAAGAACGTTTATTACTTTTTTAATCTCTGAGCTAAATAACAAAACTTCATCAAAAGTCCCTGTTTTACATGAACATGATCTCATCCCAATTCTGCAAACCAAAAGATCTGCTGCAGTGATGTAGAGTTTGTTGTTTTAAGTTATTCTGCTCATCCGTATTGTTTAGCTCAAAGATGCATAAAGTTAAAAGAGGTGGGTCGAGCAGTGGAACACCATGACTGTTTTGTGAGAAAGAAAATGAAGAATAAATTTAGGTTTGCTCCAATTTCATGAAAGAAAAGCAGATAAGCAGATTTATGATCTGTTTTGGCTCCTTGGCTGGTCAGAACTCACATTTTGAACCACAGAAGTTTTCCTGTGTTTGAACCTTTTGACTTTTTTAGTTGAATTTAGTTTAATAGAGTTTTAATGGGGTTTACAGGTTAAAGGTCAGGAATGAAGGTTTCAAAATGTTGTTTTCAGGCTTTGGAAGGTGCAGATTTTCAGATCATCTGTATGGCATCAGTTTGAAGATAAAAATGATTTGAACTGAGCTTCATAAATGATTTATTTATATTCCTGATGCAGCCTTGGCACTCTGAGTGTTTTAATAAAACATCATGCAGCTGATGGTGCATCAACAGTGATGGAGGAGTGAATCTTCTCCCGGCTTCATCACCTCCTCCATCTTTTCAGCAGCTCTCATTCTGTCAAGAACATGGGAGGAGACCAAACCAAAGAAAAGTTGTTTCTGCGGCCTGATGGGAGGAGACATGATGTGGGGGAAGGTGGGGGGTTGAACAGTAGGATTTGAGGGTGGGGGAGTGGGGGGCAGTCCGAGAGCCTTTCCTCGGTGTTACATCACAGTTCCTCACATGTCTCAGAGCCAGAAGAGCCTACAGGCTCCAGCACCTCTGTGGGCAGCCTCCTCCTCTTTTGACTGCAAAAAAAGCCCCCCCCCCCCCCCCGCTTTTGGGTGGAAAAACCCCCCCCCCCCCCCCCCCCCCCCCCCCCCCTCCCCCTACCGCAGAAACGGCGCAAAAATGCTCCAGAAATTCTGCTGGTGCGCATTACGGAGCAAGATGGCGCTCTTCCAGTCAGAACCGCGGACAGCTCCTGCGGCACCCCCGCAGGGTTGAGCCCCCCCCCTAGCGTTTCTTCTCACACGTGTCACTCTGAACCACAGATCCGGAAGACCGGACCAGAACCTAGCCGCAGAAGAGCCGAACTGGACTTGACTACCGCTGAAACGGCGGGTTCTCCGCCTGCTCTTCATCATCTCCTGCAGCCCGCAGCTCCAGTCCGCGGTGACGGTCAGCATCCGAACCGGACTGATGGATCGAAGCGTCGTGAGGTCCCGGTTCCGGCGGCAGCGTTGAGGCTGCGCCTGTCAAGATTCTCTCGGCTCGCGCGCCTCTCGGTTCTGCGGCACCGGACGTGAAGATGCTGGTTCTGCTGGCCATCATGTCCTCGGTTCTGTTCAGCCCCGGCTTCGCCCTCAGCTCCCATTTCAGCCCAGGTGAGCCCCCGTCCCGCGCGCGCCTCATCCCCCACATCTGATCCTGAAACCGCACAAACACGCACGTGAGCGCGCTCAGCTGATGATGATCCCGCGGGGAGAAGACTTCAGTCTGACGAAGGTCAGGAGAGGGTGAAAGGTGGTGGTGGGGGGCAGAGGGGGGTGTTGCATGTGAAGAGGAGGATTCTGGGTTATGGTTTCATAGTTTGACTCCTGGTTCTGATCCAAACGTCCTCACTGATGGAGGATCAGAGAAACAGGAAGTACAAACTGCAGTATTTCCTCCTTAGACCTGCTGCTCTGCAGAGGAAACATCAGTGAAGAAGCTCCAGCCTTATCAGAGCTTGTCCAGGAACCTCCACCGGCAGATGATCAGTGAAGCTTCACTTTGCTCGTCAAACGTCCAAAGACGACAAGCTTTTCTTGTGCTGATGGACATCACAGTGAATAAAAAATGCATAAATCCAAATCAAATAGATGTAGTACCAACAAAAATATGGTTAATACAAAATTGTAGAATGAAGAATGGATTAAACAAAATGTCATCAAATTTTTGACACTAACTTGATGCCATCTATGAAAAGGTTTAAGTTGAAGAGAGGATGGCTTCTACAAATGGATAATGATCCTAAACACACCTAAAGAAGAATGGATGAAGAAACCTCAAACAAGAATTGAGACTCTTGGCTGGTTACAAAAAGATTTCACAAACTGTGATACTTGCCAAGGGGGGCAGTACAAGGTACTAACTCTGCAGGGTGCCAGAACTTTTGTACACACCATTATTTTGTTTTTTGTTATTTTGAAAGAGTAAATGATGTCAAAATATTTTTTGACATATTAAAAGAATATCTCTGTAAACTGATACCTTTAAAAGATTTTTCAATCTTTCTTTGGGTTCTTTATGTACAATAATAGAACATTTACCTGGGGTGTCCAAACCTTTGATCCCCAATGTAGATCAGAAGATGATCGGACCAGGATTTTTAAATAATCAGATTACTAAGGATCACACACTAAAGTAAGAAAAAAGCTGAAATGGGCTTAAAGATGCTATAATACTCTGTTCTACACGAAATAAATAAACTCAAATTCCAAGTTCAACTCCCCTAAAAATGTTATTTTTCTGATCATAGTTTTAAGTGGACTCCACAGGGTTTTTCTAATGTTGTTTACTGAAGTAAATGAACATTAAATAGTTTAAAAATATGACATTTTGCATACTCCATTTAATTAGACTGTCCTCATAAAACTTCATTCTCTTTACCATCCAAAAACTGGTGCAATCACTTAGTGAAAATACTTTCAGTTCAACCAAATACTCCAGTTTTTCAGTGAATGATATAAAAAACAATCTCCACAGAATCAAAACCAGGATAGATCATTTAGATATTCGAATAAACCCGAAGTTCTGCTGCGTTCGGGTCGCGTGATAGAACCAGGATCAATAATAAATAGTGAAGAACATAATGATCTTCCATTGGCCTGTCCATGCCCTGAGATGCCTTCACTGACTCCAGGAGAGCGTTCATAAACACTGGAGGGGGCAGCTGTAGCATCTCGGTGTCCTGCCAGTGGCACCACCTAACCATAATCCACCCCATGGCCACCCAACTTGACCGGATGCATCATGACGACTCTGTGATGTTGCATCAGGACCGTTTCTCTCTTTCCTGGGAGCAGTGTTCTGTATTACTATCTGTCTTTTGCCGTCTCTTTTTTTCTCTTCAACCCGAGCGTGAATGGTCAATACATATGTTTGTAAGCTGCGCGCGCCCGCGGGCAAGTGGGGGAGGATTGCGCTGATCGCACAGCAGCTAAACGTGAACTGGGTATGAGGAAAGACGGAGAGAGCGCCAAGTGAAACAACAATGGTTGTGAATGCTTTTGAAATGGATAAAGAGGAAGATTCGGTGGAGGACATGCATCTGAGGCTTAATCTGCTTGTGCTGGTTTTTTTGTTTGTTTATAGACTTTCCCTGCAGAATGTTGTTTTTCTCCTAAGTATGTTATCTTCTTTTCTTTACAGCTTTTCCCTTCAGGGATCGCCACAGTGAATCAGCTTCCTCCATCTAACCCTGTCTTCTGTATCCTCTACTCTAACACCAGATACCTTCATGTCTTCATTCACTGCATCCATAAACCTCCTCTTTGGTCTTCATCTAGACTTCTTTCCTAACAGCTCTCATCCTTCTATCAATATATTCACTGTCTCTCCTCTGGACATGTCTGAATCATCTCAGTCTGGTCTCTATGACTTTATCTCCTAAACCTCTAACATGTGCTGTCCCTCTGATGTACTCATTCCTGATCCTGTCCATCCTGGTCATTCCCAAAGAGAACCTCAGCATCTTCATCTCTGCTTCCTCCAGTTCTGCTTCCTCTCTTTTCCTCAGTGTCTCTGTCTCTATGTTGAACAACATGGTTGGTCTCACCACAGTTTTGTACACCTTTCATTTGAGCTGAAACTCTTCGATCACACCTGACACTTTACTCCACCCATTCCACCCTGCCTGTACTCACTTCTTCCCTTCTCTTCCACTCTCTCAATTACTCTGGACTGTTGATCATAGATCCTTCAAATCCTCCACCTTCTTCATCTCTTCTCCCTGTAACCTCACTCTTCCATTTTGGTTCCTCTCATTCACACACATGTACTCCGTCTTGCTGCGTCTAACCTTCATTCCTCTCTTTTCCAAGGCAAACCTCCTCCACCTGTTCTCTGCTCTCACTACAAATCACAATATCATCTGCAAACATCATAGTCCATGGTGATTCCAGTCTAACTTCATCTGTCAGTCTGTCCATCACCATTGTAAACAGGAAGTGGTTCAGAGCTGATCCCTGATGTAATCCCTCCTCCACCTTGAACTCCTCTGTCACTCCTACATCACACCTCACCACTGTCTTACAGCCCTCATACATGTCCTGCGTTGCTCTAACATACTTCTCTGTCTCTCCAGACTTCATACATCACCACAGTTCCTCTCTGAGCATTCTGTCAGAAGCTTTCTCCAGATCTACAAAGACACAGTGTATCTCTCTCTGACCTTCTCTGTATTTCTCTGTCAACATCAAAGTGCGTTTAAATCAATACACAAATATTTGGGTTAATGTGAGCAGGGAGGACAAAAGTTCACTTTGGGTTTCACAGTTCTATGTATGTTAAAAGTAGGCACTTAACGTTCTGATAGTTTTCTACAGGCTGTTTTACTGGGTTTAGTAGAATTAATTTTGAAAATATTCCTCATGATTGTGGTGTGGCACCCTAAGATTTAAAGTGGCCCCCCACCGGCCACCCCCATGACAAATTTCTGGAGCCGCCACTGTCTCCTGCAGTGCAGACGATGATCACAGCTCTTGATGATGGTGGAAGTTGGTGGAACAAAGACTTCTTGAGATTTTGTGTGAAGTGAGAAGCTCTTTGAGGTAGACAGGGCCGTTTCCATGGATACACTAAGGAGTGAGGAGCCAGAGTTTGAACTGTGGTGTAGACCGAGGCGCGAGTGAGATATCAGTGGGTCAGGGTCCTGGCTCCTCAGTTCTGGAGGTGCTGAAGCTTCTGCAGGGTCTTGTCAGAGAGACTGAAGATGTTTGTTTACTCAGTCATGGTGATAGGCGAGGCTGAGAGGGGAAATGACAGCTGTGGAGTGGGGGTCTCCTGGTGGGCCAGCTCACAGCGCCCCCGCGGTTACCCCCACACAGATCCTGACCTGTTGATCTGAACTTTTTCAGTTGTGGTTTCAGCCTCTTCATAGCTATTTGTGTGTTTTTGTTAGAACTTTTAGGTGAAATCAGAAAATTTGATTGATGAGAAATTCTAGAAAAGCAGGTCAGCGCCCCCCACACACACCCCACCCACCAACACTCAAACTGCTGTTAGAGAATTTCCTTCATGTCTGACTGAAAAACTCAGAGATGCTCACAAACACAATAATCCAGTCTCACTTAGTGATTGATGAACAGACCAGAGTTTACTCTGCTTCAGAGCAACAACGACAGCAACAGCAGCGCAGCTTTCCATCTTCTGCTTTGAAATAACAGAAAAACACAAATGAATTCAAAACTACTGAAAACAAAAGTTTTCCTTTACATAAAGACGGTTCGGGAGGGTGTCCAAATTTTTCCAAAGAGATGTGAGGGCCGACCATTTCAACCCGAATACTGTAATAACCTCAAATGCTAAGAACTATTTAATGAAAATGTTATTGTTACAGCACGAGCGTTGAACCCTCATCAAGCGTGAGCGGACCAGGGTGCACACAGGGAGGAGAGGACACTTTGGCACGCCCATCTCAGTAACCGTGTCATCAGCCCAAGCTTTTTCAAGCATCCGGTTTTCTGATCCAACACAGTTTGAATTAAGAACTACCCAGAACACAGTTTTAATGGTATATTGTTTTATTTAGGTCTAGCTCTATTAGAAGAAAAAGGCTACAAGAACATGTTAAAAACATAAAAAAGACTTTTCATTGGAGTGGGTCTTTAAGGCTCTGAAGGTCCCAGGTTTACAACACCGTGTAACATCATTTAGCCAATCACAATCACGAAATTATAGTTCTCAGAAAGTTCTTGTGGGGGTGGGGGCTGCATATAATTGATTTTATGACTGGAGAAATATAACTGAAGACATTGGCCCATGAGCCAAACTTTGGCCATGGTTTAAGGTGCTTGTGTTTTCCTATGACTTTAGAAAACTTCTGCAGGCTGGATCAGAGATGAACAGATATCTCATTAAATCACATGTAAGCAGAGAACTTACACAGAAAATAAAACAGATTTGGAGAGTATGGAATGTTTTCCTCCTGGATCGGTCAGATGAAGTTCAGCTTTGAGCTGTGATGACCATGAACGTATTGCGGTGCCTTAAAGGAACACCAGAGACTAAATCAAAGGGATTCCTTCAACAGTCATGAGCTCAAAAACAAGACAGATGAAGGAGAACTACAGATCTGCAATCTGCTTCCAACATGTTGGATTATGGGATTCCAGCAAAAATCTGAAATCTTGCCTCCCCTTTCGTTATGTTCTGCCCCTGTTTCTGTTGGACCGGGGTTGTTCACCAGGTTCATGCCAAAATGCAGACGCCCCGAGTGCTGAAGGAACACAGATTCTTCTCAAAATCTCAGAGGAACATCCCCTTCATAATGAAGGCTGATAATGATGCTCTTAATTTTGTAGACAGGATTAACTCGAGTCAAAAGATGGAAAGTTAAAGAAACTAAAACTAAATCATGAAAACTAGATTTTTATGGTCAGAGACCATGGTCTGCTCCCCTTCAGGCTCCCCTGAATGTCTTGTTCTGTCTCTGCTGCTGCAGGAGCTCTGCAGTGGTGCCCTTGAGCAACTTTTATGCCCGTCTCCTCTGTGTCATCGAATGGGATGGATGATGGAGTGTGACACTCGTCGGCTGTGCAGATCTCTGCTGCACCCCCCCCCCCCCCCCCCCCCCCATGTCATGTTTGATCTCACCAATTGTGTTGTTGGTTAAATACAAAACAAATCTAACAGGGGTGGAGGCATTTCTATTCAGATGGGAGGGGGAGGCATAGGTTCTGCTGGTTTCTTTTTTTTTGAGAAATTTTATTTTAGTTTCTTCTACATTTGTGACAGAATTCTTTTTTTTTTCTGAAACTAAACGACATTTGTTTCATAAAAATTGCACAAACATACACACAATGATACACAAACACCAGTTTTCATTGTTGACCTGAAGGAAATAAAATAATCTGAGAAAGATTTAACTTTATTAGAAGTGCTTTATTGTATTAGCTTCAGAAAACATCATGAAAGTCTGCTGCTGCTTCTGCTGCTGACAATTTCTTTATTCAGACTGCTGTGAATCAGGAACAGAAGAAATAAAATGCAGTTTGAAAAAGGTAGTATTTGCGACATAGAAAATACGCTGGACGGGCGGGGCCAAAGCTCCCTGCTCTGCCCCATTCTGATGCATCCATGTGCAGACAAATATATTCATGAACGTCTTTTTTTTGCCTTGTCTGAGCTGGAATCTGGATCAAAACTGTACGGCTGGATAGCTCTGATATTGCTCACCATTTTTGTTGCACCACTAATGTTAGATTGCAGGGGACTAATGACCTTTCCAGGGTGTACCCTGCCTTTGTTCCTGCAGCCCTGTGACCCCATAAGGGAATTAAACAGATTTAGAAAATGGATGGATGGATGTTAGCTGGTGGGAAAGAGTGTAAACAGAGAGCTTTCTGTTATCAGTGACGGGAAGTGGGGGCTGGCTTACTACCTTCTTATAAACTCCTGCCTCCCTGCAGAAACTATGTCCTAGAAAACCACACAGGTTTTTAGATTTTGGCTAAAAACTGCATCATCATAAGTAAAAGACCACAGGGGAACGCTTTGAAAATAGATAAAAAGATGATCGGCGTGGAGCTCTAACCATCTCGTCCTACAAGTCTTTCCACTGGGCACAAAATGTCTATTAGATAACAAATATACTTCTAATGGACATGTCTACTGGACATAAACATTATTTAGTTCCTACTAGAGGTCTAAAAACAGTGCTCTGAAACATCTCTGCATATAGAGGTTTTCTAAACTTCTGCTTGAAACAATCTAATCTTTGGATATTTGTAGATCTATGTTAAAGTACTTTTTTTAAAGCATTTACTAGAAATAAAACATAATCTGACATTTTACAACCAGTTTTATTTGTGATTTTGTTCACAGACAGTAATCACAAAATTCTCCCTTTTCTACTGAAATCTGCCTGGGTTTAAAAAGTCTCAGAAACTGACATCAAAGCAAGAATCCAACATAAAAATGCAACTTCCTGTGTGAACAGCATATTTACTCAAAAGAATCAGAACAGCAACATCTTCATTATTTAACAATCTTACTAATCAAACCCAACTTAAGACATTGTAAACACAAAAATCCCCTAACATCGCAATGCAGACAGGAACCAAAACCTACTGCAGTAACCTCTGCTAAACATATAATTATTTATGTGAACAAGTCTATTTATATAGTCTAGTTATACATGTGAACAAAGTGATCTTGTTTTTAGACACCCTCAGATTGTCCTTTGGCATTGTGAATCTTGTAGTCTATGGATACCTTCTGCTGTGTTATTGAAAGTTTGAAAGATAGTCTCTCAAGCACAAACCACCATACATTGTTTAAAATATTTAAAAACCCTCTTTAATTAACCCTAACCCTCCTCCTCCAACAAAATGGTGGCTTGTTTACAATGTTTTGACGCAATCATCTGTGGGAAAGTTGTTTAAACATCGATATGAAATGGACTTCTATGAATCCATGTCTATAGGATGTATAATGGATATCTGTTGCTGTAAACGTGGTCATGATTCAGATCTCTAACAAACGTATCTGTGACCAGTGGGTTCTACCTCACAGAACTTCTTTTTCCTGTGCTCTCCTGAAGAGACAGACTTTTTTTCTTTCATAAGTTCTATGTTATTTTTAGAAAAAAAAAATCTATTCTGTGGATAAAATCATCTCAGACACATTTTATTTCATGGCCTCTCTGATTATCAGCAGGAAAAACTCAATTTCCTGCTTCACTTTTAGCATCTCAGACATTAATGGCGCATTGATTGGCTGTGGACTCAAACAGTTTGGCAGAGATGTCCACTCCTCATCTCCAGCCTGATCACTGGACTCCAACAGTCAGGAGACAAGTGGACTTCTGTTTCGCCTGAGAGGCTTTTGCAGCTTCAGTTGACACAGCGTGTATCGATCTGCTGTAATCCTGTTCTGCTCTCAGATGTATGTTAGGAGGATCTCTGCTCCTGCAGGTTCTCTGCAGGCATCAGAGCCTGAGATCTGCAGGGGTTCATGACCTACTGATGACTGCTTTCACAGTCCGAGCGCATCCTGGAACTCAAAGTCAGCTAGATGAGCAGAAAGCTGCAGACCACAGTCCCAGTCTAAGACTTCAGTCCAAGTTTGAAACTTTGGTCCAGATCTGTGTGCTGGTCTGATGTCTGACTTACTGTAACTGTTTGTAAAGGCTGCTTTGAAGTGGTTTGAGTCTATTTTTTTTAATAACTAACAAATCAGCTCAAATTCTTCTTCTGGAGAGTAAATAAATTTTGTTTTGATTTTGTGTGAAAATCCACCATCTATAGGAAGAACCAGAGCTGATCGATAACAGCTGCATTTTCTGTGTTAGCTTCAATTCCTAAGTTTGATACATTTGATACATTTGCTGTATTTGCTACATTTGAAATGTTTGCTACATTTGTTACATTTAATACATTTGATATATTTGACACATTTGCTGCAGTTGATAAATTTGCTGCATTTAAAACATTTGCTACATTTGGTGCATTTGATACATTTGCTGTATTTGCCACGTTTACTTCGTTTGCTGCGTTTATATGTTCGCTGTGCTTGATACATTTGCTACATTTGAAATGTTTCCTATATTTGCTACATTTAATACATTTGATATATTTGATACATTTGCTGCATTTAAAACATTTGCTGTATTTGATAAATTTTTTGCATCTGCTATATTTGCTACAATTGATACATTTGCTGTATTTGATGCAGCGTTTAGCAATTTAGCGTTGTAGCAACCAGCTTTGTAGTTTTACCGTATCAGCTCTTTTAGCCTTTTTCTCAGATTTTTTACTTTTTGATTAAAAAACATTTTGAAATTGATTCCTTTAGTATTGATTTGTTTTTGCAGAAAAACATTTTACTCAAAAATAAAACTATATAATATTTTTTTTAAATTCGGATTCCCCTAGATTTTAGACAAAAAAAAAAACATTTTTGTTTTTTCACCTGGTTTTCTCGCTCTTATTCATCCATATTTGAAAATTCATATCTCTTGTTTTTGATTTTTGGTAGCTGCACAGGTTTCATGTGGCTTCATGAGGCTTCATGGGGCTTCAAATGCTTCAGGGGACTTTATAAAGCTTTGAAATGCTTTAGGAGGCTTCATAAGGCTTCATGTGGCTACATGAGGCTTCATGAGCCTTTCAGATGGCTTCATGGGGCTTCAAAAACTTCAGAAGGCTTTATGAGGTTTCATAAGGTTTTGCTTTAGGAGGCCTCATGAGGCTTCATGGGGCTTTCAGGTGGCTTTATAGGCCTCATGAGTCTTTCAGATAACTTCATGATGCTTCATGAGTCTTCACGTAATTTTCAGATGGGTTTGTGTGACTTCATGAGGCTTAGTGACAAAGGTAACATAATTGTTTTAATTACAGTCACACAGATGCTGGTAAGTGTTCTCGAGTCAGCTGGTCAATTAAAAACCATCAAGACATTTTTATCTCAAACATAACGAAATGTTTTATTTTATTATATTCGCTCAAAGCGTTTTTGCTTCAGTTATATCATTTGTTTTGCTGTGCACGCTGACTGACCTTACTGCCGCTGAACGTCCACACGTCTTCACATGCATCAGCCACGCTGACAGCATGCTACCACATGCATCAGCAGAGAGATGAGCATGTGCTGGACGGATAGTCACCATGGGAACCAGCTCACATCATCATGCCGCTGCATTAAGGAACATGTTGAGCAATCAGGGACTGAGCGAGGCCTCTGAGTGGTTCTGTCTAATGGGCTCCATTGTGCTGCACACGTGTAATGCAGACTGTGCACGTGGAGCTGCAGCATGATAAACTGATGCTCCTTATGATGAGCTGATGCTCCTCACGAACGGCTTTATAATGCTGGGGGGTCAGGCTCTGAAACAGGCCATCGGTGGTGGTTGTACCTTTGCTGGGGGTAGTGTTTGCTCCAGTTTCTGTTCTTAGGTCACAGATGAGTCCTTTAGTCTGAAGATGACTCAGATCACTGCGGTTCTGTGTTTAGCAGAACCTCATCTCAAACTTTTTCTTCAAGAAATTCAGAGCCGGTGCCGTAGAACTGAAGTGCAGAAGGGGCCAGAACCGGGCCTCCTGCATGAAATAATCATGTTGTGTTCCATAAATATCAAAATCGTATTATAAAAAAAGTGCCTATACCATGTTTTTCTTGAGGCTTTCAGAGTAAACTATATCCATACATTTGATCATATATTACCTGTGGCACACAAAAAAACACCTTTTATTTAAAATATGAGTTATTTTTGTGAACTTTCTTCCTACCCAGATGTAAAACAATCTCTAAGGCACCGTCTTTGGGTGCCGCCCATTTCATGATGTCAACCTGGAGCCGCCTCGGCAGCGTGTCTGCATTCATCCCACAAAAACAAACATCCACATTTTTGCAAAGATGGATGTGCATATCGTGTATCTGCCTTTAGTATATCATGATTTTTTTTTAAATTGTGGCAGCTAATGTTTATTCCATCCCAGACAGAATGGTGATGGTTAATGGGTTCATTTTGTGGTAAACTTTAGTCACAAAATACAGACAACACCAGATAAAAATTTCAGGATTTATTTAGATGATGATTGTATTCTGTCTTGATCAGCACTAGCTATGAACGTTTCTTTTCTCTTTGAAGCATCATCAATCTCCGCATGAAAAATCTTCTTAACTTTCATGTAAATAATTCTCCTGGAGACACATGCACCTATTCCGTCTTTGTTCAATAATCCATGTTCAAACCAGTTCTTCTAATTCGTTGCTTTCTTTGCATGTCCACTAGGAAATAGTTTGCCCTTTTCTGCAGCCATCTTTCCATTATCACCCATCTGCTTGCGCCATTCATGCAGATTCTTCACCAGAATGTTCTTCGGCGTATGCCACAGCACGAAGTTTAAATGGTAAATTGAATCAGTGTTTTTTGGCCATCGCTCCACAACACAAACACCACAGACAGCCGACGTCTGCACAAATGCGAACAATAGGGGGTGGGGGAATGGACTGTTTTAAAGGAGCCCTGGCACTATAGAGACCGGCGTCCAACAGTACCAAACACCCATTAGACCAGGCGGATATTAGATACAGGACGCAGTTGGAAGATATATAGTATTGTGCATCTAAAATAAAAGTGTTAGCCTGGGGGCGTGCTGCCATAGCAGACTGTTCTCACTTTGTGATGTCAGCTCGTGAGAATCAGCTCGTTTTTGTGTGTTGGGAGGGGCTGGTGCTCAGAGCGCAGGTTTTTAGAGGAATACTCAGAGATGCGTGAACAGATCAAAATAACGCTTTAGGGTTGTTTATAGTGAGAAATGGACATTTAGTACACTTAAAAGCTCAAAAAGTCGGTTTTTCATAGCAAAGGCCCTTTAAAACAGAAATTTTAAAAAGATAAAAGGATGAAAAATGAGCGATAGACATAGAAAAGGAGCCTGAAATCACTTGACCTGCTTTTAACCAGCAGTGAAGTGGAGCTCTGAACTCCTCCAGTCTGTGGATTCATCATGTGAGGCGTCTAATCCACCGGAAGAAAAGCTCAGTGTCGGTGTCTCTGTCTTTGGGCTGAAGTAAAATGTCCTTTTTTTTTTTGGCTTGAAATGATATTGGTTACCATGGCAACGTGATGAAAGACTCAGAAGAGTGAAACACTTAAGAGCTGTTCTGGCTTTGGAAAACATTTAATACACAAAGTGTTTTAATAAAAGAAAACCCTAAGATGATTGTTTTGGAAGTCTGATAAAGACGACATTTTAAAAGAAAAAAGGAAAAAACTGTTTTTGATTTTAAAACATTTATTATTTACAAAAAATTTGCTCAGTGATAAAAAGATCAAATAATGCTGATGAGCTTGATGTTTATTGAGCTTTTTTATATTAACAACTTAAGATGTTAATGTGATGGGATGTAGCGCACAGTAACTAAAGTTGTAGTTCACCTTAAGGGTCGACACAGCGGATCAGCACTCACTGATTGGCGTATGGGGGTTTGGCAGCCATTAACAAAAGGAAGTTTAAAATACTTTTTTCTGATTCAGAAAGTGTTTTTTACTCTATTTTTTAAATTGAATTTTTAATAAACATAAAAAAAATCTAAAGCTGAAAATTCAAAATATACTTACATTTTTGTACTTTTTAAAATGTAATTTGACTTTTTAACTAATGTTACAGTAACAGATTTGAAGATCTATTTGTGCAGTTTAAGCGTAATTTATTAATTCATTCTCCAATCCGCTTTATCCCTTGGGGTTGCCGGAGCCTAACCCGGCTACTCATGGGCGAAGGCAGGGTACACCCCTGGACTGGTCGCCAGTCTGTCGCAGGGGCCACAAACACACACCCATGCACACTCAGATTCACACCTACGGACAATTTACCTGTGACGCATGTTTTTGGACGGTGGGAGGAAGACGGAGTACCCGGAGAAAACCCACGCATGCACGGGGAGAACATGCAAACTCCACACAGAAAGGTCCCCCAGCCAGGACTTGAACCGGGAACCTTCTTGCTGTGAGGCAGGAGCGCTAACCACTGCGCCACCGTGCAGCCCCAGTGTAATTTATATTTATCCATAATTTGAAGTTCTTATAAATTTTTAAACAAAGTTAGAAAAAAATCAGAGAAGTATTTTGACCAACAGCAAACCAAAGTGAACCAAATCAAAAATGTTCACTGTGATCCAGTGGCAGAGCTAGATCATTTTTATGGGGGCGTGGGAGTTGTACAAAAGACTTTAGAAGGCTGGTAATTGATAACAGCAGAGCAGAAGGCCATTATTAAAGAAAGAATAAAAAAATGTATTTCTAATCGTTTTATTTTTGTTTTTATTTCATTTCAAATATTATAAACATAATACAATTTTCCCAATGCTCAAAAAAGCTCCTGTAGAAACAGCTCTTTCAGAGTAAAAGCGTTCTGCTCTGCTTTGAAAATATTTCCTACATTTCCTCACAGCAGCTTTTCATTCATCAGGAAGACTAGAGCTCCTCTGGAGCACTTTGACCCAGAAGGGTTTGTTTTTCAGATTTTTTTTCAGGTCTTTCTTTTAATGTAACTAAACACTGAGGCTTTTCTGGTAAGACAGGCCTTTGCGTTTGTTGGTTATATTCCTTCAGCCCTGACAGAACCGACTTCTCCAACGTTCTTCAGATCAGCATCACCTGCTGAATCCCTGAGGGATTTTTTTTTTTTGCTTCCAGTGAGGAGAAACTCTTCAGCAAAGGTCTGGCCCATCAAGCTCAGATAATAGAGATGTTAAGTCCTAACGTGACCTTCAGCAAAAGTGCTGATGTTCGCTTTCTGCCACTGCATCATTCAGTTGAAGGTCACTTCCTGTTTTTTCTTGGTAAAACCTTCTGCAGACTTCTGGTGAAAATTACTTCAAAAACACAATGTTCTCCTGTAGAAATCACTTTCACACGCAGCCACATTCAGAAGCAAGGAGGCCTAATGTACTACAAGGGTCTCCATGGCAACCGCTCTCCAGAACCAGCACACAGCGGGGAGGCACTTTAGAGCACATCCTCTGGCTGTGATCTGCATAAATACAGCGGACACGGTCAGAGGTCAGAAGCTCCGTTCTGCTGCTCGGATCTGATCTTCTTTTCAACACTTTGTTGACGTTTTCTTCTCCTCGAGTGTCTCTGATGACTGTTCTCCAGATGGTCTTACAGCTTTCAGCTTCTCAGGCCTTCCAAAGACTCTGCAGATAAAAGAAAACAAAGGAAGAGGACGCAGTCGACCACTTCTGCTGGGTCAAAGGTTTGAAACTGCTCTCAACTGAACGATTTCACCTGAACTCCATCACTGAACTCTGACGAAGATCCTGCTCCACACATCAACCCTCCCTCAGGATACCTTCATCCTTTCACAGCAGAAGGTAGAAATAAGACAAATCTGAGGAAGGGGGTTAGAAAAACACAAGAAAGTGTAAATAGCTGGAAATGTCAAGAAAATGGAAAGAAAGACTGTAATGGTTTCTTTATAGGAGGGACTTGTTATGTAATGTTCTCTGAGATATGATGTCACATCTGAGCACGTGCAGTGATGAGGATGAGGAGTTCTGACTCTTCTTCCCGCATCATCGTGCCTCGCTGCACATCAACACTTCAAAGACCCACAATGCTATGCGTCTGTGCCGAGCTTCTAGATGTGGCCGCCAGATGGACGCCAGGTCGACCTGCCCACCAACATGTGAGGCCTGAAGGAGAACAGGAAGCTTCCTTCACGCTGGAGCAGAGAGACGAGCAGCTGATGTAACCTGAGGAGGAGGGAGGTTTTCAGAATCAAAAAAAGTCCAACAGTTTCAACATCAGGTTCAGGAGTTTACATCAGTTTTACATTTGAAGCAGAAAATGAGAAACACGTCAGAGAGAGGAGGGAACCTAAATAAAATAGAAGGAAATGCAAAATCTGAAGAAGAGGAATGCTGCTGGGTCAGAGAGAGGGGAGCAAATTTCATTTATAAAACTGTTGGAGGATCGAAGTTCTCTCAACGCAGCAGCATCTGTTTAGCTGGTTACCATGGAAACCAGCAGGTTGTAGTGTTTGTCTTCTGAAGCCTGCTTGATGTTTACCTTTGGGTGATGGTGACCCAAACGTGCGTGAGCTTCTGTCAGTCTGAAGCTGTGGGAAAGCAGCACGTGCACTTGATGTGCACTTACAGTGGGTCTGCACACTTTGGGATGAAGGCAGCCATGTTTGGATTTATAGAAGTTTGTTAACTCACTTCACTCCCCACCACCACAGCACGTGTGTGCAGTTTTCTTTGTTTGTTTTCTGCAGGAACGGATGACTTATTGTTGAGAATTGTAATTTTTTTGTGTTTTGTGTTGTCTGTCATTACATCATCATTTTGTTCTGCTGGATGATGAGGTTAGACTTCGAGAGGAGATTCAAAAGTTGTCCAGAATTCATGATGAGTTCTGCCCCGCCTCTTTGGTTTATGGAGGAAACCTAAAAAAAAAAAAAAAGCTTTTTTTCTGAAAGATCTCTGCCTTTTCAGTGGTGCACCAAAGCGACGGCAGAAAAGAAACGGCTAAAAATAAAACTTCAACAAGCAGAAATGGTGGGTGTGAATGTAGGGAGGGCATTCGGACTGCAGTGGGGGCGGATCAGTAGCAGTTAGGATTCGTCCCTCGCCAGATTACCCCCCCCCCCCTCCCCTTAGTGAGTCTGGGTATGTTCCTCCTGAGATCTTTTTGCTGCTTGTGGGTAAAGTTTCATCTGCAGAGATCTCTCGACTCATCGGGTTTGTTAGTTTTGATGTCTCTGACAGAAACTCTAGTTCTGGATAACGAGGTTTCCCACTCTTCCTGCTTGAGTCCTCCTCACATAAAGTTGGGTACAGACTATGAAGACCGTCATGAAACCAATTAGGAGAACCTTCAGGGTTTTTTTTTTTTTTTTTGTAAAGGACCAATTTGATCTCACTGGAGATGTTGTTGGTTCTCCTGAACTGGTTGGAGGACGGCAAGGCGGCTGCAGCAGTGCAGAGAAATCTGCTACAGGGAAGAAAAAAAGTCTCATCTTTACTTTACTGGAAAGAGAACCCACAGAGGAGATTTAGGCAGGTGGAGCAAAAACACCAAGAACAGCAGACAGCAAACAGGACTGGGGGAGGACAAGAGGAAGATCTGGGAAGGACTTCCTGCAGTTATGATGCTGAGCAGATTTGAGCTCCATCAGAAGCTGCAGATGTCTTTATGATTCTTCAGTAAAGGTATCAGTAAAGATGTAAAGTTTGCATCTTCAGCTTAAGCATCTCCTTCCGCCCCCGTTTAGAAGTTGCCGACATTTTTAGCCTCCAGAGTGAAACTGGAGGCGAGAAGACAAGAGATGTTCATTCTGCAGCAGCTCTGCAGAAACAGCTCGCTCCTGTTTGTTCTGTCAGTGAAAGTTCTGCTCCAGAAGGGGGCGCTGCATGTGAGCAATGCCCAGTTCCTCTAGCAAATAATGAAAGGAAAAATGTCAGGTTTCCCATTGAAACCAATGAAGTTTCTTAAGCCTGCAGGTAATTCCTTAGTTCTCTATATACAGTTTGTGGTTGACGTCTGAGGCGTGATGACAGAGGAAGTGTGGACATTGGTGGGTTAGATTCTCTGGTTGTTGTGGACCTTTCATTCCTGTGGGGTGGGAGAGGCCTCACAGTTAAAGACGGCAGTGGGGGCCACGCATGCAGAACTGAAATCAAACTTTATTATTAATCCATTTCCTGTTTGTTTGTCGGTGTTGTTTATTCTTGCTGGTGGCTTTTCATGGCATAAAGTCACTTTTCTTTAGATTTTCCGTCATTTAGTCACATAAATGTAAATTAACAGAAGTAGTGGATGAAAGTGGAGAAAAGTGTGGGGTTTTTTTGTACCCAAATATTCTCTGCTGATTACTCTTCACATCTTGAGACAAAGTCAGAGCCTCTTTCTTATTTTCCTGGTATCTTCAAATATTTATGGGGGGTTGGGGGTGGGGAGTGTTGTTGCAGTCCTGCTGGTTATGGCGGAGCTTTGCATGAACCACGACTCTGACAGTATCAGCGATGACTTCCCAGCCAAAGGAGGGGGAGGTTTGTACTTAAATCTGAATGTTGGTGCGTTTCCGTTTTGTTGACCAAATTAACACCCACCCGAACCCCCCTACACCTTTAATGGACCTGCTTGGCTGTGATTCTGCTGCTGCAACATCTGACAGTAGAATGGACTTGGACCAGACTACTGTGGCGTTCTCCCTGTTAGAACAGCGCCCCCTCTCAGCTTTAACAAGAGGCAGATTTTCTAGCGGCTGAAGGACGTCCTGGTGTGTGGCAGAGGTGGAGGCTGGGTGGTGCTGCTCCTGCTGTCATGTGAGAGATTTGTAGCGGAGCAGGAGTCTTGTCTGTCCAACCTGTTTCCACGGTAACCGCTCCACTGACGAAGCAGTAGGAGGGAAAATAGAGGGGTTTGTGATGGAAAGGTAGAAATGATCTTTGATATTGTATGTGTGGCCCCCATGGAAGACTGTTGGACCCCCAGGCTGTCTGCTGCACAGCATCAGAGGGGTTTGGAGATGTTTGTAGATTCCATCAGTGTTTTTCTCATATTAAAGTGAATTCTGCTGATTTGATTTCCTTTTCTTATTTATCTACAATTTAAATCAGATTTAGTTTCACATCCATCTGTTGCTTTGTCCATTTTTGAAAAAATCTTTACTTCAGAAGAGCACAAAAAGTTATTAAGAATTTGTTTGTAGCTTTATTTGTAGCTCTGATCAGATCCATGGACATCTTCTTTTCCTCTTCTGAGCTGGTATCTGGATCTAAACTGTACTGCTATACAGCTCCAATAATTTGTGGCCTTTTTGTTGCACCTTTGATGTTAGGTTTGGGTTATAGGGCACTGTCAGCTAGCGGGAGGGAGTGTAAACAGATGGATGATGGGAAATAGAGGGCAGGGTTGGTCCACACCAACAGTCCCGCCCACAACTCAGAGGTAAATTTCTAATGAAATCCTGCCACTCTGCAGAAACGATGGCCTAGAAAACAACACATACACAGCTTTATTTGGTCTAAAAACAGCATAATCATGAATAAAAGACCACTGGGTACATTGGAGTGGGACTATATTAACAAACCCCAAACTGTTGGACATAAAATTTTGCGAAAAGGTTCCACCTAATTTAGAATGTGACGGCCTCGCCTGAAGTCCTGCAGGAACCAGAGATTTCTCCACATATTTAAGTAAAATCATAATGTTTGGTTGTCAGGTTCTGGTCAGTGATCCCTTTAAAAGCCTAGTGTCTGCATTTAGTGTGTTTCCATGAGGCTACAACAATTGTAAACTTAGCAGTGATACACAAAACAACAATCACACACCGCCTGAGAAGTAACCCAGTGGAGCGTTTACCAACTCTGCTGGTCGTTCCTTGGAACACTATCAAAACCAGAAAACCAACCCTGGAAAGACTTGGTTCAACCCCTTGTCCATGCCGACACCTGCACGAAAAATGATGTAAACGGATTGTCCCCAAACGAACTCGTGTTTGGGCGCCAACCAAGGCCAAATCTACCCGAAATCTACCCAAACACGAGTTCGGGTAGATTTGGCTTTTGGTCTACCCCTGAAAAAGGACCCATCACCGTCCTACAGTGAGTTTTGTTCAGCAGATAAAATCCACTTTGAAAAAAACAGACAAAAATTCAGAAAAGACCAAAACAAAGATGATTCACACCCTAACAGAAAAACACCACAGTCCTGTAGCTTCTAGAGTCTCAAACTATTAAAAAAATGATCTTTTTTAGATATTTACAACAACAGAAACATTTATTTATGCATCTATTTATTCACAGATGCAGCAGTTTGGCAGCCTGACAGAACATGAAAACTGCTGCTCAGGATGTTTGTGTCGCTGCAAGAGTTTGTGTTTCAGGACAGAAACATCACCCGAAAACGTGTGTGTGTTTGGGGGAGGGGGGTGTTATTCACAACATCAGAAGAACCACAAGATAGCGCTTTAAACGAGTATTTCTCAAACAATATGCAGCACGTCTTTGACCTTTTTGTCTTGTTGCTGTTTGTCCTGCAGATGGTGCGCCGCTGAGCGAACTGTCCTGGTCCTCCTCCCTGGCTGTGGTGGCCATTTCCTTCTCAGGCCTCTTCACCTTCATCTTCCTCATGCTGGCCTGCCTCTGCTGCAAGAAGAGCCGAATGGGCTTTAAGGTGCACTTCTGTCATTTACCCTCACAAAGTGGAATGAGGGAGGCTAAGCCTCCATCATGGTGAAGTCACCGCCTCCACCGTGATGGAGTTGCCGCCTCCACCGTGATGGAGTTGCCGCCTCCACATTCATCCAAAAGCCTTCTGGGCAGCAAGAAAGACCAACAAAGCTGGAAGCTTCTCACACGGGTCACTGCAGAACCACAAAGAACAGATTGATGTGTGCGTGCATGTGTCCTTACTTTAATGTTTAATATAATATAGAACAGCTTCAGTTTAACATACATGTCCGCTTTGGTCTCATCCAGTCTCTGCTTTCAGCCTAATTCAAAAACTGGAAACTGATTTACATTTTTATACAACATATTTATCAGAAAATATCAGACTCCCTAAGTTAAATCTGAAAATCTACTTTTGATAGTTTTATTGTTCTTAAACAGTTTTTAGGCCTTTGCTTTAAACTGAAGGGGCGTGGCTTCTGATTGCACAGGATGTGATGTTATAACTAACAACTTGAAGCTTTAAAGAATTTATTTGTATAATGGTGCATGAATTAGGTATTTGGACAGTGACAAAAGTTCTACTCAATCATTTATGTTACCTTGGTTTCAGTAACAAAGGTCAAAGGTTTCTTATAAGTCTTCAGCAGCTTCGGTCTATTCTTCCGTGGAGATCTTCTCCAGAGCTGTTATGTTTTGTAGCTGTTGCTAGGCAACGTGACCTTTCAACTCCCTCCACAGATTCTTGATTGAGGTTCAGAGACTGGTAAGATCACTCTAAAAACTGTAAAAGGATTTTCATAAAGACAGACACTCCTTGGTTGCCATGGCGATGTATTTGGGATCATTGTCTTACTGGAGGATACAGACACTTTTTATCCTCAGTGTTCTGACAGATGGAAGGAGGTTGGTTGTTCAATTCATACCCAACATCTTGGAGGTTAAATCTCCCCTAACCTATTTGCAGTATTACCCCACACATCCTGCTGGTTATTAAACCACAGCCACGACATTTGAGGTGTAACCACGCCACAAACCTGCAGGTTAAATGATGCTCACTCTCTTGGAGGTCAAACCACACTCATCCTCCTGGCATTTAAACCACACAATATTTGATGTTTAACCATGGCCACAATTTTGTAAGTTAAGTGATTGGTGGTTAAACCATGCCTATTCTCTTGGTGACTAAACCACACCCAAGCTCTAGGGTTTTTTGATCTTTTTGATGGTTAAATCACTATCAGTTAATATGAAAAATATTTCCTAATTTTTCAAATCAAAATATTATCTAAACATTATGGAGAAAGTGTCCCACTGCTCAACGGTACACAAACAATCACATGAAGATAATCTCTAATAAAAAAAAAGAAATTTCACAATAAAAGCCCCAAATTTCTGATCCCTTCACAAACTTCTGCTTAGATTTTTCTACACTAATGGTGCTCGTTGGAAGAACATAACTTTGAATTTTGTTTGAACATCTCTACGGCGTCATGTTACCAGAAAATGTTGCTCTGGAAAAAACCCTCCCCCCTGTGAATGGTTGCCCCCCGTGCTGCTTGTGTGGTAAATCGTTTTTTCTTGGAAACTTCCTTCAGTTCAGAGCAGAAATGGTATGTTTGTCTGCTGCGTGGAGTCCACGTTTCACACGTCTGCTGTGAGTTTGTAGCAGAAGGGACCTACCAGCTGAAACCTGAGGAGCCTGGAGGCGGGACGGGGGGAGGCGAGGGCGTGAGGAAGGGCAAGCCCGAGACTCCACAGCACATCCGGCCCCCTGGGCCTCATCTGGAATGAAGAACATCAGAGGAAGGCAAGAAAAGAGAAAAGGGATACTGCAAAACACAGTTTGAATTTTTTAGTAGAGGAGGAGCTCCCACAGGGCAGAAAACCTGCTCCTGTTCCCGAAACTCCTTTCCATCTTTATGATGATGTGGTGATGGAGTCACCGAAACAGAGAAAAGACTCAGAGATCAGATGACATCAAAGCCGTTTACACGCCGTCACTGTATACAATAAAACTGAAACTTGTTTATCTTCACCAAATGTGATGGACAGTTGAACCTTTGAACCCGCCTCTGTCTTGAACCTGTCTCCGCCTTAAACCCGCCTCCACCCTGAATCCACTTCTGCCCCAATCGCCTCCACCATGTACATGCCTCCGCCTTGAACTCACTTCCACACTGAACTCGACTCTGCCCCGAACCCGACTCAGCCCTAAACCTGAAGGCTCTGAACCTGCCTGCACCCTGAACCCACTTCTGCCCTGACCCTGGTCAGGCTCAGCAGAAACCAAGCCTAGACGAAGCAAAGTGGGATGTAATGTTGGTATGCCACCACTTTGAGGCGCATCTTTGGAGGTCACAGACATTACATCATCACATGACTGACAAAAAAGGTTGTTAGCTTTTACTCTGCACAGGTCGAACAATCTGATGTTCTGGCAAAAGTTTTCCAGTACTGACCAAACCATGTGGTCAGAAGTTATCCAGAGATGCCCTCCTTTGGGAAACATGAGGATGAAGAGCCGCTGATGTCACACAAGTAGTATGTGACCCCTCTCTCTGAAAAAGAAGAGTGTTTTCCCTCACAGCTCAGATTCAGTCCTCTCCCTCCCCAGATGACCTAAGGTTAAAGCTCCTCCCACTTCCTCCCGACCCCCCTTTCCCTCCCCAGTGTCCCTCCATCCTGTAGAGGCTCTGGTCAGCTGCAGACCTTCTCCTCCTCTCTGTGAGTGTCTGCAGGAGGATGAAGGATCCTCACTCTCTTCCTTCAGCTGCCACCCTCAGATCTGAATGGGGGGGGGTCACCTGTGGACTCTGACTGAAGGTAGGGGGGGCGGTTCCTGAAGATTTTAAAATCAAACCTTTATTTTCAGTGTAAAGTGATGCAAAGGTGAGTCCAAGGGTTGTAGTAAAAGTGGACAGCGAGAGCGTGACACTGGGGGTGTTGGGGAGATGGAAGCGTGTATGTGTGTGTTTCTGTGTGTGTTACTCAGGCCTGCAGGGGGTCACATATTTCCAGCAGTGGGATCCTCATGTGAAAAACTTTCATTCTGACTCTTGAGTCTGAAAACTAAAGATCTAAATGTGGGGGGAGTTTTAGAGCTGGATCCGGTTCTGTTCCTCTTCCAAACGACCCGCCTCTGTTAGTTTATCATTGGCAGAACACCTGATCCAGGTAACCAGCAGTAGTAGAGCAGAGGACGTCTGCCCCTCTCCAACACGCATTTCAAAATCATCTCATATTTCCACTAAAACCAAACACATTTCTTCTTGGGTGGGGCCACTCATGAGTATTTTTTCATAGTTGGTTTTGGCAAAAACAGAAATGAGATGTTCCTCCAGCAGCTCTTTTGTTCCTGCCGGATTCCAGACGACATCTGAGCAGATAAACCGAGGCAAACCCAGATACAAACAAACCCTAAACCCATAATCTCTGGATTTTCTGGAGACGCATTGTTTACAGAGACGATTCAACAGCGGGAACCGACTCCGACAGACGTGGAACCCTCCAGAACCAACAGTCAGGAAATTGAGAACAGTTCCAGGATTTCATTCTGCAGTTCTTCACCACATAAAACAAGTTAAAAAATACAAAACAAAGCATTTTCAACCAACAGCATTTTTCTCTTTATTCTGCAGACTCTGTTTTAATTCTTTGTTTTCAGGTTTTCACCAGAAGCAAAATAAAAGCTTGAAATTTTTTGGTTGTTATTGATTGTTGGGTTGTTGTTGTCATGGTGATTCCCTGTGTTTTTGCCAACAGGAGTTAGTTATGTAGATAAGGAGCAAAGCTGCAATTTTATCACAAATTTAAACAAATTTTGTTGAAATTTTGAAGAATTGTTTTTTTTTCTTGTGTTTGTGCAGATCTGAAAACAGATAAACTTTATTTAACTGTATTGTAATTCCAAAATTTCAAAATGTAGTTTAAAGAAATTCCTGCATAGAAACAAAAAAATGAAATGCAGTAAAAATGTTGCAGTTTACTGTGGAAAACATCAAATACATTGAAATAAAAACATTTTAAAACATTCAGATTTCTAAAACTTCCAGTTTGTTTCTTATACAGTTATTTTTGTTCTCCTTTAAAACAAAAGTAGTCTTTTTTTTTATTTTTTTTATTAGAATTGTCCATCTTTTCCGTGGAGAAAAGTTCAGATTTTCATCTAAAGTTTGTGAACCCTGTTTGATGGCTTACGTCCACGCCGGGTCCTCCAGTTCCTCCCATTAGCTACAGCTAGCATCTCTGTTCTGTTTTGCAGGAGTTTAAAAATGCGGACGGGGATGAGTACCATGCAGACCTGTCCACCTTGGCCTCGCCGGCCTCCCAAGGCGGTCCTGACGTCTACATTCTCCCCCTCACCGAGGTTTCCATGCCGACGGCCAAACAGCCGGCACGTTCCGGTAAGTCCACGCAGAGGCTACTTCTCTACAGCTGAACAGATTAGGATACTACTGTGTTCTGTTATTGACCTTTAACTACTCAATACAACCAAGTTACTACTATGTGATTAATTGAAAAAAAAATCTGAATTTGTGTTTTTTATCTTAAAAAAAACTCTGCCCCTGTAATGTTACCATGACAACAAAGCAAAACATGATTTTCATGAGATTGAAGAGTGAAAATATTTGTAATATGGGTATTTGAAGCTATAAATAAACTCATGGACACAACCTTGGACTTTTATGAAGAGTGCAACCTGCTGGCCAAACCTGGTATTGCATCATAGAAAACTAGCCTTTCTTCCGGTTTCTGCTGGTGGTTTTTTGTAAAATCAGTGTTTTGGTCTCTTTGAGATTTCAGTTACTAAATGAAATCAAATGTTTTGTTAATTATTCTTCATTTAAAAGACACAAAACATCAGACTTCTTGCTAAACGCAATATCGTGGGCCGGGCATTTGTAAAAATAGTTTCTGAGATGAAAGTGGATATTTTTTCTCAAAGACGTGAGAGTTTTGTATTTTCGTTTACATTGTTTGTCCTGAGATGCTGAATTTGAGGATAAAATGGTAAAAAATGCAAACAAATGTTTTGTTTTGCTGTGGTTTAAGTCTCTGGTCGTCCACTGATGCAAACTTTTCTGCAGAATGCCAAGTTCTGACATATGTGAGTTGGTCTGAGCGTGTGAGAGCTGCAGCTCCCTGGAGTCAGCTCCACCCTCATGCTGGTCAGCAGGGCCTCCACCTCTCCCACAATCCGTTGCTGCAGGTCCCTGCAGAATGAACTCCTCAGCTTTTTCCCACAAACATCTGCCGGTTGCGTAACTGCATCCAAGCTGCTGGTTCACGTTGCCGTCTGCTGGTATGCGAGGCATGCGGGAACACCAAACCCCGGGGAGAAGACCCCTCTTCCAAGGCCTGACCGTCTCTGCCTGCCTCTGTTGAACATTGGCTCTTGTTGTGTGTTAATAGGGCTGCAATAATGTCTTGACGCCCCAGCACAGTGAGTGCTAACAGATCCTGGAGTGACACGAGAAAGGATGGAATTCAGAAAGCAGATTTTCACGTCCAATGTTTCATTTAAGATGCCAAAAAAGCAAAAAGCAGTTTTTAAAACCAAATCTGTTCACCAATTATTGGAAAACAGGCAGAATCATCAGTGATTAATGGCTAACATGTGGCGGAGTTGCAGTGGCGTTCAGGGATCCATTACTTCAGGGAAGCGCCGCCCACTGACATCATTCAGGAGTTATCCATGTTTTTGTAGAGAGAAATAAAGTTAACATTTTTATCAGGAGACACAAAATTCTGGATTTATACTTATGAACAAAACTTATACAAAACCATACAAACTAGAAATGTGAAAATAGACCATAACTCCACCCCTCAAAGCTGTTTCCATAGCAACAGCATCTTTTTTGAGTTTGTGAGCATAACTTTACTATTTTAACTGTCATTGCAGTTGGTGCATGCCTTCTTCATGTAAAGACCAGAGAAAATCTCCATTGGAGACTTGACCTCTGACCTTACTGTCTTCAGGTTAATCCTGACTTTATAGATCACATTAACCTGCGACTCGTGTTTAAGTCAGTTTGATCCAAAGATCTTCGTCTCTAGAAAAGTCGCCTTGTAGCGTATTTCCTTTCAGAGCTCGCAAAATGGCCAAACGTACAATCAGAAAGGACCACATTATCCATACAAAATGGTTTATTCCAGCTCCAACCAAATGAGGTCAATTCAGTCACCATTTTTATGCAATACAGAAGCTGCCATGTAGGAGCTAGTCGTCGTCAATAAGTAGAGGTTGGTCCGAGGCAGTCTGAGTTTCTATGGCAACCACCCTCACCAATGAGGAGTGAGCTTGTTGGAAAACCACAGCTCTACCACCTGAAAGCAGGCTACACCAAATCTGTCAATCAAAAGTTTGGAACGTTGTAGGCTCCACCTATTTTCATTGAGACAAGAGATTGGCCAGTTTATGACTTGAATAACTTGAACCAAAAAAATATAAACATCATTAACAAAATAAGATTATCAAGAAGATGTTAAAAAATGTATCAGAGCAAGAATGTTTTTTCCCCCAATAAAATGACTGAGTAAAAGCTGTTTATTTCTCTATGGAAGTCTACAGAATTTTGGCTTCTTGGACCCAGCAGGTACTTCCTGTTTGGAACGCCAAGGGGAGGAGTCATTCAGTCCAATTTTCATATACAGTCAATGGTCTGAACATGATGTGTGAATATGACAGTTAAATGTTAATGTAATGTGCACAACTAACTTTACAGGGAAAAGGGACTTATTAAGGGACTTAAGGGACTTATAGATGTCTCCTTTGGAGTGTCACTGTGATGGAGGCAGATGGTCGGAATTAAGGTTTTATTCAGAATATCTTGATGCAGATCCAATGCAGACTTGTTGATGCTGGGGGGG
>BSAI01000012.1:21791638-21933564 GCA_036245035.1 Adrianichthys oophorus | reverse complement strand
TGAGACCTAAAAACGTTTTTCTTTCCCTGCAGTTTTACTTGTCATTTTCCATCAGTTTACCTCAAAACTTTAAATGTTTGAATGAAATAAAACAAGTTTCTGCTCTAAAAACATCCACTCGTGTCTCAGCTATTGGGAGCTCGGCATTCCTGTCTCCGTCCCGCCGTGCTCGGGGGCTGCTGTGGGCGGGGTTTCCAGTGAGATCTGATGGGGCCCGGTTCTGAGGAGCCGCCCTGATGCAGCTGTTCTCTCACAAAAGCCCAGACAACTTCCAGGCTCCTGACTGAACAGGAAACATCTCAGCTGCTTCGTTCCTGAGCGTTCCCATCATCCCAGGTTCCTGTCCAAAGCTACTTAGGTTTTATTTCAATCCCCACCCTCGCTACATCTGTTCTCAGTACAAAACAATTCCTTCAGTTAACAACAAATAATTCACTATATGAAAACAAACTTCAGTATCTCAGTTATTGTTATTGATTACAGCAAACTGAGGATTAATGATGAAATTCATCTTTGTGAGTTCATCTGTGGATGAAGATCTAAAACAAGGGGAAGAAGAAAACTAAAACCAGTAAAATGAAAAACAGCCTTTGACAGAATAGAAAGCTTATTTTATACGGTTTAATAACAGAACGCAGACTTTAACTGTCTCACGTTTAACCATTTTTCTGCAGTTTTTGTTAAATCTAAGTTGGTGGGAACAGAATCAGTAAAGCTGCAAATAAACTGGAAAATTAAAAAACAGACATGTGTTTTGGGTTAAAAATGTATTTTATTATTTGTTACTTTTTCAGAGTAAAAATGTGTTTTTTATGGTTCTGTGAGAAAAGACTGAGAAAGTGAGAAAAGTTTAGCTCATTAAAGTCTTGACATGTTTTTTTAATTTATGTTTAGATCCTTAAAACACGTAAAAACAGAGAAAAGTCTGTTTTTTTTAGATGCAGGGGTGGACCTGAGTGGTTTTGGGAATAAGGGCAGTGACAGGCAGGTGCCCCCCCGGCTCACCTCCTATTTTTTACAGATCTTCAGTTTGAATTCATAGACACTGTAGTTTAAATCCAAAAGCAAAAACAATTTGTTTTTTTGGTTTATTTTTGTTTATTGTTTTTTTTTGTGGAGGTTTTTGGGCATTCAGTTCTTAACGGTTTACCTGATGTTCCTTTCACAACTCAATAACTTGACTTTCTGGAGAAATTCTCTTGGGTTTTTTTACATTTCTGCTTCTGAACCAACGTTCTGCCCCCGCGTCATTGTCCGTTATGAGAATAGGGGCTGAACATGACGGTGTGGGAGGAACCCGCTGCTGTTTGTTCCTGTGTCACGTCTCTGGGCTAGAGAATAGCTTCAGTGTGTTTGGACCAACCGGTCCAAACTGGTGCCGTGCCGGCCCACGCAGCTGGACAATGTGCTCCATTCTGCCTCTGGGCAGGACAATGTGTGTGTGTGGGGGGGTGAAGAATGACCAGTCTGACAGAAGAACGAGCCGTCCAGCATCTTCTCCACACAGGGACTGGACTGTGCGGAGGGGGGGGGGGGGCACAAAGAGCTGCCTGTCTGCTGGTGTGCAGCTGGAATCTGAGTGTGACTGCAGGAGATGGAGAGGGCGGGATGTTGGAGCAGAGACGGTCGGGATGGGAGTGCCGTGGGGGAAGGAGGACAGAGATGCTTCAGGGAGGTGGAGAACAGACGCTGATGAAGAAGAAGAAGAAGAAGAAGAGAGGCTGACAAGACTTTCCTTCAGAGCCGCCTGATGTGATCCAATTGCACCTTCTGACTCTTCAGCTGCTTTCGGCCGTCCGTCCTCCTGAGATTGAATCATTTTCAAACAATTCAAACTCCAACAGGCTGAAGATCTCTGCAGAGTCAAACTGCTGTTAGAGAAAAGGTGACTCACTGGGGAATAGGAATGGATGTTTTTGGCTTAAAAAGGTAAATCTTCTTTAGGTTGATCTTTAATAATCTAAATATTTTTGGATTTATATATTTATTGCAGGAAAAAAACCTTATGAGCAGGAAGCAAAGGAGTTTCAGAAGTTTTCTGAACTTTCTGTGTCTTAGTGGATGGTTTCAGAAATCAAACATCAGTGTCAGAAACGTGGATTCTGGCAGAAGTTCTTTTAGTTTGTTACTTTATACTCCATATTCTTTTAGTTCTTACCCTCAAATGTGTTTATATTAAAATCACCAAGAACCCTAACAATTAGATAATTTATTCTCTTTCACAAATGTTTAAATTTAATGACCTTTTAACTTTCAGTCACAATTAGGAGTGAAAACCGAAAATAACCTCACTATCTAAAGTATCTTTCCTTACCTTTGACTGTCGTTTCTTTTCTTTTCTTCCGTTGGTTTTTTTAGTTATTTAACTTTATTTTAGTTCAAAAACATTTAGTTTATTTTAGGCCTTAATCCTAAAATCTTTGACCACAAACATTTTATAAAATATTTTCATATGTTGTAAATATTCTACTCATTATTTTATAAGAGAACATCAGCTGTGAATATGTGTTCCATATAAACCTGTGCTTTTTCTTTCCATTAAAAAAAACCTCACAAACTGTTACCTATTCATTTCCTTCTGATCCTCGTGATGCAGTGGGCTGCCTGTAGGTGGCGCCCGCCATTTAGTTTTCATGTGTCAATTAATTGGGCTGATTTTTAATGTCTGCAAATGAAACCAGGTGATCAGATGAAGTGGTTGCCGTGGTGATTCTGTAAATCAGGGTCCTGTTTTGGATCCTATGGATCTGCTTTGATGGATTTGCAGGTCTTTTTTTTTAGGTCTGTCCTTGTTGTGCACTGCCATGGACTTCCTGTTCTAAGACCCTCTGTGCTTGTCTCCAGTTCAACTCCTGAAGTCTGCAGATGTGAGCCGCCACAGTCTGCTGTACCTGAAGGAGATTGGACATGGTTGGTTCGGGAAGGTGAGTCCACCTAAGACTTCAGGCCAGAAAGAAGTCATTCTATGGAGAAAACGCAGACACGAGGATGTGCTTAAGGCCATTAACATCTTCTCAGTAAAGTCTGTAACCAGGCAGAACCAACTAAGGAATTCATCCAGAGCAGACGTTCTGGAACTCCTATGTTCTTCTGTTCTTCTGCGTTAATTTGTGTTCTACTGTGTTCTTTTGTGTTTTTCTGTGTTCTAATGCTTACTTCTGTGTTCTTTTGCGTTCCTCTGTGTTCTTCTGCTTCCTTCTATGTTCTTCTGCATTCTTGTGTTCCTTTGCTTTCTTCTTCCCTCTTCTGCGTTTGTCTGTGTTCTCCTGCATTCTTCTGTGTGCCTCTGCGTTGCATTGCATTCTTCTGCATTCTTTTGTGTTCTTCTGATTCCTTCTGTGTTCTTCTGTTTTTTTTGCATTCTTCTGTGTTTTTTGTGTACTGCATACTTTTGCATTCTTCAGTGTTCCGTTGTGTTATTCTGCCCTCTTCTGTGTTCGTCTGTGTTCTCACGTGTTCTAATGGGTTCTTCTATGTGCTTCTGCATTGTATTGTATTCTTCTGAATTCTTTTATGTTCTTCTACTTTTTCTGTCTTCTTCTGCATTCTTCTATTCTCTTCTGCGTCCTACTATGTTGTATTGTGTTCTTCTGCGTTCTTTTGTGTTCTTCTGCATTCTTCTATTCTCTTCTGCGTCCTTCTATGTTCTATTGTGTTCTTCTGCGTTCTTTTGTGTTCTTCTGCATTCTACTGCATGCTTCTGTGTTCTTTTGCATTCTTTTCTGTTCTTCTGTGTTATTTTGTGCTTTTCTGCTTCCTTCTGTTTGTCTACATTTTTCTGTGTTCTTCTGTGTTTGTCTATATTCTTCTTTGTTCTTCTGTGCTATTCTGCTTACTTCTGCATTCTTTTGTGTTTTTCTACTTTATTCTGTGTTCTTCTGCATTTTTTGCGGTCTTCTGCACTCTTTTGTGTTGTTCTATATTCTTCTGCATGGGTCTGTGTTCTTTTGTGTTTTTTTGTTTTCTTCTGCGGTCTTTTGTGCTTTTCTGCTTCCTTCTGTGTTCGTCTGCTTTTTTTTTTGTTTTCTCTTGTGATTTCGTCTATGTTCTTTTTCGTTCTTCTGTTTACTTCTGCATCTTTTGTGCTTTTCTGCATCCGTCTGTGTTCTTCTGGGTTCCTCTGTGTTCTTCCATGTCTTTCTGTGTTCTTCTGCTGTCTTCTGCAGTCTTCTGTGTTCTTCTCTGTTCTTTTGCATTCTTCTGTTCTTCTGCTTTCTTCTTCAGTCTTCTGCATTCTTCTTGTCTTCACTTTCCCCCCCTCATGTTTGCGCCTTAGGTTCTGCTGCTTCTTCTGTGTACTTCTCCATTCTTTCTTGTTCTTCTGCATTTGTCTGCGTTCTTTTGTTCCATTCTGTTATTCTGTGTTTTTTTATGTTCTTCTCCGTTCTTCTTGTGTTCGTCTGTATTAATATCTATTCCTCTATGGTATTTTTTATTCTGCCTTTTTTAAGATTTTCTGCTTGTCTGCATTGTTTCATGTTTTTTTCTGCTTTTTTATGTTTTCTTCTTTGTTTATCTATGTTCTTTTGTGTTCTTCTACATTCTTCTGTTCTTCTTGTCTTCACTTACCTCCGCTCATGTCTGCGCCTCAGGTTCTGCTGGGGGAGGTGACCTCTGGCCTGAGCACCACTCAGGTGGTGGTGAAGGAGCTGAAAGCTAGCGCCAGCGTGCACGACCAGATGCACTTCTTGGATGAAGCTCAGCCTTACCGGTACATTATTTTCTGACTTTAACGAGACACAACTGCAGACCTCATAGATGCAAATTTGACTTTTAGAGCTCAAGAAAAATAAAGTTTTTATTTTTTAAGCTCAGAAAAAAACATAAATGTTTGCTGAACCTGAGTTTTCTTGTTTTGTGTACAAAAAATTTCAACTGCTCCACAGTGCCCTCCAGCATCCGGCGCTGTTGCAGTGTTTGGCCCAGTGCACCGAGTTGACACCATACCTGCTGGTGATGGAGTTCTGCCCTTTGGTGAGCTTTCAGACAAATCGGACCTCCACAGAAAACTAAATTGCTTAATGGTGGCGGTCAGCATTTGTTTTTTTTACTAAGATCACACATAGTGATGGAAGTCAGGAGAATAAGTCAGGAGAGCAGGAAGAGTTTTTATGACCAGGATTCAGTTCCTTCCTCCAAAAAAATGAGAGAGAAACAGCTGAGCCCTGATGACAGAAGTCCTGTATGATAAACTCGATCAGACTGAAACACGGAGCCTCTGCTGGGAGATGTGAGGGAACTGACCCTCTCAGATGGTCGGATTTCACTGTTTATCTGTAAACTGATCCCACAGATCAGAGGATCTGCTGTTCTTTCATCAAGTCTCACAGGAAATAGTGATTTCATGAATTTCTGGCAAACACTGCCCTTTAGTGGTCAGAGATGGCAGCTTTTTAACTCCTGTCTTCTGGTTACCAGGGTGACGTGAAGGGTTACCTCCGAAGTTGCAGGGCAAATGAGAGCATGGCCCCGGAGCCGCTGATCCTGCAGCGGATGGCGTGCAACATTGCGGCGGGACTCCTGCATCTGCACAAACACAACTTCACCCACAGGTAGCTGCTCACCTCTGCTCACATGCCAACATCACGGCAGGAGGAGGTAGCCCTGGAACTTTATGGACGCTTCCTGAAACAATATCCTGGTGCTGCCCGAGTGCGGCTCACAGACTCCAGCATCAGTGATTTTGTTGCAGGCGGTGGCCACACCTCTGATGAAGGTCCTACCAAAGAAACTGGAGTTAGTTTAGTTTGAAATCAGTCTGTTTTTACATTTAAATCCTATGAACATGTTCTGCAAACAGTGATGTTAACTGTATCTGCATCATCAGCGACCTGGCGCTCCGGAACTGCCTGTTGACCGCTGATGTCTCTGTGAAGATTGGAGATTATGGTCTGGCACACAGCAAATACAAGGTAGACCTGATGAGCTTTTCTAGAATAGAACATTTGAGTCTATGTTCATATTTAACTATTAATGTTTCTTCAGGATGATTACTTTGTGACGTCGGATCAGGTGTTTGTTCCGCTGCGATGGATTGCTCCGGAACTCCTGGACGAGGTTCATGGAAATCTGCTGGTGGCGGATCAGAACCAGCAGAGCAACATCTGGTACCCGGGTCACATTCTCACCGTTTGTGTAGATTATGATAAAAGAAACCTTTTGATTTTAGGTTTGAAGGTCGGAAAGTGATTGGATAGCTCAGTTGCTCAAAGGCAGGACTGGTACATAGGAAATCAAGGTTTGATTCCCAGTGTGTGCAATGAGCTTCATTTAGTGTGGTTCCTTGGGCCTTTTATGCTACTACCTTTGTAGCCACAAGGAGGCCCAAGTCTGGGTCTCCTTGTGCAGGTCCCCAGCCCAGATTCCAGACAACAGTGACGTGCAGTCAGGGGAGGCAGGTGAGGCTGTGTCTCACCAGCAAAATATAGCTTAAAAAGTGCATACATAAAATAAGATGAATATCTTTTTTCTAATAAAAAAAAATCAAATATATTATTTTTTAGACGTGTCTTTTCAATTATTACCTTTTCTGTGTGGGTTTTCAACATTTTTTCATTGTAATTCTGAGTTTCCTGTTCAAATACGCAAGACAGCGGAGGGTGAGGCAGCAGCAGCCCCTCCCTTCCCCAGCACCGCACACACTCATTGACACTGCAGCTGACACATGCGAACGGCAGCGGGTGAGGCAGCAGCCGCTTGTGCCTCCCCAGCGCCGCACACACTGACTGGAGCTGCAGCTGATGCACACACTTTATTAAGTTGCTCTTTTTATCATCATAAAACACGCTTTATTTTAAAAATATCTAATTTACGTATTTCTTGCCATCTGTCTGATTACATTGGGTCAGCTTGTGATGCAGTCTTTTTAACTGCCAAAAAAGTGCTTTAGAAATACACTAGGTGAAGCAGCCAGTACGCCTGCCTCATGGCAGAGGGCACTGACGAGCCCAGAGAATGTGACGCCACGGCTAAAGAATAATAGAATTAGCAGTAGCAGGTCAAGGGCAGCCATCCAGTTATTCTTTAATATTGTTTAGCATTATTTTCTAAATTAGGATTACATTTTTAAACCCCTAAACTCAATTATTTGTTTAGACATGTCACTGGTAGTAATCTCCACTGAGACAGAAAGACTTTTAAAACTGAAGAAAGAAAAGGAGGACTTTTACAAACAGGTTATTAATGCATTTCTTCAGAAGGAGCGACTATACAAAACAGGGGAGCGACACACGGACTTCATTTATAAGTAAAAGTAAGTCAATAATTAAAAATTTTGTTTTTTTCCCCCTCAGCTGCAGTTTGTAAATAGAATTAAAATGTTGAAATGAAATTTTAAATAGGACACTTTAACTGCTGCCAATCAAATGATGAATAAGCTACTCTGTAGGGTTCATACGTTTGTAAATCTGACTGATGACTTCAGTGCCTTACCAGCTGTGAACCTCACCGCACGTCACTTTCACACAGGGTTGTGTCAGGAAGGGCATGCGGCATAAAAGTCTGCCAAACCACTTGTAGCAACTCCTGAAGGGATAAGCCAAAAGGTGAACAACATTTGAAGGTCTTTTCGGCTTAAAAATGCGAAGAAATGTTTTTTCCTCAATCAGTTCATTCTGGCTAACATTAAACCAATGTTGGTGAACATCTCTTCATACAGAATTAAAACCATTTTTAAAAAATGGTCAGTAGTAGAGTGATCTCGTCTGATCGTTGGTCCATCTTAGCCTGAACATTGTGAACTAGCATTCCTAAAGAAGGAAAGCAGATTGCTGATTGGAAATTATGCTGCAGTGCCACTATAAAATGCTAGAGGCCACTGTTGAGTCAAATGTTTGATTCTGTTGATTTACACTTACCAGTCCATTTTTGATCTTATCTCTCAGGTCTCTTGGTGTGACCATCTGGGAGATGTTTGAGATGGGAAACCAGCCCTACAGGCACTACTCGGACAGACAGGTGCTGACCTACTTTGTGAGGGACCAGCAGCTGCGTCTACCCAAACCAATGCTCAAAGTACCGCTAGCTGAACGCTGGTGAGTCACACGCAGACAAGAAAAACATAGACTGACAAACTTAACTTTGGTAACTTTAGTTTTCGTGATCTTTCGGATTTCTACTTGTAAGATAATAAATCTGCACCTTAGTGAGTGTCTTGATCTTTGGCTCCTCAGGTATGAGGTGATGCAGTTCTGCTGGCTTCAGCCAGATCAGAGACCAAATGCAGAGGAAGTCCACTTGCTCCTTAGCTACCTGTGTGCCAAGGGGGCCAGTGAGGCCGAGGAAGACTTTGAGAGACGCTGGAACTCCATGCGCCCCAATCCTGGATGCAATAGAAGCGCATCTGCGATGAGCCGTGAAAATTCTGCATCAAACTCCTCCTTTCCTCTGCTGAAACAGTTTGTGTCAGGTGATGGGTACCACTCAGAGTCAGGAGATGACGTACTGACAGTCACAGAGACCAGCCAAGGCCTGAACTTTGAGTACAAGTGGGAACAAGCTCGAGCAGAGCAGCCATACAGAGCCTCTGACTCCTCCAGTTCTTTAAGCATGGCCAGTCGCCATTGTCAAGAGGCATTTTACCCACCAGGGGGCATTGTTGGAGGCTGTCCTCTTGAGAGTCTTAACCATGGAATTTCTCCTTCTTACTATCAAGCCAAACACCTCCATGCTCCAAGTGTGCTCCCGGTCCTCAGTGCCCACAGCCCCTCTGTCAGCAGTGAATATTACATCCGCATTGAGGAGCCAGTGGACTGCAACATTGATCCGGAATATACCATGTGTTCTTACAGTCCAGACTATCCGGGCAGCGGTGGGAGCTTCCTGACTGGCAGTGCAGAGTCAGGTGAGTGCATGACCTGCCCCCTGCAGACAGAAAACATGGGCCCCTACTGGTCTGCAGAAGTCCACAAAACCGACCTTTACGACTCCAATGACTCAAGTCCAGCAATCTCCCTGACTATGGAGCCACTTTTAGGACAAGTGTCCGAGAGCAGCCCCCTACAGCCCTGGGCGTCCAGTCACTATGTCTCCTACAAAGACCAAGATGGGGGTTACTACTATGAGCCCTCCCCGCCTTTAAGAGTAGACCACTATCTGCTTGGAAGTGAGCACCATCAGGAAAGCTGGGGGTCCAGGAATCTCCGTCAGGCTCTTGGTGAGATGGAGTCCTCACCTATGAAGAGCTCATGCCAACGGACTTACAGAGACTCCTACCTGGACACAAGTCAGACCTCTGTCCTGGGAAAGAGTGTGATGGGGGGTTACTACGACATGATGGGCTCTCTGAGGAAGACCATGCCCAGCCACACCAGGCACAACAGCCACTCTCTTAGCATCAACATGGAGACCCAGGGAGCTCTCTTCATTGGACACAGGGAGAGTGACTCAGAGGAGGACGAGGACGACATCTTCATTGAGAGACACAGCTGTAACACTTGGCCTTCGAAGCACCGCCACACCAGCGTGGGCCACCACAGACGAGCCAGTCACAGCTGCAGACAGGACGCCTATGCCGACTTCCACTACACCATGCCAAGTACAGACATCGAAGACTCCTGGTCGGAGGACCACAACCTGGTCTTCCACTCTCTGCCAAAACCCATTGACTACCTAGAGCCGCACCAGGTGAAAGATAACAGTGCCTGCCTCAGTCTGACTAACCCCATGATGCCATCTGACAGCTGTAACGCCTACATCTACCTGTGCCATGAAGTGGACACGCAGCCAGAGTCCAGAGATTGTTGCCACCCTCAGTTTGTTGACCCTCTCACTGGTCTGTTGGTGAGAAACAACAGCTTTTGTCCAAGCTACAGTCACAGCAGCTACCTTATGGATAAAGCCACTGATGTCCCAAACAATGAAGAGCTGATCAATCTGTCACCAGCTCCTGGAGGTCCCATTGTGTCTAAACCAGCCCCAAAGAAGCCAGAGAACTGTGAAGAACCATATGCTGATCTCTCCGTTGATAAAACACTGCTCAAAGAGAAGAGGGATGGAGCAATCAAAGAAAACCTAATGCAGAAACCACCAGAGCCTAGACTAGAGGAGGTGGCCCTGACCATGACTAAAGCTATTCCACCTCCTGCAGACAACATGCATGTGATGGTGGCCCTCATGGATCCTCAGTCAGAGATCAGTGCCAGTGCAGACAGTGGTGTGGAGCGCCATGGCTCTAGTGTAAGCCTTGCTGACATCCTGGACTGCAGCGATGAAGAGGACGACACCACGGATGACATCACAGACGTCACTTCAGGGATCTTTGTTGACGAGGGCTCAGAGCTGAATTCTTCTCCTGCCTTTAAGTCCCTGCAGAAGCAGGTAGAAACTCCTGATTCCATGGACTCCATGGACCTGCCCTCTACTGCTGGGTCTTGTGAAGGTCTCAGCCCTGCATCCTCACGTCCCTCCAGCTCACCTAAAGCCATGGACAGTGGCTACGACACAGAGAATAACGAGAGTCCTGAGTTTGTTCCCAAAGAGTCCCATGAACAACGGCCTTTGTCTCAAGGAAAGCCAGCCCTTGAAGCGAATCTGGAGGAAGATGAAGAGGAGCATGACAATGAAGAAGCTGTATCCAACGATGGCAAAGATTTAAAAACCTCAGAATCTCTTTTACTGCTAAGTGATAAGACTCCATACAGAGACTCCGCTTACTTTTCTGATTATGAGAATGAAAGGCAAAGTAGAGAAGAGGAAGACGTGAACGAACAAAATGACAGCGAGAAAGAGGCAGGGCAAATAAGAGAGGTGGAGGAACCAAAAGACGATGTTTGCTGCAAAGACCTGAAGTTCCAAGCAGAATCTTCTTCTCCAGAGATCCTGGAGCAACCGTTGGAGAAAACCCACCAGCATGAAGAAGAGGGGTCTTCTCAGGGGCTCTCCGACTCCTCAAAAGAGGGGTTGCTGGACGAATGGCCGTCCCATGAAGTGACCTCATCCATGGAAGACTGGGCAGCAGAGGTTGTTGGTGCAATGGAGGAAGCCATCGGCGCCCTGAATGGAGACTGTTCTTCTGGCTTTAAAGCCGATGACAGAAAGAAGGAGAAGTCTAAAACATTGGTTCAAGCTTCAGAGAAAACAGAAGACGCACCTGAGGAGACACTTGTGAAATTGAGTCAAAACAGGCCGTTGGGGGCGACCAGTGAGCACGCCCATGCCCTGCCCAAAGACGAGGTGGCCTTGCAGCACACGGCACATGCCAGGCGCTTTCTCTGTTCATTAACCATGCCGCCATCTGCTCCTCCTGCAATGGAAGGAAGAACATATCCGGCTGAAAGAAAAGAGGCTGACGAGGAAGACGGAGACACGGACGACAGCGACGATTCAGACGAGGAGCTACGAACATACAGCGTGCAGGAGCAGAGTGGGGGGGAGGACAGTGAGGATGAATGCCACAAGGTGCCCATCGTGGTGTGCGACCGCAGCGAGGCCTACCAACTGCGCAGCCTCCTCAAGAGGCCGACACTGCTGACGGCGGAGAACCTGGAGAAGGAGCTGGAGTGCAAGAAAAAATCAGTGACCTTCTTTGACAACGTTACCGTCTACCTGTTTGACCAGGTGGGAGGAAAACACTTTAACTATATCTCTCATCAGATACAAAGCTTGTATAAAGTTCATTTGGCATCAGGTGATACAGAACTGTTGTTATTTTTCTGTTTTTTTTTGGATAAGAAAAGTAAAAATCTGAAATTTAATCCAGGATGGAACAATTAGATAAAAAGATAGATGGGAATAAAGAAAATGGGAAAAATACAATAATTCAGTCAGAGGGCAAATTTAAAAAAAGAACAGGCAAATAGAAGATGGCAGAGGATGGTAATAAAAAACAAGAGTCAGCCTATGTTTCTTTTTATTTTCTATTTGACTTTTATCAGTGCTGAGAAAAGTGACATATTCTTTCAGAAAATTTTACCCTCCAGATGAATCTTTTGGTTTTTACCACAAACGCAGGTGGTTTCAGGCACATCGTGGTGTTTGTTCTGAATCAGAGGCAGGAAAACTCTTCTGCAGAGCCTGATAAGTTCAGAATCTAGAAGGTTTAGGGGTTTCTTTCAGGTGTAAAATTCCAACTTTTAACATTTGAGTTAATGGAGATTTGTTCTGTTATGAAACCTTCCTCTAGTGGTTTTTGGTTGAACTGCAACATGTGCATCAGATGAGGGAACAGCAGGTGGGGATGTATTAAGGTTTGGCAAAAATTTGATCTGTTTTCCTCTTCTTGTGCAGTAAATACTGCTCCACACGGATGGTTTACAAATTGCAATAAAATGTCAAACTCAAACTTTTTCATCTGACTTTATTTATAAATAAACTGATCATGACGTTGTAAAAACTGACGAATTTCTGTCTTTTAGTATCTTTGTCCAGTTACTTTTACTGAAACTCAACCTTTCTAATGTGGAACCACCAGGAGAGCCCAACAAAAGAGCTGGCTGAGCACATCCTTACTTCAGGGACGGAGGATCAGAGTTCTGGAGGACAATCCCAGGAGAAGCCGAACACCTCTGATGACTCCTCAGACGGAAACATCTCTGAGGAGAGTGAGTACATTTTCAGTTTTTCACCATCAAAGTAAAGGTTTCTGAAAATTTGGCCATTTCTCACTGTTTTTCTCTCAGGTGCAGGCTTTGAATGGGATGATGATTTTACCCTCCACCCTCTGCCAACATCCCCTGCCGTCAGGGACTCCCCCCCACCGCAGTCCACCATCAAAACCCCAGACCCAAAACCAGCCGTGCAGTTGTCCCGCTTCACGGTGTCTCCGTCCAGCGTGACCCGCTTTTCCATCACCCACATCTCTGACTCAGACATGGAGTCAGCCGGAGGTTGGTCAGCTTCAGCCTGAGTCTAGCTTCAGCTTCGATCAGAGTCAAGCTTTAGCTTCAGCCTGAGTCTGGCTGTGGTTTGTGTTTTTCTTAAGACAATAATGTGACGTGATCCTTTTTCTGATCAGTATAGTCAGTGTTTGAACATTGCAGATTAATTGGTATACATCAAGAGTGTCATCTGCATATATGATAATAGAAATCTATGTCTACATGAATTACCAGAATTATATTTTTGAGAAATATTTTGGATAACTTTTTAAAATATTATTTTCATCTTTGTTTTGTAGGAAGCAGTGAGGATGGAGACAAAGAATAAAGAGGAAGTGAAGAGCTACTTCTTTTCTGCAGGATGATTCCAGCATGACTTTTGTTCTGTTAGAACATCAGAAACGAGCCAGTGCCTCTGAAAGCTTACAGCAGACAGTGAATTGATATATTAAATCCACAGAGGATTAGTATTTATTGATACATTTATGAAACCAGAAGAGTCTCTTATTTTTTGGATAAGATGGGAAGGGAAAGAACAAACATCATGTTTACCGCCTCATACTTTTTCCTGCAGAATGGAGGCGGGGGTGGGGGGTATGTTGTCAACAGAAGATCCATGCTTTAAAACTGTACAGAAACACAGACTTTTTACATTTAAGGAAACATTTTACTTGTATAATGTAATAAATTCTAGTGGTTTGACATATAAATAGTTATTAAATGGTAAATTCACTGACCAAGGCAGAAAACATGGAGACTGTTAGCAAAAGTCTGGGTAGGAACCGCTCATTTTACTGCTGATCACCTTGCCAGCTCAATAGCTTTTTGCATTGTTTTGCTTTGTTGCATCAGGAATATTGCTTTGTTATTTCAGATTTTAATCTTCTGAGAAAGCAGTGCATGGTTGGCTAAAACTCTTCAGATCAGGTCTTTAAAAATGTCACATGTTCTGCCTTGTAGAAGAACTGCAAACAGACCAGAGAGAATTGTCTGTTGCAGCTGTATTTGGACTAATAACAGTACTTCATCACATTGATGCAAAGGTCTTCAGCAACAAGTTTCACAGCTACGAGCGCAGATGCTTTTAGTTTGATTTAGTATTTGTTGGTTTGTGTCATTGTATAGCCAAAACCTGCAGGACAAATGTCAGAAAGCAGACTGACGGAACATGAGAAAACATCTTCAGGTGCGCTTCAGGTTCTTGTGCGGATGTAAAGACAAAACTTGGTGACTCATCTGAGACAAACTTGCTTTCTACAGAAAGGTAGAAAGAAATGAGGGAACAGGTTTCAGAGGCTGAAGCACAGTAGACAGAGAGGCAGAGCCTTACTATTGGTGTTTAAGAATCTTCAAACTTTTTTCTCAGTCACAAAGTTCTATTATTTGTTTCTGTCACCCACCAGATAAAAACGAATAACAAAAAAGAATCAGGAAAAGGTTTTGTTGTTAGTTTAATTTAATTTATTTAATTGTATTTATTTTATTTAATAGGCCAAAACTAATCTGAACAGTGAAAACTCTGAAACTGTGGTAGGTTTAGGGGTCATTCCAGATTTAGAGTACACTCTCAAAGCAAACCTGCTTGGTTTGTTATATTTTAGAAAAGCAAGAAATTCAAACAGTGCCTTGCTTCAGTGACTTTGATCTTTCAAGAGTAAAGTGTGTTATGCCTGTACTTCCTAACAGATGAAGAATGGCAGCTGTTCCAGCACAAACACACGGTCACTCTGCCATGCTAAAATGAGTTTTGGATTTAGCGTTAGCATGCTACATTAAGCATCAGATTGGCTTGTTTCCTATCTTTTTTTAGCATTTGCATGCTAACAGTTGTGAAAAAGTTTAAAGGGAACATATTAATAGACATAAAACCAAAGAAATTGAGTTTATAGATCAAAATGTTTTTTTTAATTATTCAATTAAATAATTAATTAAATGGTCCTGTAGAAAAATACAATATATATTCTAAAAAAAATTGCCTTCTGTTATTTCTGTTCAATTTTTTTGTAGAATGTTTTCCCCTTACATATGACAGAGTATTGGGCCACCATTACACAAGAAGAAAAAAATATATGTATATATATATATATATTTGAGAGTAAAGTTGTGAAATAATTAAAAAATTCTAACTTTTACTAAAAACATTCATAAAGTAGATAAATAAAAATAAATTTGGCATTCTCCTGGAGTAAAGTTGTAAAATTAAAAGCAAAAAATTAAAATGTATGGGATTAAAGTTTTACATTAATGAGAAATATGTCACAATTTTACGAGGATAAGGTGAAAAAGCTTACATTTGACCAAAAAAAGGATGAAATGTTAGGAAAGAAAGTCTAAATTTTACAAAAATCAAGTTGTAAAATTATAAGAAAAAAATTATACAATTTAGGAGAGTAAAATATACATTTTTGCTTCAGAAAGTTGTAATTTTACAAGGAAAAAGTCATGCTTTTAAAACTTTTGAATAAAGTCAATCAAGCATTCCTGGATTAATTTATGTTAAAAACAATTCAGAGAAATGGCAAGGTCATCACACTACTTTAGAATCTTACTGGATTACCTTTTCTTTTTTTGTAAATGTACAACTATATTTAAATGAAATTACCATTTTATTTTTGAAAAAGAATAACTTTTTCCTGGTAAAATGTAATGCAGAAGTTTACAATTTTATTCTTGTAAAACAGACTTTAAAACTTTAAAACAGAATTTAATTCTTACACGGCATGCATTGTACCTAAAAAAAAAAAAAAAAAAAAAACTTTTAAAGGATTTTTAGCTGAAAGTGAAAGTTTACTCCCTTTCTAAAATGACCCAAACATCTCTTTAGTTTTGATCGCTTGACGAACAAAAACAAAACATTTCGACGTGAGTCAAAACTTTTAAAATTCCTTTAAAAATGAGGAAGTCAAGGTTTGTTCATGTTTGGAGATGCAAGGAAACTTTAAAATCAACATGTAGTGTCCAAGTGTTTGTTTGCCTTTAAGAACGTGAATATTCTGTCTCTGTTTAGCATAGACACATCTCGATGGCTGTCCGTAATATTTTTGTATCTCCACTAAAAGTAGTTTTCCAGAGTACTTGGGTACTTGAGAGGGAAGGATCTCGTGTTTTTGTTGCCAAAGAGAAGTGATGTTGCATTTCAGGAAGATGTTCCCGTGAAGAAGAGGAGGAGGAGGAGAGTGATGGCTGCTTTGGACTTGGAATGATATTGGAAAAGTGCTGGAGAAGGAATGGGGTTCTGTGAGTAATATGTGCCCCCCCTCCCCTCCCAACACACTGACCTGTTCACATCGATGATTTCTGTATCTTTTATCAAATATAAATAAACTCTGGTTTACACAACAGAATTGATGCTTTGCTGCTGGTGTTTTAGTAAAAGTTCAGAGAAGACACTGCAGTTTTAATGAAGAACCCCTTTATTCTCTTATGTTTGACATTAAATCACAAAGTTCTGATTCATTTTCAGCGAACATTTCATGGAAAAAAACTTAATTCTACAGATTCAGCTTTTAACTGCAAATTTCACAGGAACTTTACATTTTCTGAAACTCGATGGAAACAAGTTGAAATAGTTCATTGAAGTAACTAAATGAATTCATCTCTAAAGGTCGTCTGATTCTCATTGTATTTTAATCATGAAAACATTTGATGGAAAGAAGTCAAACAACATTTTTATCTAGAATTAAAGAAACTTCTTTAAATGAACTGAATGAACTGAAAATGTCACTTTAATTCATCTTCACATCTACCAATCCCATTAAACACAACATCTGCTATTATTGGTAGTAATATTGATTACTGATTTGTATTTATGGTAAAACTTGTGTGAAAGCTGCTAATCGTCCCCTGAAGTTTTGTTAGTTTTAGTTTTAGTTTTGAGGTGAAGAATTATATGTTTTTGAGAAAAAAGGCTGAACTTTGCAAGTGAACTCAGGTGATACGATTCAAGCTTGTTTTTGGTTTCAGTTTTATTTCTCAACCAGATTTCAAACATAATATTGTAAAGCAATAATCAGAACCCACATCATATCCAGATCACAGATATGGATTGTTTCGTTTGAATAGTTTCTGTCACTCAGTTCTACAGTGAACATGTGTAGTTTTAAATGTCCTTATTTACAGGTAAATATTTTTTTTAATTTGATGTGAACTTTTTTTTCCTGTAGCCAAAGACCAGCAGACAGAACTTTTCACCTAAAAAAACCTATTCATTAAAAAGAGGAGAAAACAAGTTTTCAGCACAGAAATGATGGAAAGGTCTCCTTATTAGCCTTTATCCAATAGTTTTTTTCATTTAAGCTTCTAAGTGAAGCATACTGCTGTAGGAAAAAAATATGAAAGACTTTCTAAAAATGTAGATTTAGACTTCAGCAATCAGAGAAATTAAACTGGAGCAACTGCAGATTACATTTTTTATAAGCCTAAACAAAAAAGAAGTCCAGTCTGCACTAAGCACTATAGTTTGATGCTTTAAGGATGTTCTGCCACACAAAAAAATAAAGAAAATTCATACAGAGATTACCTTTAGATGCAACAACCGGGTCTCAAACTAAACATTTATTCTGTGGAACTTCTGCTCTTATTTAAGTATGGATCAGAGTGTATGTGATTACATTCAGATTTATGTTTATTTAGGCTACAGCCATCAGTCATTAGTGCTTAAACTTCCCAGATTCTAGAAGCTGGAGAAAGGCTCATCTGTGGTTGTGGATGTCTTCTCCAAGAAGTCATAGTGAGCGTCGTCTGACTGCTGGACCTCCTCTTCTTCTTCATCATCAGAGAGGGGTGGCCTGGCTGGTGCCTCCACTGCTGGCTCGCTGGGTGGGTTTCTGCAGGAAAGAACAGCAGGATGAGAGACTGCTGGAAAAGAGGAAAGATCTGATGAAGCATGCGGACAAAGTGGAGCTTGCTGCTGGAACAAAGGATGCGCTTGCATGAAGCCCACAGCCAGACGATGACACATCTGCAGTTACACGGCATGAATAACAAACAAACTGATGAAAATGACCCAAAAGGTACTCTTCAGACCCCCAAAGCCAGTGAAACAGTCACACAGTCTTAAGCTGTGATGGAGGATGAGTGGAGGCCACATGGAGACCAAGAAGATCCAAAATTCACTTACGACAGCATTTGGTGACTCAAAAACGGCCGCAACCGTTCCTTGAGCTGAAAACAGAAACAGTCCTCAACAATCAGTACAAACACACAGACGCAGACAATGCTAAATAAGCAGATGAACCTCTGAGAAGATGAGACCGAGATCAAGATGGAATGGAGGTTCTGCTTACAGGAGATATCAGCACTTGAACAATCAGAGCAAGTAAATGCAAGGAATAAGAAAATTGATAAAATTATTATTTAAATTATTTAAAAAAATAAAGATCAAGTCTTACCTACAGTTTTAAATGGGTCGTTTTAATTTCAAATTTGTGGAAGTGTATTGCACTAAATGTAAAAACAAAACAAAAACAAAAAAAACAAACACAATATTTATAAAAAACCTAGTGAGATATTTCCCGAAAAAAGTAATAATTACCTTGAAAAACACGCATTTTATTGACTACTACAGGTTTCTATACAAATTTATTTGTATCAATGTTTTCTAGTTTAGGTGAGTTTTTATGCAGCACAATTTAAACATTTAAATGTGTTTTAAAATTTTTAAGCAAAAAAGCGCTTATGTATTATATAATGTAGAAAAGTTTACATTTTACATTACAGTAAAAAAAAAAAAAAAAAGAAAAAGAAAAGATTTGCGTGTCACGTAGTCACATGATCTCTACGCTGCCAGGGCACGCAGAGGCCGTGGCACGAGGGAATATAGAGACCTAAGCTAACCCTGTGAGTAACAGTGTAGTTTTTCTAAACGTTTTTGTCATTTAAAATGTGAATTTGAGGAGGTTTCAGCTTTGTCTTCGTTGTTGTTGTGGAAGTTTCTGCGATGGCGACAGGTCAGAGGGGGCAGATTGTTTTAGGATTTCTCCGGAGTTCGTGAAGCTAAGGTTAGCCAAAACGGCCACTTAGTTCTAACCAAGCGGCAAATCTATGGAGTGATTTTTGTGCCACCACATTGCAAGCAAAATTGCAAGCACAGTTTTGAGATCAAAATTTCCTAAATTACAAACGCAATGTAGAGTGTTAAGAATACGATTTCATTATTTGCAAATGAAAATATTCAATATTTGCTTTCAAAAACGTTTTTCTGCTTTCAAAAAGATTTTTGCGTTTGCAACACAATTTTGTTTTTTTAAAGATGCGTTTAGTTTCTGTGAGGGCTGCACGGTGGCGCAGTGGTTAGTGCTCTTGCCTCACAGCAAGAAGGTTCCCAGCTCAAGTCTTGAAACACTGTCATCAATGGGTTTTTCTCCAGGGACTCCGGCTTCCTCCCACCGTCCAATTATATTCCAAAAACATGCTTCATAGGTTCATTGGTTTCTCTAAATTGTCCCTAGGTGTGAATGTGAGTGTGTATGGGTGTGTGACTGTGGCCCCTGCGAGAGACTGGCGACCAGTCCAGGGGTGTCCCCTGCCTTCGCCCATGAGTAGCCGAGTTAGGCTCTGGCAGCCCTGTGATCCCTAAAGGGATAAAAATGGTTAAGAAAATTTATGAATGATGAATGAAGTTTCTGTGATGTTTGTGCCACCAAACAGCCAATCACAGACAAGAGGGTTCATGCTGATTGGTCTAGATTCTATCCAATCGAGTGTCTCTGCCTCTCATGGACGGTGTTCATAGTCAGAAATGGACTTTGATTAGATTAGAATTAGATTGGACTTTGTATCAGTTCTTTTCGACTGGGAATCTGCAGTCTTCAACCATTCTGGCCCGCTTCTCTTTGAGCAGAACTCAGAAGGAGCAGAAAAGCCAAAATATACAACAGGGTTCTGTATTTATTTATGTTAGTGTAGGGACTAGTGTGTTTAAAATGTCTGCAGCAGAAAAACCTTCCACAGAAAGATGGACTCAAAGAGCTCTGTAGGATGAAGATAAATATAGTGAGGGAGTCGCCATCACTGGGCGGCCATAGAGTGGTGGGAGAGTGGTCAACCTCTGATTGTAAGGTCTCGAGTTTGGTTCCCGGCCTACACACCTAATTGTTGAAGTGTCCTGGGTAAGAAACTGAAACGCCCATTGCACCTGACGGTCATAAGTTGGTGCCAGAGTTCAGAAGCGGACCTGCCATCAGTGTGTGAGTGTGTGTGTGCATGGTTGAATGGGACTGTAACTAACTATAAAGAGCTGTGGGCCTCATAAAAAGGTAGTAAAGCATTCTGTAAGTATACCCCATTTACCATGGTTTTTCTCAATAAAAAACTTGTATTTAAAGTTCACTTTCTTTTACTCATGTTAGAACTCCTCTCACTTTTCCTGTAGTCTTTTTTTCAGGGCCACTGTGATTGTAGAACCCATTTAGGTTTGTAGCAGTTGGGGGGTTTTTTCTTCACAAACTAAAGGTTAATGTCATTTCTGTCAGAAAATTCAGCTGGATGCAGATCAGAATTATCTGGACTCTATAACCTTAGAGCCTTTCATAGTCATCGCTGATCCTATGAGTTCTGCTGAGAAGGTTTAAACCTGCGCTCAGTGAAGCGGCGCTCCATGACACATCAGTCATTCATCCCCATTCAGGATAAACCTCATTTAAAAGCCAACTTTTACTCAGAAAACTGCTTCTCTATTGATGTTTATTGTAAAAATTGCTTGTTGGATGCCATAATGGAATGATATATCTGATAGTTCACTGCCAAACGCGAGCATTTATAAGCACAGACAGAGGAGCCTAAACAGTTTGTGTACATTTTAGTCTGTGAATTTGAATAAAATCACAACCATACATCGGGTATGCATTGCATTTCCTATATAATGACGCATTTATATATAGAAAAGTTTGAAATGTTGTTAATCTGTTGGATCTGGTACAATAGCATTAATACTATGACCTGTGTCTTATTTTTCTGACGATCAGTTTTTTTTCTTTTTAAAATCAAACAAAAATTAAGCATTTTCTGGTCATTTTCTTGTATCTGCTAAGCCATAGCCCATTGTTTACATACCATTCCAATATGGTATGTAATATGTAAGGTAATATGGCGACGCTCCTAACATATCTTGGACAATGGTAAAGGCCAGCGTGCCATCTCTAATGATATATATAACTCATTGCTATTCTCTAGCAATGGCCTCCACCATCTGTCCTACATTCTGGTCCTGAACACCAAACTTCTCCATTACTTTCTCACCTCCTCTATTTCCTTTATTATACATCTGTTTAAATCTGCTCCAAACACCACCCTACCCCCTCTAAGGATGTCCTGGATCTCCACATTCTTCTTCTCCTGTTCTACAAGCTCTCCTTCCTCCTCTCCTCCATCACCCCACCACAGTAGTCTAAAGTTCATCCTGTAGATCATCATCAAAGTTCTGTCAGTAATTCTCATGATTAACCTTCCAGAACCAACTCTCTGAATTTACCCAGACTTTGAACTGTGCCCCCTGATGGAGCCATTTTAACCTTTGCTTATTTTCCAACTTAAACTGCAAACAAAAATTGAATCAGCTTAATTAGTTTATTCTCTTTTCCGGTTTTTAAATTATTCTGATTTTTAATAAGTGTTATTTTATTGAAATTGAATTGTACTGATTGATTTTTGTATTAAGTTTAAATTGCAGACTCGCCATCGCAGCAAAAAACATAGTGTGCAAACAAAAAATGAACGGCAAATAAAATGAAAAGCTGCACATAACAAGAGACGCTGCTACAAATAAAAGAAACTCTGCTGCAATTTAAAAAAAGTGATGTTGCAAATAAAAGTTTCAAAGAAAAGGAAATGCAGCTGCAATATAAAACAAAAAAATGCCAATGCAAACAAAAAAAGCTGCAGCAGAAGTGGATTATTGGAGATAGTTATTGCAGATGAAGCGCTGTGAGAAGGACAAAAAAAGGACAGGAGTACGAATTGGAAAATGAACGAGAAAGTAAGTAAAAATCCAGAGCGGTCTTGACCTCATACTGGGATAAGATATGGAAGAAGTGGCTTCAGAACAACTCTGTCATTGTCCTTGAGTGGCCCAGCCAGAGCCCAGACCTGAATCCAATTGAACATCTAGAGAGATCTGAAATTGGCCGTGCACGATGCTTCCCATCCAACCTGACGGAACTTGAGCGGTACTGCAAAGAGAAATGGAAAAACTGTCCAAAGAAAGGTGTGCCAAGATTCAGCAACTAAGTATTGAACAAAGGCCGTGAATACTTCTGTACATATAATTTTTCAGGGTTTTTAATTTTTAGTAAATTTGCAACAATTTCAAAAGAACTTTTTCAACATTGTCATTATGGGATGTTTTTCAAAGAATTTTTCAGGAAGAAAATTAATTTAATCCATTTTAAAATAAGGCTGTGACATAATAAAATGTGGAAAAAGTGAGGTGCTGTAAATACTTTCCGGATGCACTGTAAGTATTGATTTGGAGACAGCTGTGTTGCTCTTGTGTAACAGGTGTGTTGTTACATGCTGACGCTGTCATGCTATGCTAACGAGCTGTTTCGCGTGTCGCCTGCCGGTATACGTAATGACGGACTGGATTTAGTTTTTTCACCCTTTTTTTTTCTGCAATGGTGGGTCTCGCCTACAGTGAGAAATGACAGAAATGACAAAGATTTACTATTTGTCTTTTAAAATTAAATTTTTGAAGAAAAACTTTTTAAAAGTACAGCAGTTTCTTCTCAGAGTAGAACAATTTCCAAAATGACATTAATTTCTCTCGTTTGGAAAAACACTGTAGGACAAAAGAATAATACTTAAAAACACCAGGGTTTAAACAAAATGTCATATTTCGTTATAAATATATTAGGATTTTTTGTTGCTGTTTACTATCTCAGCACGTTCAAGCTTCTATTTGAGGCCTTCAGACCCAGAAAATCTACCCTATACCATCTGGATCCTGATCTGCTTTGTTTGTCACTTTGAAAATTTGGTGGTACTGAAATTAGTTGTTGGAAATCAAAGTGTTGCATCATGATGGCAGACGTTCAGACAAGGCGTGCTCATAAATGTGTGGGTGGGTGGGTGGGTTTGGGGTTTTGAGCTGTGATTGCAAACATAACAGAGGAGCCGCAGGTTAAATAGCAAGAGGAAAAGCAGCAGTGAGGAAGCCAGAGGGAATTCAGAACATTCTGTAGTTTCTTTGGGTTCTGCGTGGATCTCTCGTACAAACGTGGACTAAGCTGAAGAAAGTCCAACTGTTCACAGTTTAAATGAAAAAACAGAAAAAAAACATACATTTGAATAAATTTATTTGATATTTGAAGTAAAAACTCTTCATACATTTGAGGTTATCTATCAAGCACGTGTGGCCTCATAGCATGCACATTCAGAAGTTCCCTTCACTTTTTTACATGGAACCCTTCAGCTAAAGCTCAGCTGCAGATTATGGCGTCACAGCCGCAAATGGCGTGGCGTTAATGTCGCCAAACTTAGTGAAGAACGAAGAAACACTGGCAGCTTCCAGCCATTTTCACTCGACTTTTGTCTCTAAAACCATTAAAACAGAAGAGGAGGAACAAAACAGGCGGGTTGGCGAAGCTGAGGGAGAAGAGGTTAGATCCAGAGGGCCGGAGATGAGGAAGAGGAGAGGCAGCAGACAGACGGGGAACGAAGATGTGTGGAATGAAAAACGCCCAAAAACAAATGGAGTGATTTTTGTCAGAGGAAAAGCAGCTGATCAGACGTAAGAAGGTTTCTGCAGAGCAGAAGTGGTGAAGTCTTATGTTGTTTTGGTGAAGAAAACCAAAGTCAGGCAGAAACCAACATCTTCAGTCAGAAAAATACAGTTCATCCTCAAAACTTTATACTTTTTTCAACTTTGATTTTTAAACTCCATCTGCAAAGAAAAACTTTTAAGGCTGCATGAGCTCTGAACAAGAAAACACCACCCCCTAGAGGCTGTAGGGAGCGCTGCAGAAAGTCTGAAGCTGCCATTATTCCATAATTTCTGTTAGGAGGATCTACAGCAGATCTGCAACATCTGAGCTCTTTTAACTCATCATCGGTTGCAGATCTGGAAGCACACAGGGGCGCCTCATCATGGAGGAGCAGCTAGGGGTGGAGCTAAAGGCTGAATTCCAGCTGGTAAACGGAAGCAATTTAAAAAAAGGAAAGACATGTCTTCTCCTTATGAAGAAGAATGACACTGGATTTATCAAAACCTTTATAGTTTCCTAAAGTCAGAATGGACATTCATTCCTGCACGCTGATACATTTATGTATGCTTATTGTTTTCTGCTTCACCATCTGCTGCGTTTTCTGAGAAGGGAGTGCAGTTAACTTTTTTAACAGTTTGTTGACTCAAACATCTGAGGCAGATGATCTCCTTCCTGTTATAGCCGAGTTTCCTCTCCACTGAGCATGAGGGCTCACACCAACATGTTGCAGTTCAAACAATTTTAACTGTATTAGATTTGAATAATCTCAGACTGTTTAGTCTGAAAATGGCAATCTCATTGGCTGACATTTTAACAGTTAATGAAAGGATCTATGATTGTCGGGGTGTGGAGCTGGGGGAGGGTGGTGCTGACCTTTGATGCCTCTGTGTGCACCCGTGAGCAGGACTGACAGTCGTCTGTCATGTACAAGCGTTTTTTTTTTTCTTTCCACATTTATGTCTGAAGGCATCTCAGACATGTCCGGTCATGGTTCTTACAGTCAGAAACATATGTGACTTTTAATGAGCCGGTCATATAGATTCTGCAGAACACATGTACAGTAAACATTCACATGAAGACACTCGCAGCCCCTCAGCTCAGAGATCACAGAACCTCACAGCATCAAAAGGTCTGTACAGTCCAAGTCTTCACATTTGAAAAATGTTCGGTGGGATTAATACATTTTTACGTCCTGATTCCCGTTGTCCTCGAACATTTGAGAGAATCAGGCGAGACTTTTGACCTCCAGAAGAAGTGAACATGCATGAAAGACGAGCAGAAGATTTCCTGCAGACACCCCCCTGTTAGTTCAGAAAAATGTTCACAGAATCCACGCCACTTCAGAGGCGTCGCTAGGTTACCAGGAGAGGGCAGCAGTGAGGGAGGAGGTGGAAGAAAAGACCACAGTGTCTCCCATGCATTGATCAGCTTGAGGTGATGTTATTGCCATAAGCAGAGGGGTAGGTGGGGGGTGTCCTATTGCGCAGAAGGTGTTAGTCTGTCCTCACACTGTGGAGATCAACTTTCCCTCTGTGGAGCTGTGGACAAACAGGAGAGGCTTCCAGGTGGGCGAGTGCAGGACAAACAGCAGCAAACAACCAGGACAAACATGACCCCGCCCCCAAAAGCTTGCTCAGTCTGACCCTCAACTGCAGGTGAAGCATTAGAAGCAAGAAGGGTGGTGTTAGCAGGTAGAAGCTGCGTAATGGGAGAGCGTGAAAGCCACAGATGAAATCATAAAGGGACAAACTGTAAAAAAAAAAAAAAAAAAAGATTAAAAAAAATAATTGTGCTCCCTTGTGCTGAGGGTAGGAAGACGCTCCAAGTTCAGTCTTTGATGAGTCATGTTTTAACTTGGTCTCATGATCATCTATTCTACAATATAACTAGAACCTTTATAACTTTACATTTGAATGCAGAAGGCAGAGTTTTGTGCATCAGATGGTCTTTTTTGAAAAGGTGTGAGGAGCATAATCCTCAGTTATGTAAAACCATGAGAACAGGAGAACACAATCCTGAACATCAAGATGAACTCAGATGAGAACCAAAAAAAAAGAAAACAGAAAAAGATGTTGTGCTGATATTACTCTGAAACTCTCATCTCTTCACCAAACATAGATCAATAACTTTTTACTTAAGAACTTATTCATTCTAGAACTCAGAAGCCCCTCCCCCTGATAAGAAGTCTTACCTTGTGGGGAAGCGTGGCTCGTACTCTTCTGCCCCCCGCTGGAAGGAAAAAAAAGATGAGAAAACTGCTGCAGTGACCACCATAGCCAGCAGAGGGCAGCAGAGAACCACCTACCAACTGACAGTCACTAGGCGTTTGTCTAGCAGGTACTCAGTGGCGCCCTCACCTGTGAGAAGCCCGACACCGCCATGCTGTAGGGGCGCTGTGGTCTGCTGTGCAGCGTGGCGGTGCTCTGTGCAGCCAAACGAGGGTGGAGGCCGTAATCAGGGGCGGGGAGAGCCATGTCTTCTCGGTCTAAAAGGTTCCCGGTGCTGCTGCTTTTCCCATGGTGGAGGCTGGAAACAGAACATGAGAAATCATAAAAATGCCTCCCCCACCACTGCTGTAGGTAGTAGGTGGAGGTTCCTTCTCTGGACCTCCACTGAGGCCGATGTGGTCAAAGGAAAACAACACCCACTTGTGCACTCGAAGTTGTTTCATGGTGTCTCCATCAGCCTCAGAGATCAAGCGAGTGTAGGAGAAGGGAAACCAGCCGCGCCTAAGGGTGGAGATGTCACCGATCAGACCACTTCAGAGGAAAGATCTGAAATGTGCAAAGCTGCACTCACATCCTCGTTTTCTCATTCTCGCCGTAGTGCCAGCCGTCCCGGGCTTCGGGCACCAGCAGGGTCACAATATCGCCCTCCCCAAAGCTCAGCAGCGTGCCGTTGTCTCCAGCAGCGTGTGAGAAGATTGCCTGAACCCTAGTTCTCCCGTTCCTCTCCAGACCTGCAGCCATGGAGCTGGAGCGCGGCAGCGTCCGGGTTTCCACTGAGGATGAAGAGGATAATCTTAGGTCAGCCTCTGAGGAAATGAAACTGCTGCAATTCAGAGAACCACATGTTCTTCATCTTCATCCTCCTGTTTTATTCTGGAATCTGGAAGAAACTAATCTGAACTGAGGAACAAAAATCAAGCTAACCAAAACCCCTCAACTCAGTCATCAGCTGTGTTTAATCCTGAAGCTGTGTGGTGATCTGCTGCACATCGGCACCCTTACTCTGTGGGGTCTTGCCCTTGGTGGGGGCGACCTTGCGCACTGGCAGGGTATTGGAGTAGACCTCGGCTCCATGCCGCTGCGTTTGTGGCGAGGTCTTGCCCTGTGCCACCTTGGCCTCCATCCATTGTTGGTAGTCCTCCCCTCCTGCAGCTCCGTTCATCACACCCCCGTCTACACCTCCCATCAGCCTCTGCAAACAAAGACAAGAAGCACACGCTTTGTTATCTGCATCAACACTTTCAAAGTAAGTGTTTCAGGGAATTTAAAAAGGATTTTAAGCAAATCCAGAAGATTATCATGGTGAATAAGGGGGCAGAGTTATGAATGCCCACACTGGTACCTGTTACCTAATAACCTGAGTAATATAAATAATGATTTTCTTCAGGTTTTTTTAAATTGAAAACTGTTGTAAAATGTCATCATATTAAAGGCATTTTTTATTTAATTGAACTTTAGCTCTTTTGTACTTTAATGTTTGTTTCCAGTTAAACTTCTTATTAATGAACAGACTCCACCATGATTTGATTGTCACATTTAAAATGTTTAACTGCGTCCACTTTGAACCCTTCAACAATAATATTTAATTCAAAAATATTTTTCTTTGTCAAACTTCTGGTCAAATTAGATTAAATGCATGTTTTGGGTTTTTCTTTGTTAAAACCCCACAAAAGTAAAAAGAAGTCGAGATGTGAATCTCTCATCATTTAATCTCATTGGAACATCTTAACTGGGTTTGATGATTCGGTTTGATGACTGAGGAACTGACCTGCTGTCCCATGGCCCCGCTTGTCCTGAGAGCAGCCAGCTCCGGCGGCACCGGCAGAGGCTTGGTGCCGGAGCTGGGATCGGGGATTCCGGGGTGATGGGCCCCTGTGGGCATGGAGCCGCTCATCTGCTGAGCCAGGAACATGGCCCGGTCCGGCAGTCTGTTGGGTTCGGCGCACACCTGCTGCCACAGCGGGATTTTCTGGGACAACAGCTCCTTTCCCTGGAAGAGAGAAGCTTTTATGTGGACATGTCACCATGACATTCATTGCATGAATTATCCAGAAGTGTAGTTATGCAAACGCTTAATTTGCATGCGGTGAATAACAGGCGCATGTGGAGGACAAGCGCAGCGCGGCGCCGAGGTTGTCTGGACCTGCTGAGCATGCGGGGGCATTAGCTTCAGGTGTTCAGGTGTGGGAGGCATCGTCCTCATGATTATCAGGATGAGCAGCAGAAACACAGAGCTGCTAAAAACAGAAATGATCACTGTGGACCGACAGAAGCAGATCAAATTCTGAGCTGCAGAAACTTCAGAGTCCAGAAGAAGGAATTACTTCTGAGAGAAGCATAACTTGTTTCTCCTAATGACGATTTTCCTTCATTTTCCAAATATCTCTGAGTTTTCTGAAGCGGAAACGGTGCGACTCCTCCAAACGCTGCATCAGTAAAAAGAACTGCAGTTGGCAGCTCTGCTGCTCCTGAACCATGAGTCTGTATCATCAGCTTCCGTCTGTCACTCCTTCATTTAGACACCTCCAGCCCACGCGTCGAGTCCAACCGAGTGTTCTCACAGAACTGGGTCATTATCTCTCAGGACGCCCCACCCCCCACCTCCCCCCTCATAGGCTGAGACTGATAGACCTGAGAAGTTCGGGATGATGTGAAGAATTGAAACAGGAAGTGTTTGACCATAACTGCTGCTATTTGCCATCTGAAAGTTTTTATTGGAGCTTTTCCTATAAACACTGATGATTCTAAACTACTGGAGCAGTCTGGTGGTCTGTGGACCACAGCATCTCTTGTCAGAAGAAAGCCTAAGCAGAACTCGTCTGTCACCTTGCTGTGGTAGCTGCTGCTGGTTTTGGCCACGGCACACTGACGGTCCACCAGGAAGCAGTACCTCCTCCTCTCCTCGGACAGAGCATTCTTGTAGCCCTCAGCGATGTAGTTGTCCAGCTCGCTCTGCTTGTTGCTGATGGCCTCCACATACTGGAAGAAGAAAAGTTGGACAGTAAGACCAACACATTTCTGAGAACATCTTTGGATCCCTCAGGATTCTAAGGTCTGTGAAGGAAGGACTTTGTCAAAGAGCAGCTTCAGTCATCAGCTCTGATGAACAAACAGGTTCTGTGTTGTAGGACTTATCAGCACAGAAGTCCCATCTGAAACCAGGTGAGCAGGAAGGTCAGCTACTGTTGTTTGTTGTTGTCGTCGGGCAGATTTTACTGCTCCACAGAAGCAGAACCTGCCTCAAACGATCCATTAAAGGAACTAAAGTTTCTTCACGCCGCAGCGTTTTCACTTTCACACAAGCAACACCAGAGATGACAATCAAGATCATGATCAGACCTTCATTCCTCGAGTTCCCTCAGACTCTAAACTACACTTAGACTTTTGAGAAAAAGTTCAACAGGAAGAACTTTTGAACGTGTTCTTTAGTTTCTAAGATTCATTAAAACATGACAACGTCACAAAGAAGAAAAACTGAAGACAATGCTCTTTTCCCTGAGTTACGCTGAAGAAGTTCCTCAGCCGGAGCTGAGTTTGTTCCTTTCCATTAAAGCTGACGCTTCTGCCTTCATCCTTCATGCATCTCGCTGACATGGAGCCAGCTCAGATCTTCAGTCTATCACTGCCTTCAAGTGTTTCCTCAAAGAAAAAAAAACATATCCAGAATTCCCTGGAACCTGTCGATAGATGAAGGCAGAGATGCAGACCAAAGCTCCTGGAAATGTTTGAAGATGAAGAGACCTGCAGCCTGATGCAAATTAACTGGATTGCATTTCTGCAGAAATGAAAGGAGGATTCACCGCTTCCAAACCGCCGAGATGAAGGAAAACAAACTGCCGGGAGGCTGGAAGTAATAAAACATCTTCAGGAGGACAGAGACCGATGGGAAAGAGGGTTGCTACATGAAGTGTGATTAAATACAAACATGATGTTTTTCTTCAGTGAAACTTCCCTTTTATTAGATTTTTTTTATTCACATTTTTACTCAACTACTATTTTAAAACAATAATAAAACATTAAACAACCCCCCCCCCCCGCCAAGACTTACATTTCAGTTCTGGACTGAAGGTACAGATGTTTTGTTTTTCTCAAAGAACTTTCAGATTAAGAAAAATAATTTATGTCATGTCCATAAACCCAGATTAAACTGATTGATGAGGACCCACAGATTAAACTGAAGGACTCTCGGTGAAATTCACCTTGATTCTCTTTAGTTTAGGATTTTAGACTCTGCCTCCATGTTTGTGGACCCAGGCTTCCATTTATTTAATTTTGTTTTTTTTTTATATAAATTTTATTTTATTGTTTGAACTTGTGATTTATTGCTGCAAAGAAGGAAAAGAAAAATCTTGGTTTAGTTTTTTTTTTAAACTTAGGATGTTTGGCCTCAGATTCTATTGTCTGTTTGTTTTAATTAATTTTAAAAGTATTTTCATGTTTAATGAGTCTTTTTCAAATTAAAATGATTTGGCTTTTGTTAGTAAAACATGACAGCCCAGAAAACAACTGATCATCGAGGACCTTTTTGATTTTATAATTTGGTTTTGTTTTTCTAATTAAGTAGATTTTGACTTGATTTTAAAGTCTTGCAACAAAGAGCGCCACAATCAGAGGCCCCGCCCCCTTCTGCATTTCCCATCAGATTTACCGCATCCCAAATCCTGTCAGGATAGGTAGCTGCAGGAGTTCTCCAAACTCTGCTGATTGAAACTCTGGACGTTTTCCTCTGAGCCTCCTGCCGACCTGCAGCCCTCGCCACACCTGTGCCCCCTGAAGGCGGCACTCACCTGCATCTCCTTGTCTCCATACTTGGACGGGTGTTTGCTGCCTTGGCTCTTCCTGCGCAACTTCTTTAGCTCCGCCTGGCTCTTCTCCAGGCTCTCGCCTTTGCTCTTGTGCTCCGTCTGGTACTTCTTCAGCGCCGCCTAGTGGAGGGGTGCAGGACAAACAATTTCTGCTCGTGTAATGTTTGAGGTTCTAGGTTTCTTCTTTAGACTCTTACGTTCAGGTAGCGAGCGTCCAGCTCCACCTTCTTCTCCAGCTCCGTCAGCAGCTCATTGTGGAACGATTTCAGCTGAAGGAGAAAAAATATCAGTTCCGAAACGTTTCAGTTGATTTTGATTAAATCGTGAAACTGAAGTGAAGGTTCTGCACCTCCTCTCCTGCTTCTTCTCCTCCATAAACATTCCTGCAAATGTTTGTCTCGTTCCTGACTCCTAACAGTCACTTTCAGGACTAGGATTAAACCAAAACCTACATCTTTTTTTAAATCTGTCGGTCCCTAAGAATTACAGTTTGGATCATGTTACCTCATTGTATCAAACAGAAATTTGGTCTTTAGTTTTTGGTTCAGGAATACTAACTATGAGGGAAGGAGGCGAACAGCCGCCATTAATGCCTCCCCCCCAAAATTCAGCAAATTCTCACCATCTCCTCCAGCTGGATCTGGATCTGTCTGTGCACCTCAGCCATCTGAAAGAGCACGTCCCCTGCAAAGACAAAGAACAGAGATGAACACAGAGGATGGGGGGGGGGCAGTATGAAAGTCTGTCTACACAAACCGTGCACAAACCCATGCAGACATACAGAGCGGTGAGGAGGAAGAGGAGGCGCGTGAACGAATGAAGGAGCCCATCCAGAAATCTACTAATGCTTCAAAGAAACGTCTGCAAAGGATGAAACGTTCTCCCATTCTGCTGCCACCCAGCGTATGTGCAACATGGGGGGGGCAAAGAAAACAAAGCAGAAACTCAAGAAAGTAAAAGATGACTCATGCAGCCGGTGAGTGGGTGGGGGGTTTAAGATACCTACATGCTGCCTCTTCTGATTATGCATCAAAACAAAGACAGAAAGATTGATTTTAGCTGAGAAGACTGAAAAGAACCAAAGAAACCATCATCCACACATCCAGAACCTTGCTGGATCCACAGAACCATGGCCGGATCCCCCGCAGGAGAACCACAGCTGGCTCTGTCGGTCCTCGTGTCTGCAGGAATCAAACCGCTCTGAACTTGGGCTGCTTTTTCACTTATTTTCAGCAAAGAAAACGTTTGAAAACAGATTTTTAAAATTGGAATTAGGATTATTTAAAAATAGTTTAATCTGTAGGTCAGAGGAGGAAGAAACAATCTGAAAAAAGTGAAAAAGCAGAAAATACGTCCGAGTGAATCTAGAGTAACATGGATGAAGCTGAACATTTTGTAGAGGTTTTTTTAGACTCGTTTCAGTAAATATTTAATATTTTCAGCTTCAGAATCAGAAAAATCCAGCATCAGTTCAAATTCTGAACTTCAGAACATTTTTACTCAAATGTTAACATGAAGCTTCACTTATGATAAAACTCTAATTATAAAGCTGCAACCATGGAGAACATTTCAGAACTGTCATCTCAACAGAAGAAGTCTGCAGGTGAGCTTGCGGGTAACGTGCCCTAAAACCTCGTCTGCCTCCCAAACATCTGCTGACTTGGTACAAAGATAGGCAGAGCCACCGCTGGGACGAGATTAATGAGCTTAAAGAAACGCTGTGGTCATACAGACGGTGAAGAAGGGATTTAGAAGAGGTCGCCGGGGGGGGTCTGCTTCAGCAGAGCAGTTTGGAGGAGCTGGACTCAGATCAGAACCCGCCACAGGAACAAGGATGTCACAGATACATATGTGAGGAGTGATGGCTGACATCATGCAGAACACACAACACTGTCCCATTACACCCCCCCACCCCACCACCACCACCACCAAAAAAAAACAAAAACATTAATTTACATCTAAGCAGAACTTCAAAAAAACGTTTTTTAATTTGTCGGAATCAGGTCAAGTGGATCAGAAAGAGGAATATATGAACAGATCTGAAGAGCTCTGCAGAACTTTGTGCAGTTCTGGTGACAGTGATTGCTCTTGACACTCCCCCTCATGCAGCGTCTTTTGGGACAGTGCAGATCTAAGAGAGTTACTGAGGAGGACATCAGGAGACATAATCTTTTAAAGTGGGTGGACAGAGAAAGGAGGTGAAGTTTCTCCTGTTCCACTTCTCCAGAGCTTCTGTGAAACCAACGAGGTTGCAGGACGTCCTGCTGGCCCCCCAATATGGTGTAACTCCAGCCCCCCCACTAGCGGCAGCAGCCAAACCCTGAAATTATGTTTTTAAAAACTTCCTGAACATTCCTCAGCCTCCATTGTGAAATGCAGAACTTCAATTTAAATGTAAGCAGCTTAGTCCTGCTCAGAGCCCCCAGCAGCAGCTGAAGCTCACAGGACCTAAAGTTCACCGTTTGAGGGCATGAACCACAATGGAACAATAACTGCTTTGTGAACAACAAGCTCCACACGTCACAAACGAAATGTGACGTGTGAGATGGTTCTCCTGAAACCAAAACATGAGGTGTAATACAGAGGTGACCAGCAGGGGGAGCCACAGTGGTACAACTGATCTTACTAGCGCATTTCCTTAAAACGGGTCTGGATGTTCAGAATAACTTCAATCTGAATTAAATAATTAAATTTTTATTAATTTAATCATAATTTTTCTTTAAATCTGACTTGTGAAGGCAGAGTTTTTAAAACACAAAACGACTGATCAGAAAACAGAAACTTCCAGTTTGAGCCTCAGAATCAGGAATGAACTGCAGATTTCTTTTACAACGGATTGATGAAGAATAATCTTCATCCAGTTTAAGAAAAGCTGTTAATTGTGTTTTTGTCAGCTCCACATATTGTCTGTATTTAATTCGGAAGGTATGGGTTGGAGGATGCTGGATGGAGACGCTCAGGATCGTCGTGAACAAATGAGCTTTTCCTTTTCATGTAAAAGGCTGAGGTTTAATATTTAACAATAAAACTGATCCTTTGATCCCTGCAGCTTGCTGCGTCAGCTTCTGAAGGTCCCTGATGTTTTGGTTTGGAGTGTGGAGCTATGGTTTAATGGTCTGGTCCTCAGAGGGTCACATCCATGATGCCAGAAACGGCAGCTCACAGGACTACAAACGTGAGCAGAAAAGAGGATAAAGGAAAAAGTTTGAACAGATCTGACTTTAGTGGAGAACAAGCTCATTATTCAGCAGGACAAGGACGGCACAGACATCTGGCGTCATCTGCAGCCGCCATGTGGCTCAGGGAGGGGGGAGCTGCAGCTTATGTCTCTGTGATGGAACTCCTTTTGTTTCTCTGCAGAGAAAATCCCAGGAAAGCTGTACTGAAAGAGCAGTGAGGAGATCCGTCCTCCTCAAAGCCTCCTGACTGACACTCGCCTCTTCCTTTAACTCCAGCAGCAGCAGCTTTGGCCCAAAATACCACATTTTCCACGCAAACAAACAGGTCAGAACAAATTAGAACAGGACCAAGATCAGCCGCCATCACCTGACATCTTCATGTCCTGAATACAGACTGTCAGAGGCTGCAGGAGATCAGAGCCAACAAAGCTGCAGCAGCCGATGAGGCCACAAACCAAGAAGTGATTCATTCAAAACTTGGAAGGATTTTCAGGCTGTTCCTCCTGACAGCTTTAGAAACAGTCTGCAACCATTGACTGTATATGAGCAATAGACAGCATGACCCCTCCCCCTGGAAGTACCTGCTGGTTCCAAGTAGTCAAAATCCCATAGTCTTCTTTTGAGAATTAGACGGCTATTACTCTATTATTCTGTTGGTCAGAAAAACCATTCTGATTCTGATACCTTTTTTTCTTAACATGTTCTTGATAATCTTCATTTCATGATATTTTTTCTTTAAACACAAGTTACTCGAGTTATAAACTGACCAATCAGATGCCTCAATAAAAGCATGTGGTGCCTGCTGGCCCCACCCCAATCGTTTGATTGACAGATTGTCTCGAGCCCGCTATCAGTAGAAGGGGTGTGGATTTTGAACAAGCTCACTCATGATTGGAGACAGTAGTTGCAATAGAAACGTTGACTCAGACCAATCACTGTCGTCTGGCTCCAAATGGCGGTGTCCGTATCATAGAAAAAATTGCAATTGAATTGGCTTCATTTGCGTGGAGTCAGAGATTAGACATTTTCTATGTGTGATGTCACAGCTGCTTTGTCCATCTCTATATACAGTCAATGTCTGCAACTCCAAAAACAAAAGATCTATCTGTGGGTCTCTTCAGACGTCTCCAGCTCAGCTCCTCCCTGCAAGCTCAATCGCAAACCCGTTAGTGTCACTGATCTGTCTGAGACTACTTGCTCTGGAGCAACGGCAGGTGGGCGGGCCTTTGTGTGCCAACAGGCCAGCTATCTGTCTCCTTACTTTCTTTATGAGCCTCCTTACTTCCTGTTACTCTGAGCCAACAGCTGAGCAGACACAAGGACAAACACGCTTAAGTCTGGACACGAACTGAAGCGGCGCAGGTGATGAGCAGATGAGCAGCAAAACTTTTTAATACAGATGAGTTCCTTTAATAACTTTGTGCTTAAAATTTGCCTCAGCTGCCTGTGTTTTGACACATCAAATATCCACTAAACATTTGATTTAAAAAAAAAGCTCTCTAAAACTCAACGCTCCTGACCCTGTGTGGGAGGAGCTACTGTCAGTTTTTAGCCTCAGCGCGACATAGAAGCCTGTATGTCTGTAAATTTCATCAACAGATCTGACCTCTTGACCTTCTGAACATCTGAAATTATTTCTGAGAACCAAACTGACTTTTGTTACTTCAGATTGTCTAGCGGGTCAGAACTGTCTTCTGACTCGTCGTCATATAGTAACAGTAACCCTTTTCAAACTGAACCTCCCATCCACAACAGGATCAAGCGGGGAGCTTTGCATGAGGGGGGAGAAGAAAGGTCTGCAGCTTCATCTTTACACAGAACCACCACTTTATGAAGTCAGATCAAGGTCAGTGTCTTCTTCAACCAGGACGACAGCAGAAATATGAGGAAGGTCTCCAAGCAATAACCATAAACCATCAGTGTTTCACTTCTGATCGCTTCCTCTGATGAAAATCTGAGATGATTAGAAAGTCCTGAGCTGCAGTAACAGTCTCCTCTTGTCAGAAGAACAAACATTCCCTTTGATCTGAATGAAGATTTTTTTGCTCAGCAGAACGATACACCACATGAAAGAGAGTCTTGACGATCAGAACCGAGTCCAAACAGATCTGAGTGATCCTGCAGGAACAGGAAACCTCATTTGAGCTTCATGAATGTTTTAGTTTCTGGGGTTTTTGCTTATTTAATTCAGGAAAAGGTCAGCAGGCAGAACCTGAACAGAATGCATTTCTTCACGGTTCTGTGGGTCTACCGCGGAGCCCTTTTACGGGCTCTGGGGAACCGGAACTGCAGGAGCTTCCTGATTTCCATATATGGACCTCGGAAGGCAGAGTCCTCGTCTGCCGTTGTGACATCACCGACACTCCATGTTTGGACTGCGGCTTGAGCGCCGTCTCTGCTCCTCCAGACTCCAGTCGAGGCGTTGCGCTCGGGCTATTTTTAGCAACCTGAGCAGAGTCAGCATGCTCTCCCAGGGCTGCCTGCGCTCCCACATCAGTGTGGGGGCGTCCGCAGACACACAAAGCATCAGTATGTGGGTGGGGGTGGGGGGTGTTAGGAGGATGCTGCAGCATCTCGATGCAGATGGTGGTGCTGCAGAGCCGCTGGTCCAACACCCCCCCCAAAAAAAAAAAAAAAAAAAAAAAAAAACACTGATGCGTCCGCTCGTCTATCTGAGCTGGATTTTCCTCACCGGCTCCACAGCGCCCCCATCAGGAGATACAGTTCACACCAGGCTCACCTGGTTTCTCTTGGAGCTGAAAACTATTAATCCATAACAATATTAATTTCATCGATGCAGTTTCTGCAACCATTTAGTCTTATTCTTATGGAGGTTTTTATTCTCATCAAGGTGGGATATTTTCTTACTTACTTTCAGTGAAATTTACTTTAATATAATTAAAACTTCCTTTAATATTTTCACAGATTTTACTGTTGCTTCATGTTTTAAACCTTTAAAACAGAGATGAGTTTAAGTTTTATCAGAATTTTAAAAATGTATTTCCGAATTGTTTTCAGCTTCAGTAAGTTTCTTTGGCATTTTTTTTTAGAAAACCGTTACTTTCATTAAACAGATGCCAACAGACCTGCTTCAACCTAAAACAGGTTTTTCAAGAGCCGAAGATCTCTGTAGCATGTTCTTCATCTCCTTTTGAGCATCTTATTTTTTTTCAGCTTCCATCACTTTTACCAAGACAAAGCTTCAGCCCAGTCTCTTTCCAAAATGCCTAAATTGCTTTTTAGAAGTTATTTGTTAAGTTGTTATCTCTTAAGTTGTTTTTATTATTTTCACTTTTGTCATTTGTATGTTGGAATTACATTAATATACATATATACACACACACATACATACGTACGTGCGTGTGTGTGTTTTTATTTCAATATGAAATTTATCTTTTCAGTAACATTCAGCTTCTGTCAGCAGGTCTTTGTTGATCATACTTTAAACCTTTACAATGTAAAAGTTCACTGAAGTTTTTGCTTTCGTGTAGAGGCTAAATTATGGTCTGTTTGGAACAGTGGTTTGCTGGGTGTTTACATCAACAGGTGTCAAAGGATTAATTCCGTTCAGCCGTTTTACACATTTTTCTTGGTTTTAGTGTTGGAACTATTTTAGTTCTTTTGCTTTTATTTAGTTTGATTCTTTGTGGGGTTTTTTCGCTAGTTTGTGATTTTTTTCATCAGACAGCTTCTGATGCTACTTTATTCATACTCAGCATTTTGTTTTTCACTTTTTAGTTTCCGTTTGATTTAAAGTTCATTAGATTCAGGCCGAGATTCAGCATTTTTATCATACGTGGATCAGTTGATCTGTTGTTCATTTCTTTTAAATCTTTTGTGTTGTATAAAGTATCACTGAATCTCTTTCAGAAACAGAAGAATGTTTTTATCCTCCATAGATCACCGTTTCCTTCTTTTCTTGTTTGTCATTAGTACTCTGCCATCTGTGCAACATTAAAACATGATGTTGTCCATTTATACAGAGACCCAAGCCTCTGACAAAGTCTTTGCCTTGTTGCTGGAGTTGGTGCTGAGCGTGCACGAGGCTAGATAAACCTCTTACTGCAGAAGTGGCCCCACATGAGACAAACACCTTTATCCCTGCAGACAAACAAATGCAAACACTTTGGTGCAGATGACCCAATTTACAGCTTGGAGCCAACCTCACAGATGAAAGTTGAAGGAACCCCAACCACCAAGCTGAACCAGAGCACAAAACCTCCACCCCACCAGCTCCACAACTACAACCAAATGAACGCCACTTCACATTATGAACAAATCTTATTGAGAGTTTTTACGCCACACTTCTCTATCTATTCTATCAACGTTCTTAATGGCTTTTATTTTCCCTGATTCACAACAGCAACAAGAAAGACTGAAAAAAAAGCCTGTGTGTGTGTGTGTGGGGGGGGGGGTCTTAGTTATAGAATGAAAGCTTCTGAACCAACTCAGTGAAGGAAAACAGAATCATCAGGATTCTAGAACCAGCTGCTACAATGCAGCGCTCATTTCTGTGATAACGCCAAGATCGTAATTATACAACACATCCTCTGAGAAACCTTTGGAGTCTAAACCACAAAACTGAGATGATCTGTGCTCCTCTTCAGAGCTGCTGATGCACGAGGACGGCAGCCGTCAATCGCACTCAGCCCACAACGTCCCTGAACCCCAGGTGGAGGGAGATCTGCTGAGTCAAAGGGCTGCTGAGTCATTGTTAAGCCGTCTGACAGATACAAGGAACACTTGCTTAAAAAATAAATTTAAAAAGATGCAAACGAATTCATTCAGGACAGAAAACATGGAAACAACTACATGATGAAACACAGAAACGACTCAAAAAGCTTCTTAAAAACAACGCAGAAACGTAAACCCAATCAGACGCTTCATACGGAAACATTTGCTGTGATCACTGCGCAGACCGGGGGGGGGGGGGGTTTAAACTCAACGTTGAAGCTTCAGACAGAGACGGCCTGAAAGGTTCCAGTGTGAATAATAAATGACGCTTCAGCATCCTCTCACTCGCCTCTCTCCTCTTCCTCTCCGAGTTCTGCCATCTTCTCAGGACAAAACTAAGACACTGCAGCGATGCAGAATAAACAAAGCCCCTTGCCCCCCACGCGGGACGCTTTCCAGCTATCGTGCCGTTTCCTGCCTGTAAACTTTCCCTCACTGAAATGTCCAAAACCAGAGCCGTTCCACCAAAAAATACCCAAACAACAGAGACAACCACTGAAGGTTGACAGGTCACAACTTTAATGGCGATCACCTCCACGTCTGTAAAACATCCTTCCTGAGCACAGATCCTTTGAGGTTGATGATCAGCCGCTCCTGCTCAAATGCTCATCACACCCCCCCACCACCCCAACGGGGGCTATTGCCACTACAAGGACTCACCAAGATCCTTAGAGCCTTGGCTTTCGCTGGCCATCTCGCCCATCCGCACCAGAGCGTCGAAGTAGCCCTTTGCCGCGAATGTGACACCTGGAAACATGGAAGCATTGGGCATCAGATCAGGGTCTTCTTCAGCTCTGCAACCATCCCCTGACAGCCCCCAGTGGTCCTTTCAGAAGCAAGGTCGGGTGAGGGAGAGAGGAGGCGAAAGGCGGCGTTGGCGGCCAAGCGGGAAAGAAAAAGCTCTATGGAGGCGACAGCAGGAAGCAGAAAGCTGCAGATTTAACTCCTGACGACCTTATCTGCTGGTCAACCCACCACAAATGTTCTTCAACGTTCTACCTTTGGCACCACTTCTAACAAAGTGATGACTTTTTAAGGCGGGGAGGGGTAGTGCTAACCTGAGAGGATGCAAAAGAAGCCAAAACTCCTCAACATCCCTCCTCCTCAGTCAAAGCTAATCTGTGAGTCACATTCACACGTTCTGATGAAGTTCTGCAGGTACTGGTCCTGCACTCTCCTGGCTCCCGTTTCATTTGTATCTGTGATTCCTTCAACAGTTAGTCTGTTCAAACAGCAGAGCGTCAGTTCAAAGACCCTGACGGAGACCATGTGAGACCGAGCAGCAGAAACCAAGCGGCGATGAGTCGGACAACAGACGTGTCCATCCAACAGATATGTAGGGATGAGCACTGAGCTGTCAGGCTGATAAGCACTGAGCTGTCATAGGAAGCTGCTTCCTCAAAACCAGCCCAACATGACAAAGCATCCATCTGCCCGCATGGAGAACAATGAAAATCTATTCTGAGTTCATCCACGCCAACACTGCTGCTACACAACCTTTTGTTCTGGAAATGAGAAACAGCGGCAAACATGTGGAGCCGTCAGATTCCTTCAAACCCCCAGAGGAGCCTTCTGAGATATTAAATGATGTTGGTGAGACAGAAGGTGAAGCAGAGGCTGAAGCCCGAAGACGTGAGGGGGTGGAGGAAGAAGAGCAGGTCCAAGTGAGGAAGAGCAAGACTGTCTGCCAGGTAGAAGGGGAGGAGCAAGAACAGGCAGAGAAAAGAAAAGAAGGAGTGACTAAAAATAGCCATAGAAGAATAAAGAGAAGCAAACGTCAGCCTGAAAATAGACAGGAAATATGACGAAAATGAAATAAAATCCCATCATCCAACAAAAGCTGATCAATAAGTATTAAATCAATACATTTTTATGCATAGGATTAGGTTAAACATACTCAAAAAAAAAAAAAAATCTAAGGGGATTGATAGGACCCCAGAAATGCAAAAAACACATGCTAATCACAATTAGCCTTAAAACTGCAGCTAAAAGACAACCAAAAACCAAGCAAAGATACACAACTACAAATGCCATCCGAATAAAGATTTCCGGTTCTTAACATTCTCATTCCTTCACTCTGTTGTGACACTAAAAAAACCCATCAAACTGTTGGGATGGCAGTAAAAATCATCTTCTGTGAGTTCTTCGTGTGGACGTTGTGCAGCACTACTTGTATTTGTGTTCATTTTGTTAAAGATCCACTCCAATGAACATTGTGTTTTTGATTTTTTTTTTTAACATGTTCTTGTGGCATTTTTATGATGGAGGACATATAGAAGAAATTAAGATTAAAATTGTGCTTCTGAGTGTTTCTTTATTAAAACGGTTGTGGATCAGAAATCGAAAAACGCTATTTGAAAAAGATCGTATTTGTGATGTAGACGCCGGGCAAGGCCACAAGTTCCTTGCTCCGCCCCATTCTGATGCATCCACTTGCAGACAAATAGATCCATGAACGTCTTTATTTTTCTCGTGCGAGCTGACATCTGGATCACAACTGTACAGCTGGATAGCTCCGATATTGTTTGCTGTTTTGGTTGCACCGGTAATTCTAGGTTGGGGGTTTGTAGCGATGTAAGCTATGAGGAGAGTGTGTAAACAGAAAGCTCTCAGCAATGAGAAGGGGAAGTGAGTTGAATTTCTAATAAACTGCTGCCGCTCTGTCCAAAAAGTCATAGAAAACCACGCATTTTTTTTCCTTTTAACTTTTGACTAAAAATGGAATAATCATAATGAAAAGACCACTGGGAACGCTTTGAAAATAGATCAGAAGATGATGGGGGTGGGACTCTTCACCATCAAAGTCAGAACTGTTGAAAAACCATAACTAGATCCAGAAGTGAAGATCAGTTTCTGACACGTGATCGATGATCTCTCATCTCGATCTCTATAAGGATGTTTAACTGAACCATTCTGGCATTTCATTACAGAGGAACCAGGCTAAGCTAATGTTAGCTTGTTTTCAAACCTCCTGTGGAACAAGAACTACGACACATACATGAATCTGGAAAGAGGCGTTCTTTAGAATCTGCCATCTAACAAACAGGTCCAAAGCTTCAAAAACATAAAACAAAAAAAATGCAGCATTTGATGCACAAACTTACAAACAGAATTTGTAGATTTAAGAAAAACACCTGCAGAATCAAACCTGCTGAGGATCTGTGTAATCACAGGATAAAGCAGCCCTGGAGAAACTGATCAAATACCCTCATGTGGGTTTTCCTCTTTGCCCCCACACCAGCATCTTCCACCCCTCATATGCTGGTTTCAGTAGAACTGATGGTGTTACTGACAGTAATGTGTTTGCTCCTCTCTAACTGTCTGTGTTCTGCGACCCGACAGTGATGGAGTGTAATCCTCATTCTGGACTCTCAGGTCTATTTTTAGCCTCATCTATCAGACAGCAGGAGACCTGCTTTGTAGTCCTGTCGAGTCTCCCCTGAACTGGCAAAGGAGAGCCCGGTTCTGAGCAGGAAGCAAAACAACGTCCAGCTGAGGGCTCGCCAAAAGCGTCAACAAACGAGCTGAAGGGACAGCTCCAGAACAAACCCTGAAGCTGCAGATCTTCTCTGCTCCTCGTCTGTCCTTGTGTTTTTATCTCGCTCTGTCTTGTCCTAAATACTAACCCTTTTCCTTGGCCCCCCCTGGGGGGGGGGGCTAATCTTATTTTCCAGATGCTCCACTTCCCTTCGTCTCCTGATCCACTTCAGACCAAACAGGTTTAATATTTAACCTTGAGCTCCAGTTTCACGCAAACAGGACCACAACATGGGTCAGCATCTGACCTCTGCGAGGTGGACCTAACGCAAGCGTGTGGGGGGGTGAAGGCAAAACTTTACACACTAAACAAAGTCATTAAAAAAATCATTGTTCTAGTTGTTGCTTTAGTCTGAACCCCAAACGTCTATGAGTTAGCAGGACAGACGGCGGCCGGTAGCTGTACTCACTGTTGAGCGCCTTCTCGTAGCTCTTGGCCATGGCGATGAAGTTCCTCAGACATGGGTTGAACTGCTCCATGATGGACTGGAAAAAGGAGGAGAACAGCAGCAGATGTGGTTAATCCACCAGGAGGACGGAGACTGAACAGGAGCTCCAGTAATCAGCACCACTCTTTACTGGGGCAGGAGCACACTCACACACGCGCACACACAGTCAGCTTCACCAACCAGGAAGGAGAATGGAGCAGCAGATTCATGTCTGGATAAAATTTGAAAGTTTTCTAAAGACTGGACCTTCATGATCCCTGGAATTAGCCTCCTTCTTCTTTAAAAGAACAAACTGCTTCAATCTATTCATAGGACATCACATTTAGGAGGGAGCGCCCCCTGGAGGGAGGAAAGCTGCAGTGTTTCACAAAGTTGAACTCGCCCATTTCCATGAAAATCCCTGATAGTTGTGCTGTGAGACACAGGAACCTCCACGGAGACACACCAAAACTTTGTTTTCACGTTCTGTTTTGGAAAGAAACCCAGAAGATGAAGATTCTTGCTTTTCAGCACACGGACGTCAGTTCAGCTGCGTCTGTAGATTCCTAACAAGCTAAACATTAACAATTGCAGCTCTAGATGGCCCAAGTTTCAGATTCATCTCTGCAGCAACATGGAAAGTTTGATAAGATCTGAAACCTGTTTCTTTTACAGATTCCCTACAGCTCAGGACAGGATCCACCTTCAATACAGTTTTAATAGCATTATCCTCCTCTTTACCCCTCACCCAGATTCCAGCAGTGTTGGTCAAACGGACAGAAGTTCACTCGGATGGTCTGATGAGGGCTTCTCTACCTGGTGAAAACATCACTGGAGTCCAGCTCTGAGAGCACTTCAGTAATCAGAAATTATTCCAGTTTGAAATTGGTCTGCAAAAGCAGGAAGTTGGAAAACAAACTCAAAGGTTTGTCCTTAAACTTTCCATTTTATGTTAATTAAAAAGTTAAGCCGTCAGAAACTGGAACAGTCACCATTCTGTAGCAGATCAGGTGTGAGCCCCCATGTTGGAACCTCCAGGCGAGCGCTCAGGTCACATGGCTGAAGACTGTCTTCATATTTAAACCAAATGAACTTTTGGAATTAACTAAAAGGAGGAACATGGAGAGACAGAAGACAGGTCGAGGATGCAAGTCCGACAGACGCCATGTTGGACGCCTGCTAAGGTCTATCGGCTGACGCGCAACAATCACCTTGACCCACAAACTTTAACAGGACTTCACTGAAGAACGCTCAAATTAGGGTGGATTGACTCGAGGAAGAGGAGATCAAAACAGGCTGCACGCTGACAGAGGCGGCGCCAAGCTGCTGCTCCATGATTGTCTTTGAAGGCAGCTCCTTCCAGATTTGCAGTCACGACACAATGAGCTTCTGAATGAAAACACTTCATCTGCATCACCTCACTATTTCTACCCAGAACTCATCTGACTCCACCAGGCAAGCAATTAAAACATGTCTGTGAACGAGATCCAACTTTAGATCTTTTGCTCCACCGCTTGGCATCAGGATGAAAGAAACAAACAGAAAGAGCCTGATTGCACAGACAACATTTGGTGGTGGGTTTTCTGTTAGACGAATTTCTCAGCGACGGTTTGACAGTTAAGGTGATCTGACAGGCGAGTTTCATGAGAAAAATCTGAGTGAAGACAGTGAGATGTGTGGCTGGAGCAAATACGTTAAGTTTTCTGATGTCCAGATTTCTCTGTAGAACCATCAGTCGTGAACAACATCCAAAAGAATCTCCGTCCAAATCCAACAGAACCAACCTGAAGTGTTCATACACCTGTATGTACTTCTGCTGCGTGTTGCTATATTAACTATTGTTTTAGCTGGAGCTGTTGTAACATGCTAGTGCTAATGCCATGAATGCATTATCAACTGCGGTAGGTTAGTCACAACTGACCTTACAGGTGGATATGGGCAGTCTGGGGGATAAAAATGGTCAAATAAGGGAATATCAAGTCTGACTTGAATCAGAAAGTGCGAGAAATGAGAATCGCTTTCAGAGAACTATTGGACCTGAAATAAGTTATGACTTCCTGAAGACAAACCCTTGAAGGACTTTGAACAAGCTCAACCTGTTTGTTAACTCAGACAGGCAGAATTCATTCCAAAAGGTTATGCGTAACGTTTTTTTCCCCCTCAAAGTTTTGTCATTGATTAGCTATAAGCGTTACAGCCCAGAGATGGATGATGATGTGAAGCATAAAAGTGGTTTTTGGAGCAGATGTTTTGTTCATCTTCTTACCGCTGCAGTTACTAACCTACTTTATCTCTAAGTTCAGGTTTGTGCTCTAAATTACTTCTTTTCAACCAAGCAATATGGATTTTAACTGAAAATTTGACAAATGATCCACATTAAAACAATCAGACTGAACTGTAAATCAAACTGAAATAAATCTATGCGGGAATCTGACAGCTTAAGAGCTTGGATGAACTTGCACTGCACTTGCATCGATTGATTTTTACACAACTTGAGCTGGTCTCAGCGTCATCTCCTGGAGATCTGGAGTGAGGCTTCTCTGGTTCACACCTCAGTCATCAGACCCTCTGCAAAAGAGCCAAAATCAGGAGTTTTCTCTCACGTGAATTAGAATTCAAATCGGATCATTATCGAGGTTGGATGCTGATTAGCATTCCACTAAATGAAAGGCCCATTTGAGTTTGAGAAATAAGAGGATTTAAAGATCAAACTCTCCACCTCGCTTTGTTTCAGTGACGCATTTTTAATGCATCAAAACAAAAAAATGAAAACAAGCTAAGCGTTTCTCGCCATAAGAAACTCAAGGAAGGCGTTTTGGATTTAACTGAGGTCAAATAATCGCATTCCATTGTCCTCGTGAAAGGATCGTTGTTATGATACAGAGCGTTTGATTCCCGTCTCCATGCAGCACATCCTCGACAGCCAACATCAGACGACTGCAGACGATCCACCAAATGTTTAGCATTTATCCTCACATGGAAAAGGAAGAACGTCTGTGTGTTCAAATGGGACCAAAAATGCAAAACACTCACATTTCTGTTCTGCCTCTTGAGAAAGTCTCACTCACGTTTCTTCACCAGCATTTACAGGTCAGTGAGACCAAACCTTCAGAGTCCACACTCCTCCTCTCTAAATCTAACAACTGTCCAGAGGCAGAGTGTTGGTGGAGAGCCACGCTGACAGATTTTCACAATTTTAGACAGTGTTTGAGTCGGAGCGACCATCTGAGCTTAATGGATCCATCAGAGCTGCATGGTGGCACAAGGACACCAAGTCCCACTACAAAAGCGGAACAGAGGTTATTCAAGCCATTAACCACAAGATGAGCTGCTCCCATCACTCCTCATCAGGCTCTGTAGCGTCATCTTAAATTTAGATTTTTTTAAAACCAGAAAGCTCAAATTTTAGAAGAACTTTGAAATATTAGCCCCTGAGGTAGCCAGATGATGCTTCACCTGCAGCGGGGTTTACAGAGGAGAAAGAAAAGAGTTCAGACAAAGATGTTCTTACCAAATCTAACCAAAGAAGGAACGATGGCCAGGTAAAAAGCGGAGAGGACGCTTACGAAAAAGAAATGAGGAAATTCTGGAAGACAAGCCGGCATCGACCTCCACTAAACCATTATCATTTCTCCCCACAGGTAAGAAGACCGAGCCAAACACTTTAGGCACAAAATGAAGGACAACAAGCAGTTTTGAGAACATTCTGACCCAGATGGCTCTGCTACAAGCGTGCAGATGATGCCTCACATGTGTGAGAGCGCACGCCGTTTGACGGTGACTCAGAACCCACACAAGCAGCAGCGGGCTCGCGTCATGTTGGGGCGTAAATTACTGGAACGCCAGGCGGCCGTGTGGAACCATTAGGACGTGCTGCGCCCCTTGCTGCCAAGCAGATTAACCAGCGAGAGGAGGTCCAGTGACCCGTCAAGAGGGGCAGAACCACACAGAGGAAGACGGAAAAACAAGAGTTTGTTTGTTATTCAAGCCTCTTTTAAAAAGAACCTCAACTCAGAGAACCGGGAAGGGACACAAACTTTATCGTTACATTTTGTGCTGCAGATTAAGTGACCCCTAAGAAATATCAAGGTCATAGACCGCTTAGTGAGCTTGTAGAGAGAAAATGTTCATTCATATGTTATTCACTTGCATGCTGCTGGCGACAGGTCGTAGTGAATACTTATACAACACGTAGGGGGAAAGGCATGTTGTCCAAATTTTTATTTCTTTTTTTAAACCCCCCCCAAAATCCTGCAGACTGTACAAGAAGCCCATGTGAATGTGAATGAAGCCTGACATAATGGAGAGTTTTTCTCTGATGGAGACTCAAAAAGTCACATCAACTGTTAATAAACAGAACTGTTGTCTCACAGTGAGACATCTCTAAAGCAGATATTCTGGTGTCTGTTTGTTCTGGTTCTCTTTGACTCATACTGTTGGAAAAGCCGTTTGGAACAGTCTGGACTTGCTGGTGGTTCCTCCTATTCTTTCCTCCAGAAGCTATTTTTAATTCATTTTTCTGTAGCAAGAATAGACTGATTATAAAAACCTTAAACGATCAGAACTGCTTGTTTTTATCTTGTTGTGAATTTTTGTTTTAGTTTCAACATAAACTGATTTGTTAAAAATTGAAACCAGTTAAGCTAAAAACACCTTTTAAAGACATTTTGCATTTAAGACGTCTGCAGGTTCAGGTTTGAGGTCATTACAGTCAAATCTGGAGCTTTGATCAAAGTGAATCATTGCTATGGAATTCACCTGCAGCTTATTGAAAGGAAGGAATTCCTCACATCCTCCAGCTCCATGTCAGGATGAACTTCTGACACAGTCCAGCTGATCTCTGCAGAGCTCTGTGACTGCAGCAGCTGCTCACCATCGTTCAGGAGAACCTGCTTAAGTCTGCAGAGTAGCAGCTCAGTGTGGAGAACTGAGGACCCACTGAGCATGTGCAGAAGCTGACACTGTGGTTCATCAGCATTATCCTGCCGTCTCTCATTATTCTGGATCCAGCTTCTCCCTCTTCTGTTCTGCTCCTTCTCTGGGACCAAGGTTGATCTGAACCCACTCCGGCTACGGAGGAGGCGGGCATGTCACAGCCTCCATTTTCTCTGAGTGGTCTCCCTTCACACGCACTCGTATTAGAGCCAGTCGGCGCCCCTCACTTCTCAGACGCAGCATAAAGGGGGGGGCGACTGCGGGGACCATATATGGATGTAGTGTACTCCCTGCCAAACCACCACCACCTCCATCCCACCCCCCACCCCCGCTCGCCTTCATCATGACAGGGCAGCCCGTTTCCATTCACCTCACGTTTGGCCAACAGCACCGAGATGCTGGAGATAACGTCACCGCAGTGACACCTCAGATTCCTCCAGACACCCCACCCCCCCATCTGAATCTAAACGACTCCGACGCAAAGATACAGCTGAAGGTTTTCTGGAAGCTGAAGGCTGCATCTCACCGTTTCCCTCACCGCTTTGGGATCTGACCCAATAAGTTTCCTTTCATCCACTGCCACCCCCACCAACCCCCCTCATCTGATATCTGGTGTGCTAAAAGCTGCTGATGTTCTGTACATGCAGATGCAGGCAGTCATGCAGCAATGACAGTTGCAATGGCTCCCACTGATGGATACAACGTGCTGGTCTTCCATCCTTTCAGCGCTTTTTCAAAATAAAATGCCATAAAAAAAAAGAGTGAAATTTTCAAACTCAGTTTGAATGGTCGACCAAAATGTAAAGACTCAGAGACGTAAATGTAGTTTGTAAAAACAGATAACCAGGTTGACATGTGAAAAACCTACATTAATTTTTTTCAGCTTCAGCAACAAAACAAAAGAACACCATTGTAATAAATATAAATTCTTACATTCAAGTCTTTTTTCAAAACTAATGACTTTAAAATGATTCATAGAATTTAGGAATAAAAATTTTAACCTTTTGTGATAACCTTGCTGTTTATTATTATTTTTATTATATTGTTTATTTTAAAAAATGCTTTAGAAGAAGCTTACAAGCAGCCAAGTTATGCAAGACACCCACATGTTCTTATAGAATCTTATAAATGTCAGATATAAATGTCACCAAAACATTCCAACCAGCAAAGAAGAAATTAACATAAACTGTGCTTTTAAGTCCTGCCTCTATTGGTCATTTAGAGAACTGCGTGGGTTATTTTTTTTTTTTCAAAGTGTAGGTGTTTCTTTCATCTGAAAAAACGTCACATCTGCAGAACTTTTAACCAAAAGAAAAAGGTCTGGAACAGTGAAGCCTTTCATCTGCTGGACTAAAGCCGTTCAAGCGGAGCACGAGAACGGGATTATGGTTAGTCAATTAACTAATCACTAGATAAAAATAATCAAGTGTTTGCACATTTGCAACGGTCTTTCAGTTTTAATTAAGAGGAGAGAAAATCCTCAAACATTGTTTTTATTTAGTCACAGAAATGTCAGATTGAACCTCCAGTACGTGAACGTCTCCTTCTTTCTGCACCAATTCTTTGTTTTCTGGTGTGATGTTAGACTCCATCAGCGTGGCGAGCAGCAGTAATGCAAAACATGCAAACAAGCTGCAGGAAGACGAGCTTTGGACCAAAGAACCTGAACTGGAAGAGTTCCTGCACAAACACTGTACAATCAAAGGCCACAGCATTTGAGCATAAAAGGACAAAAAGATCCACAGAAATGTTCTCGTTTGAGTGCATCACTGCATCCCCTTACATAACAGCCAGAGCGTCAGAGTGACGCTCCAACACTGCCGAGGCCCTGAGATCAGGAGCCGCGGAGCTGCTGCCTCCTCCAACCTCATCTGGACAGATGCTGATGGGAGTTCCGCCGAAGCCTCCATCCGGACGGATGGAGGCTTCGGCGGAACTCGGTCAGCAGCCAAAACCTCTCATCTGTCCAGCTGCAGGGCTCTGCCTCCCACATCTGTCCTACAGCCGCAGAGCAGAAGGATGTGATGATGTTGAAGACACCAGCGTTCTCAGCTTCACATAATGAAAGCGTGCTAACGGGAGGGGGGGGTACAGACTGTTCTTGTGTGGGGATAAAGTGTTCAGCAGCATTACTCACAGGAGACAAATCCCTCCACACACCAAGCGCAGCAGCCACAGTCTCAGAACGGACCGCGCAGATCTGAGGCTTCACGTGCTCTTTGTGAGCCAGACCAGCAAAGATTCATGTGGACCCAAGTCTGGGTGACCGTTGAGGCTGCTCAACAACACCGATCCAGTTCTGACACAGCTGATGGCTGAGGACAGAACCCCAGCTTCATTATCTGATCCAGAAATGCGCTTTACAGAAAAGCTCCTGCTGGTTCTGTAGGCCGGTCCAGAGTTTGGAGCGTGTCCGAGACTGCAGAAGCAGAGATGATCAGAGATGTTTCTGCTGGGACGCTCAAACCCAAACACAGAAACTTTCGAACCAACAACAGAAGCAAAAGAAAAAAGAAAAAAAAAAAAGCCCAACCAGAACCCACATTTTCCTTCTCAAATTTAAAATGTAAGCATGTTTGTAGACTGCAAGAGGAACCAGAGAAAACCCACGCATGCACAAGGAGAACATGCAACCTCCACATAGAAAAGTCCTGTCGGCTGTGCTAAAGCAGCATGCCGACAGCTTCAAAATTCACAAGTTAACCAGATGATCTGCCGTTCATCCACCAGTGTTTTCAAAACCCAGACTTCATCTAGAGGGTGGCGCTGCTCTGTTGGGATTCTGGCGCCCGCTTCTACGCCACATAGCAAACACGCAGACGCTGTTCACAACCTGAGGACTTCTGCATTCTGGAACTCATTGAGCTGCTTCCAAAATTGACATTTAGCTTTTCCATTTCTGAGTACCATTAAACCAAAAACGTACTGACATCTAGTGGCCAAGTTTGAGAATGCAGCAAAATGACATTTTTGACCCTTTTAACTCCAGAGATGTCGGCAGAGACAACAAAATGACACACGTTCTTTAAACTACAGTAACTCATTGACTGTTAGAATAATTCAGATTGTGATACAGAGAAAAGCAGCTTCGCGCCATTATCGTGCATATAGGTGTTGATTCCGTAAACGCTTCATTCACTACTCTAAAATGTTGCATATCAACGCTGCTATTTTCTGCTTCAGAATCCATTTAAGTTATGTTAATTGCGCAAACGGTCGAAGGGCTACGGTAGTTAATTGAATGAAACACTGGAGCTAAAGCTCCGACTCAAGACCTCTACACTTCAGTTGGTGCTCACCATGGATTGATCTCCAAACAGAAATAGTTCCAGAAACCATTGATGTATGGGTTTTTACAGCCATTTGTAGCTTTGTTGTTTGTAGTTTTCAGGTCTTTAACGTGGAATTGAGTTAAGAATCTGTGAATGAAATGGTCCATCACATGACCCATCTGTTCACCAGAACACGAACATGTCTGAATGATACGTCTTCATTTAACAGCTGATATTTGCTGCGTCAAACTCCTCACTGCGGAGGACAGACAGACGCTGCCGCCTCTGCCTTGTCATTCTCCACGCTATAATGACTAGAGATCAGTGAGCTCCTTCTCACCACCGGGGGCCTCACCGCTGCTGCAGCAAACGCCACACCAATGAGCGGCGGTCTCCTGCATCCAGCAGCCAGGCGGGGGTTCAAGCTGGCAGCTGAGCTGAGCTTCTCCCTGCTTGCGCCGTAATGAAGCAGCCTGCAGATGACAGGAAGACAGCGCGGCGGTGCATCCCTGCATGGTGGCGGTTCATGCCCGACTCTCAAGCTGTCGCTAAGACCCCTCCCATGTTTGTGCCCCACCCTTCCCTCCATGATATTTAAAGGGTGTCATAAAACACACAAAAAAGCTCTTTTTACCAGCACAAAGTTTCAGCTTCCACCTACATTCTACTAAATTCCATCGCCTTGTCTAACAGATGGTTCTCCTCTGAAACAGAGCGTGAAGAACAGCTAACTGAATCTGAGCGGCAGAACCGGGTCAGTCAGAACCAGGTCAACCACAGAATCTACTTGTCTGGGAAAAGCATTAATCAAATCAAACTTTGGGATTAATTACTCCTGCTGTGACAAATGCTACATGCTAACTTAGCTTAACAACTACTAAAAAAAACTAAACAATTTAAATTATATGTGGAAAACTCTTTAAACCTACATTAGCCTAATGATACTAACAATGACAGCACTGTTTGTAATATTAGTAATGTTACTAACCTTAACAATTAGAACTACCAATTAGCAATGTTAAAATAGATAACAACATTGTTTTTTTTATATACAAATAAAAGGTTAGCTGAAGAAGCTTTGGCTAAGTGGAACCATAAAGCTACAAAAAATAAACTATGAAATTAAACGAGGAAGTAGCTTTAACACTAGTTGCGCTAGTTATGCCAAATCAAAAGTGATTTTTTTTTTTAAAGAATCTGCAAAAAGTTTTAAGTGAAGAAAATATAAAAAGAGTTTAAACAAAACTTCATGGTAAAAAAAATACAAATTAAACAGCAAAACTCAGAATTAAGCCGAAGAATTTTAATGAAACGAAATGTAGCTTAAAATGACCTGTTTTCCCACTGCTAAAGGCAAACATTTTGATATAATATAGAATTTTGTTCTCTATGCAGGACATTTGAATTTTAGGAGGATTCTGACGTAAGTCCCAATCCTGGAGGATGGAAATTCAGAGCCATGACATCCAGAGGAGCTGAGTTCTAAACAAATGCATTCAAAACGAATCCTAGAATAGAAATAAAGAGGTTTTACTCCCATGGTAGAAATAAGAAAATTAACTGATTCAATTAATTATTGATTCAATTTGAAAAACCTGGTTACACATTTAAACTGTCTCTGAAACGGTTCCACAGACACTTCTGGAGTCATCTTCAAAGACGAACCGAACAGAACCTCCTCCTCTGAAGGAAAGGTGCAGGTTCTGACTCCAGAGGAGGTTCAGCCGAAGCTCAGCGGGTCTCCCCTTGGTCCGCTCTGAGCCCGCTTGCGGGTCCGCTCCGGTCACTGAGTGAAACTTCATTGAAGCTCTTTGGACTTTTAACATGCAGGAACGTCTCCGCTTGCAGAGCAGTCAAACTCAAACAGAACCCGCAGAATCCTGACAAGTCAGGCTTGCTTCACATGTTCTTAAACTGCTGTCTAACAGCGTCCAGAATCGGTTCCGATCCATCTTGATAATCGGCAGATGTTTCCCACTCACCTTGTACACGTTCTCCGTTATACGGTGCACCTCGTCGGTTCGGGACATGCTTGCTGTGTCGATGCTCAGAACCATAGACGAAGGTTTCCTCTGGATGAGGTTCGGGCGGGTTTCTCCAAAGTGAGGCGGGAGGAGAGAAGCCGCTTCCGGCGCCGCGTGCAGAGATGCTCCGTCCGCGGGATTCCGCCTTATATAGGAGGCTCCTCCGCTGCGCCCACACCGGATCCCCACGCAGCCCGCCAGCCAGCCAGTCAGCCGGTCGGTCGGAGCCCCGCCGTGGAGGCTCAGGGGCGGACTCACTGGAGAGGGGCGGCGCTGCCTTCACGGACGGTGGGAAAGGGAGCGACTCGCGTTTGCCGCGGCTCAAAGACAGAATGTGGGAGCAGGAAAATACATTTCTCTCTAAAAGAAAAAACAAATAAATAAATACAAATGAAAAATACACGTATGAAAGACGATTGAGCTCTAAAACATCTAAAAACGTTGTTCGTAATCAAAAGAGGAATTGGAAACGCCAAAAAGATAGTGGTAACAGCTAAATTGGGCCACATCTTAGTTAATCTCTTGGGAAACAGAAAAACAATGTATGACATTTGATTGTGTTCCTACTATTAATAATAACTGCTTTAAATGTTTTTCTGTTTAATTTTTGGGATAAAATATTATTGTTAGAACTGCAGCTGTTAAAACCTCAGCTGTACCGCATTTTTAAGATGTGCCACGTTCAGGTAAAATGGGTCACCTGATCATGTAAAGACTTTATTTTAAAGTCTTTTTCATAATAAGATGTAATTAAATTTAAGAATAACATTTTAGAACATTACAATACATTAAATATATAAAAATATGAAAAATACAGGTCGATCAATATAACTACAACATAGTAATATAACCCAAATAAAAATGTGTGTGTGACACAAAATGAGACTGAAAGTGGGTTCGTGTTGGTAGGCTTATAAAACTGAACAAACGCAAAAATTGAACACCTATGCTATTCTTAGGGTGTATTCCGACTGGGATGAAAATGAGCCAGTTTTTTTCCCCGATAATCCGGAATAATTGTTCTGTCTGAAAACACCCAAGATCGACCAGGAACCACCCTCGGACGAAATGGTCTCAGTTTGTTTCCAATCAGACTGAGGTCCGGAGAGGGAGCGGAACAACTAGACCAAATGGCCACTGTATTATGGGATGTTAACAGAGGAGTGGAGCATGAGTCACTGCAACTCATTGAAATGTCATTGGATGAATGCAGACTCTTTAAAACAACTTTTAACGTGATACACTTTGCTTATTACTGTTTTCCCGACAATCTATACGTCATAAAACCTTGACAGCATACCTTCTTAGCCGACATCTCCTCTGTAACCGCCTTGCAGCATGCCTCCACCGTACCAAAGCAGCGGTAAAAGTGTTGTACCTGACATTGATACAGACGTTCAAAATTGGGTTGTGACATATAAAGTTTGAATCACTGAAATATCCCAACAAGGATTGCAATGCGCAGGATTTCCATTACTCTCTCTTGTTGCTTTGCCCCGCCCTCTAACTCCTGGCCAATGACTGAATAGATCTTAAGTCACATGGTTTTGTTTAAACTTTGGTGCTCTTCCATCATCTCTAGTTTTTTGTGGAGACGTTTGTCAAACTTTTTCGTAAATGTCGTTTTATGGAGTTTGTCAAAATAAAAGCACGTTTCCTGCTTCCAGGATCTATAAGAACCTAAATTGTTCCTGATTAGAACCTAAAAAGAGACTGATGTTTTTGTAAACTAATGTAAAGACCAGGTTTAATACCATGTTAATCTTATTTGACTTTAAATCAAAAACTGTTACTTCATTCCCTACTTTCTCCTCTTTATGAACTAATTGTGTTCAGTAATAACTCAGCAGGATTAAAGGGAAACAACTAAACAGACAGGCTTTAAATAAAGCAGATAAAACAGTAGTATATTAGATGTGGATGTAATTCATTAGTTATTAAAAATATAAATATAATTTTATCTTGACGTAGAACATATATTATCAGCCTATAGCTGGATTTGTGATGTCTCACATCCAGATAATCACAGAAGCTGACAAATCCAAGCAGTTCCTTTATTTTCTGTTTTTTTGAAGTAAAATTAGATTGTTGTATGTCAATATGTAGGTATGATTATGATTTAACATGAAATGTTTCAAGAAAAAAACCAAATGATGCCAAGTTTTCTCACTTTTTTTGGGAATATTTTTCCTCTTTGTTTCTATAAATATTCAGGTGCCTGAAAAAAGGTACCTGAAACGGTGACGCTGATATTTCTGCTCTGACAGAGCGTCCGTCCATAAATGCAGCACCACATAAAAAAAGCTCTGCTACAGCCATTCAGAAGATCTGCAGCTCCTGTGAGTCAGAGCCCGTGAGCCTGGAGCCTCTGGATCTCGTGTGGATCTCTGCTGAGTGGGCTAAGGTTGGGATGCGTGGGATGGAGCGGTGTTTTGTTGGATTTCAAAGCGTTGTGGTGGGCGGGGTTATCCCACGCATCACGATCTGAAAGCCTCTGAATGAAACTTTTTATCTCTGACAGCAGAAGCAGTGGAGGGCCAGCAGAGATGCAGCTGTGGAAACTTCTTTTTCTGCTTTTTAAGAAAAGCAGAACATTAAGTGAAGGCCTAAATCACCTTTAACTTCAAAACAAACATTTAAAAATGTCTTTAAGAAATGTCACAAAAAAATCTTACAAAGGAGCAAAAAAAAAGAAAGGCGGGAAACATCAGAAAATGTTCAGAACTGCTTCAGAAGCAGAGATCAGGTCAGCTGATGAAACCCTGAAAACTGAACTTTAAACAGGTCACAAATGATCTAGATGACGGCCAAACGTTGAAATTCTGATCCCATTAAACTGGTTCTGTGAGACCCAAAAGCTAACAGAATATAAACTATAGAAAGAACTTCTGGATGTTGCTCCTGCTTTGAGCAGAAGATCACGTCGAAGAGGAGGATGTTCTTCGTCAGTGCTGTCCATAAGCACATATTTCTTTTTTTAGTTGTTTTTTTAACTTTCATATTTTTTCTTTTATTTTCTTATCAGTAATTAGGATTATGATTTTTTATTTGTTATATACATTGGTTACATAATTATTGTATTCAACACACTGTACATTTATATGATGTATATTCTAGCTCTGATATGGTAACGGCTTTTAATCTCACTCTATATGTGGACAGTGACAGTAAAGGCATGCTGTTCTATTTCTTTTTTTCAACAGATTAATCATGTGGGAACCTTTGTGCTTGTTTATAATCCAAAATTACTAATAAAAATTCATTAAAAAAACAGAAAATTCGGTTTCAAATATTTCATTCTTTCAAGTACCCACACTTACTTCAGAGGAAAAATAAAAGTGTCTTTTTGTTTGTTTCTCAGGTTTTTCTGACATGTCTTGTTGTTCCTCAGCAGTGAACTTCTCCATGGATCCATGTTAGTCCTGAAGTCTCGTTCTGACTGTTGGATTGTAACCTCTGACCTTTTCATCTCGCTCTGCTGCTCTCAGTACCTCCTGGATGACTCATCCTTGTGTTCCTGGACTCTACTTGGTCTCTGGCTCCTGTAAAGGTTCTTCTCTGTCCAGTCCATGTATGGATAGTTTAATGAGGTTTTCTGGAGTCCTGAAGCTGCAGGAACGTCCTCAGACTTCCTTTAGATTCCGTTTGAGGAGTTTTATTCTTTTGTTTCCTTTTTTTAGAGAATCTCAGTGACTTACTGATTGATCAAGTGATCAGGTCTGAGTAAAGCAGAAACTACGATGGAGGTGGAGAGGAGTGGGGGCTCAGGCTTTAACCACTGACTGTATACAAGAACTGGACTGAGTGACTCCTCCCTCCTGGTGTTCCAGGAGGAGGTAACTGCTGGCTCCAAGAAGCCAAAAGCTTATTAATTGTCTTGTTTCTGGTTCAAAAATTCAATTCAGTTTGAGCTTTTCATTGGTTAGAATGCAAACAATAAAGGTGAATCACTGGAACCAGTTCCAGTGAAACTTTCAGGCTTTGTGCTGATTCAGAACCCCCACCACCACTACTTTGTTCTCGCCTCAAACTCGCCTTTGGGTTTTAAGTCAGGCATGGGTGAATCTTCAGGCGTGGGGGTGGTGGTGGGGTACTCAGGGAGGAGCCACTCAAACACATACCTACATACTTGCCGCGAGCATTCAGCAGCTTCAGATCTGCCCTTTGTGTTCGGCCCACTCGCGTTCTGCCGTCTGATTCATGCCGGCAGCAGGTTGCTGTCTGCCCACTCCCACACAGCAGCTCAGGAGCCGTCGTGATTCATCTGCAGAACTTCACTGGTGGAGGCTGCAGCGCGTCCAGAAAGCCAGCAGGAGGCTCGCTTATCAGCAGATTCTCTGCTCCAAAACAAACTGAAAATAATCTGGTTTTTCTCACATTTGAAACCTGGACTCAGAAACAGCAGAATCATTGATCTGAAGGTTAAATAACTCGGGATCTTCTGGACTTTAATCTTATTTTTAAAAGATAAAATTGTTTTTTTTAAACAAGAAACGTCAGATTTTCTCTTTTATTCTATCAAAATAGTAAGAGAAACAAGTCTCAGTTTTAGGGATATCAACAGTTTTCATCATAAAAAAACCCAAACATTCCATCAATGATTATCTGTGATTTTGATCAATGATCTTCTGAGAATTCATTCATAAATTAGCTTTTTACGCTCTTTCCATTTCTGATCTTTTTCAGTCCAGTCAGAATTTTTCACTCATATCCAGAAGATCAAACTTTTTCATCTTCACAGCCGTCACTGCAGGAAACTTAGATTCTCTGTTCAGCTGCTGGAGAAAAACTTTGATCAGTTTCTGACTGGAACCCGAGATGTCACTTTGGAGTTTGCTGCCACCTAGTGTTGGAGTGACGAACAGGAACAGGAAAGAACTAAAAAACGGTTTTATTGTAAAAAGCAAACAGACTTCCGGAGTGCCCGGACCGGAGTGTTTGGATCTCCAGATCAGTTTGAGTTCGTGGAGGGGGCGGGCTTTCTGCAGCAGACAGGTGAACAAAGACAGCAAGTTCTGATCGGCACTCTTCCTTGCTAACACCTTCAGAAGATTACACGCTGTTGTCTGAGCATCACAGCTGAGCTCACACTCTGAGCTAATCCAGCAGAGATAGGATTAGAGAATCTGGAGGAAAGGAGGTCAGACGCGGAACAGATGTGTCGTCGTTACTAGAGAGCTTCAGGAGGAAAAGCTGCAGGAGGTCTTGAAGGGTCAGCAAACGCTGGTTCTTCCAGAGTCCTGCAGGAGACTTTCCCTCCTTTATCCTCAAAGATGGAATTAAAAGCATCCATTCAAAGTTTCCTTTTGCAGGTGAATCTTCAATCTGAGGAAAAAAGTTTGAATTCGAGTGAAGTGACCCTGTAACCTCCCTGGGGTCATCAGAGGAGATCCAGGAGCTTCTGTCAGGGTCTAACGTCACTTAATGATCCCCGTCAGACCAGAGGTCAGCAGCGCTCCTAAATGGCCAGCATCTCTCGCTCCTGCTTCTTCCTGGGACGTTCTCGCTCTGAAACAGACAGAAAAGCGTTAGCGGATGAAGGGAATCATTTCAATTATCCGGCAAACTGGTGGGGATGGAGTGATGTCGTCTGCAGACCCTTCAGTCAATACTCATTATTGCCCATGTTTGTAGTGTTTTTACAGAAGACTGTCTGCAGCTGCTGAAGTTTCACTGACAGATTTCTCTAATCGAGATTCAATCGGTTTATCGTCAAATTTCTGTTTTGAAAATTGTTTTAAAAAACTGAGATAGAAACTGATGTGGACTTGTATAAACATTCATGAAATCCTACAAATTAAACTAAGTAATTACAATTTAAAGTAATTTAATTAAAGTAATTTAAAAAGTAATTAAATTCATAAAAAAACATTTCCTTCTCCTCCACATCGAGAGGAGCCAGTTGAGGTGGCTCGGGCATTTGGTTCGGATGCCCCCTGGACGCCTCCCTAGGGAGGTGTTCCGGGCATGTCCCACTGGGAGGAGGCCCCGGGGAAAACCCAGGACACGCTGGAGAGACTATGTCTCTCGGCTGGCCTGGGAACGACTCGGGGTCCCCCCAGAGGAGCTGGAGGAAGTGGCCGGGGAGCGGGAAGTCTGGGCATCTTTACTTAGACTGCTGCCCCCGCGACCCGGTCCCGGATAAGCGGAAGAAGATGGATGGATGGAAAAAACATTTTATCAAGATGGCAGCGTTTGTGGTGGTTTTATCCCCATAGTAAACATTTTATTTTGGGTGGCCTGGTGGTGACAAAGAGGTTTACGTTAGAAGAATCAGCAAAAGTAAAAGAGAGACTTTTTGTTAACCATGCCCACTCTCCTAATATGGTCATGTTGTATGTCATATCTTTTTGTTCAGCTTGAGCCAAAGACTCATGCACTGTACTAAATTTTCACAATGTTCCAATAAAAAATGAGTGAGCAACAGGGGAGCACCACTCAAACTTGAAAACCTTTTTCCCAAGTAGCTTCCCAAAGGGGCTTGAGGAATTCCATGGAAATAGATTGATAGATTTCTGATAGATTGAAATCCCTAGGAGGAGATTAAATTTGCAGAAGGTAGTAAAAACAGAGTTTTTTTTCTTAATTCAAGATGGCTACCTCTTCCCAAGGTCAAAGGTCAACAAAACTTTGGTTGTGGTTGTAGACTTAAGCTGGTGGCATGTGTGTGAAAAATGTGACAATCTAGGTGAGTGGAAACTTTGCGAAGTTTTTGTCCATTTGCTGGTTTTGTTCCCATTCAGAACCAAAAGACCTTCTGGCTTCTTTGAACTGAAAGATCCAGGAAAAGTTCTGTAAACTTTTCATGAAGATCTCAGAGAATCGCTGACCTCCTTGCCGCTCTGGACTTTCTGGCAGCTGCTCCGAAGGAACATCTGGAAGCTCCATGTCTCCCTGAGAGAAACAGATCAGAATTGAAATGAAGATCAGCAAGTCACGTTTGGGTCTGGCCGGAGTGTTTGCTCCAGAACCCACCTGAGTAATGGCTTCCAGCTCGGCCAGAACGGCGTCCTCGTCCTCTTGAGTCAGAGAGCCGGCGAGCATCTCGTCAATTTGCTGCGCAGAGACCACAAAGGTTAGAAGACAGGACGCTCAGATCCGAACCACAGGTCCAAACCAGAAGGCCTTACCCTCTGGTACTCCACGGCATCCTGGGTCTCATCCATGATCCGCTCCACCTCTTCGATGGACATCACCTGCAGGGGGTAACAGCTAATCAGAACTCTGCGTCAGAACTGCCAGCTGACCAGGCCACCACGTGGCATCGCTCACCTCGTGCATCTTCTTCAGACACTCGTTTCCGACCTTCAGCCCGTCCAGAACTTTCTTCTCGATCTGAGCAAACTCCAGATCCTGAACCTTAAAGCAGCAAGAAAGAGGCGGGTCAGCGCTCCTCCTCAAACAATGGCACCACGCCACCGCCGCTGATACTCACCATCCGCTCCAGGTTGCTGATCTGGTTCTCCGTCTTGTCCAGGAGTTGGTCCTGGTAGCGCTTCTTCTTCAGCAGGAGCAGAGCTTTTCTATTGGTGGTCAGAAGAAAGAAAGAAATTAAATTTGCTTCTGCAGGTTCATTCCAGACCTGAGCTGGAATGAAAACGTCTGAAACTTAGCGAGAAAAATTAGTTTTTCTGCGACTTTTGTGACACAGAACTCAAGAACGGGTTCTCCACAGATGGACTCACTCCTTCTTGCTATCCTGGAGCAGCTTCTTGGCCAGCAGCCGCTCCTTATCCAGCTGCAGGTGGATCTTCTTCTGGTACTGCCTCAGCTTATCGCGCTGCTGCTTCAGTTGCTGAGTAGAAACGCAGAAATGAGAGCAGCTGGAGGACAAATGGAGACCAGGGTTTCCCCCGACTCTCCCACCCCTGCATAACGAACATAGCAACTTCAAAAAAAGACATGTTTAGATCAAATCAATAATTAGATATAAAACAGTTAACAATAAAACATAAAAAGCTCTAATATGATAAACTCATCAAAATTTGTGATCAAAAACTTTTTAATAATATTTGGTTTATTATTGTTATCTTCCTAAATTCGGTTTAAGCTGTTCAAATAAATGCCGTTGTGCTGAAACCGATTTGAAACGCTTCATTTTCGTTATAGACTGCATTACCCAGAACTCCCAGCGAGGCAGAGGACAGTCAGTGAAGGTTTGTAGGTTCAACCAAGTCCGAGCTCTCACAACAAGGACTGAGTTCGGTACCAACCCGGACATAGGATTGGACCCCCCCCCCGCTGTCCTCTTTAGGGACCAGTTTTAGTGGCCAGAAATTTCCCCGAACCGCGAATACTTTCAGAGATCTACAGAGACAGAATCTGGACGCTTTCGATGTTGATTTATTCCCCAAAACTGTTATTGATCTCAGTTAATAAAGTCTGATTCCTCACGAACTTTCTTGCGATCGTTGTTTAATCAGCGCTTAATCAGACTAATAAGAATCAGCGCAGTTCTGACCCGGTCCGGCTCAGATTTCCAGGGCTCGGGCTTGGCTACTAGCATTAGCCGGCGCTGCTAACTCCTACCAAAATGGCTCTGTCCTGCTCCGTCACGCGGGACTGTTTCTTCTTTCCGAACAGATTTCCCATCCTGACACAGCATTCCAGCTCCCAACCGCGGAGGAACCTGAAATCCGGTCAGCATTAAACTATTTCCAGCTGGTTAGTCTTCATCCTCCGTCTATTCTTCGTCATCGTCCACACCCACAGCAGGAAGAACGGTGTCCTGGAAGGAACAAACTAGTCTGCGCGAAATGACAGTCAAACGCGCCCAAATAATGGAAATGCCCAAATGTTTCCATGATGTTTTGGTTTCTAACATTCTGATTTAGATCATATTCCGTTAGCTGTTTATTTGAAATGCAAACAGCACGAACGTTTTCAAAACAATAGTATTTTCCATCGAGTAGTCAAACTGCAGCATCAGGTTGATCAAGTCAGCGCTAATGCAGAAATGTAACTTCCGGTGTCATTTCCGGATGTTTCTTTCAAAACAGGAACAAAAACTAATCATTGATTTGTTTTTTAATCCCGTGTCATGTCGTTTTAGGAATAAGATTCAAAGTGTTTTGTTTTATTGAAGTTTTTATTAATCTATGCTTATTTTTTTAAATCAAATTTTTAATTTAACAATTTATAACTATTCAAAACTAGGTAAATGCATACAATACATAGTATATTTTTTTAAAAATTGAATAAGTGATAAGTTCATACGTTAATTGGTCACTCTAAATTGTCCCTAGGCGTTGATGTGTGTGTGAATGTGGCCCCTGCGACAGACTGGCGACCTGTCCAGGGGTTTCCCCTGCCTTCGCCCATGAGTAGCAGGGTTAGGCTCTGGCAGCCCTTTGACCCCAAAAGGGATCAAACTTTATAGAAGAGGAATAAATGTATGAATAAGTCTGACTAAAGTGATTCCAGTTTTGTCTGAAGTGTTTTAGCATCAGGTAGATCTCGTAGGAAATTGTACTCAATAGATAAATATCCTGACAAGACACATTTTTTAGTAATGAGACTAGACTAAAAAGGATTCTATGTAAACCCAGAAGACCCTCAGATCTTAAAGCAGCTGAAAGATTCAAAAACCAAAACGGTCAAAAATCCTAATGAAAACATGTTTTTTTTTTTTTAACTAAACAGTTTAAATCAATTTTTTTTTTTTTTTAAGAGTAAAATAAGGTGTCCGTTTGAGATTAAGACTTCCCTCAGACAAATGATCCAGTTGGATTGTAAGAATATGAATCAATTAAGCTGATTGTTACTCCCCAGGTAAAGACATTTGGGGGGGGGAAAACACCCCTTACTAAAAGCACTACTCCTAGAACAGAATATATCAGGAATGGATACCAAGCTTGAAAAGCTTTCTGGGGCTCCTGTACCGACATCTCCCTCGACTGACGACTCTCGTATGCTCATTACTACTGTGAGCAGTTGAAGTCCAAACCTTGCTCACGGCATACAGTCCAAAATGAGGACCCCAGAAATAGGATTCAAGACAAAATAAAAGCCACGTGATTAACCAAACTCACTGCAGCCAGTTTGTTGTGCAAGAAAAGAGTTGGAATTCAGGCTATTCTAATCATTTATTTCAAATTCTCTCCCCATGTTTCAGTTCCACCTGAAAGAGAATATGAAGATTAAATTAGTCCTGGCATTCACTCTGGAGTGGTGCAGCAACCGTCCCCTACCTAGATCTTGCGCCCTGGATTTTTGTGAGGCTCAGGCAGAGGAATGTGGTCAAAGGTATCCTGGGAGTATTTGGAGTCGGTGCTGAAGTCCCGCATGCGCTGGTAACCGTTGCTGGTCTTGGCCACGTTGGATGATGGATAAAGGGGGCGCTGCGCCACCATGCCCAGAGGCACTTGGTCAGAGGTCCAAGCCATCTGTGGGAAGGGACGGTTGGGGCGAAAACGCCAAGTGTTGGAGACGAAGTGGCTGAGCTCAGCATCCTGCTTGTTGGCAGGAAACTTTTCACCAGCACTCATGGAGCTGGACCCAACAGAACCAGAGTCACCTCTGGAGTACCCAGACCACATGTCATTGTGTGAAGCTGAACCGGTTTGACCTGGAACAGAAACATCTGATACTGAAACCACTTTTGGAAGAAAAAAAAAAAAAAAAAAAAAAAAAAAATTCCAGATAACTGGTCAAGTAAAACAAGACTCACTTTTCCTTTGAGAAGCAGCAAAGCTTAGGAGCACTAAGACACAGGAGAGCCTGGTTCCAAAAAGAACAAATTGTTATCAGACACTAAACTAAAACCACATTTTAACCAAAAATAAAAAGCCAACAACTCACCTGAAAGCACCGTGGAGCACCATCTTCAGAACTGTCTGCTGTACTGTGCTGAGCTTCAGAAGATTGGAGGAAGCAGCTTTGTGGCATATCTGCTGTATGTCTGCACCTGAACTTATACTGCTGCTGCAATCAGACAAAGCAGCTTCACCTGGAGCCCAGGAGCAAAGTTAAGAAGACCACCTGTTTGTAGATGCAACAGCAGAACCTTCTGGAAAAGGACGTCTAGATCTTCAGAAAAACTTTAGTGGTTTCAGGAAGATTTAACAAAAACACAAAAGGTTTATTAATTGTTTTGAATTGATCGACTACTATTCCCACTAAGACAAGTCGGTTCTCCTCAGCATGAAGATGAGAAGTTCCAGAGTGAAAAGCTGCTCTGAGAAATGTTCTGAAGTTTTTCCAAGCAAGCTAACATCTTCAAGAAGCTGGTTTTACCGAGTTCTCCTGCCGGGAGGGGAGGAACGCGCTGATCTTTCTCTGCTCAGCCGCCTCCTGCAGACCTCCTTGTGTGACTGAGGAGGTCTGACAGGCAGAGGAACGGGAATGGAGCTGCAGAATGTTCACTGACCTGTGAGAGGCTCATTTGAGGGATGCTTATTGATTTCTGTGGTTCTGGATTGTGTTCCTGCTTCTGGGTGGGGGGTTCAGTGAACACCCCCACTCAGCTGTCTTTCAGGGGGGCGGCATCCTTCATGTCTGGAGGTTGTGGAGTTGGGAGAGTCTGCCTCCTCGGAGGAAACATCCAGCTGTAACGAGATCGGACTCTGAGACTTCCAGCAGAGATTGGATGTGACAGCTCCTGGCCTCTTCCTCCAGTTGTTTGGTCCTCCCTCTTCCTCCTCTCCCATTTCATTTACTCTGCTCCTTCGTTTGTGGCCTCCTTTCCTCCCCCTGCATGTCCTTGTTTCCCTCCTCCTTAATTTACTGCCTGAGAACTCCAGCCAATGAGGGCCCGCTGCCCCTCATTTTCCTCCTCGTCTGTGGTCTGCTCTCATCAGTTCAGGATGTCTGAGAGAAGGTTCTGCCAGGAGGACGACTGCTCCTCCCTTCTGTCCCGGCTTGGTTCTGACTCCCCCCGTCCTCGGGTCAAGTATGGAGGGATGTTCTGCAACGTCGAGGGAGCTTTTGAGAACAAAACGCTGAACTTTGAGTCGTTCAGTCCTCAAACGCAACGCCGCCGAGCCACCCGGAGCCGGACGGAGGGCCCGGATGGAGGAGATGCAGGGAGAGGAGCAGGAGGAGGAGGACGTACAGTGGTGTTTCCCTCTGGACACACCCGAGAAAACTACGGCAGGAGAGAAGCAGGAGTAAGAAGTTTTTCTTAGAAAAAAGAAGGTTTCTCAGCTGATGTCTCATGCAGGTGTGAACAGGAGAAGCTCTGACTCCTTCAGAACCTCCTCTTCACCTCCAAAGCTGAGTTGTATCCTCCTTGTTTTTGTCTCCTCTGTGTTCTCCCTCGTGTCATTAATCTCCTCCTCATCCTTTCGTCTCTTCTTTTTCCTGTTTCCATCCTGGACTCCTCACTTCTTTATCAATCTTCACACTTCAACCTGATTCTTTCTGAAACTCGAAGGAAAGACCTGATCAAGAACGAGAGGAGATCAGAGGGGATCTGCAGGTTTTCCTCAGATTCAGGCTGACCCGATGGATGTTTAGCAGAAATGAAATTTGGATCAGAACCACGATGGGCGGGTCCATCTCATTCCTTTAAAAATGTTTGCATTTATCAGGTTTCATGTGGTTCTGCATGTTTGGAGAAGGTGGGACCTTCGGGAGTGGTGGGGGCCTTAAGGAGGGGTGGGGGCCGTTAGGAAGTTTGACTCTTCTGAATGGAAGAATAGGATGAAACTTTTAGCAGAACCAAACCCATGAAGGTGGACCAGCAGAAGCCTCAGTGCCATGGATGAGAAGAAGACAGAAGAGGGGTCCTCGTGGAGGAAAGTGAGGAAACCTCCCCCATTCACCTTAAATGACCTTCAGAAGGCTGCGTCCTCAGCAGCTCGAGGTCACACAGCCTTACATCAACATCATCAGACTGAAAGTTCTCCACATCTCTGATGTCTTAAAGAAACCGAGAGGTTTTGGTTTCCAGTCGTTTTTGCTGCTTCGACTCTCAGAAGGTCTAGATTTCTGCAGCCGGATCCGGTTGAAGGTGGGAGGGGAGTGGTTGGTGTCAGGGGCAGTAGAAGCTCCTCTGTGAGACCTGATCTGGATCGTTCAGTTCTCTGAAATGTTTAGAACTTCCATAACAAACATCTCCTCACCTCTTCCCTTTGAAGCCAAACCAGCTTCTCCCAAGAAGCATCAGGTCACAGGTGAGCGGGAGGGCACATCGGTGAGAAGTGTAAAGCTGCAGATGGAGGAGGAGGTGGACCTCGCTTGTCTGAGAGCTTCAGCATCATCTCATTTTCAGCTGACTGGACTGAGGAGGAGGTTCAGCTTCTTCTCCACTATCTCCAGTTTCACCTCCTCCTCTTCGGTCTCCTTCACCTCCTCACCTCCTCCGCATCCTCCCCCTCGTTCTGCTCTCATCAGCATCTTCAGCTTTATTCTGAAGCTCCACCCCGGAAGGAGAGTGCGTGCGCGTTGTCAGCTGCGTGACGTGAAAGGTGACAGGAACAATAGCTGATCGCGCGCGCGTGACCGCACCAATCCATTGATACCAGATCGATCAGGATGTCCTTACCGGCCAAGAAGAGCAACTCCCGCCCCGCGGTAAGTCCAATCGGAACCGGACCCGTATCCGGAGGAGCGGCCGCGTGCCGGGATGCTGCAGCTCCGCCCGCGCGCCGTAAACGGGCCGAACCGATCCGTGCAGGGCGGCGGCTGCTCGGGTTTGAGGATGAAGGAAGGTTCTGCAAAGATGACCCGGTCCAATGCGTGAGACAGGGACACTCGGTCAGCCGCTGTAGCGGAATCTGGGTCAGCTGGAGATCAGATGGAGCCGGCAGAACTCCAGACAGAGGACCGAACCGAACCCTTACTCCAGTGTCTGGGTCTTCTGTGTCGAACCGAATCATGTTCTAGTCCAGTTCCAAAGATGAAGGTTAAACTGATTTATGAAAACAAAATAAAACGTTATTTAGATTCTTAGATTCTAATACATACCAGTCCAGAACTGCTCTAGAAGTGTCCCTGAACGGACCCAAAAAGTTTAATCAGAAATAATCAATATTAATAATATTAAAATTGAATGAATTGATCATAAGAGAGCTGATGTTTTCTGTATTGGAGCTGCAGAAATTGTGTGGTCTGACCCGTGACCCAAAATCCCACGGACAGTTTGAGGTTTTCTTCTGGATCAGCAGATTCTGGGTTTTGTCTTCGGTTCTTCCTGATCTGCTGCTGTCAGACCTCAGACACTGAGAAACTGGAGTGGGTTTTGACCATCCAGATGGTTAAGAGGAACTGCAGCTTCCTCTTCTCCTGTAGCAACACCAGAACCAGGCCTGGTTCTGACTGCGGTACCGAGAGCTCAAACACATGATCCAGGAGAAAAAAAAAACAGAATAAAGCAACCAACGTATTAAAACCGTTTCTGCTGAGCAGGTCAGAAACTCTTGGACTTGACATGAAGTGTTCTGGAGTCTGGTTGTGGTTCTGGTCCACAGAACTGGGCTTCTACTGCATTTATCAGAGCAGTTCATGCTGATCTCTAAATATTTGGACCAGAAGCTCCTGGATCCAGCAGAACATTATCTGAAAGTGAAGGATCTTCAAGTTTGATCAGATTATAGAACTTCTGAGGAGAATCTGCTGGTTCCTCTCAATCTTTAGGATCGTTCTGGTCTTGGACTTTCCTTGTGTTGTTGCTCCTGACTTACCCAGAAACTGCTGTCTGTTTCCAGGGTGACCGTTTGATTATCAAAGGAGGAAAGATTGTCAACGATGACCAGTCGTTCTACGCGGACATTTACGTGGAGGACGGAACCATCAAGTAGGTGTGACCTCCTGCCGTTGTTTGGATGTTTCTTCAAGTGTCTGACACCTCAGAGCTTCTCCTTCTGCCTCACAGGCAGATTGGAGAGAACCTGATTGTCCCTCCTGACGTAAAGACGGTGGATGCATACGGTCAGCTGGTCATCCCCGGAGGAATTGATGCCAACACCAACCTGCACACCCCGCAGAAGGGGATGAACCCAGTTGATGACTTCTACCAGGGAACCAGAGCTGCCCTCTCTGGAGGAACCACCACCATCAGTGAGTGCTCACCAGATCATCAGCACCCTTCTATCTGCAGGCAGGAATCACTCACTGGTGCTTATGTCTGCAGTGGACCATGTCCTGGTGGAACCAGGAACTAGTTTACTGGCTGTGTTCGATCAGATGAAGGAGATGGCGGAGCAGAGGGCGTGCTGTGACTTCTCCTTGCATCTGGACATCGCCCGCTGGCACGAGGGGCTTTACGAGGAGCTGGAGACGCTCATCAAAGACAACGGTTCCTCCTCACAACACAAAGCATGAATCCAGCTCAGACTGTCTGCAGCAGTGAAGACTCAGAGCCAATAAAACCTTCATGTACATGAAGTGACATGCAGGAAGAAACAGAAGCCTGAATTGATTAAAGAACAATCTGTTCTAACAAATGAACGCTGGCTGTAGATAACTGGATCACCTGCAAGATCGTCAGAAATGTCGGCATCTCGACTATCTCAAGGGAACAAATACAACAAACTAGTACCACTCCAACATTATTGATTTTAGGAAAATTACAGAAATGAAAGAAAGACTTGCATATTTCCTGGTCAAAAATGGCTCCCATCTAAAATTAAGTCTTAGTCTCAACTGTCCTAACAGGTGGATAGGGGCATCTGTGGGTAAAAAATGGTCAAACCTATAGGCACACAGGTGACCAACAGGAAATATCAAGGTGGTAGACCGCTCAGTGAACCCGTAGAGAGAAAAGGTTCATGCGCATTTTTCTACGTGCATGCTGTGGGCAACAGGTTGTAGCGAACACTTATAAAACATGGAAGGGTACGCAAAGGGGAAGCAGGTGAGATGCAGCCGTGTCGTACAGATTTTTCTTTTTTTAACCCCCGCAAAACCTGCAGACTGAACAAGGATCTCGTTAGTGCTGTTCATGTGATACGTGCGCTTTCCTTGTGTGTAGCCTGTATGTTGGAAATGAGGAAATTATCCAGTCAAAGTGTAAAAGTGTTTGTGTGGACATCCTACAGGCGTCCTACGGGCACTTGCGTATCACGTGCACACCCGTGAATACAGCATTTGTGCGCAGTCAGTAAAGAGCCAGTACTACCACCTTACTTACAACTAGACTGCAGCGTAAGGACACTGTACGGCAGCATCACCCATACGTCAGAAGTGCGTGCTACTTCGATTATTCTGACAAATACTTCACAATACACTTACCACACACACAACAATGATACGTTCTATTTTCATGACGTCCCTAAAGGTGGCCGTATGAGCCTCAAGGGAACTGAAAGACACACCTGAGCTTCCCTTAAGATGTACCGCTCCTCTACGACTCTCCAAACCCGGGCAACCCCAAAACCCGCAGAACCTGTACGACCAACCCCCTCCACACAGGTGTATGTGACTAAAGCTTTACATACAACCCAGCTCAGTCACATCAGTCAAATCTCCAGTTTAATGCTTTAATGACTTAGGATGTCAAACTTCCTGAAACCTTAAAGAAACCTGATCAATGCGAGACCCTGATATTAACTGCAAAAGCTCAAAACATCTAAAGGAACTCAAAATCTTCTAAACTGTTTTTTACTGGAAACTGCAGTGGTGTCAAATAAATCCCCATGACCTGGTTCCCAGATAGATTACTCAGTTTTAGTCAACTTTAAATCACACGTCATTCTTCTGAGGTGCAGCCAGAGATCAAAGAGACAAATTTAACACTATTTTTTATCAAATTCTCCTCCAAAGTCTGATTGCTGTAACTGACTGTCAGAGGTCATGAAAGGTCATAATGTGTGAAGTTGCTTCAGCTCCAGACATGCAGGATTCAAACCAATGGGAAGCTCCAGGTGAGCGTACTGACTGCAGCTCTGTGTTCCAGGTGTGAACTCCTTCCTCTTCTTCATGGCCTACAAAGACAAATACCAGAGCTCCGACTCTCAGGTTGGTTGTGTTTTTGCTGTTTGTTGTCGCTGTGTAGTTTAATCCCGTCTTGTTCTGGTTTTGCAGCTCTATGAGGCGTTCGGGGTTCTTCGGGATCTTGGTGCCATTGCACAGGTCCATGCGGAAAATGGTGACATCATTGATGAGGTAATCCAGACTGACCAATCAAATGAAGGCTTTTTGACATGCAAGAGTTCCAGTTTTTGTAGTGGACTGTAGTGGAGCTGCCAGACTCCAGGTTCCCAACCTCTGCTTCTCCCTGGTTTGTGTTTCAGGAGCAGAGAAAAGTTCTCAGTCTTGGTATCACTGGTCCAGAAGGACATGTCTTGTCTCATCCTGAAGAGGTACACAACAGAAGGAACATTAAGGAAGCTTGTTGTAGTTGGTGATCTTCAGCTTTCCAAAACTTCATAGTTTTTCAAAAAAACGTCCACTACACTCCAGGAGATGACCAAAGCTGTTTGATGTGTGCTGCTGTGTGTGTCAGGTGGAGACTGAGGCTGTGTACCGGGCCATTACTGTTGCCAAACAGGCCAACTGCCCGCTCTACATCACCAAGGTGATGAGCAAATCAGCTGCGGACGTGATTGCCAAATCCAGGAAAAAAGGTAATGCCCCACACTTCCTCGCCTTCTACCCCAACGTGAAGGTTCCTGAAGATGGTCCTGTCCATCCACAGGTATGGTTGTGTATGGGGAGCCAATCACAGCCAGTCTTGCCACAGACGGCTCACACTATTGGTCCAAGGACTGGGCTACAGCAGCTGCCTTCGTCATGAGCCCACCCCTGAATCCGGACCCCTCAACCCCGCAGTATCTGACTTCCCTGCTGGCCTGGTGAGTGTTTGCGCTTCCATCAGATGCTTCTACCAGAGCAGAATCTGACTGCTGTCCGCTTGCAGTGGAGACCTCCAAGTAACCTCCAGCGCTCAGGCCAGCTTCTCCACGGCGCAGAAGGCTGTCGGCAAGGACGACTTCACCCTGATCCCTGAAGGAACCAACGGCATCGAGGAGAGGATGGCGGTAGTCTGGGACAGAGCTGTGGTAGGTCATCATTGACTCTGTTGATGCCAGTGTCACCATGTTTGTGTTGAGCGAAGTGTTCCCCTCAGGTTGCAGTGAACACAGAAGTTTTATCTGTCAATGAAAGCAAAGGGAAAGCAATGACAAAACACTAATCTCCTTAGACTAAGAAACAGCAGAAAATGTGCACTAAAGACAATGGCAGTTCACCCCTACAGCTTCCCTTTACATAACTAAACAAACTAAAGACAGAGTGGACCTGAACACCTAACTACAAAGAACTACAAAGTGCAACAGACTAGATAAAGTGGAGAAGAGCGCCAAACCGCACTGGAGACATTTGCAGCAAACTCCCTTCTTGCCGGCCGGAGGTCCTCACAGTGCTTTTAAAGGCTTCCTCCATCAGCGTCGGGAAGAAATTGAGACAAGCACACAAAGATCCACAAAAATACAGAGGTCCCACTATGAAACAGAAAAAAAGTACGGAAAACAGGATATAAAGAAAAAAACTAAACTAAATACGGCTGGGGCCGTAACATAGGCTCACAAATATGACTTAACACCAATTCTAGTTTCAAAGATTTTCAGTTTTTAGGAAAAAGTAAAATATCTGGATAAAAAAGTTATTTCTTCAAAAAATGATTGTTTGAATTTCTTCAACTCTGTTCGTTTCCCTTTACAGTTTTCTGGGAAAATGGATGAGAACGAGTTTGTGGCCGCAACAAGCACCAATGCTGCCAAGCTCTTCAACATGTACCCTCGGAAAGGTGCCGGCCAGAGTCGTGAACCAGGCTCTGGTTTTACTGCCATCATCTTCTGCAGCTTCTCTGTGACCTCATGCTTATAAAGGTTTGGTAAAACGGCGTCTTCAGATGTGTTTCCTGTGCGTTTAGGACGCATTGCTGTTGGATCCGATGCCGACATCGTCGTCTGGAACCCGAAGGAGACACGAACCATTTCTGCGAAGACTCACAACCTGGTAATGGTTTGCACCATGCATTAAATGTATTTTTTTATTTTACAAATGTTTTGTTTATTAATTTCCTATCCACCTCACTAGTTGGGTTTTGTAGTGGTGGAGTATCTCTGCATCTGATGGAGATGTCAGCAGGTTGATAATCCAGACTAGAGTGAACCTGAGGTCATTTTCAGCTGCGCCTGTTCTGATCTCCATCACTGTCCACGCAGACTCTGGAAGTCAACATCCTGGAGGGTTTGGAGTTTCGAGGTGTTCCGGCGGTGGTGATCAGCGGCGGTCGAGTGGTTCTGGAAAATGGTCAGCTGAACGTGACTGAAGGTTCTGGACGCTTCATTCCAAGAAAGGCTTTCCCTGACGCCGTCTACAAGAGGATCAAGGCCCGCAGTAAAGTAAGCTGATGGGAGACAGTTCTGCTAAAACCACTGACAAACATCAGGTCATGTTTGTAGCCAAACAGCAGAAGCTCCTGACCTCTCAGCTCCTCTGGTGCTTCCGTTTTCTATGATCACTTTTCTCCTCGTCAGATGGCAGAGGCCCGTGGCGTCCCTCGTGGAAGCTACGATGGTCCAGTTCATGATGTCACCAGCATGACTAAATCTGTACCCCCAACTCCGACCACCAGGGGACCTCCCTGTCCCAAAACTCAGACGGGCCTCCGAAACCTTCACCAGTCAGGATTCACCCTGGCAGGTATGGTGTCTGCGGATTTGGATCAATCATTCCTCGATCGTTGTGATTGGCTAGTGAGATGCAAGTTTTTTTTTTAATTGTGTCCAGGATCTCAGATTGATGACCACATACCGCGCCGCTCCGCTCAGAGGATTGTGGCGCCCCCGGGAGGACGATCCAACATTACATCATTATCTTAAAATAAGAAAAATGAAATTGTCTCAGTCCAACAACCACTTCTTGATAGACTCGTTCTTCATCCTAGAAGAGGAAACTCAACTTCATTTATGTACTGTTAATCTCCCATCATCCTTCAGCTCTACCTGAGGTCTGTAATCGTTTCTGTTCTCTAGCTGACATCTCTAAACCAGATGTTCTGGTTTTCTTTCTGAACTTTCAGTAGTCTGTAGCGCAACTGGACCCTGAAGTGAAGGACCCCCCCCAAACCCGGGTTCTAAACCCAAGAATAAAGTTTTCTGCAATCAGACAGCATTAGTTACTAACAACTGCAATCATTAGTGGAACCAAACATACAGAACCAGAACTACCAGCACAGAAAAAAACCCTTGGGGATTTGCCTTTACGATGTAGAAATATTCAACTGAAGAAGTCTATAAATGAAGATTAAAACCTACAAACACAACAGTTCTAGGTAAAACCTTTTTGTCCTTTGATTAAATTTTCCTGCTTCGTTCGCACGGGCTCAAAAATGCGCTTTCAGTAACATATGCAATGGTTTTCTTTGGAACCAACCACTTCCAAAACTCTTGTGTTCACAAGTACTTTTAAAGACAATTTTCAGGCTCTACATTTAAAACGCGCGGCCACTGAATGTGCGTCAAAAATTAAACCAGTTGAACTTTTATCAATCACTGACTTGAATTTGGTAGTGACGAATGGGTTCATGCGCTAGTATCGGGTAGCAGCATTCCACTGTGAACACTGTATGCTAAAAATGTGTTCAAAAACCCATGTTTAGCGCATTCTTGAACCCGCCACACAAGCCTGGTGTAAACGTAACATTAGAATTAGGCTCTTATTCCCTCCTCCAGTTGTTGCCATGTCAAACATTTGCCATCCTGTAGTTTCATCCTAAACAAGCAAATATTCATCTTCTGAACAGATGTCACAGTGTGCTGATCCTACAGAAGCTGCAGCTGCAATGGAAACAGGTACTTAGTATTCATGGTAGAACTTTTTTTTTTAAAGTTGAGACTGAACATTCTAAATTATTAGAGTTTTGTTATCTGGAATGCATCATAGTCGACTTCTGACGCTAAAGTTTCATCCTTCTTCACCTGCTTAACTCTAAAGATATTCACATAGAACATAATCACTGTTTCCTTTGATTCTCTAACAGTCGCATTTCTGTAGGCCAATCACGTAGCACCAGTACAACCCCATACTGGGTTTACTGGATACTTTTGAACTCTTGCTGTTTTTTTTTTTTTTTTTTTAATGTTTGCAGCTGTTTTTAGATAAAAATGTCTGCATAATTCCATCGTAATTGATCTAATTTCACTCCGATTTGATCGTCCTTAGACCTTATGTCCTCTGATGGTGCATGGTGCTAACATATAGAGGGACCTATCAAAGCCAGGCCTCTTATGCAACAATTTCTGCCCCCAGAAGTGCATAAGGAGCAATGACATCAAACTGCCTTCTGCTCTGAGACATAAATGCAAACATGCTGCGGTTTACTTCACATGCTCAGTGGTGTCTGAGGTTATGCCTGCATAATCTGGGTGACCATTGGGGTGTGTGAAGCCACCAAACACAGACCATCAGAATGGTAAAGGGCTTCTACTTTTACTGAGGTTGATACATGCAGTGTTTCAGTTTAAGCGCACTAACTGACTCCAGCACAGAGGGGGTGCTGTTTGGTGCCCTTAACCTTTTGTGACTAAAAAGCAGGCAGTAACCATCAACACAGCCTCAGATGACAGGATCTGACCGGAATTCATCCTGTGATGTCATAGCACCATCCCACCGCCAGGCTAGGACTTTCAGTTTTTAAATGCTCTGTTGATTTGTAAAGTATTCATGATCATTTTGTATTTTTTTACACTTTTTGTATCCTGCTTGTAATAAGAAACAGTGTTAGTGTCATTGTTAGTATTCCTGTTAGTGTATCAAAGATGGGTGTGGAAAACGTACTAAAACATGGAGCAAAGAAGGAGGAGCCTGGAGGTGTAATTTCACAGATGACCATTAGTTGAATCATAGATTTACTGAAGACAGTGGGGTCAATATTTTTTGAGTGTTCAAGCTGAACTAGTGTGTCTAAAGCAGAGGTGTCCAAATCCAGGTCTTGAGGACCAGCTTCCTGCTAGTTTTCCAGAAACCCTGGCCTATCTGCACCTGGTTACCTGGATCAGGTGTTCTTAGCCAATAAAGAGCAGCAATGGCAGATTGGTTGGAAAACATGTAGAACACTGGCTCTCAAGGCCTGGAATTGGGAAGGGGCGTGGCCAAAAGGAAACCCAACGCTAATGCAGCACAGCAGTTATGAATAAATACTCATTATTAGCTCGTGATAGCTTTTCATTTACCAGTAGATTAAATGTAAATTTGATCTTAAACTGAAAATGATCAGAGCCAATAAGCTGTTTCCATTTATGCATGTGTTTATCATTTGTAAAACTATTGTGTACAGCTAATAATTATTTTCTTTTCACCCCTGTTTGTAGAAATTATTTAGAATCTGTGGCCAAAATATTTCAGATTTGCAGAAACTGTTAAAAAAAAAAATTTTTTTTATGTATTATTGTTCAGCTGAGCGCTGGTTAAACCAAAGCAACATGTTCAGCATCTATTTTATTCACTTTTAACCACAGTACATTCAGTAGGGTTCACAAAGCTGTGAAACCTCCCCCCACCCCATCCAACATTAAGCATCCCTTTTGCCTCCCAGAAAAAATGCTCTGGATCCTCCAGGCCTGGACCTCTGAGAAGAGTTGAAATATCTTCTACAGTCAACTCTTCCCCAAAACTGTAGATTTGTCCTGAATCGTTGCAGTTTTATTATTATTATTTTTTTTTTTGCTGAATTTGGGTCGTCATGACAACATCCATCTTTGATACAGTCATCAGTTGGTGTCATTTAGACTGTGGTTGAAGTGAGCTCACAGCAGCCATATTAGTGTCTTAACTCTGAAGAAAGTTTAACTGTGTTAGCATTGATAGATTTATCAGGTTATCTGAGCATTAGTTTAGCTAAACTCAGTTTCCTTTAGCTTGGCTAGTGCATTAGAATGGATTTGAACCAACACCTTTGTACCTGGACTTGGCCTTGCCGAGCCAGAGTTAGCATGTGAGTTTAGGCACCAACATGGCGGCTGAGTTCTGATCCGTTTCTGGTTGTGTCTCCGTCCTCTCAGATGCTTTGAAACTTCAACGAAAGCAAAAGTTCTGTGTGCACGGCAACCATGCACTCATCTTTTAAAAGTGCTTGGGATGGGTTTTCATGGTAACCATTGTTCCTGTGGTGAATGTATCTAAACTGTGGTGAGAGTTGCATGAATAAACTGAAGAGAAAAACAAAACAGAGTGAGACATCTGTTTTTTCCAAACCATCCTCCCAGAGAAAACTGGGTTGAAGATTTTTATCTTCTAACAGTATTTGCTCATCAGCATCTAGAGATACCTTAGAGTAGTACACTTTAAGTTGATTTTATTAAGTATACTTAAGTATTAGTATAGTAAGTACACATAGAACATATATGTAGGAAGTATGCTGAATATGAGTATAATTAGAAGTATGACTGAATACTCTTTTTAAGTTGGAAGATTTTAAGTTCTGAATATGTACACAATATATAAAAAGCAAACTTCAAGTATGACTTCAGCGTGTGAATATGTGTGAATGGGTCTGTGACTGTAAAGCACTTTGGGCCTTCAATGGAGGTAGAAAAGCGCTATACAAGTATTCGCCATTTCCAATTTATACAGACTTGCTTTTAATATATACTAAGTATACTTATAGTGCACTTAAATAGACTATTTTTCCTAAGGCATGTCATGAACTTTTAAAACTTTTTTTTACTTATAAAGACTAGCTTTTTAGTGATCAGGAATACCTAAACATATAGGCAGGGGTATTTGGTATAAGAGAAGGGTACTTCAAATTGCTTTAAAGTACTTGTTTTTTTCATTTAAGTTTCTTCCACTCCTGTTTTGTGCTGTTCATGTTGTGGAGGGTTTCATCTTCACCATCCTAGTTTACTTCTTCTAGATTTTTAATGCGTAGATTTAATGGAACATATGTAATTTTGTTCTCACAAGTTTGCCCAAATCTTTACTGTAAATAAAGCTTTATTTTGAAGGAAATGAACAGGTAAGGCTTTTATTGCGAAGGTAATAGGTGAAAGCGCGGAGGGATATCTTCAAAAGATCCAAACCGGAACTTGCTGGATTGTCTTTTGCGATCGTTCTGTTGATTTATTGACGCGGTTCCGTAAAAACGGGCGGTTGTAAAGTCTCCCGGACCGGTGCTGTTCGACTGCTGAGGGAGAGGAAGCTCGGAAGTCACGTGAACCTGGAACTCCGTCGCACAAAGGCGGTAAACACCGTCTCTTCGTTCTTGCAGCCGGGATGCTCCGCGTTTCTTCGGCGACGCACCGGCGTCTGCTGGCGGGTTTGAGCCTGCTCTTGGCCCGGCTCTGCTGCTGCTCTGCGGCGGTTCCGCACATCCCGAACATCGCCGTCTACTTCGGAACCAAGACCCGCTACGAGGAGGTGAACCCTCACCTGCTGCGCAATGTTCTGGCGGTAAACGCGTCCGTCCTTAAGCCCCCGCCCACCGAGCGCTGCTCTCCGATCCACCTGACCGCCGTCATACGGCACGGCAACCGGTACCCGACCTTAAAGAACATCCGCAGAATCAACAGGCTAAGCGAATTGGTCCGGACCGAGGCTGCCCGAGCTTCGGGCGGGTGGCTGCTAGACCTCCAGAATCTCTGGGAGACGTGGTACACAGAGGACATGGACGGTGAGACTCCGCTGGGGTCTGGGTGAATCTAGATCCCCGGTCAAAGGTTTCAACGGAAACAAATATGATCAATTTAAGTGTTTCAAGTAGACAGAAACGCATTTACTATAATAACTTGCCGTTTTAGACATTTTTGTAACTTTAAAAATGTTAAAGATTTTAATGTAAAACACTTTATTACATTTCTGAGCTGGATCCTTTTAAAAATGTACTGTTTTCTAATTTAACAAGAAAGCACATTTAGAATCTACGATTGCTCATGCAGGTCATCAGGGCTGCCTCAGGTGATGCTGTGAATGTGATGATGGACTTCTCCTCAGGTCAGCTGGTGATGAAGGGCAGGGAGGAGCACCAGCAGCTGGCACGGCGTCTAGCCACCCTGTTTCCGTCTCTGCTGTCGGAGGACAACGTGAGGAATAGGAGAGTGAGCTTCGTGAGCAGCTCCAAGCATCGCTGTGTGAACAGCGTGGAGGCGTTTCAGGAGGGCCTGCACCAGCACTGGCATCACAGCGGTGAGGCAGAGGGGCATCCTGGGAGATTTAGGCCAGAAGTCGGACTTCTCTTCTGACGTCTGATGTGTCGGTAGATGAGACTGCGGACTACAGCAACAGAGTGGATGACGAGCTGATGCGCTTTTTTGAGCGTTGCCGTGGTTACGTGGAGGGAGTGGAGAACAACCGGACGGCGCTGCTGGAGGTGGAGAAGTTTAAACATGGGGAGCAGATGGAAGCCCTGAGGAGGAGGACCGCAGAGATGTTGGGTCTCCCATTCCATCGCCTCACCCCAGGTCTGACTATAACTCCCAGCATGCGTTTCGGAGCATAAAGTTTGGTCTCTGGGGGTTGGGACCGTGATAGGCACAGGATAGTTGTTTTGCCTCCAGGGCCGCTCTGGGAATGAGCTTTTGTTCCTTTGTGGCGTCTGTAGATTTGCTGGAGGCAGCCTTCTTCTTATGTTCATATGAGCTGTCTATCAAGTCTATCCACTCCCCATGGTGCTTCCTGTTCAACGAGAACGACGCCAAGGTGAGTTCATCTTGTTTGCTTCTGAAGAGGTCATGACCTTTCACCAAAGGTTATTCTTAAAAATCTGTTTGTTCTGTCTAGAAATTTTAACAAATGAAAAAAACCTAAAACATAATCTCTTGAATTGTTTTGTTGGGAAATTAGTTCAGCTTGACCTCATAAGTTGCTATGCAGATTATCCTTTAGTGTTTAGAAGGCTGAGATGAAGCTAGGATCTCAGAGGAGCTTCTGCTGGAGCAAAAAGGTGAGACGGCAGCTGCTCTGGTCCTCCTGCAGGTTCTGGAGTACAAGTCGGATCTGAAGCAATACTGGAAGCGCTCTTACGGTCACGCCATCAGCAGCCTGTCCAGCTGTCCTCTCTTCCACCACATCTTCAGGACGCTGGACAAGGCGGGGCGTCCTCGCAGGTGAGTCTGAGGTCCACCAGGTGTTCGATGTGGTGTCGGATTGAGTCACTGTTGGTGTCGTCAGGTCCACAGAGGCGGCTCCAGAACCGGCCTCCATCCTGGTGGGACATGCTGAAACGCTGCTTCCACTTCTTACTCTGCTGGGACTGTTCAAGGACAAGACTCCACTCACTGCCAGTAACTACCAATCACAGCATGGTAAGCAGAACATCATCCCCTGAATGAAGAGTCCAGGAGTGTTAGCGATTCAGAACTTTATCTGTGTCCTGTTGATCCGAGTTGGAAAAGCTCAGGAGAACCTGCTCTTGTAGAAACAAAGACTGTATGGATCAGAAGCGGGATCCTCTCCTCAGATGATCAGAACACTGCAGACTGCAGAGATGAATATGTGATCAGAAGCTCCATCATGTCTTCACAGGCAGAATCTTCCAGACCAGCCGCATGGTCCCGTACGCTGCCAACCTGCTCTTCGTTCTGTACGACTGCCAGCGTGGGCCGCGCCTGCAGATGCTGCTGAATGAGATGCCGCTAAGGTTCCCCGACCTGCCAGAGGATGCTCCACTGTACCGGGACGTCCGGGCCGCCTACCGCCACCTGCTGGACGGCTGTGACTTCAACCTAGAGTGTGACGGGAGAGCCGGGGGCCGCGGGCCCAGCACCGAGCTCTGACACAGAAGAACCAGAGCAGCTGACCAGGTGTTCAGCTCTGATCAAGCTCCGCCCCCATGCTGATGCAACACCAGATTCTGACTTCTGCAGCAACTCTCAGGGTGTCACCGGCTGAAATACTCCTCCCTCCTGAGTGGTGCAGGGACAGGAGGAACACTTAAAGTTAAAGCCTTTATTGTCGGGATTGAATGGATGCGTTTGGGGACAGATGAGCCAATCACAGCCGTGTTCTTTTCTTCAGTGGGACTGACCTTCATGGTGAAGGATTGATTTTTAGGTTCATTCTTAGAGCTTTAAGAGTAATTTATTCTGTTATTTTTGGTTTGTTTGGAGAATCTTTCCTGTTCTGTCGTCTATCATCAGGGTAACTTTCTGCTCCTTTGTGCCAAAATCAAAGTTTTGTTTTTGTTAAAACATTTTAAAATAAAAGCTTTACTTTGTTTTGTTCCGATTTTTTATTTACTTTTCAAAGTTTCACATTAAAATAAACATCAAGTTTACAGATTTCTACTGTTTCCCTCGCCAATAACTGATTATCTTAACAGAAACACAGCGGCGGACAAACTTGTTTACATGTTTATTTACAGTGTAAACACGGTAAAAGATTTACACTTTCTACAGCTGATGTCCACAGACATCTGGCAGAAAACCAACCTGCAAAAACCAAACCCAAACTTAAATACAACCAACTCTTTAAAGGTGGAGCTTTATTTCCCTAGGCTCCTTCCAGGGTTTCTGGCTTCAGCTGCATTTTGATCTTTGATCATTTCTGAAGCTTAAAGATTTTAACGTCCCATCAATCAGAAAACAGATTTTTCAATTACCTGCATTGGATTAGGACAAATCCAGAGTGTTGATATTTATTGCTCCACATCCTTGAATTCATAAAGTCAAATTCTGGTAAATCCATCATTATTTTGATGAGGCTGATGGTTTACACTGAGCTTCAGGGTTGCGGTGTCCCTACAACAGCAGCAGAGGATCATGGGTAACAGGGATGTCAGCAGCAAGACCATCAGTTTGTTCCCCTCAGGTGAGACGACTTCACAGGAAGTCATCTTTGCAGAAACAAGAAGCAGTGGCACGTTTGACTTATTTACACTCGTGGCAGCAGCAGGTGGAGCTGGTCATGTGACCTCAGTCCAGAGCGGCGTGCAACAGCACGCCTTGAACCCCAGCAGACTTGGACCTCTTCATCTTCTCGATGGCCTTCTGCAGGTCACTCTGCTGGATGGGTCGGATGTAGTCGTCACTGCGGAACGACAGCAGCGGATTGAGTACCGCCAATCTACAACTTTGAGAAACATAAACCCAGCTACCTGAAGCACTGAGGGGGTGGGGGATCTGCAGAGCTGTTATTTGAGAAAAACCAACTGGGGATAGTTTTTTCTGCTGTGCACATGTTTATGCTGCAGGAATTTCACTGTTAAGGTTTACAAAAACATTTGACAGTTTGCAAAACAAAGATGTGCAGTTTTGTTTCAATAGTTTAGCAAATTGTGGGAAAGCATTTTGTCCTTTTTATAATCAGGGTTAAAAAATATCTGTAGAACTGCTTTCAGTCAGAGGTCATTCTCAACAGCAGTGCATGAATGGAAGCGTGTCCCTCAGACTATCAGAGAAGCTTCCACATACAATCTGTTTAAAAGCACATCAGAAACACCAACATGGTTTACATTGAATAATGTAATAATAATAAGAACCCCTTTGTCTGGTCTATGCAATGATATCTTTTATAGGATTCTGAATTTATTGTATGTATGTATTTGATCTGTCTTATAATTGTATTTTCATTGTATATTTTGATTGATATTTTTAATTGTTTATTTTTCAATAGAAAATGCTGGGCTCATTCTGGCTCATCTCAGTGATGCTTTAATGTGCACTGTCCCAAAAAAATAAAACAATAAAAATAAAATGTGAGTGCATAAGGGCCCATGTTGGCACATAAGAGTGCACAAGTACATCATACCACATGTGAGAGCATGAAAGCAGATGAGAATGCATGTGGACGAATGTTAAGTGCATAAGAGCGCATGTATGAATGAGACTGTATGTGCTTTCATGAGAGTGCATGTGCAAGTTGGTGCTGACCTGTCGCTCTGATTGTGGACGAAGTCTCGGACGCACAGCAGCGCGGCGTCACGACACATTTCTCTGAGGTCACTTCCTGAGAAACCATCTGTCTCCTTGGCAACATCACAGAGGTTGACTGACAGGTCCACCTAAGAGCAGGGGGCAGGGGTGTCAGGTAAAAATGACATTAATACAACATAAAGCACCTTCAACAAAACTTCTTCATCTGAACCTCAGAGAAACTTTATCAATATTAAGAACAAACGCTGGTCGTAATGGAAAAACTATTAAAGAAAATGTTTTTAAATATAGAAAAAAAACAAGAAATGAATAGTTAATTTAACTTTTGATCTCAACATTTACACGCAGTGGTAGAAGAGGGCCCCTTTGGGAACCAATCACTAAATATGTGTTTATTCAGCACAAAAATCTATTGTGGGTCCTTAGGCAAGACCTTTGCACTGCTGCCTATCTGGGTCTCTCTGTGCTTTGAAAATACTGGGTTGTGTCAGGAAGAGCATCTGGCGTAAAAACTCTGCAAAAAAATTGGCGACCCCTGACAGGATAAGCCAAAAGATGAATAACAACATTCAGCACAAAAACCCAGAAATCCACGGATCAATTTCAATGATCGCCACATCTCATTTTCAAAAATTATGTCACTTAAGCTGCGGCCAATAATAAGTCTGGAAAGATGGCATCCTGGGACCAGTCCAGGGTCATAGCTGTGGTGACAAGTGTGTGTGGAGGTGAACTCACGCTCTCGTCCTGCAGGATCAGCTCCAGGATCTTCTCTCGTTGCTTCATGCTCTGCAGGAACAAACACAGTCAGAACAAGGTACCGGTCCAGCAGTCGCACCGCAGGTAAGGATTACGTACGGGCTGGTTGATGTGGAACCTGGTGGGCATCCTCCGCAGGATGGCTGAGTCCAGGTCCTGGGGACGGTTGGTGGCCCCCATGATGATCACCTGACACACACACACACACACAGGGCTCACAAAGCTGCCACCGCAGACACACAATCACCTGGCAGGTCTGTACCTGACAGTAGTGGTCCGTGTCCAGTCCGTCCCAAAGACTCATGAACTGGGCCTTCATCATGGCTGTGGCCTCATGGTCCGAGCTGGAGCGGCTTCTCAGGAACGAGTCTGTTCAAAGACAAACATCCACACAGTGACATCTGCTTGCCACTCTGCAGTGAAACCCTTTGTGGAGACAAAGTCAAAGGCCGAATCCGAATTTTCCCGTAAAGGTGCATTCACACCGAACGCAATTCGCGCAGTGGAGCCGGACAGTTTCAATGTTAAGTCAACAGTATAGGCACAATTTGAGCGGCCTTTTTTAAAAACTATGAATTCATATTTTTGTGATGGATCGAGTGAGCCTCACACTCAGCATTTTGGGGGTGACTGTCTTTATTATGTGAAAAATACTTCTTTGCATCAGCTGCTCTCATGGCAACTTAAGAACCCGAAGAACCGTTTGATCTCTGCACAACTAGAGCAGGAGTTTGGTTCACATTACCGGCAGTAAGTCGGACCTGTTCTGGGTTCTGTTCTTAAAATCTTTATGAACAGAACTTCTAGTTGCAGCCAGGGGCCATGTCGGTCTGGTTTGGGGTCGTCTCTGCTTTTTGCAGATGATGCTTTTCTCTCTGCGGGTAAAAGAAGAGCTCCTGCCCCAGGAGGAGGAGGAGCTAAAGCATCCTTTCATGATTGATGGAAGGAGGGAGTGTGAGGGTGTGTGCACGTGTGGGGCAGTTTTTGGTGATTTTCAGTAGGGATGGGCCGATATCATTTTTTCCAGCCGATACTAATAACCGATGATCTCCCTGCTACTGTGACCAATAGCAGATATTTGCCAATATCGATATTGAAATGTTTGGAAAAGTAGTTGGCAATAAAAAAGCGGGAGTGCCACGGATGGTGCGGACATACAGGGCACTGCCATCTACCAGGTTAAAGATATCCATACTCTGCTTAGCCCTGAGCAATGCTAAGCAATGGGAAGGCTTCGGACTTGGAAGAGTCCAAAGACTTTAAATAAGAGTAATAAGTTAGATCAATTTAATCTCTCAGACAGCTTAAATACACTCAACAGTATTGCAGATGTGATTCCAAGCAATAACCCCTTTCATTTGTAGTTCAAAAACACCAACAGATTTCAACTCAACTCCTACAATGCACTCCTGTTGTGAACAGGATCACTACAACATAACATAATGTACATTAAATTCTGTGTCAGCTCTCATGAACAGGGGGTTTTAAATTAATGGGTATCATAGGAAAAAACGAAAACTAAGTTTGCAGTGAAATGAAAAAACTTAATAATTCCCCTGCGTTTTGAAACTTGTCGGTGAGATAACAGTATAGTAAAATACAGTAATAACAGTAGAGCGGTATGAGTGCGTGTCTGTGGATGGAATGTGAGCGGCTGAACGAGCGGGAAAAGCGTGAAGCTGTTGGACACAATTATGACCACACAGCTGGATTTTTGGTCCTACCTGGGGCGACTGGGTTCTAACATTGCAGCCTCATGGCTGTGGAATGGACACTGTTACTGTCTGGTGTGGGTGGATGCTGTGGTGCTCTCAGAATATTGTTTTCTCACAGCAGAGCCAAGCTTCATGTCTCATTTATAATTCTAGTCATTTATGTGTGCCTGCATAGATTGTGTGTGTGTGTGGGGGGTGTTTGTTGTCCATGGCGTGTATGTGTGACCGGGGTGGGGGAGATGGGGGCAAAGGGGTGGGTTGCCTTGAGTTTTTTTCTCTTTTTATTCTCTATTTTGATGTTTGTTTTTAATTGTAAAGGACTTTGAGCTGCAACACATGAACCGTGATTTCTGTAAATCAAGCTGGATTGATAAGTTCAGTTTGTTGAAAAAGGTGGAGCCAAAGCATACTTGGACCCCCCCACACACACACACACCCCGTGCGTGTTGTGTCAGGTGCCAGAAGCACACAGGGGTGGGAGGCGGAGCAAGCCTGTGCTAAACAGAGCACTCCTCCTGCAGTAGCCACCGGTCAAGTAAAAGAGAAACATCAATGGCATATATCAGTGGAAATTTTTATATTGGGCCGATACAAATCATCTCAAATTATGCAAATATTGGCCAATACCGATACTGGCAGCAATATATCACACATTCCTAATTCTCAGGTTTGCAGTTAAAAAACAGACAGATGATGTTTTGCTTGTCTTTCTCACCGATCTCATCAATGAAGATGATGGACGGCTGCAGCTTGATGGCCAATGAGAAGACAGCAGCTGCCAGCTTCTGTGATTCGCCATACCACTTGTCCGTCAGTGTGCTCGGCTGCAGGTTGATGAAGCGAAACCCCGCTTCCTTGGCAGTTGCCTTGGCAATCAGTGTTTTTCCACATCCGGGCGGGCCGTAGAGAAGCACGCCTGCAACCATGAAGATGAGGCAATTAAGATCTGACCACACAACTGAACAAAGAAAGCAGGACGGTGACCTCTGACCTTTGGGAGGCTGCAGGAGCCTGGATCCCTGGAACAGGTGTCTCTTCTGAACAGGTAAGATAACAGTCTCCTTCAGCTCTGTGATCACCTCATCCAGACCCGCAATGTCCCTCCAGGTGATCTGCCGGCAGGTGAAAGGTCAGACCAGGCACCAGCTCACTGGCGGTTAGATGTGATGAGAACTCACCTGCATGCTGAGCGGATCCACCAGGTGAGCGGCGATGCTCATCTCGTACTCTGACAGTTTCACGTTCTTCACGCCGATCTGGTCCATCAGTTTCTCCGCCTGTCGGACAAATGTCACAGAGTTCTGGAGGTTCTGCAACTGTACCAGAAGATCACACAAAAACCATCCCTGGCCTTCTACCTGTTTCTTAGCCTCCACCTTCTGCTTCCTGGTTGGGTCAATGGCATCAACCATCCACTTAATGGTGAAGTAAGTGACGGCTCCAAATATGGTGAGGCGGAAGAGCAGGCCAATGACCTCATTCCTGCCCAGCGGACGGGTGATGTTCTCAGCAGGGACTTCCCTCAGCACCATTTTCAGACGTGGAGAAGAACCTTCAGCTGCAACTGAGGAGACAGAATCACAACGGGTCTGAGTCCAGTTCTGAAGTTGTGGTTCTGGTCAGAACTAGAACATACAATGTCCTCAGTTCTTCAAAATATAAGCTCCTGGTCAGGATGGCCAGCTGCAAAAATTGAAGTTTCTTGGCGTGTGTATATCCAACAAAATGCCAAATTTCTGAAACATCTCTTATAGTTTGGCAGAAATTGTTATGAATAACTAGATTTATAGCATTAGCTGTGATAATGCAAGTTTGAATGCTGTAAGCCGAATTTGGCCGCTGAAAATGCTATGGCTGATATCTGAATAAGCTGCAACAAATAGCTAAAAATGCTGACGCTAAAAGCTTGATCAAAGCTTTTTTTTTTTGCTCTTGACTGACACCAATGGATCGTCAGTTTCCATTGACTTTTATTCATAACTGAAACTCGCTCAAGGATTACATGTCTACTTTAAGCTGCTATATTTGAAAAAACGCAAAGAGTTTAAAATAAAGAGCCCGAAGTCTGCTAATTAGTTTAATCGTTGAATGGTTTATGTAGTTAAGTCTTCTTGAGTTATCTTGCAGAGCTGAAAGTTTTCAGTATAAAAAGGGGTATTTGAAGATTCCGTGAGTCATTTGAATAGCTTTTTTAAAGCGGTAGTTTGTTGAATAGTTTAAAAAAAGTTGAAGAGGTATGTAGTTAAACTTTCCAGCACCCATCTCCTAAAAGAACTCACAATTTTTGATCGTTGAGTGAGCTGAACAGATAAAAAAAAAAGCGTACGGGGAAAAAAATAATAAAGAGAAACTGGAACACTATATTGTGAATGTTGATACTGTAATTTATCACTCATGTCAGAATCTTTTCATCCTTTAAGAGCTCGTGCGCAGCTAGGGAAGCTCTCAGACCTTCATTGATGAAACAGGAACCCGGTATTAGCTTTCTTAGCATTAGCTTAGCTTGACCTTCGGGTTCCAGTATTTCCGGAGCGTCACAAACAAGACAAACGTCTGACATTTCCAGTGTAAACATTCAATTGAGTGGTTCCGGTCCATTTTACTGTGAACAACAGTGGGATCACAGGTTCGGTTCGGAAACGCTGAGCTCACCTGCACGGCCGTTCAGCTTCTATTGTAACCGGGTGGTCTTGTTCTCCAGAGTCAGAAAACGAGCGGGGAGCTGAGCGCCACCGCGTGGCGGGCGGATTTCTCTGAAATGAAAATGTTATAAAAAAAACTAAAGTATAAATTAGTTTCTTAAAGATTTGAGGATTATCATTTCTTATCATCCCTACATTTTTCATATAATCTTATATTATATTATTATTTTACAATCTTGTGTTGATGTGCTGATATAGAAAGAGCAAATGTAGAAAGATAATTTTCTTCCTTTGACTCATTTTTTTCATATCTTGTTTTATATTAAAGTTCACAGTTAAGTTGGCATGAATGATAAACCAAATCAAATTCTGCCGCCAGAGTTCCCATCAGAAGAGGGGGAATGTCACATTTTTGCAGTTTCAGCCTCTTTTTATTGGCTGTTTTTTGAAAGAATATGACATTTTTAATCATTTTTGCTGTCATGTTAAGCTTAAAAAATTGCAGATTAATCTAATCTTAAAAGGATCATTGTATATTCTCCATACACAGCACTTCTCAGTCTGCAGCTGCAGAAATCAGGGTCTGGTGGAGGAAGAGTAAACTGGTTCCTCACCTTCTTCATTGCAGACCTTATCTAGTCGTCATGACTAACTTTTCTTTCTTCTAAGAGCTGCTGGAACTAAATAAATTCCATTTGGACTTTAAGGTGAGTCTGAATCTCTGAGTCTGAGCCTATACCAGATGTTTGTGTTTACTTTCTTTTAAGATAATAACTCCAAAGATAGATCGCTGCAGACTGATTCAGCTACAGGTTTCTTCCTTTTTGCTTTCCTCTCCACATGCCCATCTGCTGCTCAAAGCACATCAAAAAGTTTTCACATGAAGTGGAAACAAAGTTGGGGGATTTTTAAAATCAAGACTTGAACTGAATTGAAATACAACAATTGAATTCAATTGAGCTCAATTTTATGTTTACCTTCTCTCTGTGTAAAACAACCTGAGTTGCATATTTTATAAATAGACAGATGAAACAGAATGGATCAGAACAATAATCCAAAAACTTTCCTGAGATTTATGTTACAGAAAGAATATTGTGTTATGACTTTAAGATTTTCTCAACTAAAACCAATAGGACCAAAGAAAGACTGTCATCTTGTCGCTTTATGACGTCCTGAAGCACCTCAATCCAAAACACCAAAAACACCAAAAAACAGAAACTGGCTTTATATCATTTATTCCTCATCACTACTTTATCCAGTCCTGTTTCCAACTTTTTAAATTATTTTAATTACATTTTAAAAGTTAACCATATGTTTATAATTGAATCAAGACACTGAATGACACTTTACACCTGTGTGACGTTGCAAAGAAGGGCGGAGTTAAACTTGACGTGTGACAAACCTGTCATCCTTTCATCGTGCTGCAGTACTGTATTCTTCCTGCGAGTGTCGCTGCAGCTCTTTGGTTTTTCCCTTCACCTCGATCAGCTCTTCTACACTGAGGGAGCTACTGAGGCCGGAGGAGTTAAAAAAAAAACTTCTAATATCTCATTAGTGGAGAAATAACAAAGATTAAAGATGTTATGTAATTTTTTTTGCAGAAAAGTGTGCTGTAATTTCAAAGCAGGATCACTTTTAAGACCTCATCTGCAGAGGCGTCAGATGTTGACAACTGTTTTTTTTCCAAATGTAGAAACATAAATCTGTTTTCTTCTTTCAAGACATTTTAATGGACATACCAATCCATGCCGAGAAGCGCCTTTAATAATTATCTGCTGTTATATTGTACGAAAATAAATTAGGAGATTCCAAAAAGGAAAAAACCTATCCTACTCATAAAGTTTTTTTTATTAGTAGTAGTAGTAATATATTCTATAATAATAAAAAAAATAATATTATATTATTATTTTGATTCAGTAAAATTACTCTAAGGGGCTCCTTTTTTCTATGAAGCATATTTTCCTGCGTAAAACTCGACCCCCTCTGGTAATCAATCATTTTTAAATGATCAATTTCCTCTCATCTAAAGGTAGGACTATTATTTTTTAAGGATACCGGATGTGCATGGTGACGCATGCGCGTGTCTCTCTCGCTCGCTCCGCTCGGGGAGGTTTTTTTTTTCCAAGGAGCAGTGTCCAATCACGGCTGCTACACCAGGAACGGTCTGACCGTCCGACGGCAGGAGCTCTGGCTTTTTTGATTGGAAATCGGCCAACGGATGGTTTTGCTTCAAGGAGACGGACCTGGACGTCCGGGCCCGCAATAGAAGCACGAAGAAAGCCCCGAGATTTCCCTCTGACCCAGAAAGCAGGCTCGGCGAGAAACTGCAGGCCGGTTAGCATCTGGCCGAAGCCGAGAACGGAGGGAGGCGCCCGCAGTGGACGGGCAGCGGGCTCTTTTTTCTCTCTCTGTTTGGACTCAGTTCGCTTCTTCGAACCGACCATCAGAATGGTTTTTCCCCGTGTTTTTTATGAACGTCTGGAGCTCGAAAGGCTGTCGATTCGCTAGTTGTAAGCTAGCTGCTCCAGTTCACGTTTCCCACCGGCGAGCAGACGGCGGAGGATCCGGAGGAGCGCACTCGGCCTCCCGGTGCTTTGCTAACGGACCGACTCGGAGTTCGAGACCAACAATGGCCGCCAATCTAATCAAGGAGATCGTGAGCAGAAATAAGAGGCGGTTCCAAGAGGACGGCTTCGACCTGGACCTCACTTGTATCCTTTCGCTTTTCCTCGTTAGCAAAAAAGGCCATTCAGAACTCCGTTCAGAAAAGCTGTGTTTCTAGACGTGTGGCCTCGCTGCTGCTCTGGACCGAGACTGAGCTCCGGCTGACGGGTACCCGCAGCCGGATGTGTTCGCGGTGATGTTCGGGCCGAAAGGCGGTTCTCTGCGGCGAGCAGGAGGTTTTCTCACATCCAGCCGCTCCTCCGTGGGAGAGAGCCCGCGTCTGAAAACTGGGAGTTTTCCCAACGGAGTTCGGAGCGATTGCAGATGCTCTGGTCCTGGTCCTCTCTGTGAGACTGCAGCATCAGCTTCAGTTGAGTAGGTCTTTGAATGTCCTTTTTTTAACAGTATTTTTCCCATTTTCTGTGAAATGTTCTTATTGCTTATGTCTGCTTATTTGCATACATGCATTTACAGACATCTGGGCTGTTTTTAGTTGAACTCTGCGGTGGTTCAAGTTTAAGGTGGATTCAAATCAGGTGATGGTGGAGGTCAGCCTTCAGTCCGAGGTGGTTTCGTTTCAGATGGGTCTCAAAGGACTCATGACCTTGATGCTTTTGTTTGGAGCAGTTTCAGACTTCTGTCTGGACTGACCCGCTTGTCTCAGTCCTGGTTGGAACTTCTGTTTCAGATAAGTGGGTTTTCATTTGTTGGAGTGATGATCATTACATTTTTGACCATCATCTTGGGCCCCTTGTATGCATTTGATGCTTGCAGAAGGTTTTAGAAGAGTTCTCAGCTGATTTTTGAAGTTTTTCTTGCTGCAGCTGAAGATGGTGTCTGGTTCTGGTCTGCAGAAAGCTGCTCAGTCTGAGTCAACTCAAAGAGCTGAAAGTCCGCAGACCTTAATTTCTGCGTCATGTCTTCTTTGGACTCTGACCACTGTTCGTCCTTTCTTCTTGTCATCTTCGGTGTTGTTTGTTGAAGCTCACCATGAAGTTTAATTAAAACCAGACTGGGCTCTTCCAGGCTCCTCAGCTGCGTCAGGTTCAGTGTTTTCTGGGGCCGTGAAGATGAGCTTTCTTTGGGGTTCCTCCTGCTGTTGGTTCAGTCTGAGGTCCAGTGGAGCCTCCAGCGTGTCTGTAATCCAGGGCCGTCAAACTGCAGGCTTCGAGGGCCGGCGTCTTGCTGGTTTTCCAGAGATCCGATCATCTGCTGCTGATTACCTGGATCAGGTGTGTTTGGCAAATAAGGAGCTTCAATGGTAGGCTGGTTGGAAACCATGTAGGACAACGACCCTTGAGGCCTGGAGTTTACACCCCTAAGTCTGTCTGATGAAGGATCGAACAAGGCAGCTGGGGGCGCTTCAGCAGCTAGTTCAGTGTGCCATGGACGTGTGACGATGAAGGTATTTTGATCCTGAACTTGGCTGTCAGACATTTATCCCAACATCATCGCCATGGGCTTCCCCGCCGAGCGTCTGGAGGGCGTTTACAGGAACAACATTGACGACGTGGTTCGGTGAGATGACATCACACATCACATGACCTGCCATCATGGCGGTTTCACGCCTGCTGCTTCACACACATGTAGATGGTGTTATGTGATGTAGATTGTCCACACTAAGATTTCCAAAGAAGAAGCAGAAGAGACTGCATCAATGAGGAAAATTCAGCTGCAGTCATGATGATGAGGATGATGATGAGGTTCTGTAAGTCTTCATCTCAAACCTGTTTTTGTTTTCAGGTTTTTGGACTCGAAGCACAAAAATCACTACAAGATCTACAACCTGTAAGTCCTGCAGCTCACCTGACAGGTGGTTTCATGTACGGCAGGAGGTCCAGAGGATGAGGATGATGACGAACAGGATGTCAGAAATTACAGATGTGATTTAGATTCAGAAGTTCAAGTTTCCATTTAGTTTTGGTTGAATATTTCTATTTCAAATTTTCATTTCAAAACCAATTTGAAAAACAGAAGAAATGACCTTAAAGGGCCTATATTGTGCTCTTTTAAGCCTTTCAGAGTAAATGATACCCATATATGTGATAATATATTATCTTTGGCACACTAAAGCACAAATTATTTATGAAATATTAGTTATTTTCGTGAGCTCTTTTCCTACTTGGAAGTAAGACGACTTGATCTCAGAGTCTCCGCCTTTTGCTCTTTGTGGGTGCCGCCCATTTCATGGCATCGTCCTACAGCCGGCCTCTACAGCGTGTCTACTTTTCACCCACAAAAGATGGGTGTGCATGTTATGCCAATCACAGCAAGCTCAGCGGAGAAAGTGTGTGTGTGTGTGTTAGCCTGGGGGGCGGTGCTGGCAGCCCAGACTCTTCCTGGAAGGGGCTGTTCCCACTTTCATACGTATGAATGTGTTTTGTGGATTGGGAGGGGCTCTGACACCAGGGTTTTAGAGGAGTAGTACTAGGTATGTCTTAACAGGAATAGGATTCAGAAATGCGTGAATGGATCAAAATACCCTTTGGGGCTGTTTTTCGTGAGGAATTAGCATCATGATACGCTTAAAAGCTCAAAAAAGTTCATTTTTCATGACAAAAGCCCTTTAAAAAACAGAAATGTGCAAATTTGACAAACTAAAATCAACATTTTTTATTGTGGAAGTTTAGTTTGTTGTTTTAAGCCCTAAATCTGCACAGATGAAAAAGGTAGTAAAACACTCCTCCGTTCACTTCTGTCCTTCTGCTCACAGATGTGCGGAGCGACACTACGACACCACAAAGTTCAACTGTCGAGGTGAGTGCCCGTCCCCCCCCCCCCCCCCCCACCCCCACCCAACAATCTAACAGGGCAACTGCATCTTTTTCAGTGGCTCAGTACCCTTTTGAGGACCACAACCCGCCACAACTGGAGCTCATCAAGCCTTTCTGCGAGGACCTGGATCAGTGGCTGAGTGAGAACGAGCATCACGTGGCCGCCATCCACTGCAAGGCGGGGAAAGGTCGCACTGGCGTCATGATCTGTGCCTACTTGCTGCACCGGGGCAAGTTCAAGGAGGCGCAGGAGGCACTGGACTTTTACGGAGAGGTCCGAACTCGCGACAAGAAGGTGAGCGTGGCTCCTGCCAAAGAGGTGACCAGGTCGTTGTGAGGTTCTTTAAAATCATCAGATGTCTCCTCTGGTCTGTGGTGTTTGAAGAACTTTTTCCCAGGAGTTTCTGGTTCAGAGGCAGTTTTATGAACCTTAGTCCTTTCAGCTGAAGAATCTCTCCAGCAGCTTCCGACTGGATATTCTCAGTCTGGTTTAGGTGTTTTTATTTAAGTTCTGTGGGATGTCCAATCACGGGAAGACTCCTGCCGGTCTGAAGGTTTTCGCCACTGACGTTCTTATCTCATTCCACCTGAGTGTTTCTCTAGAGTTTATGCGTTTATCATCTCACTGATGCAGAAAGATTCCTGTTTTAAAAGGTAAAATGTAAAAAAGTATAGAATTGACTTTTCATGAACAAACTGATCTTTATCCTGAAAACAACTAATTCTGTTTCTGATAAATGTCTGGTTCCGGTTGGATCCTGTCAGACTCTTATCCGACCGTGTCTGTGTGTTTAGGGCGTGACCATCCCCAGTCAGCGGCGTTACGTCGTCTACTACAACTACCTACTGAAGAACCGGCTGCATTACAAGCCTGTGGCTTTGCTCTTCCACAAGATGATGTTCGAGACCATCCCTATGTTCACCGTAGGAACCTGCAGTGAGTCTGGGTTCAGCCTGATGGTCCACAGCCGTGCAGAAGGAGGCTGAGAAACCAACATGTTCCTGTTCTGTGTGCAGATCCTCAGTTTGTAGTGTACCAGCTCAAGGTAAAGATCCACACCTCCAACCCCGCCCACATCCGGCGAGAAGACAAGTTGATGCTGTTCGAGTTCCCTCAGCCGCTTCCTGTCTGCGGAGACATCAAGGTGGAGTTCTTCCACAAGCAGAACAAAGTGATGAAGAAGGTGAGAATGGAAGAGCGTGATGAAGGTGATGGAGCCCAAGACGAGAAAGCCCACAGAAGCTGGCAGAAGTTAGTGTCCTCAGGCAGAGACTTTTTATCTGGGGGTCAGATTAGACCTGAGTCCAGATTAATATGTGGGTCAGATTGGACTCGTGTGTAGATTTATGTTTTAGAATAAAGCGCACTTCAGTAGAAGATATTGTGTGGGAACAGCATCAAAGCCCTGCTGGAGCTCTGAATCCTCTCTGAGTTTGATGAAAGTTTTAGCTTGCACAGTTTCAAACGAAGCAGCCTCAGAAACGTCACAGTGAGCAGATCCTGAAGAATCAGTAGGATCTGAGGGTCTGAATGTTCTTTTATCACATTGTTTTAAACATTTAAGCATTCACACGATACCTACTAAATGTGATGATGTGAAGATTCTCATATCCCCTCCTGTGGAGACACTGCAGGTATTTTATCCTCTGACAATGATTCTGGATGAAGCTCATCACTGAAGAGTCTTTGAAAGGAACCATCTAGATCAGGGATTGGCAACTCCAGGCTTCGAGGGCTGCAGTGTCTGCATGATTTCCAGATATCCAAGCCCTACTCATGACTGATTACCTGGTCCGGGTGTGTCCAGCCAATTAGATAGAACACGCCAGAGCATGGTATGTTGGAAAACATGCAGGAATGTTGCCCTCGATGCCTGGATGCCGATTTAGTTTGTTTCCTCCTGTTTCCTCAGGAGTTTAGATCAACTGAAGGCTGCTTCTGTTTTCTAAATATGAGCTGAAGCTTCAATTTGAACATAAAGCTGAAGTCAAATTTTGCCTCCAATCTGAGATTAGCTTGTTGAGATCCACACAAGGTTCCTGAGGAGAACTGGTTAGGCATTCCTCACTGAGTGTAAATAGATCCAGAAGTGAGAAGCTGGACTGACATCTTTCTCTGTCTTGCTTTCAGGAAAAGATGTTCCATTTTTGGATCAACACCTTCTTCATCCCAGGCCCAGAGGAGGCCTCCTACAAGCTGGAGAACGGCAGTGCGGCACCCAACTCTGAAGCGTCTGACAGAACTTACCAGATCCCAGGAGATGCCAACAACAAGGACTTCCTGGTGCTCACTCTGACCAAGAACGAACTTGACAAGGCCAACAAGGACAAGGCCAACAAGAACTTCTCTCCAAACTTCAAGGTAGGCAGTTCTCGGTGCGTCATGTTATCATCTTCTCACAGAAAACGAGTCATCTCTCAGATACGTTATTCGGTTGGTTGGTTAACTGGTTGTGCATCGCTGTAGCTCACACCTCTTTTCATGAGTTCTCACAGATCAGATCTCAGTCCATCAGATCTTGTTGGGTGTCTCCTGCAGGTGAAGCTGTTATTCAGCAGGACGGTGAAAGACGGGACCAACTGTGACGCCAGCAGCTCGTCGGGGACGCCGGACGTCAGCGACAACGAGCCCGATCACTACCGTTACTCTGACACCACGGACTCGGACACTGAGAACGACCCAGAGGAGGACGACCATGAACAGATCACCAAAGTGTGACAGCTCCAGACTCCAGCAGACCTACAGCGTGTAAATACCAGGATGTACTCACAGTCAAGAACCTGGACTGGACTGGCGCCTGGTTCAGAACTTACCCCCACCTGCACCCACCTCCCGTTACCACAGCTGGTCAATCATGATGGGCAGTGGTGAGGTGAGTGGGCGGGACCAGGCAGAAGTGACAGATGACTGATTTCATCAGAGGTAGAGTCAAAGCTGAATCAAACATATAAGACAAGAACTTTTGAACTCCAGAGATGTTGGATAATGCTCCAGAACCTGGGCCCTCCCCTTGATCAGTCTGGACTCCTGCTCGCTCAGATCCACTTCAGTTCTTCTCGGACCTTCACCGTTCTCTGGTTGGTTCCGCTGACCCACATTTGTTTCAGTGTCAGCCAATCGTAGTTTGATCATCTTACTCTGGGGAGAAGCAGAGGAAAAAGTCCAGTTCTGACCATGTGTTCTGGACTCCAGTCAAAACTAAACCGGATTCTGGTTACGTCTCGACCTGGACCGCAGGCATAATTTCTTATCCACGTTCTAGGTTCTGGATTTTTGTTGAGTTTGTTCTGGTCTACTTCTACACATAAATATCCAATCAGCTCGCAGAAAACCGAGCTGACTCTGTTGGACGTTCACTCAGATCACTAAGCTACACGACGGACCCGCGAGTCCACACTTGAGCCAAGACTCCCACCCAAATGGAGCGCTTCGATAGGCCAGTCGGGTCAGAGTCCTGGTGCTGTGTAAGCATGTTGGGCCAGAACCTGGCCCGGTGCTCCACAATCACTCTGGTGGATCCATAAGCTAAGATGATTATCAGACCCGTTTGGGTCGGCTGGGTTAAGCTTTAGGGGACAAGCTTAAACTCCCTGTCAATCAGCTCTGGGCAGAACTTTGCTAATTCTGTCCACAAACCGATCGTCCTGCCAAGTTTGTAAAAACCAGAACCTAGTCACTTAAGGTCATTAGAGATATTCTGGTCCGGTTCTGGGTCCGAGCTCTGATGGTTAGAGTCTAGATCAGTCTGTTTGTTTGTTATGTTCTTATCCAAACCAATGAGTCTCGCTCCAACTCATTACTGGGACTAAGATGGTTCTGACCCGCCTTTATAACTAGAGCTCCTTTGACCATTTGCCTTTGGGTCTTATGGTCCTGATGGCCCATTTCCGTCCTCATTTGGTGCTAAACTAAGCGCGGTCATCCCAGCGATTGTGAGCACGGACTTTTGTGGAGGTAGAAGTTCTGTCTGTTCTGGGCCTGTGGCGTTGACCCGTAGGTGCTCAGTTATCAGGGTCTGGTTCTGGACCTGTTGTCCACCCGTGGTGCTCGCCCTGCTTGTCCAGTTTTCCTTTGTAGCTTCATTGTTGGTGTGGCCCGAGTCCTGTTGGTTCTGTTCCACCCATAGCAGGATTCGGACCAGAGCCAATCACAAAAGTACACCCAGAACTTAGTTGTGATTGGTCAGCGGAGGTTTAGCATCAGTCTGAGACTTTATTGAACTTGGTTTGATTGGATCAGAACAAGCAAGCAGAAGCAAGTGTCCTGGTCGCTGCAGAAGATTCTGAGCTCTGATCCGTTCTATGGTATTCAGCCATAAAACCAAGTGTGTGTGTGTTGTTTTTTTTTTTTACAATTTTTTTAAGTGGGTCAGAACTTTGAGGAGCTGGACAGTTCTGGTTCCTCCTGTTTGACTGAACAGGATTTGGGTTTTCTATTATCCCAAACGTTGGTAGATGATTCTTCGTAACATGATTTGGGTCAGGCGTGGAAGCAGAACATCTGATGTTGGCTGTGGTTCTGTTCTGGGTCAAGCAGGTTCTGTATCTGTTTTGCCTACAGAATCACATGACCAAAAGCTCAGTTAGATTTTTATTAGCTATTTTTTATTTGTCGGTTCTGTTCTTTGGCCCTGGTTTTTTCACATCTGCTTCTGCTCAGAACAGACAAACGGACTCAAACTGGATCAGTGGTTCAGGGTTTAACAGGACTTACTTCTCATTGGTTCTTTAACGTTGGTCAGAAACAGCAAGCCACGCCCCTGCTGTTAGCCCCACCCCTTAAAAAATTCTTTCAGTTTGTCAGCGGACATTTGTCCGCTGGTTCAGCTCCAGTCCAAACAGAACCTGGGTAACAATGCACCACTAAGCTCTGGGCTCTTCTAGACACAGAACTTTGTCGGTTCTGCAATCCAGATTTGCACAGACGTGGTTCTAAGTCTCCATTTAACCTGGTTTTTGTTTTAAACTCTGCAAACAAACGTCCTGATACTTGACAACCTGTCGCCATGGAAACATATTAAGCTGACCCCTCCCACAATTCTTTTATTCTGCCTATCCTTGTTTTATAATGAAATAAAAACACTGTAAAGGTGAATAAACTATTTATAAACTGAGGATTGTTGTAGAAATGTTTATAAAATCCAAATATTCTCTGAACCCATTTACCTGAATAACTAGGTGAGAAGAAAACTCACTTTTACTGCAGACACTTCTTATCTGATGAGCTATTATTTTATAAATTACCATAATAATCTACCTCCCTGTCCCCAAAAAAACCAGCAGGATTTTCTCAGCAACTGCAACACGAGCGGCAAAGGTGAAGGAAGAGTTTAAGGAAGAGGAGTAACGGCTCCGCAGCACTGAGCTCACTCCAAACGCCTGGAGAACAGCGAGCAAAAATGAGGTCACACTCGGAGCCTCGTGGGCGGCGAACCAGAACTAATTCTGCTTCATCTGCTGCTATAAAAAGATCAGAAAGCCGCAAACAGCGCCCTGCTGCGTCTTCAGCCAGCCTGCTGGATGGATGATGGATGCATGCTGTCTGCAGACACCAACCAGCCGCAAAGGAGACGGAACCGAGCAGGAGTGAGCCAGAACCTGCTGGGAGACTGTCTGAATAGGAGTCAGAGACTGAGCTGGATGAAACTGGGCCATTGTGCTCAGGGGCTGGGAGAGGTCAGGCAAGAACCAGCAACCCCAGAAAACATGGAGTCACCATGAAGGAAACCAAACAAACAAGCCATGAACCCGCCGGTTGGACAGGAAGTGCAAACACATCAGGAAGTCAACAAAAACCAAGGGAAAAGCAGAAAAATCCTGTCAGGAATCAAGAAATTCCACCTGGACAGGTGAGAGGAAGAAAACTACAGGGAGGAATTGAACAAGGCTGGGCAGTATGATCCTGAGGAGAACTTTGCTTGTCAGTATGTGGCAGGTTCACCTGTCCAGGTGTGTCTCAAAGACCAGAAAAGATCAGTTTAAAGACAGAAAACATGAAGTTTATTTATAGCAAACAGACAAACATCAGATCTTCTCTCAGATGACACGCAGATCACTGATGACTCTTCAGAAAAGGGGGCGTGGCTCTTCTATTAGGCTAATTCGTCAGCGAGGCCTTCAGCACTCCGAGCACGCTCTGTGCGGATTCCACGCAGCCATCAAAGTTGGAGTGACAGAAGGCGTCGCCTCCGCAGACGAGCAGCGGCTGCTCCAGGACAGTCATGTGACCCGGACAGTCGGGTACCGAGGTCAGCACCTGCAGGAGGGATGGACAGGTTTGTTACGTCATCCGCCCATGGGTTCTCAACGCAGGTACAACATTCACCTGGGAGTACCGCCACTTCTGACACTTGATGCTGATTGGCTGAGGTAGATCAGGGAGGATCCTATGGAGCTCCTGCAAGATGATTGGCTGGACGTCTTCTTTGTCTCGCTCTAGATGCTCCTCACCAAACGGCACGCTGGTGTGGACAACGAGGGAGGGGCCACAACTCGAGGTGTCTGAACAGGAATGGGAAGATCAGTCAGAGGCAAACAGGTAGTAGGTAGTAGATCAGGTGAACAGACAGGTGGGTGGACTGACCTGCGCCGCGTTTCCTGTTGTCCACGGCAATGTAGCGGATGCAGGAGCTGTCAGAGACGTATTTGGCAGCCCAGCTAAAGCTAAAGATGGCACCCGGGGAGAAGAAGAGCGCCAGCGCAAACCGGGACGAGAATTTGACGACGTCCAGCTGATGCCTCTGCTGGACAGACAACACTGAGACACAGATTGGGAAATGAGGAGCTGCCCTGCTGCATTATGGGAAATGGAGCATCTTACAGATTTATAACTGATATGGGTGAAACTTGGGTGACTCATCATTCACACCTAGCCGCTGGTTCAGAGTTATCACAGGTGAGCCCAAACACACCTGCGCTCTGACTGAACAAATGAAAGCATGCCAGCTCTTCTTTGACAGGAGCTTCACAAAAATGTCACTGTTTTCATGATTTGAATAAGCGTGCACTCTCACACACATGCACACGCTCACACCTTCTAATAATAACCCGAGCCAGGCAGAGAGATGCTGTGTGTTTGTGTGCGTCACAGGAAGTGGGCGCTGTCCCTCGAAAGCCAATGGGAAGAAACCAAGGTGACATCATCACAACCCAGAGACACACAGATACAAACTCACACACTGCTCCTTCAAGGAGAAGAAACCAGCCAATCAGAGCACAGGGAGGTGACATCACAGGTTTCTTTGTGTGAAATCTCCCAGCAGGAAGTGCTTGTCAAAGTAAAAGCACTGCAGTCTGTTATTGGATCTATTTTCTCCTTGGGTTTGTATCAGCACCAAACTGTCCTGATGATGTCATTGCTGAAACATTTCTACAGGTAAGGACTTCAGAGCTGCTGCCACCCTGTGGTGGAACTCTCACTGACACCAGAACCCGGCTCTTCATTCTCCTCCAGGAGAATTCTTTCACTCACTCAGACCCTCATCCTCCCTTCATCCGTCTGCTCCTCCTACCCGCCTCAGCACAGTGGGGTTGGGAGGGCAGCAGAACCTTTAACTCTGGAAATCACTCCCCCTATTCAATTCAGTCTCTCCAAACTCAAAATACATCTTTTGAACACACTGGCTTCTATTTTGTAATTTTGCTTTTAATCCATTTAGTGTCCTGGAGTGACCTGAGAGGCACTTCAAAACAAAAGTATTATTATTTTATTTAGGTAAAAATCGGAAAAGACACATTCCAGGTTCTGGAAAACAAATATCAAATGGGTAACCACCGAAACATTTCAATAACTCCATTAGATGAGTACTGTTCTCTCAAAGAGGTTGTGTCTTCACAGACTTCAGAAGTCACATGACCTCCTTCGTGAAGACCTGTTAGCTCTAGCCTCATTCTGTGCTGACTCACAGTTTCCCAGGTCTCCCTGCAGCTGTAGGATCTGTGGCACAGGCATCGTCAGTACGACGGCATCAAACGTTTCGCTGCCTCCTGCTTTTCTCTCTACCTCCCATGATGCACCAAGACGGTACAGAGCAGTCACGTGATGCTCCAGGAAAACATCAGCTCCTGACAAGAGAGAAACCGGCAGATGGAACGCGTCTGCATGAATGTCATACCTGAACTAGTCCAAGTTTTACCAATAGAGAACTCAATGCTCTTTAGACAAAAAGTGATGTGGGTGGAAGACAGGTGGGCGCGGCTACCTGACTGAGAAAGGAAGTGCTTGACCAGGCTGCCCGTGCCACGTGGTGTCACGTAGTCTTTACTGCCGTCTCTCTGCCGCAGACCTTCCATGGGACAGTCGAGAGGCTGCAGGACGCCTGCCGACAGCAGCTCTGTGTAGAAACTGCACACGCAAGTCTGAGTTTCACAATAAAAGCCATCAGTGTGAAACAGATGTGCCAGTGAAGACAAGTGAGGCACACCTGTGGTGGGACTGAGCATAGGCCGGCGTGGCGGTGATATACTGAGCTCCCAGGTCAGCTGAGTGAGACAACGCTTCAGGAGGAGGACGACTGGTGGACATCCTGCCGCCTGAAAACACACACAGGTAAAGAACTCATCTGAACGTGCTACCAGGAACCGGTCAGGAAGCAAAGAAAGATCTCTGACACAAATCTGTTCTGACAAAAATGTTGTTATTGGAGCTGATTCTACCCCGAGGTGTGAAAGAAGAAGCTCAGGCCCAGGGTTTGTGTGTGTGTGTGTGTGTTTTACATAAAAATCTTTTTAATAAAGTTTTCAAATGAAAACAGGTTGTCCATGAAAACATTTGGAATTCAATTGTATCAAGTGATGAACTCATGAATCCTGATTGATACACTGATTATGTTCACGTGGAATGATTCTTGATGCAGAAGATCTGGACAGGGAGAAGTCATAAAAAAATAAGCAAAAGAAGAAGAAAAATACTAGAAGGAAAGTTCAGTGAGTCATTCACACTAAAAGCACACAAATACATGTAAACACTTCAATCATTTAAAGTACATGTAGACCTGCCGTTTAAGAAAAATACGTAAAAATATTCAAAAAATATAAGACAACTCATCTTCAAATACCGTTATATCTTTTTTTTAGATGCAAATATTTTAACCACCACAAGTGTTGCATCATTTGTGAGACACTTTTAGGTTCAAAATACTTTATAAAAAAAGATCAAAAGTTTGACCAATTACAAAAAAACCAACTTAAAACTAAAATGCTCATTCTAAAAATACCTGACCCATGAATAGTTCACTGAAGTTTCTGTGACCTCCAGCATTATGGATCAAATTAAACAGACTCAACCAGATACAGAAATAAAATATATGTTCGGACTGATTATGACACACAAGACTACTGTTTTTTTTAAAGTGTGCTTAATGTTTTTCATAGTTTTTATTTTGACTGTACACATGAAAACACAATCTGTCTAGCTGAAGTTCTGTTTTTTGTTGTAAATCTAAGCTCAGATTGACTCAGTGTGTTTAATTATAAAGCCGAACTTTAGAGATAAGTCGTCTCATGTGAAAGCCGCTCATGGTACTGATCAAACTTTCGACCCGGTCCGGCTGGAAGCTCGAGAACCCTACAAGTCGAATATTTTTGAATGAGGTTTACCTGAGCCTCTAGCCTTGTCCCACACTACCACCCGGACTTTGCTCTGCAGCTCTCGCCGTAACAGACATGCGCATAAGCTGCCAGTCAGACCCGCGCCTACTATCAGCACGCGGGCCATTTTCGGAACCGAGACGGCTCCGGTCCGCTGGTTGTTCGGGTCCAGAATTGCAGGAGTTAACGCCAGATCCGGGTTATAAAATCAAAAACATCAGACGGACACACAAAAACTATTCCTGCGTTAAAAAAAAAAAATCGGTTCGCCGCGTCACTTCCGGTATAAAATGTCATAATAAAAGCTGCAAGTCAGAATGGGCAGAAACCGTGCAAATTATTGACATAAAACTAATGTTTTTCCACAGTCAAAATGATTACAAATTCCACTGGATGAAATTGGATTAAATACGATAACATTGCTATTTTTCCCGCGCTACTAAAAATAAATAATTAAATAAATAAGCAAACTTTCTACTTAAATAAAGATTATAACGAAAAAGACAATCGTCAACGCATTTTTTAAGGTCAGGTCAATGATGAAAAACCTCATGTCTATGCGAAAAACACATTTTTTTTTTTAATGCATCTAAACTACTGTTTGTAGTACTACTGTCGAGGATTAACATGTTGTTGTGTTACTGCAGGGCAACCTTTTATTTAGGAACTCTCCGAACATTATTGTGAAACCTAAATTAGAGTTTCATATTATTTTTTGTAGTTTTCTGAAACTAAGGTGTAGTAAATTGCTGTGCCCTTCTGACTTGTTACATTGACCTATATTATCACAAAATACAGTGAATATACAGTCAGTGCTTGTTACTGGGGCTTGTTAATGCGCCCTTGATAAATAGGTCTGTTCTCCTTTTTGATGAAAATCCATCATTATACCTCCAGCCAAACAGGAGAGAGTAAAGTCCTCTCGTGTCCTCCACATTGACCACCGATCACTTATCCAACCAATCAGAGCTCCCTGACATAACCGCCCCGCCCCTGAGGTCATGTGATCACTGTTCAGCAGGAGCCCAGCAGGAGACTCGCAGGAGAGGAGGTGAGAACCGAACTTTGCCGGAACGGAGAATGCTTTTTCAGTGCGTAATAACTGTGTTTCTACCGATTAGTCAGGACAAACCGGACAGAGAAAAAACAGGCTGCAAGCTTAGAAAACAGACGGAAAAACAGTCTGCAAGCGGACTAGAGAAGCGAGGCACAAAGTGGTTCAAAGTAAATTCTTCAGATTTCTCTAATCAGTGTGATAACAGTCAGCAAACCGGATGACAAAAACATTCCCACCGATGAACTGGTTATGAACCAATAGAAAACGGTCTTTAAACAGGCGGGAAGGTTATAAGCAAACAGGAAAAACAACCTAAAAAAAGAATCAGGCAGAAGGAAACAGCCTGAGGATGTTTCAAAAACAGTCACATGTGACCACAGGTTCAGCTCAAACCAGGCTGAGAAGCAGCAGCAACAGCGTTCAGAGGCGTGACCGGTAAAAACCCTTTAACTGTTCGTGACACACATCTTCACTGCCTCTGGGTGCTCCTCTTTATCACCACCCTCTGTCAGCAGCTCAGACTTTACTTTGAAAAAACAGTTCTGATGGAAGACCCTGAAGGCAGCATCTTAACGTGTGTGTGCGTGTGTGTGTCAGACCATGGCGTTCGTGTTGGTGTGTGCGCTGCTTCTCTGTGCCCTGGTCCACAGCAGCTCATCTTCCTGCGCTCCGCGATGTTTTGATGAACGGACGCAGAAACTGGACCCTGAAGTGAACATGAACATCGTAAGTTCTTCCTTTCCTCTGCTTTGGGTTTGGTGGTTTGTGTGACACATCTCAACCTGAGCAGGTCTGCACACCTGGACTTCCTGTGTTTTTCCACATTAAAAGCCCTTTCTGACGGGCTGGAGTGGACTCTGACCTGATGAGCTGTTTGTTCAGTGACGGAGCAGGTCAGCACAAAGTTGAGACCCTTCTGAACTCATGGGAGGATTCTGATAAGTAGACTGGCATCCTGATGACAGGTCTCTGCAGGCAGGGTGTGTGTGTGTGCGTGCATGTGTGAATCAGAGTGTGAGTACTTCCTCACGGTTCTGCATTGGAGGTGCTGGTTCATTGTGGGCTTTGCTAAATGTGTTTGACCCAGTCAGAGATCATAAGGAGATGGGGTTATCCTGCAGAGGAGCACAAGGTTGTAACGGAGGATGGGTACATTCTGAGCATCAACAGGATCCCAAGGGGACTTAAACGCACCACAGGTCAGTGTCACTCCTGTTGTGTCACAGAAGAAACAGGAAGCTCAGTCCTGTCATCTGACTGCACTTCTTCAAACAGAACATTTCTTGAACTTTCACCTCCTTTTGATCTGACCCGGTTTGCTGAAGTAGTTCTTTCTAGTTCTTGCAAGTTTTTTACATTTTTCTGGTTTTCAGGTTCGAGGCCGGCGGTCTTCTTACAGCACGGTCTTCTGGCAGCGGGCAGTAACTGGGTCACCAACCCGCCAAGCTCCAGTCTAGGATTCGTTCTGGCAGACGCAGGTTACGATGTATGGATCGGAAACAGCAGGGGAAACACCTGGTCCAGGAGCCACCAGTCCTTGAATCCAGAGCAGGAGGATTTCTGGAAGTTCACGTATGATCTGTGACATCATCTTTGAGGAGTTTCACGTGAAGCCATGTTTCAGGTGTCAACCCTTACCTTTACAGTTACGATGAGATGGCTCTGAAGGATCTTCCCGCGGTCATAAACCACGTCCTGAATGTGACTGCTCAGGACCAGATCTTCTACATTGGACACTCTCAGGGCACAACCATCGGTAGCGCCTCTGTGCTTTTATTTTGAAACAGTCCCTTGTTTTGGCACCAACAGAACTCTGTACATCTGATCTCATTTCCCAGCATTCATAGCCTTCTCAATGCTGCCAGAACTGGCCAGCAGAATCAAGCTTTACATCGGATTGGCTCCTGTAGCAACTGTGGCGTTTACCAACAGTCCGATGACCAAACTGTCCATTCTGCCAGACGCCCTTGTCTGGGTAAGAGTCACATGCCATTCAGCAGCTCTGGAACCAGCCATTAGTTTACCTAAACTAAATCACCTGTAGGCCTGACACTATACCTGTGAGTATGACGCTGCTGTCGCCCACTGCAGGACCTGTTTGGTAGGCGGGACTTCCTGCCTCAAAATGACTATATAAAGTGGATGGCCGAACACATCTGTGGGAAGCGTCTGCTCAGCGAGCTCTGTGGAAACATCTTCTTTGTTCTCTGTGGCTTTGACGAGAAAAACCTCAACATGGTTTGTGGGACGGATCCTGAATCAAGATCTGGTTCTGTTCTGGTTCTTGGTTTCTATCAAACCATGAAGCTACAATTCTGGTATAAAGTTTCTGAATTCTGATGTTTCAGACTCGAACTCCGGTCTACACGACCCACTGTCCTGCTGGGACGTCGGTCCAGAATATGGTCCACTGGGCCCAGGTACCGGTACCATTCCCCCACAAAATCGGTCATGTTTTTTTGTTTCATCCGTTGTCCTTAAGAAAATACTTCCTAATACTAGTATAGTTACTCTATTACTGCATTTTACTGCATATTATTACATATCACTCTATATTGAATCCTCAGAATCCTTTTAGTTGTTATTGTTTCACAAAGAGCTTGTGGTACAACAAAAATCTCTGTGCTCTCCAAACATCAAAATATATAACAAGAAAAATTTAAGGAACAAACAAGAATATGTGTAAGTAGGAATATATCCATGTATTGCACGTATTGCTAGACATTACTGCATTTTTCTGGACATAACTGCATATTACTACATAATACTTCATATTACTGCATATTTGAAGACATTACTGCATAGCGACGCTCAATCCGTTTCCTGTGACTGGTCTACAGGCGGTTCATGGAGGGAAGCTCATGGCCTTCGACTTTGGATCTGCTGGAAACATGAAGCATTACAACCAGGTGAGCCTTAACCCAACAAGGTCACAGGTCACATCTGGATCTAACTGGTTCAGATCATGTCGGAGTTTTCACAGTCCAGCTTACGTCAGGGTCTTACAGGGTCCAGTTCAAACCATGGGTTTAGGGATTGGTATTCACAGTTATATCACCTTCTTCCACTTCTGTCCTTCCAGACCACGCCTCCTGAGTACCACGTCAAAGACATGACGGTTCCCACCGCTCTGTTCTCCGGTGGACAAGACACCCTTGCAGATCCCAAAGACATTGCAGTTCTTCTAACTCAGGTCAGTCACAGGGACACACTCCTGACCTCTGCCCTTCACAATAAAAGCCTCAGACGAGACCTGCAGTCTTTTTAATAATTAGATGCAAACTGTTGTGTTGTTCAGATGTGTGAAAACAAAGTCATCGTTTTTTTGGCCTTCTGCAGGTTTCCAACCTTGTCTACCATCAGCACATCCAACACTGGGAACATCTGGACTTTATCTGGGGTCTGGATGCTCCTGAGCAGATGTTCCCCTCCATCCTGAAGCTGCTTCAGGAGCATCTTTAGGGACACGCTGCTGTTTTTTCCAGCAGAAGACTAAATTCTCCAGTATTTAGCCTCTGCCTCCATACTCCTCCAGATGTTCCAGTGTTCTGCAGCTGGACGACACGTTTTTAATCGCTTTGACTCAATCTAATCGCAGATTTTTGGAAACATCTAAACGTTCTTTTTCTGAAACAGTTTAAGACCAAAAGATTTTTTGGGATTTCATTCCAGAAGAGGAGTAAGTGGTGGAGCGCTGCTCCTCTGTGCTCCTTTGGATTTATGGACCACAGTGATGAACATCAATCCTCATGGATGATCTCTGCTGGCCGCATCACCATAAATGTTCTGCAGATTGTCCACGGTCACACTCAGTTTATTTGCGTTGCAGAGATGCTTCATCATCCGGGGAGACATCATTAGCATCAGCAATCTTGCTGACTTTATTCACTTTAAGGAGATCCTGTCCTTTGGTCTAAAAAAGCTTTTTTTTTCATTTTGGTTTGATGTTCTTCACCTCGGTCAGCAGAGATACTCAGCTCAGAAGGTTTGATGGTTTTATGTTGGGAATCCTCTGGAAAAGTCTTCAGTTCTGCTCTTTTTTAGGAAATAAACGACTGTTTTATGACCTCCTAAAGTTCTACTTCCTGTCCTCAGGGAAGCTTCGAATAGGTTTTTAAATCATGATGCTAAGATGACAGATCTCTTGATGTTTTATGTCCACACCTGATGAAGATCCTCTCTGCTGAGCTTCTAGAGACACATCAGGGATTAGATGTTTTGAACGGTCTGTCTTCAGCTGCAGGTCAGAACCACAGAAGCAGGACGTTTTTCAGAATGTTAGGAGGAAGTTGTGTCCTGCATTGAAAATAAGTGAAGCTGTTCTCTACTTCAGATTCTTAAAACCTGACTTTTCAGTTTGAAACAATAAAACCTTTTGAGGAGAACCTTTGTCCATCTGCCGTCCATCTAAAGTGGAGCTCAGACTCTAACGCTACATGTTTCTGTTACAAAAATGTCAAATACAGAGGGAAGAAAGATGAAAAAAACACACAGCTGAAATCATAAATACATTTATTGAAAGAACACTTCAATTCAGAAACCCTATTTAGTGTGAAGTTCTGGAGTTTAAAGATCCAATCCAAAAGTGATGACTAAAAGCAGAAGATGGACAGATTGAAGGACAGAATCTACAAAACAAAAAACTACAAACTAAAATGAAAATCAGGTCTAATATTGTAACAGAGTCCGTAACGTTTGATTTTAATTTAAAGTCCAGTTTAGTGACAGAGATGCAGTCATGTGACCTGGAGGGGTTTGGATCCATCTGTCAGTCCGGTACCGGAGCTCTGTGAGCTCAGTTCTTGGAACCATCTGCCGTGAGCAGAGCTGTGGTGGAGCGGGGAGCTTTCGGACCAGTTTGGATCAGAATGTGAATTCGTTCTGGGACCTGGGTCAGCCAAAGACCCGGACTGCTGGTTCCACAACCAGAGGTGGGTGGAGTCTCCAAAAATGGTAAATGTAACTGGTTCCGACCCACATCTGAACAGAACCATTGGGGGGATTCAGAAGAACAGAAACTTAAGATCATCTGATTGGTTGAAGCACTCGTCAATCAAAAACATAGCTTTAACCAGTCAGATGAGTCAAGCACAAATCCATCAGAAGCTGGTACCAGCAGAACCCGGTCATTCTGGGCTTGTTTGTGACTCCAGGCTTTGCAGTCAAGACTGAAAGTCCCGAAGGTCATTTCTGCTCATGAAGCTGGAACTCCACACAGCTGAAGATGACAGATGGGCCGAAGCTTCCGCCCTCACACACATCATCATCTTCATCAGCAGATGTCTTTGTCACTGCGCCTTCCTCAGCATGTTGGAGATCTTGGTGAACTTCAGCCGCATGGTGATGTTCAGCGGAGTTTCTCCGTCCTGTTGGAGAAACAGAAAATCTCAGCATCCGCCTGACAAACATTCCTAAGAACAGGTTTGGATTGAAGTTCCTCCTTTATCAAATGATCAAAACCATTTAGTTCCAAACCTAAAAACACTGATGGAGCTTCATCCAGATTCTGACAAACGAAACCAGAAGATCCTAAACTTTTACTGACTGTGAACGAGCAGAAACAAACCTTTTTTTTTTTTTAGACGAATTCAAACTTTAGCTCATCCCATTAGTGCTTCTGTCATCAGCCTTTGGTTCCTCTACGGAGTCTCAACACCACTGAGGTCTTTGCTTCCACAGGGTTTCCTGCTGGGACTTTTCCACACCTTTATGGCTTTTTGAATATTAACTAATAAATCCCAAAATATGGGAAAAGCTTCAACTCTTTAGAACTGGAGTTTCATCTCCAAACGGTTCAGAAGACACGGCACTCCTTCACCTGAGCTCCACTTTTAGAAGTTTGTCAGTAGTAGCTCATAGTTTACGTAAATCAAACATTCACCTTCACAGGTATGTCAACCACTGAGTCTTTTTCACACGTTAAACACATTTAAAGACATGTTTTTATTATTGTTTTGATCATCAGAATCGAATCATTTAAATGTAAGAAATGTTCAGATAATTAAGTGTTTATTCTGACAGTTTAGGCTGGGTTGTTTCAGGCTGTTTGACTTTCTTTAAAACAGTTTTGTACTTTTATTTATGAATCCTAACATTAAACTCTGTCTTTCTTCAGTTTTTGGTTTCTTATTGAATTACTTTTAAAAAATATATATATTTCAACTTCTTGCTTTTCATGTTCCAGATCTAACTTCACCGTCTACAGCCGTCCAGTGTTTTCAAAGAAACTTGTTTTGACCTCAGAGCACGTTCTTCTCCCGGTGCTGACGGCTGGAGAAGAACGCTGCGGTGGACCTGTATGCGTACGTACCGCGTTCTTGATGTCGGTTTTGGCATTCTGCTGCAGCAGCAGAGGAACCAGGTGGCAGCTCTTCCTCTGACAGGCGTAGTGCAGAGCCGTGTTTCCCTTCTGCAACACATGACGGTGAAAAGATCCAGAGACTTTCTTCATGAGCATCTCCCAGGTGGAGAAAGTCAGCAGTCCAAAAGCAGCTATGAGGTTCTGTTCCATTGCTGTACTTACGTTGTCGACAGCGTTGACGTTCACGCTGCTGCTCAGCACGGCCTTCATCAGCTCCACGCTCTTCTTCTGCTTCTGCAGCTGCAACACACAGAACAGGAGCTGCTGAGGAGAACATCTCCAGCATGAAGAGCCGGGAAGCTGCTCTACAGAAACGTGCCAGCAGTCTGATTGCACGCCATACCATGATGAGGTATCCCAGCAGCAGGATGGGCATTAGGATGGCGATCATCAGGTAGTCCAGCAGAGTGAAGGTTATCTTGGATGTGTAGTGGAGACACGTTCTCTGTTTCTGTGAAACAGTGACACACGCTGGTGAACTGCCACTGGCCACATCAGTCTTTTGACATAATCAGTAAAACCCACCTTGTTAGTCAGGTGAACGTTGGCTTTGAGGTCCAGCAGGTATCTGACCACCTTCAGCTTTCGGCCCCGACAGGCGGCCACGAGTGGCGTGTCTCCAGACTTCGGTTCCTGTACGTTCAGCTTGGTCGGGTCTGTTTTCAGGTGGTCATAAAGCTGATGAAGATCTCCATCGTAAGCGGCCTGACACACCGGCTGAGGATGAGGAGAACAAACATTCCCACTGTTACACTGACCATACTCTGCTCATTCATAAGTAAAGACGACCTCATGAAGCATCTGAAGTCCTTTGTTTCCTCCTTCCGTCAAGCATGTGGTGCCCCGCCCCTTCACGCTGGAGTCAGAACCACCTGGTGACCTGCATGTTCCTCCTCATCCACAGGAGAACCGTTTGGTTCTCCTATAGAACCTCGGAAAGACAAAGGTTCTGCAGAACTCATACGGAGTTCTGTTCACACCTCCAATTAGAACCCTTTCCTAAAGCTCAGTCCGGGCTTGTGGACCCACAGTTTCTTACACCGGAACAGAACAGAACCTCTGACACCGAGACGAAACCAGCAGTCTCCAGGTGTGTCCCGAGGTCTTTTTTAATGAGAGAAAAAGTCCGGATCGGACCTGAACCGGACTACAGGTCCGAACCCACAGAAGATACTGAGACGACCAGACTCTGGAGAAGGAATCATTACGTTCCGCCAGGGCTTTTGCGGCAATTTTCAGGAAATGATACTGCGTGTTCCCGCAGTTCCTCATTTCCTTTGACCAAAGCAACAGGTGCGCTCGCGCGGAACGGACGTGACCCTTCAGAATAAAAAACTTTGCGGGTTTAAAAATCCCAAAATCTCTTACCTCCGAATAAACCAGACCCATGTCAGCGAGAACACACCTGGATAAGTCAACGACCCATACGTCAGAAGGGAGACTTCCGGTGACGCCTTTTAAAATAAAGGCCCGGTATTTTCCCTTCCTCCTTTAAAATAAAATATGTTATTTTTTGTTATATTTTTATTTGCTATATCAATAAATTCAATTTATTTCTGTAAACGTGCAACCGCGGGACCTTCATCTCCAGGGGCACATGAACAAATGCTTTTATTTTGTAGACACACCTGTCTGTCTATCTGTTTATTCCTCCGTGTTGTGTGATTAACAATACGGTGACGCACTGCGTCTCAAATCTTTTTTTTTTTCTCTATCTTTCATTGAACTTCTTGTGAGTAATGTAACCAAGCTGCTTCAACCGGAAGCTGAATCGCACTCGAGGCATTTACTTGTTAGGGCACATCTAAGCAGGTGAGGCAAAAGTCCAACCATCAGGTTAAGAGTTACACGATTGAAAAATGTTGGTAAAGTTTGTTAGCTTTGTTAACAACATAATAAATGTTCGGGTTTTTTTAAGCAATTAAATCTCGTGAAATGTAAAATAGAAATAAAAAACAAACAGAAACAACAATAAATAAAAAGTGAATAATTCACTATTTTCAGAGTGATGTCATTTCAACTTTTAAATGAAGGTTGTTTAAAAGCTTGATTGTCACGTGACATTTTTGTCTGCACAATCACTTCTGGCTCAACAGCTGGATTCTGTTCTCTAAACTATTTAAAGCTAAAACTTTTCTTTTATCCAAACAAATGCTTGTTTTTTTGGAAGTTGAAGGTTTGATTTCTTTCTGACTGTAGTTTGATCCTGTTCTGGACTGCTGGAGTATTTCAGCTGGAGTTTGGTTAACCAGTTCACATCTGAAAGTCCTGACAGTTCTGCTGAGTCATGTTTGACCTGAAGCGGAAACATGCACCAAAAAATATGCATCCTGGAAAACCTGAAAAACATTTCAGACTGATGGCAAGGCAATTGCTGGTTTAAAGAAGTTAGCATGATTTGTGTGAATACGCTGTTCTGGTTGGCTGTATGAATGTTCATTAAAAAGTGGTGCCTAAATAATAAGTTCCAGCCACGTATCCTGATTGTTTTATATTATAGCGCTGTCCTGAATGCCAGTTGGTAACCAGAACAACAGAAACTTGGAACATAAGTGGACAGACGTTATTCCACAGTTTATCACAACATAAAGACAGTAGAAAAGATCTGTGTGTTTCAGATGTCTCTATGATGGACATGACAGAATCTCTGTCACATTTTTGCCATCAACCCCAATGTTGACATTGATTTTTAATAGTTGTGTGATGTGACAAATGTGATGTTTAGCATACAAGCAGATACTTTCCTCAGTGGCAGCAGAACAAGGTCGATGCAGGCTCTGTACCCGTTACCATGACACCCTGTCACACCATACATCAAAAAGCTTTTTGTGAAAAATGATTTAAAACTAAAAAAATTGATTTAATTTTATTTCTTTTGTAAGTGACCATGATATATGCGGGATAATGCCTGAAAAGGTGTCCATTATAAGAAATTGATGGACTTTGTGGAAGAAATTATCCTCCACTTTGCATCCATTAATTTCTGATAATGAGCATTTTGTCGAGCATTATCCTGTACTTATCTATAAACAACAGCAGAACACCCATCCTTCACTTCATCATCACACATAGTTAACAGCATCACTGAAGCCCCTCCCAGTTATGACCAAACCTAACAGGTACCTGGTCCAAAAACACAACACATCAGAACAAATACCTTCATTACTAAATACATGATTTTAATAAATAACCGATAAACTGATAACTAATAAATGACAGGTATAATGTCAGACTGAGATAGAAAAGGAGTGTTCATGGAAGAATTTCTCAGAGAACAGCGATATAAACTGTAACAAAAGTTTTGATTCTCTTTTGGTGAGTTTGGAAGTTATGAAGCAGTCTGGTGGTTAACCATTAAGACCCATAATCAAGAAACATCATAAACGAACAGAAAACAAATTTTAGTCAGAGTGAGAAATCTTCAAAATATGCAAGCTTTGTTTAAGCCAGAGTGCGCATGTGCAGCAAAGTTCCAAGGTTTTAGTCAGAGTGAGTAATCCTCACATGGAGATGATCTCTGCAGCCACCATCAGCAGTTTGAAGCCGCTTTCAGCCATTTTCCACCTGATCGCGACCCGCGTGACCGGGTCCGGGAACGAGATCACGACCCACCGGGACTGAACGGGAGGATACGGAATGCCAGCAGCCTCCGAACCGAACCGGAACAAACAGCAGGTGAGTGTCCGCCTGCCGGTGCATCTGCTGAGCCCAGAAAAACCCAGATGGAAAGGTTCTGATGAATGAATGGCCAGAAGAATCGAACCTTTCATGGACCGTTAAGGGAGCACACACACACACACACACACACACCAGCCGCCGTCCGCCCCGCAGCACCATGAACATTGGGCCAGCTTGGACCCGTGTCTTCTGTCTGATGAATCTCTGAGCTCCACTCCCGCAGAACTGTCAATGTTCTTCATGTTCTGTTCATCAGTGACCTGCGGCTGTGGTCAGGTACCTGCCGTGTTCGATTATGAAAATAAAGGAGTTTTTCGTTCTGAGAAGTTGTTCTCAACCTCTCCATGCACACCTTCAGTCAACCCGGTACGGTTCTTCAGCTCCATCGGTTTCTGCTCTACAAAGATTTTAAAAATATCTTAAACCAGAATTTAAACCAGTCCTTTTCTTTGAAGTCTTCTTTTTCTTCAGATTGGATAAAACTGTTTTTCTCCTTCAGCAGCAGCACTTCTCACGGTGGTTGAGGTGACACCTCTGACCCTGTTAAATTTGGTTGTAAACTGTGGCTCAGTTATTTTTAACAGGACTAACCTGAACTCAGAACTGGAGGAACCTGGATGGCTCACGTAGAAAAGGTCCTGAGCCAATCTGCTCATTTTAACACGCAGTTTTGCAATTTCTGGAACACTTTCATATGTCACAATCAGTACAAGTTTCAATAACTTGCCTTTTAACACTACATACTAACTTTAGAAGTAACCTAAAACTGAAAAAGGGAGGGATCAGTGAAAATTTTTTTTTTAAATTAAAGATGATAAAATAATCAACTTTTGGTACCCTGGGTAGAGAAGGATTTTGCTGGATGCAGCAGGATCTTCTGTTTTCCCGCCCTTTGGGCTGGAAGCACCTGTTGCCATGGTGACTCCATCCCAGCTGGGCACAGCAGACGGCTGGTGATGGAATGAATCAGCTGCTTTTGTTTTTAATCTCAGTTTTTGGCCTCTGAATCTGGGTGGTTAGTGGGAGCTCTGTGTTTCTTCTTTTCTTGTTTATAAACTCTATGACTCACTGGACTGTTAGCTTCTGGTTGCCGTGGTAACTGTGAACACAGCTGAAGGACGAGCAGGCATAATGATGATGAAACACCCAAATGGGCTGCTAAAGGAGGATTGCACCTATGTGCCGCCTGTTTCTGAGTTCACAGCTTGTTTTTCTTGTCTCCCCTGCAGTGAAGCATCATGGGAGGTAGCAGATGGACAAGAGAGCTGTGGGCTGGCCAGTGACACACACACTCATGCACACACCATGGATCAAGGATTCAGCTTAAACACTCTAGTAAGTGTTCTCCGTGTGTGTGTGTGGAGGGGCGTTCTGGTGTTGCTGCACTTATGGGGACCTTTGTTTTTTGACGATATTTGGGGACCTCCTCAAAATCTGAAAAATCGGAATCAGCAGGTAAACATCGGCTTTACTTAAGTTTAATATTATGCTGAGATTACTTGAAAAAAAACTCTAACTACACCTTACTAACAAAATACTTGGTAGTTCTTCTCTACATGTTTACTTTATAACATGTATTTTTTTTTAAAACTACGGGGTTATTGCCATATTAGCCTTTGACATAATTGAACCCCTGCTTCTCCAAAAATAGCTAAATGGCAAGGACCAACATGTTTTTCAGTTGTTTGAACATGTCCTGTGAGGATGCTGGTAATTTATTGATTAACAAATACTAACAACTTTAACATTTTACATTTTAACTTCAAATTTTGATTCTTAATAAAAAAAAAATATACGGTTCGTTAAAATCCTCCCACAGTGCTGCTTTACTGAATAACAAATGAAACAACAGAGTAACAGAGTTACAGAGTAAAGTTGGGCTGTTTTTATTTTTCTACATGATGACTGACTTGAATGTGTATCAAATCACCTAGTCATCAACTAGTGAACTGGCCTGTTTCCAACGGTTTTTTTCTTTTACATAGTATTTAAGCAGTAAGAGTAAATGTGTTAATAACTCAAAACAGTTATGGTTTTTTACATTTTAACCTTCTAACACTTGAGATATCATCAACGACTCCAAAATAACACACGGTCCTTGACCTACCATAGCTCTTCAACCATTTACGCAATCAACGTAAAACATCTGATACTGACGCAGAGAAAATGTAAAGTGTTAACAGCATAAAATTGTTTTTCTCAGCTTCAGAATTCACTGGAATTAAGGTAATTATGTAGACAATTTAAAAGTTATCATAGTTTAAAGAACACCAACACTTGAGCGTATGTTCTGGTGTTAAAGGGTTAAACTGGAGTTAACATTACTTTTTTAATTCAATCAAGGTCTTTCAACTGCATTTCTTTTGAAACACAAACAATGTTGTCTGTGACCATCATCATCTTCCCTGTTGTCTTGCTAATGACTTGAACTGGTTTGTGTTTCTCAGAAGAAGCTGGCGGCAGAGCCAGACTATTCTGACGTGTCGTTGACTGCAGTGGAGCGTGTTCGAGCACTAACAAAGATGGGATGCTGCGTGGAGATAAATGAGGACATCACACCCCGGCGATACTTCCGCTCAGGGGTGGAGATGGAACGAATGGCGGCAGTTTACTTAGAGGAGGGCAATCTGGAGAATGCCTATGTCCTCTACAACAAGTTCATCACGTAAGGGATTGAGCATTACTGAGGGGGAGAAGGGGAGTGGTCTACTTTATAATTTTAATTCCATCACCTTAGTTTTATGACTTTGTGTGTCAGTCTTTTTGTAGAGAAGCTGCCAAGCCACAAAGACTACCAGCAGTGTTCAGCCATCCCTGAAAAGCAATTCATCATGAAGGTGATGCTCCAACCCTGTTTTCTTAACACTCTACTCAAGTGCAGATCTTGTTCTGGTTCACTTATGCTATTTTGTGTGTCTGCAGAAACTCCAGGAGGAGGCTTTTCCTCGTAAAGATGAACTGAAGAAACGTCTGCAGGAGAAATACAGCTGGGAACATGGCGAGTACCTCAGAGCACAGGTCAGTGTGTAAGTCTCTTTGCATGTGTCTCTGTGGATGTGAGTGTGCACATGAGGGCGTCCTGTTTTTGATTGGCAGAGAGTTTATCTGTTAATCAGATTAAGCATCAGATCTATTGAAGGATTTATCACCGTGCTCTCATACCTGCAACTGTAGACCACAAGCTGCACCACTAAATATTGATCAGTCAGTATTGATTACTATTTAGTAATTGAGGGTACAGCATGGGAATCGTCCAATGGAACGGCCTTCATGTGGTAAGTTTGTGGGGCATGTCCTCACGTCAGTCAGAAGACAGTTAGATCACGGTGGATCATGTTGGATCCTCCAGTGTCTTTAATTATTTTTTTATATTTTGGAAGCTGTGGGTCCTTGGGGGACTTTTGCAAGGATCTGACTTTCAGGTTTGAGACTGGTGGGAGAATCTGTTGTGGTAGAGCTTTGCTTTGTCCTCAGAGCCCCTCGGTGGTGGTGGATGGGTGCGGCCAGCAGTTGCAGCAGCTCTCTCTGCTGGACAAGGACAGGAGACGTGTGCTTTTGCTGGAGGAGGAGAAACAGCGAGTTGCTACACTCCGACGCATGCAGGTTGAATCAGAACAGTTTCGGTACTTTGAGGACCAGTTGAAGCGCCAGGAGTTGGCCAATAAGAAAGAAGACGAGGGGGAGCAAAAGGTACACATCAGTGCTTAGACTGTCTTCTGCTATTAAGCTGTGTTGTCTCTGAGCTGTGACAGTGACACATTTGTCCTGCAGATGGCAGCCAAAGTGCCTGAAGTCACAGATGGATCCTGTCTGTCTCATCAACCAATCAAAAGCCGCCTGCAATCACAGGGGGCGGACCTAAATAGGAACAGACCTCCTGCTCCTGTTGGTCAACCAGCCGCCACTCTGGCAAGTGTTCATGGTAAGTAGAATCAGAAGAATGCCTCGTGACAGACAATTGTTAGATGTTTTAAATCATCAGTCCTTCAACACCTTGACATCCAGGAGGTGTGAGCATTACAGGAAAAAAAATTCTGCAAAAACCCTACATTTTTCTGATCAGACACATTCAAGAGAAGGACCAGCAGCAATCCAAAAGTCTACAGATATGTTCTGGTTGTACCCAGCTCTGGTTGATGTAAAGTTAGGCTGAACATGAAATCCTCCATTAACAAAAGCAACAGTAAATGTTATTTGTTGTAGGTCCAACTCATTGGCTGTATGTGAGAACTGGAGTAAGTGTGATGTCATCCATAGACAATAGTTTATCTGTGGCTCTAACAAAATTAAGTCAATTTGTTTGTCATTTTTTTCCACAATACAGAAACCACCATGTTGGACGTCAGTAAGCAGTGATCCAATTAAAGGTTTATTACCACTCTGGAGTGAGCTTGTTGGAAGAACACACCCCTACCACTGGAAAGTGGGCTACACAAAATTTGTCAATCAAACATTTTGGACCTTGGACAGGGGGGCCAGCAGGCTCCACATACTTTTTTGAGGCATCTGGTTTGTCAGTTAATAACTTGAACAACTTGAACTACAGAAAAAAATACCATGAAAAAAAAGAGGATTATCAAGAACATGTAAAAAAGAGGTAGAGCAAGAATGGTTATTCTGACCAATGGAATCACTGAGTATTAGCTGTTTATTTTTCTATAGAAGTCTATGGAATTTTGGCTTCTTGAAGCCAGCAGGTACTTCCTGTTTGGAACACCAGGGGGGAGAGGTCAGTCAGTCCAGTTCTCATAAACAGTCAATGAGTCAACAGTCAAAATATGGTCGTACTGCACATCTGATGTTTGATGATTAAATGGTAAAAACTGAACTATTTTATTCATATATTTTTGCTGGGTTTTTTTTTTCAGTTATTCTTGGCCATTTTAGATGTTGCCAAAAATAAATCATTAGTTCATAATAACCACAGAAAATCTTCAGAGTTTCAACACAGGCTAACAGAGGTATTGATTTGGGTGCGTATAGTTTAATAATAAAGAAGGTCAGAGTTAAGACAGCTGTGGAGAGTGATATTTGTTCTCTGTTGTTGCTACAATACCGCATGCTTAGACTGGATCATGAACTTTTGAAAACCACCATAACAGACCAACCGCTGTGGCCTGTCTTTATTCATGTGCCTGGGTTTAAGTTTGATTTGTATGTGCAGGTCAAAGGGTGGAGGGTCTGAGACGGGTGGTGATTCCCAGAGATCTGACGTTTCGTTTCCTCCAGCTGGCCGACTCTAACACAGCCAGGGGAATAGAGACATGTGGCGTCCTCTGTGGGCGGCTGGTGAGATGATGACCCAAAGCATTATCACGATAATCTTGTTTTTTTATGATACTGCTGACTGACTGGCCTCCTTTCTCTATTTTCCCCTCTCTGATCATCCCTGGCTCTCAGACTCACAACGAGTTTGTGCTGACTCATGTTGTGGTTCCAAAACAGTCAGCCGGTCCAGATTTCTGCGACATGGAGAATGTGGAAGAGCTGTTCAGCTTCCAGGACCAGCAGAACCTGCTGACTCTGGGATGGATCCATGTATGTGTACACACATAGAACTTTCTTAATGTTTTAAACACGTGTGGTGAGTACACGTCATAAAAAAAAAAAAAACTGTTTTCGATTTAGGGCACAAACATGCAAGTTAAGTGGATTTCATGATTTCTAGCTGTGCTAAAGAGGAGTTCAGGTTCAGAGACTGCTCTGTTTAGTGCTGAGACTGACCCATAAACACTTTGAACCAACAGACTGTCTGGAATAGAGAGCTACTGATTGGCCTGAAAAAAAATCCAGCTAAGATTATAGAAGACATAACTATTAAATAAAGCATTTTGTGGTTTATTTAATCAGTGGAGATCAAAAGCTTGGGCACCCCAGGTAAAATGTGATATTACTGTGAATAAAGAACCCAAGGAAAGACTGAAAATCTTCTAAAGGCATCAGTTTACAGATGAGACATTCTTTTTGATATGTCAAAAAAAAATAGGCTTTATTTGTCATAATTTACCCTATTAAAATATCAGAAAACATAATATTGGCATGCGCAAAAGTTTGGGCACTCTGTAGAGTTAGAACCTTTTACTGCCCCCCAACCCCCAACCCCGGCAAGTATCCCAGCTTGAAAACGCTTTCTGTAGCCAGTCAAGAGTCTCTCAACTCTTGTTTGAGGTATCGTCATCCATTCTTCTTTACAAAATTCTTCCAGTTCTTTAAAATTTCTGGGATGTCTGTTACGCACTGCTCTTTCAGATCTATCCATAGATTTTCAGTGACGATGAGATCACATGATTGGCAAGGCCACTGCAAAACCGTCAGTTTATTCCTCTTTATGTAAGATAGCGTGGATTTTGAGGTGTGTTTAGGATCATTTTCCACTTGTGGAAGCCATCCTCTCTTCAATTTCAACTTTTTCCACTGATAATGCTGAAATTTTGTGGAATCCATTCTTCTTTCTACTCGTAAAATGTTTCCTGTGCCGCTGGCTGCAATACAAGCCCAAAGCATGATTGATCCACCCCATGTGTAACAGTTGGACAGAGGCTCTTTTCATTTAACTGTACCCTTTCTTCTCCAAACGTACCTTTGCTCGTTGCAGCCAAAAAGTTCCATTTTAACCTCGTCGGTCCACAGATCTTGTTTCAAAAATGCATCAGGCTTGTTTATATGTTCATTTGCGAACTTCAAACATTGAATTTTGTACTGAGCACGTAGAACAGGTTTTCTTCAGATAACTCTTCCATGAAGACCATATTTGTACAAGTATCTCTTGAAGGTAGAACAGTATACCACAATTCCAGAGTCTGATAGATCTTTCTGGAGGGATTATGCAATCAACAGTGGGTTTTGACTTGCTTTTCTCACAATCCTGCAAGCTGCTCTGTCTGAGATTTTCTTGGTCTTCCAGATCTTGCTTTAAATTCCACTGTTCCTGTTGACTGCCATTTCTTAATGATATTCTGAACAAAGGACATGGGCATCTGAAAAAAAATTTCTATCTTCATATTGCCTTCTCCTGCTTTGTGAGCATCAACTATTTTTAATTTCATTGTTCTGGACAACTGTTTGGAAGAACCCATGATGCTCATTGTTGGGGCAAGATCAGATGACTCAGTTTGTTTTTAAATCTTTGAGAGTGACATCACCTGGTCTTTGCAAATGATGATTGTGAACAATTCATGACACTGTCAGGTCTCAGCTTTTCCAAAGAGGGCATACTATAAATTCTTCTTAATACACAATGATATAACATTTTACCTGGGGTACCCAAACTTTCAATCTCCACTCTACAAACGTTTAAACAATAATTTTATTTTTTAGTTACAATATCACATATTTTTTATCCAAAATGTTGTTTGCTGATAATTTTAGTCTTAAACTAAACTCAGAACAAGTTAAATGTTTCATATTCAAATCTTTAAGTTCTTTCACATATTACGAAAACAACAGTAATGCTTGCTTCATGGGTGCCCAAATCCAGGCCTTGAGGGCCAGCCTTCTGCTGGCTTTCCACAAACCCTGCCTTATCTGCTGTTCATTACCTAGATTTGGTGTGTTTAGCCAGTAAGGAGTTTCAATGGGTGGTTGGTTGAAAAACAAGTAGAACACCAACCCTTGAGGCCTGGATTTGGGCACTGCTGGCTTACTTGCATCATTTCATTCATGTAGTTTGCAAATGTATTTAAAAGATCAAATCTAGAAAAGGAAACAGTATTGTTTTGGTTTGCTCAGTTTATTTAAATGTTTGTGACATAAATAATCTTGATGAAATGTGGCGTCCCCATGATGCAGCTCTGATGCTCTGGCCCCCTGAACCTATGCAGGCTAGAATGTGTGTGTCTCTTCTTTCTCCTTAACACACATGATTCACAGAGACACAAAAATGACTTCCCCTGTTCTCATTACCCCCAACCTTATTTACATGAGCTAATTTCACCATGGCAACAGTCTATGGTCTAGCAACATATCGAAGGAAAAGGCAGGGACAGAGATAGGAAAAAAGAAATAGAGGTCTTATTCTCCAGCCAGATTTTGCTGTATCAACTATGGCAGTTTTGTCATCCAATCATGACAAGCTCCTTCAGCTTCTGAACTTTGACCCACATGCATCATGTGACCTCTGACCTGTATGCTTTCAGACCCATCCCACACAGACCGCTTTCCTCTCCAGTGTTGACCTCCACACTCACTGCTCCTATCAGCTGATGCTGCCAGAGGCCATTGCCATTGTCTGCGCCCCGAAACACAATGAGTACGCACATCACACAATTTACAGACTTCATTTCCCATGGTACCTTCTTCCCTGATGCTTTGCTTCTGTCACAGTACGGGCGTGTTCAGGCTGACCAGCCCTGGTATGTCTGACGTTTCGGGCTGCAGACTCAAAGGTTTTCATCCTCACTCCAAGGAGCCTCCTCTCTTCACCGTAAGAAGAAAGATTGTAAACTTGATTTATTTCAGCCAGGGCTGCACAGTGGTGTAGTGGTTAGCACTCTTGCCTCCCAGTGAGAAGGCCTTGGTTCCCATGCATCCCAGCTGGGATGGATGTTTTTTTTTTCTGGACATTCTGGTTTCCTCCAACAGTCCAATGACATGCTTCCTTGGTTAATTGAAGATTCTAAATTATCCCTAGGTTTGAATGTGTATGTGATTGTGTGATCCTGCAAAAGACTTGACAACCTGTCCAGGATATACCTTGCCTTCACCTAACAGCATCTGGGATAGGCTCCAGCAATCCTTTGACCCCCCCCCCAAAAGAGATTCCGCGGGTTATGAAAATGGATGGATGCATTTATTCCAGCCATTTTCTTTAAGGTGATGAAGACCTTAAAGACCAGCTGTCATTTTCCAAGGGTCTCTATTGTCCATGATTTAGGAGATAAGGCTTTTTTTGGTGCAGAGTGATATCCAGTAGTCATAACCATGGTCAAAAAACTATAATACTGCTGTAAAACTGTTACAGATGCCAAAGAGATCATGATGCCACTTTACCTGTGACACAAATCAAAGTTACTCCATCCTGTTGTTTATCCGGCTGACATCAGGGTCTGCACTCATCTGTCCTAACACAGAATGCCCCTCCTCGTTTCTCAGAGTCATCGGTTTACATGCTCTCCTACAGGCTTACAGCCCCTCACACCCCCAACCTAACATAATCTGTGCAGCAAAAATGGTGAGCAATATTGGAGCTATCCAGTCATACAGTTTTGGTCCAGATTCCAGCTCAGACGAGGAAAAACAAAGACGTACTCAGATCAAGTGGATGTATCAGAATAGGACGGAGCAGGGAACTTGTGGCCCACCCCAGCGTATTTTTGATGTCTAAAATACAATTTCTTTCAAACCACAATTTTTTTGTCTGCTTGTAAGTCACAACAATTTAAATAAATAAATACTCAGAAATGCAATTTTAAGCTTAATTTTCTTTAAAAATGTCCTCCATCATAGGTAAAATAACAGAACAACGTGTAAATAAACACCCAAAACCCTATTTTTATTGGAATGGGTCTTTAAGATGCTCTAATGTTAAATTTCCATGTTCCCAGTGTTGTCGATTGTGGCATTGTCCCACTTAGTCTGCCTCACCTGAAACCCGCCTTTCTCCTCAGGTGTGTAAACATGTGGTGCTCAGAGACTCAAAGCTCAGCCTGCTGGACCTAAGGTGACAGACAGAAGGCGCTGGACTTCTGGGCTCTTTTCTTCAGAGTAAACTGTGAAGCTGCTGTCTGTCAAAGTGTGAGTCTGTGTTTGTGTGTGTTTATAATGTTTACAGGAAGTGTCAGTGTTGAGTTTCCTCCAGCTCACGGCGCGTTCATGGAACAAACCTGGACCTAGAAGAGACAGAGTGCCTTTTTAGATGAATGTTTCTGAGCCTAGTGAACTTTGACTTGACTTTGATTTTTATTACATTCCTCTGAAGAAAACTTGAAACTTTTTTTAAATTGATCAAAGGCAGTAACTTTTCTAAAGTGTCTTTAATGAAAAGCCGGTTTAAAATTTCAAATGCCTCATCCAGCATCATCTGTAGAATCACTGAATCAGTGAACAAGCATCTAAGTCAAAACACTCTTTAACTCTTCACACAGACTAAACAGATAAATTCACAGTTTATAAAAAACCTCTGAAAGAAAGGAAGCCGTTACGTATTTGGGATTTTGATGTTTGGGTGTCGCAGTGTTTGTTTCAGCAGCCAAGATGAGAAGTTTCAAGCAGGAAACTTCAGCTCATGGAGCTTTTGAAGAACAACCTGTCGGCTGCTGATCGTCTGGGACAGATGCTTTTACTGTGAAAAGGTTGTTCTGGTGAAAAAAAACTCTGACTAAATTTAAAACAGATCTCAGTTTTGTTGTTTTGCAAACAATAATCTTTTTTGCAGTAGGAAGCAGTATAGCAAAAAAAGATAAATATACAGGACATTATTTTGGGGTGATTTTTAGCTAAATTTTACGGTGAAACTCAGTTTAGTTTGCAATGAACTTGGTTGTAGTAACTGTAAAACTGTTTTTACCAATGTAAAACTGCTAAATTTAAGGTGAAAGTTTTTCCTGACAAACTCAGACAAACTTATAGTGAAGCTCAGTTTAATTGCAGAAGCACTGAATTCAATTTACATGCCAAAACTCAGTAAAACGGCTTTCTTTTTCAGTGGAACTCTGTCAGATGTACTGTAAATCTGGATTGTTTCAATAGTGAATCTCAGTTTTGTTTGCAGTGAAACTTGAGGTACTTTGCAGAGGACATCTGTTTACTTTGAAGCCAGTTTTCTTTGCTGTGAAACTTGTTGAAGCTGCTGAACAGATCAGATTATTCCTGTGGACTGTGGATGTTCAAATTCCACTAGCAGATTTCCCAGAGGTTTCTTCTGACTAAATCCAAACCACTTCTGAACAGATTGTGTTTCTAAGATTTGTGAAAAAAGATTTTGTTGAATTTCTTCATGGTAAAGTCTTAATGTGTTTGGTTTACTAACAGTGAATTACTCAGCAGAAACATTTTTGTTCATAAAATGTTTTTGTTCATAAAAAGTGTTTGTAAGTGATGCTGACCTGAATTCCTATGACTTTTATTTATGTTCTGTTTAGATGAAGCCTGCTGGTCAGTAGGGGGCACTGACTGGTCTGACCTCTGTGAGGTGTTAACTACCTTAAGCTTTTATCCAGGAGAAACAACTGAGGTCAGGTTTTCATCCAACTGTTGCCTCTCTTGTCAGATCAGATGCTTGACTTGAAGGTTGAGTTTTTTTCGTGAAAACCTAGCTTCTGCCGTTAATCAATTCCAGCAACAAACTCTCGGTTTGATGTTTCTGTGTTCAGTTGTTTGCACCTGTGCTGCTGTTTTTGTAATAAAACCCAACTGTTGCGCCAACTGTCAGGTTCTTCTTTACTGGCTCTGTTTGAACTCAGATTTATAACTCAGTGTAACGTCAACAGCACTAACATGCTATTTCATCAGTTTGCAGGATGGGGGGGGTGTTGAAAAAAATTAAGAACCCGTATGACACGAAGTTGCAGTGGATTTCCAGATTTCAGATTCCTTCTTGTTCTGGTTTATATTTGAGCTGCCTTGTATCGCTGATTCTCCCATAATCCTTGCTGTTTTTTAACCGAAATGCTGGACGAAAAAATGCTGAAGAAAAAGGTAAGAGGTTTCACCAGAGGGTTCAACAACAAAGGAAAAACAGAAAAGTACAACCCTTCATTTGGGACAAGAGCTCTTTATTCTGTCAAATCCACGTTGTCAACATCACACAGCATTCTGCAAGCTCTCCAGGCCACACCTCCTGTTCACCTGCCTAAGTCCAAGCTCAGGGACACCTGCGCGTGCTGTGACATCCTCTTCGTTCAGAGTGAACAATGATGGAAAGGGGAAACATCAGCAGGAAACATTCAAGCTTTATTTGTCAAAAATAAAAACACACTTTTTGACAAGAGGCACTTTTAACAAGGAGGGGGAAGGGCACAGGTGTAGCAGAAGGCAGGGAACAGGTGGAGGTCAAACAGCACATTCACAGTTTTGAGGTGAGCTCAGAGGGATGATGTTAGAGCATTTTCCAAATAAGTTCTGGACATTTGCAGGTTCAGTCCACCAAAAAAAAAAAAAAAAACCATAGCTATTAAACATTTAGCCAGGAGAGGGAGCCTAATTTTACCATCTTAAACTTTCTATTGATGTCGACCTTGTAGCTAGTTTTGAGGATTTATAATTAGCCGGTGACCAATGCAGGTTAAATCAATGTAATGCTCTAGAAACTGAAGGACGCGCTGCAGATCCAAAGATCCAACGGTCCTTTAGAAGCACTTGCGATGGACGATGGAGGGTCCTGCTTCATCGTACTCCTGCTTGCTGATCCACATCTGCTGGAAGGTGGAGAGAGACGCCAGGATGGAGCCACCGATCCACACTGAATACTTCCTCTCTGGAGGCGCGATGATCTGAGGGGCAGAGTTTAAAAATTTACCCAGACTAAACTTTGGAGATTTTGGTATGAATAAAATAATGTATTTGATCTTCACTAAGAAAAAATAATAATTCTTCTTTCTCTTCTAATGAAACCTTCAATGGAACACTAACAAGTTCACAGACCTCCTTTATTTAATGGTAAACTACTTTCTAACTCTTGATGACTACAAACAGTGTGCTACCTTGATCTTCATGGTGCTGGGCGCCAGCGCAGTGATCTCCTTCTGCATGCGGTCGGCGATTCCCGGGTACATGGTGGTTCCTCCTGACAGCACATTGTTGGCGTACAGATCTTTGCGGATGTCAATGTCACATTTCATGATGCTGTTGTAGGTTGTCTCATGGATTCCAGCGGACTCCATACCTGCAGGCAAAATCATCATTCCAGTCTGAAGGTAAACCATCCTCATATGCCAATACGATTGGAGTTCAGGAGGCAGAGCGTTCCCCTGCTCACCGGAAGGATTTGATTCCCTAACTAAGAAGTTCACATTGAAATACTAAAGGGCTTACGTTACAGAGCATTGAAAGTGAGTGTTTTTACTGTTGGGGGTGATTTTGCTTTGATGTCCTTCTTAACCCATTGACCGTTAAACCTGAAGTTGAACCCTGAACTGATGTAGACAAATGTTGCAGGCAGACGTAGAAAAATTGATGTATAAACAAACAGGTAGACGGACAAACAAATGAACACCTGAACAGAAAGACTGACAGACAGTTGATCATGGACAGGTGACTGACCGATGAAAGAAGGTTGGAAGAGCGTCTCGGGACAGCGAAACCTCTCGTTGCCAATGGTAATGACCTGTCCATCAGGAAGCTCATAGCTTTTCTCCAGGGAGGACGAAGTGGCTGCCGTGCCCATCTCGTTCTCAAAGTCAAGGGCCACGTAGCACAGCTTCTCCTTGATGTCACGCACAATCTCCCTCTCAGCTGCAGACGTTTGCACACAGGGTTATAGACATGGTCCTTAAAAGCACCAGGAGCTGTATCCAGGTCTACTTGTGTTGTACCTGTGGTGACAAAGCTGTATCCTCGCTCAGTCAGGATCTTCATGAGGTAGTCGGTGAGGTCTCGGCCTGCCAGATCCAACCTCATGATAGCATGAGGCAGAGCGTAGCCTTCATAGATGGGCACGTTGTGTGTAACGCCATCACCGGAGTCCAGGACGATACCTGGAGGACAGATCGATCGATAGTTTTTAGCTTTTAACTAACAGTTCTCGAGCTATATTGTGAGGTAGACCTCTTTTGTGGTGACGTGTTTCTTTACCACATGCTACATATCAGATTTCACTAGTCTTTAACAATTTATATCCTTTAAACTGGGCTAATGTTTGCCCAATTCCAATGCTGCCCCCCCTAAAGTTTGTTGGTCATTAATAAAGGTGTAGTGGCACAATCACAAAGCATTTTATAGGAAGACTATACATTGAACAATACATTAAACTATATATAGAGGCTATGGAGGTGTTATAAAAACACTCGTTAATATCATATTATGACACTGTTAACTTGTGAGAACTTTTTGACCCAATTTCCAAAGTGCCAGCAGCTGTCTGTGTCATAAAGATGTTGTTTTGCTGACCAACCTGTAGTCCGTCCAGATGCGTACAGTGACAGAACGGCCTGGATAGCCACATACATGGCAGGAACGTTGAAGGTCTCAAACATGATCTGAACACAAATGATAGGATTAAGTGCAGGAAATGAAACTGTTTATGCAACTCACTGGTGTGACTGTCACTGATTTTATGGTTTTCATTGATTTTTAGTGCAGATTTGGTCCTGTTATCTGACTGTAAGATGATCCTATCCATCATCTGTAAACTAGATATAAGACGGAGGATTTCCCCTAAGTACTTGAGACACTTGATTGTGCTTAACTTTCTGCTTTATATATTCAACAAACATTTTCTTTGTCTATTAATCGAATTATTGATCAAATTATATTCCATCAAGTTCAACTGTGTGACAGGCGTCTTAGTTACCTGAGTCATTTTCTCCCTGTTGGCTTTGGGGTTGAGTGGTGCCTCTGTCAGCAGGGTGGGATGCTCTTCTGGAGCCACTCTCAGCTCATTGTAGAAGGAGTGATGCCAAATCTGGCCAGTGTCAAAGTGCATAGACATCAGTCACACAGGTGTGTTAAAGAGTGCAGGTATGTGAGGTTACCCTGACCTTTTCCATGTCGTCCCAGTTGGTGATGATGCCATGCTCGATGGGGTACTTCAGAGTGAGGATTCCTCTTTTGCTCTGAGCCTCATCACCGACATAGCTGTCCTTCTGCCCCATGCCCACCATTACTCCCTGACACACAAACACACCTGTAAGCGGTGGGGGTGGAGCATTAGAATGTTCCACTGAGTGTGGGGTAGTCAGTCATCACCTGGTGCCTGGGACGACCCACAATCGAGGGGAACACTGCCCTGGGGGCGTCGTCTCCGGCAAACCCCGCCTTACAGAGTCCGGATCCATTATCACAGACCAGGGCAGTGCTTTCTTCATCGTCACACATGACTGCAGGGGGCGCTGTGGATGAGCAACGACCTAAAGCAGCAAATCACAGGCGGGGATACATTGGATCATCTGATCACCGTTTAATTTTTTATAGAATCCTCAGCAACGCAGCATCAGTTTTAGTTAAAGCACAAACTGACATTTTCCTGCAGTCACAATTTTTCCCGTGTCTCTCCTGTGGAGGTGTGTTATGTCGAGGTTTTTAATTTTTCTTCTTTTTTTTCTACAAACTCAAACTTAAAGTCATTCTGAACATAAAAATTCTGGTCAAGAAAAGCAGTGAAAAAAATGTAACATTTCCAACTGTGACCAGGCTTCCTCTTTCAAAATAAGGGAATAATAATCTTTCTGATTTTTTTGTGAAATTGTTTTTTTTTAAGTATTTAAAAAAACATGCAGATGGATGTAGTGGATCGGTCTTCTTGGGGAAGGTCAGTGTTTCCTATTGGAACTCTGGGAGTGAAGCTTTATTTCATAGATCCATTGTTCATTTTAGCATCACAGAGCTGAAGAGTTTATTTGTTTGCTGGCTGCTGACCGCTGCTGCACAGACCATCGCCTCTGTGCAGGAAGGATGGTTGACCTGGAGGAGGAAGTTCAGGTGAGGAGGTGTGACTGCTCTGCAGGTGGGTTTTGTTGCTGCAGCCACTGGTCTTCAGCAGTGTGACACGCCTCCTTTTTGGCTGTTTAAAATTGAAACATACAGCAGACCATGACGGGAATCAAGCCCTAGACTTTGATCTTCCCGATGTTGGGAAGGGCAGAATGATGATGTTAGTCAGAGAAAAGATGAGCTTCATTCGGAAAATCCCCTCAGAGACAGAAACTACAGAGTATCAGAAATGTTAAAGAACAAACAGAGGAGAAACATGAAGAATGGACGTGCACACAAGCGCACACGGCTCAGCTTTAAATGAACTGTGGGAAAATTCCTATTTAGGACATGGAGCCGACTCCTGCCTGTGTTTGACAGACCCCCCACCCCTCTGGCTACTCTACCTCCTTTGCCCCCTCCATCTGTCCTTCCTCGTCTCTCCTCATCTTCCTCCCCCTGCCATTGACTTCACTCCATATTTAGTCATGACCGACTGGACGGGGATGTTTCTGATGTGCTTTGGCTGTGTGCAGCCCTCTGCTCCTTGTCCGCTCCAGCTTTAACCTGAACCTGAAACCGGACTGGGTCGGGTCGGGTTCTGCTCCAAAAGCTTCTGTTGCAGTGAGGACTGCCCTCCCCTCCATCCCCCAAAAGAAGCAACTTTCTGTTCTTGTCAGTTGCTTTTCATGAAAAAAGCATCTTCATCGTCCTGTTCTCCTTGAGTTCACATGGAGGTCACCAAAGACAGAAGCAGAAGGAAGGATAAAGCTAAGAGGCTGAAGTCCAAAAGGAATTCACTCCAGCTTCTCACATCAGGGGCGCTGGTTTACAGTTCGACCGAGCCATAGCAGCGCTATGATGATAAAACCAGAAGACTTTTGTATTTAGAACTTTAAGATGATCACATACAGGAAAAAATTGAAAAAAGGAAATTAAAAACACAGATTGAATAGTTTCTAGAATGTAAAAGTTTTGTTATAAATAATCTTTTTCTGCCATGTTTGTTTGTATTTCTATCTTGAAACTAAGAGAGAAACTTTTCAATGTAGTATAAAACATAGTTTTCTTATTGTTTGGTGTGAGCTTATTTCTTTGGTGAGTAGATCAGTATTTGTAAATTCTTGTACTGAAATTATCTAATAATACTTGAACAAAATAAATCATTAATTTGTTTTTTTCTTGTAGGAATAAAATATTTTTTTTCTTGTGACAACGGGAAATTTGTCAATAATAATAATCATGCCAGAAAACCTTTTTCAAATTCTGCTTCATTCCTCATAAATGAAGATAAATCTTTTTAAACTCCAGTGGAACAAATATCACCTGAAGTCCTCTGCCTGTCATTCACAGCTCAGGGCAGACCAGCAGCTGGAGGATCTGAGCAGGACTCAGAGTGAAACAGCAAAAATTTCACTTTCACAGTTTGAAAACAAAAGTCCACTTCAGAACGAGGAGATGATGTGAGGCGAAGGAGGACTTAGGAAGTGAAAGAAGGGATGATAGTGGAGCAGAAGGAAGGAAAACAAAAACAAAGAAGTAAAGGTGGAGGGAAAGATGATGAAAATAGAGCAATAACAGGGATGCTGTGGAATGTCAGAGAATCAGGCAGGAGGCGAAGAGATCTTCACCTCTGAAAAGGGAACCGATCAGAAATCAGAGACGACAGCAGGAGGTGCAGAGGGAGGTGGAGGGGCTCTTACCGTGGCAGTGCGGGGTCTGATGGGTGATGTGGGGGGGGGGCAGGACAGAAGTGAGGGGCTGTGGAGCTGCGGGCGACTTTATCAGGCCTCCACCCCTCCATCCATCCCTCCATCCAAACATGGCCAGGCCTTCCTCCTCCTCTTCGCCGTCTCCTCAGCCCTATTCCTTTTAGGGCTGGCCCAGAGGAACTCAGCCAATCAAGGAGCTCATGACACCGCCGCACTTTGTCCCATCATTCACTGCATTCCTGTGAGGGAGACAACAATGCAAGAAGAGTACTCAGTTACTGGGGAAAGTATCCAAGTATATCTACGTTCTGTGTCTTGAAGCTTTAAGATTTCCTATTTTCACACAACCGGTGGAACATTTTTTCTTCTGAACTTTCAGAAATCAGAGCTTTTTATCGTGATTTCTGGAAAAAGCAGAATAAAGGAATAAATCAGGAGGATTTTGGTTTCCATGGAGCTCAGATGCTTTTGCTTCAGTGGAGTTTTTGTCCTGGAGTCAGTCTTTGATGATGATCTTCATCTGTCCTCATGTCAGTCTGACATGCACTTCAACTCTCAGCCCTCAGCAGAACAAGCCCACATCATTAATCCTCTGTTGCCATGCTTCACAGCTGTGTGTAATGAAGTAAACATCTCCACTTTTGGAATCATATGTCCATTAACACTGTTCCAGTTTTGGCTAATGGCTTCATTCAGATGCTGAAGTTTTGCCTAAAGGTCTAGTTTGTAGTTTTGGGAAGAGTTGATTACTTTTTGCACCTGCAGAGGTTTCAAAAGTCCATGTTCTGCAGCAGATTATCTGGATCAGTGGTTCTGGATGTGCAGACGACTCCAACAGATTGCTCCCATTCTCAGCTGTACTGCTGCTGACTGATTTACATCGAATGAGCCAAACAAGCTCCACACACAGAGATGAAGAGTCGCAGCTCAGAGGAGATCATTCTCAGATCGTTTCTGTGACCTTCAGCAAATCTGACTGCCCAGCTCTCAGATCATTCACTTCATCCCTGCAGCTTCTGAATGTCAGTCACTCTTTTTGAGGCCCAACAAGCACTCAGACCATTTAAACTGGGTTTAAACAGGTCAAAACATTTTGTAAAAATCTGTTCACATCGCCCCTCCATGAACCGGCACCTTAACGTGGTGGAGGGGTTTGAGTGCTCGAGTGATCCCAGGAGCTATGCTGTCTGGGGCTTCGGCTCCTGGTAGGGTCTCCCATGGCAGACAGGTCCTGGGTGACGAGCCAGACAAAGAGCGGTTCACAAACCCCTTTATGAAAATAAACATCACAGATCCAGTTGCGTCGCCCGGATTGGCGTTACCGGGGCCTCACCCTGGAGCCAGGCCTGGGGTTGGGGCTCGCAGGCGAGCGCCTGGTGGCCGGGGCTCCTCCCACGGGCCCCGGTCGGGTAAAACCCGAACGATCAACGTGGGATCACTCCCCAGTGGGCCCACCACCTGCAGGAGAGCTCAGAAGGGGCCGGTGCGATGTGGTTTGGGTGGCAGTCGAGGGCGAGTGCCTCGGCGGCCTAAACCCCGGTCATGGAACTTGGCTTTTGGGACATGGAACGTCACCTCTTTGGGAGGGAAGGAGCCTGAGCTTGTGCGAGAGGTTGAGAGGTACCGGCTAGATATAGTTGGGCTCACCTCTACGCACAGTCTGGGCTCTGAAACTCAGTCTCTCGAGAGGGGTTGGACTCTCTACCATTCTGGAGTTGCACATGGTGAGAGGCGGCGGGCTGGGGTGGGCTTACTTGTGAGCCCCCAGCTTAGCCGCCAAGTGTTGGAGTTCACCCCGGTGGATGAGAGAGTTGCGTCCCTCCGCCTTCGGGTGGGGGACAGGTCTCTGACTGTGGTTTCGGCTTATGGGCCGAACAGCAGTTCAGAGTACCCAGCTTTCTTGGTGTCTCTCGGAGGGGTACTGGAAAGTGCCCCAACGGGGGACTCCATTGTCCTCCTGGGTGACTTCAATGCCCACGTGGGCAACGACAGTAGCACCTGGAGGGGGGTGATTGGTAGGAACGGCTTCCCTGATCTGAACCCGAGCGGTGTTTTGTTGTTGGACTTCTGTGCTAGTCATAGTTTGTCCATAACAAACACCATGTTTGAGCACAAGGGTGTCCATCAATACACGTGGCATCAGGACACCCTCGGCAGGAGATCAATGATCGACTTTGTAGTCGTTTCAGGAGACCTTCGGCCGTGTGTCTTGGACACTCGGGTAAAGAGAGGGGCAGAGCTGTCCACTGATCACTACCTGGTGGTGAGTTGGATTCGATGGCGGGGAAGGAGGCCGGAAAGACTCGGCAGACCCAAACGTAGTGTGAGGGTCTGCTGGGAACTTCTGGCTGAGCCCTCCGTCAGGGAAGTCTTTAACTCCCACATCCGGGAGAACTTCAAACAGGTACCAAGGGAGGCTGGTAACATTGAGTCTGAATGGACCATGTTCTCCACCTCCATTGTCTCTGCTGCTGTTCGGAGCTGTGGTCGCAAGGTCTCTGGTGCCTGTCGTGGCGGCAACCCCCGAACCCGTTGGTGGACACCGGAAGTAAGGGATGCCGTCAAGCTGAAGAAGGAGTCCTATCAGGTCTGGCTGACGTGTGGGACTCCAGAGGCAGCTGACAGGTATCTGCAGTCTAAGCGAGCTGCGGCTCAGGCTTTAGTAGAGGCAAAAACTCGGTCCTGGGAGGAGTTCGGTGAGGCCATGGAGAAGGACTATCGGTTGGCCTCGAAGAGGTTCTGGCAAACCGTCCGGCGCCTCAGAAAGGGGAAGCAGCTTTCTGCAGGCACCATTTTCAGTGCACGTGGGGAGCTGCTGACTTCGACTGGGGTCATTGTCGGGCGGTGGAAGGAATACTTTGAGGATCTCCTCAATCCTGCTGACACGCCTTCTCTTGAGGAAGCAGAGGCTGAGAGCCTTGGGGTGGGGCTGTCCATTACCCAAGCTGAAGTCACAGAGGTAGTTAACAAGCTCCTCTGTGGCAAGGCACCGGGAGTGGATGAGGTCCGCCCTGAGTACCTCAAGTCTCTGGATGCTGTGGGAGTGTCTTGGTTAACGCGTCTCTGCAGCATCGCGTGGCAGTCAGGAACAGTACCACTGGACTGGCAGACAGGGGTGGTGGTTCCCCTTTTCAAGAAGGGGGACCGGAGGGTGTGTTCCAACTACCGGGGAATCACACTCCTCAGCCTCCCTGGGAAAGTCTATGCCAGGGTACTGGAGAGGAGAGTCCGGCCGATAGTCGAACCTCAGATCCAAGAACAACAATGCGGTTTCCGCCCTGGTCGTGGAACTGTGGATCAGCTCTACACCCTGTCCAGGGTGCTGGAGGGTTCGTGGGAGTTCGCTCATCCTGTCCACATGTGTTTTGTGGATTTGGAGAAGGCGTTCGACCGTGTGCCCCGTGGTGTCCTGTGGAGGGTACTTTGGGAGTATGGGGTCCGGGGAGCCTTACTCAGGGCTGTCCGGTCTCTGTATGACCAGAGCAGGAGCATGGTCCGCATAGCTGGCAGTAAGTCAGACCTGTTCCCAGTGCATGTTGGACTCCGGCAGGGCTGCCCTTTGTCACCGGTTCTTTTCATAGTTTTTATGGACAGAATTTCTAGGTGCAGCCAAGGTCCGGAGGGGGTCTGGTTCGGGAACCACAGGATTTCCTCTCTGCTCTTTGCAGATGATGTTGTCCTGTTGGCTTCATCGAACCAGGACCTCCAGTATGCATTGGAACGGTTTGCAGCCAAGTGTGAAGCGGCTGGGATGAGGGTCAGCGCCGCTAAGTCTGAGGCCATGGTTCTCGACCGGAGAAAGGTAGTTTGCCCTCTCTGGGTGGGTGGAGTGCTCCTTCCCCAAGTGGAGGAGTTTAAGTATCTTGGGGTCTTGTTCACGAGTGAGGGAAGATCGGAGCGTGAGATCGACAGGCGGATTGGTGCTGCGTCCACCGTTATGCGGTCGCTGTACCGGTCCGTCGTGGTGAAGAGAGAGCTAAGCCAGAAAGCAACGCTCTCAATTTACCGGTCGATCTACGCCCCAATACTCACCTATGGTCATGAGCTCTGGGTCATGACCGAAAGAACAAGGTCCCGGATCCAGGCGGCTGAAATGAGCTTCCTCCGTAGGGTGGCTGGGCGCTCACTTAGAGATAGGGTGAGAAGCTCGGTTACCCGGGAGGAACTCGGAGTAGAGCCGCTTCTCCTCCAAATCGAGAGGAGCCAGTTGAGGTGGCTCGGGCATTTAATTCGGATGCCCCCTGGACGCCTCCCTAGGGAGGTGTTCCAGGCATGTCCCACTGGGAGGAGGCCCCGGGGAAGACCCAGGACACGCTGGAGAGACTACGTCTCTCGGCTGGCCTGGGAACGACTCGGGGTCCCCCCAGAGGAGCTGGAGGAAGTGGCTGGGGAGCGGGAAGTCTGGGCATCTTTACTTAGACTGCTGCCCCCGCGACCCGGTCCCGGATAAGCGGAAGAAAATGGATGGATGGACTGTTCACATCACTTTAAACTACAAGGTTTCAGTCTTTCTCACCTCAATCTGAGATAGATGTGTTAAATAAACACAGATTCACATGTGGGCAGCTGCACAAGTAAAAGAAAACTGACAATTTTGTCTCCAGCTTGAACAATTTCTGTTTCAGAGTTTTAGATTCAGGCAGTGAAACCAACACAGCTGGAAAAGAATCTGATATTTATCATAGCAGGTTGAGCTGAGCACCAAACAGACACAGTAGACATGGAAGTTCATAAGACATATGTGGAACTGTAATCTGAACTAATATTTGTGACAAAACCTCCAAATAAGAATAAAATGTCTCTCAACTCGTTTATTGTTGTTAGCTAGGGGTCATTTCTACTAAAGACTGTACGCTAAGGACAGCCTGTGGTCTTGTGAACTGTTGGGTATTTTTTAAATGTTAACTTAAAGACAGATATTCAGCTGCGTGGCATTGAGTTTTGGGTTTTGAACATTCAAGGTGGGAGCCAGCAGAATAACTCGAACTACAGAAAAAATATAACGAAAAAAATGAGGATCATCAAGATGTTAGAAAAGGTATCAGAGAAAGGATGGTTATTCTGACTGATACAATGACTGAGTAATAGCTGTTTTTTTCTCTGTGGAAGTCTATGGGATTTTAACTTCTTGGAGCGGGCTGCACGGTGGCGCAGTGGTTAGCGCTCCTGCCTCACAGCAAGAAGGTTCCCGGTTCAAGTCCTGGCTGGGGGACCTTTCTGTGTGGAGTTTGCATGTTCTCCCCGTGCATGCGTGGGTTTTCTACGGGGACTCCGGCTTCCTCCCACCGTCCAAAAACATGCTTAATTAATTGGTTACCCTAAATTGTCCCTAGGTGTGAATGTGAATGTGAGTGTGCATGGGTGTGTGATTGTGGCCCCTGCGACTGACTGGCGACCAGTCCAGGGGTGTACCCTGCCTTCGCCCATGAGTAGCCGGGTTAGGCTCCGGCAACCCCGTGACCCCGGAAGGGATAAAGCGGATTGGAAAATGAATGAATGAACTTCTTGGAGCCAGCAGGTACTTTCTGTTCGGAACGCCAGGGGGAAGGAGTTACTCAGTCCAGTTCTCAGATACAATAAAATATTTCCTCCTTCATTGTCTAATATCTGACACAATGTTATTTATTAATCTAACAGCCACACCCACTTTTTCAGTTTTATTTATCAAAGAAAATCAAACACCTTTCTTTTTCATTGGAATCAGTCTAGCCGTTGTGCTGTGGGGTCCAAATGACCAAATGGGCAGATAGGATAGCACAAGGGCAAGAGAATGAAAAAAGGGGTGGAGTCAGAGTTTAATTGTGTTTATGATGTACAGTTGAACAGTATCACTATAAAGTCAGGACATGCTTGATTTTGTGACGTTCACCTGGAGGTAAAAAGAAGAAGTGGGTTGGCTCCAATATATTGTTGTTTTCAAAACAGCTTTATTAAAGAAATGAACAATCAGCATCTAATTTTTAAAATAAAGTGGCCATTCCTTTGCGTGAGAACCAAAGGAACCTGAGCTTTCAGTTCACCTGGATTCAGCCCTGATCTCCAGTTTGGTCCTCTAGGGGGTGTTTTCTTGTTGAAACATGATGCTGAGATGAACAAGAGATAAGTGTGGGTCCAAATTTGCAAAAAGCATTAAAATGTGTGGTTTTTTATGTCTCTAGTTTTGTCACAGAATTTACTTGAATTGAACTTCTGCTGGTTCTTCATTTGTTAGGACTATGAACAGATGGAGGTTTCTGATTGGCTGTTGTTGTTTTACATGCTTGCAGGATCCTTTGTCATTCATGTTTGGCACTTTTAATCAAAGTTCTGCGGAAGTTCTCTGAAGATCTGGAGAACACGTGCAGTTCACTGGAGCTGCTTTAAGGCTGTGGTTTCTTCTTCTGCTGGTTTTATGTCATTTTCTGCTGCTTGTTCTAAAAGGGCAGAACCTCCTCGCCGCCATTTATCAACAACTGCGGAGACACCCGCCCCAAGCAGTTCCTCTCACTCCCTGATATGGTTGTGCTGCACAGATAAACACTGGATCCAACAGAACTGTGACTCCATCTGTTTACACGATGCACACGGCAATTCCCATCTGAGGACATTTCCAGACCGTCTTAAAACACCCCCCCACACACGTACACCTCATGACCATCATTTGGCTGAGGCTCTCAGTTCTCACAGAAACACAAAAAAATACCATAAACCTAAAATAAGATCAAATAAAAAACTAAAAAAGATGCAAATGAAAATTTCATTGTTACTTCTGTCAGACTTGACTCCACCTACTTACACGAAGAGCATTCAAACTTTTGGAAACCACCTACTTCCTAGTCATTGTTAGCTCATGCTAATCTGAGGTGTTAGCTATGTTTGATAGGTTTATTATCCTAAGCACTCCCCCCTAACTTCATAAAAACACAAATAGGAAAAATAAGGAGGAAAAGGAAAATGAAAGGCCCTGACCAAAGTTTGCTGCTCTCATCTCAGTTTATCTCAACAGAAAGGGCACCTGTTATACAGGAATTCTGGGTAATGTAGTGACCTGAAAGAATTGAGACTGCATTAGGCCAATGGTGCAGGTAGACAGGGTCTTTCATTGTTTCTGCAGTTAAAACCATCAGAAGTTCTCATAAATTAGCTTTGAGTGGCAGTCTAACCCCTGGTGTTTCTGCAGTCAACTGACCTGCAGGGGTCATGTGACATGTCCAATAACTAACATCTGTGAGTCTCAGGCAGTAAATCGCATCTGAACCAAAGCAAAGAGGCTAAACCAGATTCCGCGATCAGACATCTCTGACTTCCCTCTCTTGTGTTGGCGACTCTGGGAAATGTAGTAGTGAGGACTCCTGGCGCAGGAATGTGGATGAATTTCTCTCTGCAGGGTCTCTGAGTCTGAGCCTCTCCTTTAAAGGAAGCTCCACTAAAGCCAAAAGCACACTTCCTGCTGTACAGGCTCCGCCCCCTCGCTGCTCCTCTGCAGAGGAGCCATAACAGAAAACGGCGAGTCTGAAGAGATAAATAGAAAACAACAACAGCAGCGAGATCTCCATCTGTGGCTCCTAATAAGGCAGCTGGTTGGTAAACTGAGGCAGACTTGGCATCTTCCTCTTCTTCCTTCTCCTGCTACTCGTGGGCGTGGCCTGAAGAGTTTCTCCTTGTTTAGTTATAAATCGATTGCCTCGTCTTCCACCACATCCTTCATCACATTACACCTCACAGAACCAGCTTTCCCAATTGCTTCATGCAAATCTGCACTCTTTACAGTCTGGACCAGAACCTGACCCAGTTCTGACCCTCCTCTTGTCTCCTTCGGCAGGGGTTCCACCAGCTTTCTTCAATTAGCTCACACCTGTAACAGGTCAACGAGCAGCCCAGCCCTTTTAGACCCGACACGCCCACTTTCAGTCATCATGTAGGAAAAATGTGTTCTGAAATCTGCTTTGATCCAAGCCCAGAGGAAACACACCTGTCTTTATTTGTTTCCTCTCACCTAGGTCCGTGATGTCACAGAAACCTGCAGCTGTGAACCAATCAAATAGGGACAATGCAGGACTGACTGGCGGGTTTCCTTTTGTCATTTCTGCAGAAATAAAAACACAATCCCACTCTTCTTCCTAAGGAGGTGAAGTTCTGGTTCCTCAAGTTTCTTTTTGATCCGACGATGAAGTGGCGAAGAGCTGACCTGCTGATGACCACATGAGTTCAGGAGCTGAAGCTCAACGTCTGTTAAATCAAAACCAACAGACCATAATTTACAGAACAGAATCCATAATATATTATGGGATGCGTATCCTGGAAACACTAATGAAAAAATATAACTTTTTTAAACCAGAAAGTAAAACAGAACTCACACAACTTTAAAAATCCCCAAAGGGAATTATGAGCACAGAACTTCAGATAATCGGGCTGAAACAGTTCAATGAAAAACTGTTCTGTCCTTTTGGAGACAGTAGAACCCTGAGAGGGGATCAGTTCTGTATTTCCTGTAGAAATATTTCTAAGTTGAAATCTTTGAGGGTCGTTGTGATTATGTTGTGAGCTGGTCATCTATCTTTGCTTAGCTGTCTATGACACACTGTCCGACTCACAGCACGCAGAACACACCTGACTTTCATCTGTCAGGTCAAAACAATTGTAGCGCCACACTGAGGCTGTTAGCAGGGAGACCGTCAGTGCCTCAGATACCAGGAGCAGGAGTCCAGAGATCTGCTGATCTAGAATGTTTTGCTCCTTCTTTCTTATTGTGTTACTGTTGCTTTTAAAGGACGCACAACAACTTGGGAGAGATGCGTGAAAGACAAGACAGCCCACCTGCTTCTCTGTCTCACACACACATGCACACCCACACGCACACACCCACACGCACACACACACACATGCACACACCCACACACACACACGCACACACACACACATGCACACACGCAACCACACACGCACACTGTTTGTCTTGACTTTGACCGAAAATGGGCAAAACACTGGACTCTTTACAAAGCCTGACTTTAAGTCTGACTGGCTGTTTAACGTCAACACACAGTAAGTTCAGGAATGTGACTTAGTGTGTGTGTGTCTGTGTGTGAGAGATTTTTTATGTAAACAGAAGGAGAACCAGGAGGTTCTACTGTGGTTTGACAAACAGGTCTGCTCCTCCTGATGTCAGTCTAAGGCCTGGTGCTCCATCTGCTGGACGTTTAAAAAACTGTCAGGTGAAGGAATTTTGGCTGAAACTTCATTTATGTTGGTCAAACATTTTTGAAACATAATCTTACATGTTACTGCGACAGATTATTGGGGCCTCCACAAAAAAAAAAAAAACAGATGAGAATAAAGTTGTAAAATTAATTTAAAAAGTTGTATAATTATGAAAAAAAATCTTCAATTTATGAAACCAAATTCGTAAACTTATGATTAAAAAGTCTTAATTTTATAATGATGTCAATTTAAAAAATGTTTCAATTTAGCTTTTAAAATCCTATAACCAAGAAAATTGAACATTTCTTGATTTATTTATTTTGCAGACCATTTAGAGAATTCAGATGAAAGTCAAACTGCTCACAATCTGTTTTTCCCACTTTGTAAATGCAAAACAAAACTTTCATGAAATAACAACTTTATTTTAAAAAAAGCATGACTTTTTTCATTGTAGAGTTTTTTTTCATAATTTCATGGCTTTGTTCTATTTCTTTATATATTAATTTTCTTTTGATAACCCCAATACTTTATGTTTCATGTATGTCTAAAGCAGTTTTTTGTATTAATTCCTCCTTTAAAGAGAATCTGATGTTTTTTCTAAAATAAACTCCTTCCACTTTGTAAAAATTCAATACAACTCCGACAAATAAAGGAAACAGGAATTTTTCAGAAAAAAAAATCTCTTTCTGTGAGTTTAAGTCCTGGTTTTCCACATTTTTGAGACTTAAACAACAACCTGCATTAAGGAAAGTTTACAGAAAACATAAACACTCCAACAGTTGCTTCAGTGTTTGTAATAATTATCTGAATTCACTTTCACTTTCTTTGCAGAATAGTTGGAATTATAACAATTGTATTTTTTTTAACAACAATTACTGCTTAACCCACTGACTGTATATGAGAACTGGACTGAGTAACCCCTCTTCCCCGGCTTTCCAAACAGGAAGTATCTGCAAAATCCCATGGACTTCTAAAGAGAAATAAACAGCTATTACTCAGCCTTTCTTCCGTATTTGTCAGATTAATCATTTATCCTCCAACACTTTTTTAAAAACATGTTCTTAATAATCCTGTTTTTTTTCTCCATATTTTTTCTGTAGTTCAAATTATTCAAGTTATAAACTGGCCAATCAGATGCCTTAATAAAAACAGGTGGAGCTTGCTGGCCCTCACGTCTAACGTTCAAAACCCTTTGATTGACAGATTTCATGTGGCCCTCTTTCATGTGGTAGGGGTGTGGCTTTCCAACAAGCTCACTCCTAAGAGGTGAGAGTGGTTGCCATAGCAACATTGACTTAGATGGACTCGGACCAATCACTGCTTACTGATGACGTCTAGCTCCAACATGGTGGCGTCTGTATTGTGAAATATGGCGACTGAATTGACTTAATTTGGTTGGACCTGGAAGTAAGGCATTTTCTGATTCTGTATCAGGACTCAAAGAACTGACATCACCATGAACCAGAAAAGGAGCCCCATACCATCTCCATACCACCAATGTGTTTAACAGTTGCTCTGTTGTTTTTCCCTGTAGTTTCAGTAATTCAAATTGTGCGTTGTTGAAGTCACAACTAATACAGCCTAAAAATTACATTTAAAACAATAAAGTTCAATGACGTCAGGTTCAGTAGATACTGATACTGAAAAACTTTCATTTCATAAACCCAAAACAAACCAATGAATCATGTGACCTGACCGTCTGTTCATCCTTTGTTTGGATGTGAAACTCAGCAGCAAAGTGTCTGAGAAACCAAAGTTCAACGGTCATCAATTCACACATTTATTATGAAACTTAAAATAATAAAATAAAAAGGCTTCCATCAGGGCCCTTTCACTGTTACAAGTCATATTTTTAGGTCTTTTTTTTAGTATTGAAATTAATGACGAGGCTGCTTTGTGCACTCGTTACTGAAGGTGGTGCTACATCCCCGCTGGATCATAGTCCTCTGACTGATATAATGAGTTGGTCAGAGATCCCAAAGAAACATCAGAGCTGCTGGATTCTCACAAGTTAAAACATACATTTACCACAGGTAATTTATAGACTTCATAAAATGTTTAATGTAACAAGTACATTAACTAAGCAGGGAAATTGTATAATTTACAAACATAAATATACAAACTCTTTCATTAAGTTACACACATGTACACTACAGTGTCACAAAAGCGTCATGTAAAAAAGTGACATCATTACACTGAGGTTACAATGAGGTTATTTTAAAGCTTTGAAAATATTTGCACGCGAATTTGTGCATTTGATTATTCAAAAACGTTTAGGGTCACGCGGATGAACTAAAAACAATTTTTTTGTTTCACTATGTCCTCACTGGTTGCTATGGTGACTGAAAAGTCCGGGTGATGACATTTTCAAACATTTTTCCAGGACAAAAAACAGGTAATGCAAACACGTTTGAGTAAACCTTCATGAACAGTTGAAAATATTTGCATGTGACCCATTTTTGATCAGACCTCTGAATTTAGTTGAACAAAAATGAATTACCGAATTTAATTTAATTGACCGGGCTTGAAGCAGGAAAACATTTAGGGCCGGATACCCGACACCCCCCTCCTCAAACCACATTAATGAGTTTTTTTTTTAGAAAGTGTATATTCGCATGTAATTTTCTCAATACCTGCAACCAGTGCTGAACTTTTTTTTTCTTGGCTGCACAGGCCGGGAGGAAAAGTTAAGGTTAGGATTATGGTGACAATTAATATACCAAATGCTTCCCGACTGTGTCTGCAGCCGCAATACAAAGGGGAACATGTTGCCGCATTTCCCATAATTCTCTTCAGTATTTGAATGACATGTGGACAGGAC
>BSAI01000012.1:21776292-21791628 GCA_036245035.1 Adrianichthys oophorus | reverse complement strand
TTAATTGGTTTTGCTTTGGCTGAATGTAAAGAGAATTCTGGATTCCCATTAGTCTTTGAGGCTGACACACACACACACACACACACACACACACACACACACACCCCCATCACTGCCTTCAGGCCTCTGAATTCCTCTGTGTGTTCCTTATGTGTGTTTTCCAGCGACTCCAGTCCGATTCCATCATCTTTTTCTTTAACTCCGGCGGGTTCCAATCCGATCCTTGGAACCTCCTCGGCTGTCAGTTATCCATTTAGAGATTTACCTTATTTTACCGCCACAATAATAGGACATAATTCTATTTCTTTACCACCCCTTTTTTGTGTGCAATTTTAAACAATAATATTAAAATGTTGACTTATAATGTTTTCAATTGTATATGAAGAAAATTTTTATATAATATAATATTTAGCATATTTGTATACATAATGAATATTGTTGATGAGATCATCAGATAGAGACAACTGCTAACTTCATAAATTATAAAAATATTTTAATTTGATTGTTTTTTATTAACAACATTTTGCAATAGTTATATAAGAACAGTTTTTTGGTGTTTTGTTTTTTCTTTATTCAAAAATGCTTTAACAATGTAAAGCAGTTTGTGTTACATCAGTATGAAAATAAAGTTTGATTTGATTTGAAGTCCCAGCAGAACTCTAGTGTGGTTGATTTATTTTAAAACAGGGTGAAATCAGATTAGTGAACAGTTCTGCTCCAGATATTCTGGATTAAGATGATATATAGATTTTTCCCTGACAGGCATTCCAGTCTGAGGTGAATTCCTGTGCATGTCTTTGGGACGTTTAACCAGCAGCTCGTGCCTGAACTCATCCAGAGCGACGTCACAAACCCATTTGACGTGGAAACATGTTCCAACAAGACAAAGCTTCACATGCAACAGGTTGAATTTGTGCCATTTAGCAATTTTTATGCATAAACAGGTTTATTTATAACTCTGTAGGTTTTCCTTCCATGATGTACCCAAAGGGGAGCTGGGATTCCTTGATGTCATACGTCAAACTTTCACTCTGACTGATTAAAACTATTAAAGTGGTTCTGTGTCCGTCTGTGGTAGTTTCAGTTCAAGTAATTAAGAAAGATTTTATTTTGAGTCTGGACTTTCAGGTCAGACAGCTCTGCTGCTTCTGTGACTGTAGAGCAACAATAGTGGATTGATGGAGAAAATGGGAGAGTTTTTCAAATTAAAATCTTATGTATGCTCCACCCCAGTTTTACACTCAACACCTCATCTTTTCCTTTATAAGAAAATTATTGTTGATCTTCAGGAAGAAATGTGAGCACTTCTGTAGGAGTTGAACAAAAGAAAATAATTTATTAACCTACAGCACTGGTCTAGTTTGTTTTTTGTACTTTGACTTGAATTATATTTAACCGCTGATATGAACACATTGTTTCTTTGATTCATCCTGATCACATCTCATGTTTCTTTGTTATTGAAATGATCTGGACTAACCTGGATTAGAACAATCTTTATAATGAAGCTGGTTTTTGCTGAACCAAAAGACAAAAGCAGAGTGACTTCAACTTTTAATATGTCTGAATCTACAATTAAAAATGGGGATTTATTAGGCTCGGTTTAAAGTAGATTTCTGAGATTAAATGTTTTAAAAATGGCAGCAAAGCAAACCCATATTATCAACTCTCCACCACCGTGCTTAACAGCATCAAAAAACATTGTTTCACAAGTCCTGATGTTTAAACTTGATGTTTTACGTTTGTTTTTCTCTAATGACAAAGGAGTCTTTCTTAAACTTCAAAAACTGAATCTAAAACAAATGAGGTATGGCTCACTGTGTGAAATGCAGACAGAAAAATACGTTTTATATACAACATGAATTTGAAGGTACAACAAATGTTTGGTCAATTAGTAAACTTGACATTTATTAGGACAGAGAAAATTAAAACAATCTCAATAAATGAATTAAATCATTTTTCAATTGGGACAAAACTTTGAAATTTAAAACAGCGTGAATTAAAATGAACTTTTAATACATGGCGAGGGCCTGATAAACCCTTTAACAAAACTTAATCTTTTCATTTGCTTTAATAATTTCTTTCACTTTCCCCACAAATTTATTTCCTTAAGTATAAAAAGTTTGCTTTTAACAAATACTTATACAGTATTTTTTTATTCAATCAAATCTAAAGTGATTAAAAAATAAAAAAACAATTTGTTTATTTCCATTTTTACTGCCATTGGAGCCATTTTAATTCTAAAGTTTATTTTACATGTAGTTTTATTGTTTCATATTTAATGCTAATCAATTTTGGTTTCCTCTGATGGTCCTCCTGGTTCTGCAGGTATCAAAGGTCACATGAACTCTGGTCCTGAGTAGAAGGTCTCTGCTCTCTTGCAGATTAACTCTGGTATGGTTCTCTTCAGTGTGAGTGCAGACGAAGAAGAACCAGAGAAAGAAGATGCTGTAAGCTCTGTGTATTTAGAGGAGAATCAAACAGGAGAAACCAAAGAAGCAGGAAACACGAAGAAATCTTGTTTTGGGCCTCCAGAGAAACAGCTGTGGTTTTAGAAGTTGAGCAGCAGAACTGCAGACCTGAACATTTATTTACACAAAAGTGTTTCCCATCTATAAATGCTCCATTTTAGGATGTTTTTATCTGCTCGTCTGTAAATCGTTGTGGACGTTTATGTCCAATAATGTGAGGAAATCATCTCAGATTTATTCAATTGAGATGACATCAGCAATTATTTAAAAAAAAAAACTCTTCTATGTGACATGTAAATAAAGTGCAAAAAGAAACAAGAAAGAAATGAGACTCAGATTTGATTATTTTGTTTAATTAATCAATTTATTAAATTCCCACCAAACAATGGCAAAAAACGAAACAAAATAACACACAAATGTATGTTTTCTGTTACAATAAAAGAACAAAAAGAAGAAGAATTTGTATTTCTGCATCTTTTACTTAACAAGATCATAGGTACACTTTTTCCCTTTCAAAATAACTAAAGCAACAAATAGCAAACACCAACAAATTTGGATTACTTAATTCATACACGTAATATGACTTAAAAAAATTAGACAAAATATCTAGATTTGTCATCGCCCTTTTTTTTTATGACGTTTAAGAATTTTCTAAACTAATTTTATTTACTTAGCCTCCTGGATTAGTGGTTGAAGATCATTCCAAAGCCTATTCTTCAGTGTAAAACAGTTTTCTTTAACTTTAGTTTGTAAATGTGGGTTTCCTGGAAAGTCCTTTTATTTTGAAAGGACTCTGTGGTTTTCAAATTTGTTCGTAGATCATTAAGGTAAACATTTATTAATCTATCAATTTCAAAATTGGCTACAATATTTGATCAAATCTGTGAATTTTAATATCCTTAATCTGAAAAAAATTGAGTAGATGGATCCCTACAGCTTCTTCCTGTGATCATTTTTTATAGTTTTTTTTTTTTTGTAATAATTTATTTTTTTGTTTTTGTTTCCCCACATTTCAATACAATAGCTAAGGCAAGGAATAATATGTCATAAAATCAATATAATGCATTTAAAAAAAAATATTTAAATATTCAAGATTTGCAGGAAAGATCGTCATCTATAATAATACCCCAAAACTTAATTTCTGTTACTTTCTTGATTGTAATACCTTTAATTTCAAATGAAATATTCAGCAAGAGAGATTCTTGCTAAATATAATTAAATGTGATTTTTTCACAGTTAAATGATCATTTTTTCACATAATTGTTTCCATCTCCATTTAAAGCATCTCTTTCCTTTTTTTACTGTAACAGAAAAAAGTTATGTCATCGGCAAATAAGAACATTTTAGTATTTTACATATGCTGACAATATCAGTTATGTAGAGACTGAATAGTTTTGGTCCCTGAGGAGCCCCACATATTACATTACATAAGTGTGATTTGTTATTTTTGATTTGAACATATTGTTGTCTGTTATTTAAATAACTTCTTATCCATTAAAGAGACACCCTTCAGATGCCAAAATAACTTTAAAAAAATGATATTATTTATGGAGTCAAAGGCTTTTTTAAGGTCAACAAAAACACGAATAAGATGTTTTTTTTTTTTTGTCAGTAGATATTTTTATCACTATTTCCATTTATACCATTGTTGTAGACTGTAGAGTGATGTGTTCTCTATCCACACTGACTGCTGCTGAAAAAATTATCTTTATCAAGAACAAATAATTTTTCTGGTATCTTTGAAAATTGTGTTGGGTCTGTAACTGGAAAGAGCAAGTTTACTTACACTTACATACATTGGTTTAACTATTGTGAATCCTGTAGAAAATGATCATTTCCATATATAAGTACATGGATGAATAGCATTATTATTATTATTACTATTATTATTATTAGCAATAATCATGTCCTCATTATTGCAATATTTCATTTTCCCCTTATATGTATTATTTATTATTGTGTTTAACATACATTTAATAATAACTTCTTTATATTCTCACTTCCATCATGATTTGTTATATTTGGAAAAAGCCTTGCCAAGTTTGACCCCATATTTACAAAAAAACATTTAAATTCATCAAATATATAAATATATATTTTTATATTTCTGAATTAACGTTAGCAAAAAGACTTGGGAGGTTTCAATCTGTTACCCTTTTCATTAATCTATTTGTTATTCCACATGTTGACTTTGTATTATTCCTATTTGTATCCAATAATTTACTACAGTAATATTTTTCTTGTTTTCAACTAATTTACTTTTATACCTGTTTTCAGTTTCTCTGAGTTTAAACATTTTTTTCTTATACGCTCCATAGTATATTCACACATGTACTCACACAGCAAAAAGGCTCAAAATCTTTTCAAGAAGGCAATATACAATTCTAAACCTACTTAATAACTAGTTAAAAAAAATAAACAAAAAATCTGCTGGGAAGAAAAACCTCATAATAAGAATTGACATCTGCCAGTGAAAAAACTGGAGAAAATTGTCTATCAAAAGCTGTTGGCCAAAAACAAGTCATTCTGTTTCTAAAGAAAGTTTCAACAGTTGTACCTTTTACTAAGTGTTAAAAGAAAATTAGACTAAATGTACAGCTGTTGCTGAGTGGAAGAGAGGTAACCTCTCATCTTAAGAAGGCATTTCCCAGAAAGTCACAAACTTAACTATGTCAAGAGTTGGAGTCAAAAGACGAAAAAACCCTAATCTGGCTTTTCATGGTCATCAACAACCTTTAAAAACTGCAGACTCCAGGCTCTTTGGATGATGTCATCATTTAAAAAGCATTAAAGACCACAAATGCTCTTTTGTAAGAAAGCTTTAAATGTCTCTTCGGAGACATTTCTCCTGATGACATGTTTTTACTTCAGTTTTAACCTCCTGCTGCCTGTTGACTCTTGTTAACTTTAATTTTAATCCCTCAGAAGGTTGAGCTGTAAAGGGAATCAAATCCACTTTGGTGGAGAAAACCTTTGGTGTCAGTCAGAACACATTCTTTCACCCACTCTTTTGTGGGGTCACACAGGGCTCAGTTCCAGCGTCCCATTGATCCATACTGCCAAAAAAAACATAAAGTCTGAATGTCCAACAAAAAAACTTCAGTGATTTTGTGGTTTTGGAGCTTCTCTGAGACACCAAGTTTGGAAAAAAGCCTCTGGACAAACACACTGATATAGCAAACTTTTGGCAGGAAGCGGACGCTGATCTTAAGTTTGATGGTTAAATCCAGGCTCTTCAGCTAAGGCAGTTTCCTCAAATCAAGATAGTTCCATTTGTGCAGCAGTTTGAGAAGATAATTAAAAGTCAAAACCACGAAGATCGATCCCTGTCATACATTGTGTTTGGCCAACCCTTCTCCCTTGGAGGAGAGAATCAGAAAGGTCATTGGAAATATGCTCTGTTGGATCGATAGTCCAGATGGGAGTCAGACTGGGTCCAAACGAGGAGACGTTTGCTCCATCAAACAGAAGAACATGATCAAATCCTGCCGATTTCAGCTGTGCACGACCCCCTCTGTGAACATGGAAGTGTTTCCTGTTGGTCGTGATGCATTCAGATGTCAGGAAATTGAATCATCAAATAAAAAGGACTAAAGATAAGTTTTTGTTCTGTTTATTCACCCTTCATTCACATTAAAAACTAGGACATTTTACATATTCTGTCTTGTGTTTTCCCTACAACAGAAAATCTCACACCTTCTTCTTCTTCTTCATCTCCTCCTCCTCCTTCTTTACAGCATTCATTTCACTGATCACTTTCCATTTCCATTCTCAGCAGCTAAGCTTCCCCTGGCCTGAAGCTCCTATCACATTCCGGGCATCCCCATTCTCCGTTCAACATTGGACTTCCTGATCCCTTATAGTTCAATAGGTAGAGGTTAGTTGTGTCAGAGGTTCTGACTTCAGTGCACATGTAAACAGCAGCTAACATTTAAAGACCTGTGTTGACTCTAAAAAATAAATACAAAATAAATAATCTGCCTGCAGCTAAAACTTTTTTGCCCTTTTAATATAAAAGATGTGAAATGTGATAATTTATGAAAAATTAATCTGTAAGTCCATGAACATCGCTGGGATGCGTTCAGGTGCCATCAGTCCTGGAAATACAGCGTCCCAGCCAGCCGGTCCCAGTGTGTGAAGTAGGGAGCGTAGTTGAACTTGGACTTGAGGTGATGGAGGTCATGGTGGGGTGCGCCGCCGTACAGGCCGAACGGCACCAGGCGGTGGGTGGCCCAGGGCAGGTCATAGCCGGAGTGGTCCTCCACAGACAGCCAGATATTGAGCGTGAAGAAGCTCAGCTTGGTGAGCGGGTGGCATCTCAGAAGCATCGGGCTGACAGCGGCGAAGAACCCAAGGCTGAGGGTCTCCCAGGCACCGGAGTACTCTGCGGTGAGGGCAGAGGTGGATGTGTAGGTGTGATGCATCTGTTAAAGGAGGATGACATATCAGAAGGTGGAAGAAATATCAGAAACTTCTCCTCTTCATCATCATCGGAGTACAAACCTTGTGGAAGTTGCAGTACAGCCAAGGCACCTTGTGGTGCAGAAGATGCCACACAAAGCTCTGGAAGTCGAAAAGAAGCAGGCAGACCAGCACCTGAGCCAGCAGATGGTGCAGAGGGGGGGCTTCCACAGGTAAATGCTCTGGCCTCAGGTACCAGTGCAACACAGTGAGCGGAAAGATGAAGACTGTATGGTTGTAGAGCGTCAAAGTGAGACAGCTCCGTACAGAGGTCCAGCTGATGGAGCTCTGGGGCTGGAGCTTCAACCTACGCACCAAGGCCCACCTGGAGGACAGCAGGTCTAGCAGTAGAAAGGGCAGGCAGAAGGCAAGGTAGACCAGGAGTGAGAAAAGGATGGGGAAGAAGGGCGAACGCATCACAGTGGAGTGCCTCAGCATAAAATCCCAGGTCGGCTGGAGTAACATGATTTCTCTTTCAGGGTTTCTGAGTCTCTGTCAGTGTTGCTTACTCCAGCGCTGCTTATATTCAGTGTGAAGCCCCACCCACATCCAAATAAGGCTTTCCCAAATTGCCTCACAATGGAAAGACTCAGGCAAGTCCAAACAGTTTTTTCAGAGGAAGCAACACCCTGCCTGCATTCTAAAATAAGAAAATTCGTTCAAAAACAGCAGCAGAATTCAACCATTAAGATCTTCTGTGATTAGTTAGTAAAGGGTCAGAGTGAAGTCTAAGGATACGTGCTGTGATCCAAACCTGTGAAGCTGCTGAAACTTCTCCAAACAACTGAAATTACAACTAGAGCAGAAGCAGGAAGAAGATTCCCGGGAAAGTTTCTGCTTCCCCTGCTAGCAGGACATTGAACCACTTCATGAAACTAAACTACAAACACTCAAACACATAGAGCTCGGTTCTCCGTTTACGCCGGGCTCTGCTGTCTGCTTTTATTCACAGGAGCATCAATAACCATTTGCAGCTGCAAAACCTAATCATTATCTTTCATCAGAACTGCTCTTTCAGCACAATAAACAAACATTTCCTTATATTATAATATAGGTAAATCAATGAATGAACACTAAAACAAGCCTTTACTTCCATCTGAGATTATTGAAGTAGTAACTTCAACAAAAATTCTTCTGACCTTCACCTACAGGGTGAAGTAGCTGATATTTAAAACTGTCCAAATTTAAGGAAAGAAGTTGTGCAGAAAAGAATTCATTTTATTTAATCTATTTACTCATGTTGATCTGATTAAATTGGAAATAACGTGTTTTTAGTTTATTATCACTGAGTTCGCTGTTGTAATGATCTGAGAGACACTTTGTGTTTCTGATTTTATTACCACAAACTTTGTATTCATGTGTCTGTATTCATGTGTCTGTGTTCATTTGCTCTTTTTGGACACCCTAGAAATGCTAAAAAAAAAAAAGATTTTTAGCAAAAACTATAAAATGTGAAGTAATGGAACCACACTTAGATTTTCATCCCCTGCAGGTGCTTTGAGTACACTCAACTCTTCCTAAATTTCCTGTAAAACCAGTTGATCAAGACATTTATGAGGAACTCACAGAGAAAAAGGGGAGATGTCGACGTCACATTGTAGTTTATGAAAGTTGTATTTGAAATTTGTTGATTTCAACTAAACGCTAATGCCCTCCCATTATTCCATATGAAGTCACTTGTTTTTGTAAAACTCTGATGTGGATGAAATGATCATATATGTAGATGACTCAATTTTTGTGAGTTTCCTTTCAAATAAAAACATTACGTTATCAGTGACTTTACAAAGTGGGGTAAAGATGCAAATTGTTATCTTAGTGACTTTCATTAATTTAAATTAAGACTTTATTAGATTTATTTCTGTTATTGTTTAACTGTTCATTGGATAAAAGCAAGGAAGAAGGTGTAACGTCAGCATGACATTTCTTCCTTTACAGTTGCCCCTCGCTATATCATGGTTCATCTTTACCATCTTGCTGTTCCACAGATTTTTTAGTGGCAATGTTGAATGATTTTGTTATTTTCTTTCTTTTTCCCGTTTATAGCAATACATTGTGTGCTGCATCCTGATTTGCTGCTGAGCTTGCCAATCAATCGCCTCCATGCTATGTCTCCTGAACAGAATGTGTTCAGTTTGACATATCTACATAAATCTTTTTTTTTGTCTTTATTCTATAATCCTGAGTTTATTTTTCTAAGGTTTGAACTTTGAGAGTTAGAACAAGAGAGAAAAGTGTAAAAATGCTTAAAAAGCACGTCTGTCTTTAAAAAAAAAATCTATAAAATGTGCAGTGAAGAGTTATACAACCTTAAAATATCAATAATAAATGTAAAAATAATCACAGATTTGATCTATTGGGGGTTATTTTTGAAACTGAACTCCCACATATGTGTTTCCTTTAAACCCCCCCCAGCGTACTGTCCTTCAGAAGGTTTGATTCCTGTGTTATAGGTGTGAGCGGCTGGACAAACCTGTCAGCTCCTTTATTCTGATGAAATGAGAAACAAATACGTGAAAAAATAGTTTTCCATCTTGACTTTGGTCATCTGTCATTCATGTTGGACTGCCATGTTCTGACCACAGTCGACAACAGCTCCTTTGCCAGCCTTGTAAAAACGTCATGTACTCGCCACTGTCATCACCAGAAGGTCAAATGGTCAAAAAAACAGCATTTCCTGAGGATCAAAAGAATCTATTTTCTATGAGTTTGATTAAAAACACTTTACACCAAATCAATCAGAAAGAACTGGGTCTTTATGTATTGTTATTAAGATTATTCCACATGGAGCAATCAGAGTAAACCAGAACTGCTGACAAGAACCTTGTTGAGGCCAAGTGGTTCTAACCCTCGCTGCTCCTTCACCTCAGGGCTCATAACACAGCAGACACTGCCATCATGTGGATCATGACAGCACAGCAACAAAACTTCAAAAATTTGACAGAACAGATTTCGTTCTTCAAAAATGAAGGAGCTGAGAGGACCAAGATCAAAGCTACATCTGTCAGAAAGAAAACTGTTTAGCCATGCAACTCATTGTGTTTTATTGAAATGGTTTTAAATGTAAAATTGAATTTTCCATATCATTCACAATCTAAATCCAAAGCGGCTGATAAGAAAACTCTCATGACCCAGCATTCAACAGCATTTAAACACATCTCCTACACACGAATGTTTTCTTTCTGGGGGAAGTGAAAAGAGTCTCACGTGAGATGTGTGCGTAAATGCAGTTTTGTGTGTACGTAACCAGCGATTTGTGCATGTTTTTTTTTTTTAAGATTTGTGCCTGTAGTTAGTTTCAAGCTGTTGTAATTAAGTTGTGCGTGTGTAAATTGTATTTTGAATTTTTTTAATTTTGTATGTTTTATACTTCTGCAAAGAATGTATTGTATGATTTACAAATCAAGAATTACGCACACACAAATCCAGAATTCCTGAAATAGACTGGTTGGAACGCCAGTCCCAGGACTTGAACCTTTTGTGGATTTATGGAATGAAGGAACAGTGCCAACTCAAGCCTGAGGTATGCATCGGGGCTTCGCATTACCTGAAGGGGTTACTGCAAGAGTGGGACAGGACTGATCTCAGGGATGGTGTTCCGGGAAGACATGGGGTTGCAACTGGCTCCAGCCCCCCTCCATTTCTAGTTTTGTTTCCAAGGCAAGAAGCCAAAGAGATATGGAGAGCACATCATGAAGAGATGGGCCACCCAAGTAGTGCTCTGACGAATTCGGCACTCAAACAGCTGTGATATTGGCCAGGAATGGGGTGGAATTCCAAAGAATGGGTAGAGAGTTGTCCCCAATGCATCTGCAATAAAGCAGGGCCATCAGGAAGGGCGCCCCTACACCCAAATCGCACCTTATATCCTTTTGAGGTGGTAGGGGTGGATTTTCTCTCCCTTGGCTGTCTTGAATACATACTTGTGATTACTGACATTTTATCTAAATATGCAATTGCAGTGTCTGTCAGAGACCAGACAGTGGAGACTACAGTTCGGCTATTATTTTTGGCTGCCGTGAACAAATCCTGACAGACTGTGGTACTACTTTTGAGCCTTCCCTGATGACCCAACTTCGCCAACTCTACAGATGCAAAAAGAGTAGGAGTAGTGCACACCATCCTCAAGGTAAAGGTGCCTTTGAAAGATTTAACCAAACTCTGATAAGACTGTTATGTTCCCTAACAGAAGTGCAGCAGCTGCAGTGGCCAACCAGGTTGCCTGCTTTAGTCCAAGCATATAGCAACACCATTCATAGCACCACTGGAATAACCCCTTATTATGGGGTATTTGGGAGTCACACAAAGCTGCCTGTCGACTGGGTGACTGCTCTCAACTCTGCTACCTCACACCACACTTTGGAGCAGTGGGTAAAGAGACATCATGAGGCGCTGCAACACACCAATCAGGCTGTGGAAAAGCACTGTGAGCACAGATGTGGACCAGAGCAAACTCATTACAACCGTAACGCTAGACTGACGCCTTTTCTCCCAGGAGAATGTGTGCTAATCCGGAACTTCCTTTGAAGGACTAAAGGAAAACTGGCCCCTAGGTGGGGCTCGGAGTCATTTGTGATTGTGAAAAAATTGGGGGAGAATCACCCTAGATACCTAGTTCGCCCTGAAGATAAAAGACACCTCAACCCAGATTTTGGATTGAAATAATCTTTGGCCTGCCCCTGCGACAGACTGGCGACCAGTCCAGGAGTGTACCCTGCCTTCGCCCATGAGTAGCCGGGTTAGGCTCCGGCAACCCCATGACCCCGAAAGGGATACAGCGGATTGGAAAATGAATGAATGAATGAGTTCCATATTGAACTGGGGTTTTTGACGAAGTGTTTGGCCGAGTTTAATTGAAATGTATTATTAAGTGATGTAAAGTCCAATACATTTAATCCTCCATTTTCACAAGTACTCATTACAACACTTTTCCTAACATAATGTGCATGATTCTTCCAAATGAAACTGAACAGAATCCTGTCAATGTCTCTACACGTTTTACTGTCTACATTTAAAGAGAGAGCGGCATATGTTAGAAGAGACAGACTTTCGGCTTTAGAAAGTAAAACTCTGCCTCTAAATCTCTTTGTAACAATTGATTCAGTTTACTTTGTGTTTTCTTAGTAACTTGGGAGAAATATGATTTAGATCTGGAGAGTTGAATTTTGGAGATGGTCAAGCCAAGATAAGTAACTTGATAAGGATTTGGAGAAGGCGTTCGACCGTGTGCCCCGTGGTGTCCTGTGGAGGGTAATTTGGGAGTATGGGGTCCGGGGAGCCTTACTCAGGGCTGTCCGGTCTCTGTATGACCAGAGCAGGAGCATGGTCCGCATAGCTGGAAGTAAGTCAGACCTGTTCCCAGTGCATGTTGGACTCCGGCAGGGCTGCCCTTTGTCACCGGTTCTTTTCATAGTTTTTATGGACAGAATTTCTAGGTGCATCCAAGGTCCGGAGGGGGTCTGGTTCGGGAACCACAGGATTTCCTCTCTGCTCTTTGCAGATGATGTTGTCCTGTTGGCTTCATCGAACCAGGACCTCCAGTATGCATTGGAACGGTTTGCAGCCAAGTGTGAAGCGGCTGGGATGAGGGTCAGCACCGCTAAGTCTGAGGCCATGGTTCTCGACCGGAGAAAGGTAGTTTGCCCTCTCTGGGTGGGTGGAGTGCTCCTTCCCCAAGTGGAGGAGTTTAAGTATCTTGGGGTCTTGTTCACGAGTGAGGGAAGATCGGAGCGTGAGATCGACAGGCGGATTGGTGCTGCGTCCACCGTTATGCGGTCGCTGTACCGGTCCGTCGTGGTGAAGAGAGAGCTAAGCCAGAAAGCAAGGCTCTCAATTTACCGGTCGATCTACGCCCCAATACTCACCTATGGTCATGAGCTCTGGGTCATGACCGAAAGAACAAGGTCCCGGATCCAGGCGGCTGAAATGAGCTTCCTCCGTAGGGTGGCTGGGCGCTCACTTAGAGATAGGGTGAGAAGCTCGGTTACCCGGGAGGAGCTCGGAGTAGAGCCGCTTCTCCTCCAAATCGAGAGGAGCCAGTTGAGGTGGCTCGGGCATTTAGTTCGGATGCCCCCTGGACGCCTCCCTAGGGAGGTGTTCCAGGCATGTCCCACTGGGAGGAGGCCCCGGGGAAGACCCAGGACACGCTGGAGAGACTACGTCTCTCGGCTGGCCTGGGAACGACTCGGGGTCCCCCCAGAGGAGCTGGAGGAAGTGGCTGGGGAGCGGGAAGTCTGGGCATCTTTACTTAGACTGCTGCCCCCGCGACCCGGTCCCGGATAAGCGGAAGAAAATGGATGGATGGATGGAAAACGATGTAAAAAGTCACGTAACACATCATTTATCATTGCCTGGAACACAGCAGGAGCATTACAGAGGCCAAACGGCATAACCAGGTGATGGTAGGCGTTGCGAAGGTCCAGTTTGGTGTAAATCCTGGCCTCCTGCAATGCCTCAAATGCTGAGTTCATTAAGGGCAGGGGGTAACTGTTTCTGACAGTAATCTCATTTAGCCCCCGATAATCAATACATGGTCGGAGAGACCCGTCTTTCTTCCCAACAAAAAAAAACCCGGACCCCACTGGTGAAGAAGACGGTCTGATAAGTCCAGAATTCAGAGACTCAGCAATATATTGTTCCATGACCTCTCTCGGGTTTGGACAGACTATATAACCTGCTCTTAGGCAAGGTAGCGCCAGGTTGAAGCTCTATAGCGCAGTCATAAGGCCTGTGAGGCGGTAAGGAGAGAGCTCGTGATTTGGAGAACACCTCAGCTAGGTCGTGATACTCCGGCGGTACCCCGGATAGGTCAGGTGAGGGCGGCCGCCCTACTGGGACAGCGGGATCTTCCCCAGGAGGCCGAGCTGAGCGCAGACAGGTGGTGTGACATCTCTCACTCCAGCCAGAGACCCGACTGGAGGGCCAGTCAATGACTGGGTTGTGCGCCATAAGCCAGGGGTAACCCAGAACCAGTGGGTTCTGGGCGGAGGAAAAGACGAAAAAACGGGTAATCTCGTGGTGATTACCTGAAATAATAAGATGAATAGGTTCGGTTATATAAGAGATGGAGGCTACCTCTTGACCGTTAAGGGAGACCACTTTTAATGGACGGGGCAATAACTCGCACTTAAGACCGACCTGTTTCGCTAGCTCGGCGTCCATGAGGTTCTGCTATGCTCCTGAATCCACTAAAGCTTTGACAGAAACCCCCCTCCCATGAAACATTAATCGAATCTGTAATAAGCAGGAAACAGGTCTTGGAATGGTGAGCGCCGAATCACCGCTCGTCAGCGCGCCCACTCTTACTGAACGAGCAGAGGTGTTTGGGCACTCCCTGCAGAAATGACCCCGCTCACTCCAGTGAGATTAGTCTACCTTTTAATTCCTCGGACAGTCCCTCCACGAAAGCGTCCGTGAGCACAGTAGTGTCCCATCCACTAGTGGAGGCCAAGGTCCGGAACTCTATGGCATAGTCAGCTGCCCTTCTGTCCCGCTGGCTTAATCTCATAAGCGCACGAGCTGCCTCTCTGCCTGGCTTGGTATAATGGAAAACCTGCTGGAAAGCCTCCAGGAAAGCCTCCAGGAAAGCCGGGAGAGATGCGCAGGTAGGGGCTCCACGCTGCCACTCGGCGGTAGCCCATGCTCCGGCTCTGCCGGTAAGGTGAGAAATAATGAAGGCCACCTTGGCGTGTTCCGTAGGATAGTGAGGAGCCTGTAACTGGAAGTGGAGCTCACACTGGGTAATAAAGGCCCGGCAGTCCCCGGAGTCCCCGGAAAACCTCTCTGGGCGGGCCAACTGTGCAGCAGGAGCGACAGGAACTCCATCCAAGGTCCCCTGGACCGGCATGGAAGGCGATGGGCGTGGCAAGGGGAAAGACGGTGGATGTTGAACCCGCTCCGCCAGTTGTCCGAAACGCTCACCCAACGCGGCAAATTGTCGCTCCTGACGGCTTGACATCTCCAGCAACCCTTGACGAAGACAAGCAACCTGCTCCTCTTGCTGGCGGAATAGTGCCCGTAACGTCTCCGCGTCTGCTGTGTCCATGTTAAGGTCGGATGGTAATGTCAGGGTTGACGTGCGAACACAGCTGCAGACGACACTCGTAAATACAAAGTCTCTCGTTTAATTGAGAAAGGTTCACAAGAAACTGAACACAAACTCATGAAGGTACAAAAGACCATCCGACAACCAGTGCAGGGGAGACGAAGACTTATAACAGGAGGAGGGGATGAGGTAAGTGGAAACAGGTGTGCCAATAAGGAGGGAGAGAACACAGGAAGTAACAACCAGTAACAAAATAAAACAGGAAGTGGAACCCAACACAAAACAAACAAATGTCCTGGGTCCATAACCCCACAAAGACATTGACTGCCCGTGGTTGTCAAACAGTTGATTCACAAAAAAAAAAAA
>BSAI01000012.1:21730133-21776282 GCA_036245035.1 Adrianichthys oophorus | reverse complement strand
CCTCCTGTTATAAGTCTTCGTCTCCCCTGCACTGGTTGTCGGATGGTTTTTGTACCTTCACGAGTTTGTGTTCAGTTTTTTGTGAACCTTTCTCAATTAAACGAGAGACTTTGTATTTACGAGTGTCGTCTGCAGCTGTGTTCACACGTCAACCCTGACAGTCTTATTGTGAATTTCTAAATCACTATCAGTTCCCAGTCACACCAACATAATACGCTACAGTCTTTAACACAATTCCCACAGATATAATTATACTTATTAAAAATGCATTCTCTCCTGTTCCTACATCAATCCATTGCATTTTAAAATCCCATGTTGGGAATATGTTTTTCAGTCAGAAGTATAGTAATAAAAACATTTGTTCCTTATTCCAAAAATAATTTGTTTCTGTTCCTCAAGCTAAGTTTACGTTCAGCAAACTAAGAAGAATATCTCCGATAGTATAATTCAGGACCAAGCGCTGGCGAGTCGCCGGCCACCAGACAGCTGCGGCGAGCTGTGAAAATCAACCCGAAGGATGGCGTTCTGCTGTCCATGTTGGCTCTGAAGTTGATGTTCAACGGAACACTGAAAGAGACAGATGAGCTAGTGGAGAGGGCACTGGAGGTCGCACGTAACAACACTCAGGTCATCAGATATGTTGCCAAATACCTCCGCAGCAAGGTATGACACTATAAAGTCACCTGACCAGCATGTGTTCCTGATATGTCTGGTCTGTGTTCCACCCTGTAATGAAAAAGTTGAAGTTCTAGCTATTATTTGTCCCAGGACCGACTGGATGAGGCCATCGATCTGTTGCAGAATGCACTTGAAGAGCACCACTTCAACCTTCATCCACCACCAGCTGGCTCAGTGCTACATCAGGAAGAAGTTGTATGACCAAGCTGCACCAAAAAGAGCAGATGGCCCTGTTCTTGGAGCTGAAACAGCTCGTGGTTTGTTTCTTGCACAGAGCAGAGTTCACGAAGACCTATGTCTTCATCTCTGATGACAGAGTCTTGTCATTTCTCCCAGAGGTGAAACACCTGAGGGGTCTCTCCATTCAGCATCTGGAGGAGGCCATCAAGCTGAAAACTGGTTTCAAGCACGCCAGAGCTGAACTGGCTCTGCAATATGCTGAGGAGTCTGACATGGCGAGGTGATCCTGTACGCATCACTTTTCACGCCACCTGTCAACCAAAGGATCACAATGTCGATGAAGGTTTTCATTCATCCAGGTGATGTTGTCTTGAAGTTGAATCGTGACATTTGGATTTAAAATCTTTAAGCCCAGATTCTACGATTCAAGACACCAGACCAAACAAACAACCTGAACTTCACAAAAATGAGACAGGGAACCAATCTAGATCCATCTAAGCCAGAACCAGGGAAGTCTCATTTGATCTTTGGCATTTTAAATCACTTTCATTTTGTGGCATTATGGTTTCCCCTTTTAATTGCTGCCGTGTCAAACCACCAGAAAACTAAAAAAAGCATTAGTACAAGACTCTCCGACACTGAAAACCAAGACAGGTATTTTACGCAAAATACAAATCTTTATTAATATAAAAACTAATATTAACATAACATGACACCCTAAACCACCACCATTACACCATGAATAATGGGTCACATCAGAGCCTGCACACAATCCTCCACAGCTCCAGTGCACGGTCCCCAGACTCAACCCACAGACTGAATCCAAATTCCTCCCCTACCTCTTTGGGTTCTTCCTACCCCTACATTTAGCCCTCCAAACGGAGAGATTTGGAAAAATAGTGACATCAAATTCTGACTTTGCTACCCCTCAGTGATGTCGTCAATAGTCGCCAGTCATCTACGTCAGTGCGTAGCTGCCAGTGCTTGGAAAATATATATATATATAATGACTCTTTTTCTAGGCCCTCCCTGACTGTGCCGTAGAGCGATATGCAATAATGCACAGCTGTCTCAAGGCTGGACTTGTGAGAGTTTGTTGGTGTGGACTTTTCGTCTTTGTGAATCGATGTGCATATAGTATGTTGATGTATCTTTTGTTTCATTTCAATCTATGCCATTCTACTGTGACACAGATTGAAGATGCCTGATTTTTGACATCCTTCCTGTACTCCCTTATGTCTTTTCTGGTCAAATGGCGCCACCAGATCTGCGTGGCTGCTGACCTCCATTGTCTTTGTATGTGTTTCCCTACCACAACTACTTTACCTTGGGATCAATAAAGTCAATATCATATTATATCATATATATATATAGGGCTGCCAGACAAGATGTCTAAAAAGGTTATACCAGACCTACCACTGACCATAGAGTATCTACAGTTGCCAAGGAGCGATTCTCAAATTTTTGTGTCCCAGCATGGTTTAATTCTGACCAAGGTCGCAGCTTTGAGAGCCAGATGATTCAGCAACTCTGTGGTTTGTACGGTATTGAGAAGTCAAGGACCACCCCGCACCACCCTACAGGTAATGGGCAATGTGAGCTGTTTAACAGAAAGCTGCACCTCCTAAGAGCTCCACCAGTAACATGCAAGAGGGATCAGAGCTCTTGTCACAATAGCTTCAGCCAGATTGTCATTTGATATTTTGTCTGTAAATAGTTAATGGGAAAAGCCATAACCAATGAGCGGTTTCTGCTTAGAGCATTTTTCGGAAGTTCCAAACTGTCCATCAGAGACTTTTCTCCTTTCAGGGCTCTGCATATGTTCAATGAAGTGCTGGAAGGGCTGGAAGAAGAACCTGAGAGCATCCGTTGGTTAATCTATCGTAACTACGCTACTTTCAATCAGTACTACACCCACGACAAAGACCTGGCTTTCACTTATTACAAGAAGGTCTGTCTTAACTGGAGCCACTCCATTGGAGTAATTAATCAAAAAGATCTTTACATATAAAATGCAAAATTGATTAAATACATTCAAGAGAAAATGTGTACATTTACTATTGTTAATAAAAGGGGCAAGGAAAACAGTTTCTTTTAAACCTACAAAATTAATTATAAATGGTAATTTGAAAATAACAAAAATAACTGGGGTAATTCCATTGGTGCATGAAATCCTATCATCTCTGAGAACCTAAAAAAACTCAAGAGATCATGAGTCAATATGTGGTCTTTTATTTTGAAAAGCCAATTCTTGCTTTTACCTTTTTAGAAACAAACACTAACTGGCTAGAAGGATTTGTTTGCATTGGCGCACACAACACGACATGACCGCACCACAGCAGTGTTTGGTGTGTCTGAGCCTAAAGTCTTGATTTATGTTCTGTCTTCCAGGCTTATGAAATCACCAGCAGCTCCTCAGAGAAGAAGTATCTTCTGAAGGTTTGTCCGACTCGATTTCCTCCTGCCTCTCTGTCTGATCTCACAGTAGGTTATGCAACACCAGCAGATTGTATTGTTACACTACGTTCAAAAATGGAAAGCAAATCATATAAGAAGGTCACACTGCACTGTCGCTACCTGATACCAGCGCATGTACTCACAGTTGGAAGAGGTCCGGTGTGAAATGTCAAAGAGAATTTGGAAATCTTGGGAATCTTGCTCTAAGCTTTTGCTTTCGCAGCTCTATTCCGAGAAAGACTCTGTTCTAAAATTACAACCGGACACAAACAGCAATTATTAGTTTCTCCTGTATGATGTTAGCACTTCTTTGTGTTTTGAAAAAGACGCCATCCATTCGTCTCGACCAAATCTGACTCCATGATTGTTCAAAGTTCAATTGGTTTAACTTTCAACGCATGTCCAATAAGAGCCTGAAAACGGACTTAAAACTTGAGTAGCTACGGATAACATGCTACATAGACTTTTCATTGGAAGTGGCCACTTGAATGCGCTTGTCGAGCATGGTGTGATCGTAGCATCAGATCATGTCTGCAGGCAGCAGATCACAGTAGTGTGGAATACAGATGTCTGAGGTTGAGGTGGAGGTTTCATCTGGCCAGCATGACACTGCAAAGGAAAGAGGAGGTAAAGTCCACCTTTTCCTCCACAGAATATGAAGGGGATGGCAGAAAAATTCCTCGACAGAAACTGAAGGGATGCTTCACCCTATGGGATTCTGGGATATGTGGCCAAAGCAGAGGGTGATCGGAGGGCGGCAGTGAGATATTATGAGAAAGCTCTGGAGAAAGACGGAAATAACGATGAGTACCTATCGGCACTGTGCGAGCTGTGCTTGGAGTTGCAGTAACTCCAGAAACTCGTTCATTGGTCATTTTTCCTGTAATGCTTTGGAAACGAGCCATTTCCTGCAGCTCTGAACCTGTAACTATTTTTTCCCATGCCATATCCATGTTTTGTACTGTGCTTTTTTTCTGTATTGGGGTTTTCTTTTCCCTTCACCAATAGTCTGCCCTGGTGACAGCAGTGCAGATGTACAGTATGTTTTTGCCACTGCTGTTTCTCCTGATGCTGTTTCTGTACTCATGCTTGTTGCAAAGACAATAAAGGATATTCATTCATTGCTAGGAGAGATTATTGATCTGTTTCTTGACCTTCAGCTCAAAGTAAGAAGTTAGTTTTTACTCATTTCAGAATTGTGAGAATCTGCAGATCCATTTGGAAAATTCCTTAATGTCACAAAATGACAAATGTACAAAAACATCTCAGGTGACTCAGAAAGCTCAAAGTAATACTACTTTACATTCATGCTAAGAAAGTTGATTTAAACTCCTGATTTTTTTGTTTTTACTAAGCATCTGATGCTCATTTGCATTTAGAAGAGCCAGTAGAGTTGGTTTGGACATTTAGTTGAGGAATGTTATGGACCAGGAGGAGCTCCTGCAGCACAACCAGGACTCTATAGATTATTACTCCTGGCTGGTCTGGAACTTCCTGAATGGGGATTTAAACAACAGTGAATGGAAGCTTAATGACACGGCTCAAAGGTAAATCAACAACTGGTGTCATCCAGCTTCCAATTTTGGTGAATTTTAGAACCACATCACTCCCTTACTCTTGGTTGGAGCATCCAATTCTTTGTTAAATGGGGTTTTTTAGATGAGTAATCATCTAAACCTCTAAATCTGGTTGCACACTAGTATATGATTATAAAATATTCTTGCCATTTCCGTGTTCAACGCACTTTAATGAGGCTTTATCAAGTCATTATTTACATTCTAAGCTTTTTACCCATCGTCTTTTATCATCCAAGATGCAGAACGCAAAAACACACAGTTGTATCAACACAACCTGCACTCATCTCCTGCCTTCTGGATCAGTCAGGACACCAGAGTCAAGAACCCATCTCTCAAGTCCCAGATGTTTGGATTCTTGCATTTACACCTCTGATCTTCAATCCTTCCGGGAAGGTAACAGACTTCTGTCTGCCTTTAAAGGGCCTACATAATGCAAAATGAAGAAGAAAACCTCTTCTACATCTTCATCACAAAATTTAACATTTGAAGTTAACAAATTAACATTTAAACAAGCCTGATGCATTTTGGAAACAGGTTCTGTGGACCGACGAGATTAAAGTTCAAGGTACTCACTCTGGAGGGTGCCCAAACTTTCGATCCCCACTGTATGACCTTTGGCACACTAAAGAAATATTAAATGTTTACATTTTATGAAATATTACTCATTTTTGGGAGCTCTTTTCCCACCCAGAAGTAAGACACTGCCATTTGTTCCTTGTAGCAACATCATCCTAGAGCAGACCTTAGCAGTGCGTCTGCATTTTTGCCCACCAAAACAAACATCTGAACTTTTGCAAAGATGGATGTGCATATAGAATGAAAGTGCTTTGCCAAACACCACTAGCTGGGCAGAAAAAGTGTGTGTGTGTGTTAGCCTGGGGGTGGTGCTGGCAACACAGACTCTTGCTTGAAGGGGCTGTTTCCCACTTTGGGATGTCACAATGTGATCACCCACTCGCTTTTGTGGATTGGGGCTGGTGCTCAGAGAGCAGGTTTTAGAGGAATACCCAGACGTGAATGGCGCAAAACACCGCTTTGGAGATGTTTTTCCTTAGGAATTAACATCATAATACACTTAAAAGCTCAAAAAAGTTCATTTTGGATGATTAACAAACCATTTTCCGAATCACAAAAAACACTTTTGGTTTATTTAGTTTAAACCATAGAAAACATAAAGACACATTTAAGTTCTGATGGAAAAGTCCTTAAAAATTCATATTCTACAGGAACACTGCTGTACAAATGTAAATCCAAGCTTTTTCTTTGAAAGCTCCTCTGATGTGGGGATGGTTTCCAGCCGGGGGAGGGGGTGCGTGAAAATTGAGGTGTGTGTCAGTGCATCTGTGTGTGCATGTATGCAGCAGTAAAGTCTAGCTGTGTGTTGTGAGCAGCTGTCATGGCGGCATCCGCCCGGCGCTGCAGTTCACTGTCCATTAGCGCCGCTCCCACCAACGAGTCCTGAAGGATAAAAGACAGACGACAGATTAAAACACACAAGGAGACATAACGCATAACAACACATACAGTCACTGTGCAGCAGAAACATTAAGGCCCAACAAAATTATGGAAAAAGGTCTGTTTCATTTTCTCACGTTCTTCTTTGAGTTGGGTGCAGCGACCGGGGGGTTAAAGGTCATGTCTTTCATACTATAGTCCTCAAAGAGCTCAAGTGGAGACCTGGAAAGGTGACAGTTTCAACAGAGTGTAATAGCGGTTACACGCCATGACTTAGATGACACAGAGAGTCTTTAAGAGTGTACTAATTTTAAGGAGGAATGCCCTACCTGCGGCTTAAGTCTGCACTAAGCGCTGCCGAGCCTTCGCTGGGAGCTCCACGAGTCAGATGGGCGGCGAAGCGCCGAACCACTGAGTGGTAATGTCTCTTCAGAAACAAAGGAAGGACCCTGAACATGACCGCAGTGAAATGGGTTTGTGAATGATGTGTGCACGTATGAGTACCTGCAGCAGGTGCAGCTCCCACAGCGCTGTGTTCTGTGCATTGCAGTGTTCCGGCTCACCAACCTCTGGCAGGTAGAAGCCACTGCCCTGAACCTCATTGTCTAAGAGGAAGTCACACTTAGGGAAAGCCTGATACAAATGACAACAAAAAAATGAGATACTCAAGAAACAGCACACATTAAAAAAAACAAACAAAACCATGCACACGCACTAGCATAACGGCTCTGCTCATGGCTAGGCTTCCCACGCTGGCATTGGGCAGAACATGCAGACTGAGCATGCTCAGACGCTTGAGGAAAGCCATGGCCCTCTGTAGGGTCACCTGCTTTCTACGGCGAATCAGCATGGAGTCCAGGCACCGCAGCACTATGACAACATCGTCATTATGTGCCCCTAAGTCAAAGCAGAGAAGCCACATGAGCTAAACAGTGTTTGATTGGTGGGTTTGTCAGGGAAGCGGGAACAGACCTGCGTTAAGGTGTGGCAGCATCTTGTACACCTGAGAGTAAAACTTCAATGGGTCGATATTCAGGACATCACCTGATAAAAACAAACACCTGTCAATAATCCAGAAACACTTGCTGAGTGCGAATGGTGGGATCAGTACCCTGAATCTCCACATAGAGGGCAGCATCGAGACTGAAAGGAATCTTTGTGTTCGCACTATTTTATGGCTCTGTGCGTTACCGTATAACACCAGGAAACTACCTGACTAACATCTCCATGCAGAATAATTTTTTGCAACATAATTTAAATGACACCTGCCCTGAAATAAGTGGGACATAGACACACAAAGACTGGCCTATGTGACCACCTGAGGACCGTTTCAATCTTCCTCATCATCAGTAGCATCTTTTAAACAAGACTTGCCCCTAATTCAAAATAGAGGTTCAGGATGCTCGGAAGAAGTGTCTTCAAAGAAGATCTATCATTGCTCCACTACCTGTCCTAACTAAGGTCCTCGGCTGGACCAGCACACATACTGACCTTGTCCTGACAGGATGGTAAAGACGGTCTGGATGCAGTGGAGACTCTCCCGATTGGTCAAATCCTACAGACATCAACCAGTGGGTCACTTAATCATTCCAGCAATGGGGGGTGGGGGGTGCTTCAACTATACTCACCCCTGACTGGATGAGGTTCTGCAGCACATTAAGCAAATCATCGAAGAACTCCATATTGATCAGGTGAGCAAAACTGACAAGAGAGTGACATCAGTGAGTATGACAGTTCTACAACTGATGAAAGAGCATCATAACAGCTCTGTCTGCCTGTGTGTTTGTAAGTGTTCATATGTTTGTGTTCTTTGAGTTGCTGTCTGCTTCTGTGTTTGTACATTTCCATGTTTTCAAGTGTTCCTGTGAATTTGCCTTTGCTCCCGTTTCTGTACATCTCCTTTTTTCCACATTTCCATGTTGTGTTGTGTTTTTGAGCATTTCCATCTGATTGTGTTTCTTTGTGTATGTTTCTGTGTGTGTCTTCATGTGCTTCCGTGTGTTTTTGTATGCGTCTTTGCTGTCATTTTGTGTGTTTGTATTTTCCGTGTGTGAGCGTGTTTCTGTGTGTCCTTATGTGTCTGTGTATTTCCGTGTCATTTCAGGTTTTTGTGTGTTATCATGGGTTTCTGTGTTTCCATGTCTCCGCATTATCCCGTGTGTTTCTGTGTGAACCGTACTTTGCCAGCCCCTCCAAAACCGCAGGTAGGAGGACAGATTTCTGAGCTTTCTTCAGAATTCTGAAGTACACCAGGAAGACGATATTCAGGGTCTCTGTGTGCTGGTGAGGAGGAAGGAGGTTATATTCCTGACCGTCTGTTTCATGTTCATCCTCTGATCGACTGACTCACCAGTTTGATCTTCTGCTGTTTGCTCTCTGAGGCTTCAGCCTCCAACAGCTCCTTCTCCAGCTTCTCTTCCGCTTTCTTCCACTGTAAAAACACAGGTTTTTTTTACTGCCCCCTACTGGTCACAAGCTGAATAAACAAGGTCTTTCAGTTTTGTAAACAAAGAAAGTAGGCATAAAATCTATTAACCAATCTGGCCGATGGAAAATTAGCAAACCTAGCTTCCACACCAACAGTCCCTCCCACAACTCTGAGGCGAATGACGAATGAGCCTTTGCTGCACTACTGAAAGTATCTTTGAAATCAACATTTTTTTATTTATTACTAAGAACTAAAGCTAAAAGCTGCAAAATAAAAATCAAAAGACCATTGGGAACGAGTTTACAAAAACAAAATATACCATATATCTTCCAATAGCAGCCCCAGCCTTTATCCCACGAATTTGACATTCGGACCGGCGTTTATTAAAGACAAGAGTCTTTTGGAGACCGGCGTATAATCCCTCACACACAGAAAGGTGATGGCTAATGGCAGTTCTTCTAATTTGTCGCTCACTTTCTCTGCTCCTCCACCAGGAAATACTTTGCTTGTTGCTCCGTCTTCTCCACATCACCCATCTGCTCGCGCCCTTCTTGGGTACGTTTAGGATCCATCACAAATGTGGTGCATATTCCTTACAGGAATTTTATTTGGCATATGCCACCACACAAAATTATTCTTGGCTATTGCAGCATTGGCTCAAACACAAAAAACACAGACACCCAGCATCTGCAAGACTGTGCATATGGGGCTTGCGCTCAGGGGGTGGGTGTGTGGGTGGTGTCTGATTGGGCACGTTTTCTGGTTTCTGAATCACGCACCAATAAAATTTCTTCAATAAGAATGGTTGCTCTCGGCTGCAAGAAGTTCTTCAGCTCCAGAAATTTGTTGCAGCTCGTGGTAGCTCTTTTTTTTTTTTTTTTGTGAAATTCCCTCCATTTTCCTATCTTCTTTCTCTTCCCAGTCATGGCTGTGGGCTGGGAAGTGGAAGCAGTGGCTCCAGGCTGTTCTTTGCTGAGATGTTCCCACACTTTCCTCTGCTTTCACTGCAGGTGTTTCTGTGCTTCTTTTATCTTTAGCTGCAGCTTCAGTTAGCCTTAGCTGCTTCCTCTGTTAGCTTGAGCTGCAGTTTTATTTAACTTTAGATACAGTTTCAGTTAGCTTTAGCTTCAGTCTTTGTTCGCTATTGTTGTGTCTTCTGTTAGCTTTAGCTGCAGCTTCTGTTTGCTTTTTTAGATAAGAGCTAAAACATGTTTACCATATATTTTCAAATAATGGTCGGTCTCTAATAGTCCCCAATAAACTCCAGGTCTAACAGGTGTTTGTAGCTTTAGATGCCGGTCTGTAATAGTGGTAGGGCTCCTTTAAAACCCTCCAATGCCCACAGTCGTGCAGACGTTGGGTGTCTGTGTTGTTTATGTTGTGAGCCAGTGTAGAAAGGGCTAAAAAACGCTCATTCGATTTAGCATTTAAACGTGGTGAGGTAGAATACGCCAAAGAACATTTTGGTGAGGAATCTGCACCACATTTGTGGTGGATCCTAAACGTATCAGAGAATGGCGCAAGCAGATGGGTGATACTGAAAAGATGGCTGCAAAAAAACAGCAAAACAATTTTCTGGAGGAGGAGCAGAGAAAGTGAGCAACAAATTAGAAGAACTGGATTGAACATGGATTTTTGAGCAAAGACAAAAAGCTGCGCATGTCTCCATGAAAATGCTTGGCATGAAAGCAAGGAGGATTTTTGATACGGAGACTGATGATGCTTTAAAGAGAAAAGAAACGTTCACAGCCAGTGCTAATCAGAACAGAATACGATGCTCTCATCATTTCAATAAATCCTGAAATGTTCATCTGGTGTTGTCTGCATGTCTTGATCGAATTTCACTGCAAAATGAGCCCATTATCCATCACCTTTTTGTCTGTGACTGAATGAATGCCTGTCTTCAATAGACGCCGGTCTCTAGTAAATGCCGGGCTGGTTGTCAAGTTCTTGGAATAACTGGTGGGGCTGCCATTACAAAATATATGGTATGACTTTTTTTTTTCCTGAAGAAATTAGTTCAGCCTCCTTCTGTCTCGTGCCAGGTCTTGTGGTTTTAGTCCAATTGCTTCTGCACTTGCTCACCTTTCTCTGCATCCTGGAGAGGTTCTTCTTCCTTTCTTTGTTCGTCATAAACTTCTTCTTCGGCGCTGTGGACTCGAGGTCCTTCTTCACCTCCACCTCCTTGATCCTCAGACTCAGCAGGGTCCTCAGCACCTGGTGTGAGAAGGATGAAGGAGTCGAAGTCTGGTTGAAGCGGCGGGGGTGGAGGTGTGTTGGATTCATTACCTCAGGTCTGACGTTGTAGTTGAGACTCTTCACAAGACCAGAGATGACTCGAACCGTGGCCAGTGAGGCCCCGCCCACTTTGTCCTGCTGGAAGAGTTTCCTGAAGGCGTCGCAGCACAGCTCCGACACCTGCAAAAGAACGCATCATGTCACGACCCCAGTTGAGCGATGTAGCAGGGGATCAGGTGCAGCGCTCTCACCTTCCTCGCCGACTCATTCATGAGCGGCACGAGGACGACGATGATGTTGTTGTGGAAGTTGAAGTGCGGCAGAGCAACCAGCAGCTCGCACAGGCAGCGCACAGCCACCTGAGCAAGGCCACGGTACGAGTGCAGGCCCACCGCCCCACTGCGCTTCCTCTTCTTCTGCCTCCAGTCTGAGGACAGAGGGCGGGGTGAGGATGTATGCGTCAGTCGGAGAGTTTATGAAGCATGTTTGTGTGGTTGTTCTGAATCACCTTTGATGATCTGCTCCAGATCCTCCAGGAAGAACTTGTACTGACTCACCAAACCTTCCTCAAACTCCCTGAGGTGCTGCGTCTCCTTCTTCACCTGCATCACAAAAATATTCAAGTAGAGGAAATAAAAGGAAAAACATTTGTTTCCAGACAGGAAGAACATCTGATGACATCTGTTCAAGCACATTTGATTAAAAACAACACTGATGTGTTTGGACATTTGGTCCAGTACCTTGACAGCCTTCTCTGTGGTGGTCAGAGGCCGGATCCTGTAAGAAGGGGCGATGTCCTTGAAGATCTCCATGAGAGAAACCATGACCATCTTCCGCACCGACACCGCCACGCTGGGGTCAGTCTCCATCATCATCCCCCGCAACTCCTTCACGCGCTTCATCTGCCACACAGAACAGCCTGTTAAGCCCTGCCCGTTCAAGCAGCAGCAGAGTCTGGATTCTGGAGCAGCGCTTGACTTACATTGGTGAAAGGGTCTGAGATGATAGCTGCTCCCAGACCAGCGATGATCTTCTTCTTCTGGTTCAGCTTCTGCTCTCTGAGCCGCTTCCTCTCTTCTGCTGTCAACTCTATACAGCTCACCGTCGCACACTCTGGACAAGAGAGCACATGACAGCACGTAAGAACAAGATTTTGTCGAAATCTGCTCCGACTTGAATTTCCTCTGTTCGCACCATTCTCCTCCTCCTCCTCCTCTTCCTCCTCCTCCTCTAGTTGCTGGTTCACAGCCTCCTCTTCTTCCTTTGGCTGGTTTACAACTGGATTCAGAACAAATCAGAGGTTCACTCAGGTTCCACATGAGGGACTGGAGGCTCAGAATGCGGGCGTCACCTTTCTCCACACTCTGAGGGATCACACCGCAGCGGTCTTTGATGGGCAGGAGATGGATGATCTCCTTCTCTTCCATCCTTGTCATCTTCCTGGGAACCTTCTCGTAGCCGCGAACCACGTCAGACTTCCTCTTTTTGGCGCCGTGCACTGGCTCACTGGTAACACCCGATCAAAAGAACAAACTCGGCTGAGTCACAGCTGGAGCTCTGCCTTATGTGGGCGTGTCGTGTTTCACCGTTACCTTGACGACAGGTCTCTGGTGATGAAGGACGCTTGGCGAGCCATTGCTGTCATCTGCTGTAGGTCATCTTCCTCCATCATGTCAGTGGGAAGGCTCTCCAGGAACTCCTCCTCATCCTCTTCCTCCTCTGTTACAGGTAAGAACAGGTGAGTCCTCCCTTTGCCTCTCTTCAACTAAGTAGAGCTATAGAGCTTACGAGTATTCAAATACTCCAATATTTGCGATCTCTGAGTACAAATACTTGTAACGCCTGGGATAGCTGATTTGTGATTTTTATAAATATAGCAGAGTGGTAAAAATAAAATGTAATTATTGTTCTAAAATGCAGAATAATTTGGATTTTGTTGGATCTGGCTATCAATGATGTGACGCCATGTGGCTGTTTGTTCTGGTGGAATCCATACAAGAATGAGTCTGTAAAATGTTCATATAAGGTTTTGGAAGTTTTTTTTTGGTTTTTCCACTAAAGATGAAGAGTCAGTTTGAAAAAACCTGTTTTCTACTGGAAACACTGCTGTCAGTTTAGATGAAAGGAATAGGAGTGCTTTCTAGTTGTTCTATTTCTATTCAGGTGTTGCTGTGTCTTCAATTACTATCTTCCTGTCATTGATCTACAGAAACTGTAGTCAGATAAATTTTGAGGATGGAAAACCTGAGGAAACATTCACAGGATTTGTTGTTAAATGATCCAAAACAGTGATGTTTAGGTTTTGTCTCCTACTGAAGTTAACCAGGAAGCTGACAGAAAAAGTATGACATTCTTTAAAGTGATAAATAGCATATTTTTTCCTTTCTAAATCTTTGTGTTTTTGTTAGGTTTTATTGATTCTGACGACACATCCGAGTGAAGAGACATAAATATTGCAACCATTCAAACAGAATATATTGAAAAGTAAGAATCGTGGTTTGATCAGAGGGTCTTAACTTGTGAATCAGATCACCACCTAAGTAGTGATCCACAGTCCTATAACTTCCTGTTTTATCATAAATTTCTGCTGAACACTCGTAATAAAATATTGGTAAAAGTCTGATCTCACCGGCTAGCAAACTCACCAGGTCTCTTTCTGTACGTCTCCAGAGGGCGGGGCGTCTGGAGGGACACGCCCTTCACCGCCTGCCGTAGCCTCTTCTGCTCTTTGCGCTGCTTCTTGGCGACATTCTGTTGCTTCATCTCACGGCTCTTCATCTTGTTCTCCAGCTTCACGCCGCTTGTCTTCAACAGGCGCCGAAATGTCGGGCGCCGTTTCTTTGAACGAGGCTTTAGGGGAGGCGGGACAAAACAACTCTAAATGATTCAGATCCGATGAGCTTAAATATTTTATAAAAATCCCAAAGAGAAATATATGAGATAAATGAAAATATTTGCATTTATTTTGCTTCATGACTAGAGGTAATCAACAGATTCAGGGTCAGTTTGGCTTTTATGGGAAAATAAAAACATGTTTGTGAATAATAACTTTACATGAATTTCTGATTCGGATTTTTGTATCTTTGTTTCTCTTAATCATAATTTTAGGTTTAATGTGTTTGTTCTGAACGTTTAACATTCATTCAAATGTGAAGCTAGTGAATACAAGTTCACATATTTGCAAATATTGTTTACTTTTTTTTCAGGTTTATTAACCCAGCTATCTGCTGAACACCTGACGTAATTAGGAACAGCCCCAGAACCAACATTTCGCGGAAGCTTTTTAAATAAAACATTAATTTTTCATATTTTCATCATGAAAATATACTTTTGCGTCTCTAATTGGAACTGAATAAGGCAAATTATAATTCCTAAAACAAAATAAAGTAACATAGCTTTTTACTTTTTAATTATTTAGTAAAAATAATAACGTGATTTTTTATTTTCCCGCTAGTGCATAAATAACGCATTTTCAAATACGATAAATTGATTTTTCTGCAATAACCATTTTGTTCGGGACTAAGTTCGGTACTGATCCGCTGTGCTGAGTCAGAGGGCTCGTGTGTTTTGGGTCTGTGAAGTAATTTGGTTTTTAATTCGAGCTGTGGCGGCAGAACCGGGCGGAATCCGGGATCAACAACGCAGCAGTTTACTAGATTTGGTTCTGACTCGACCCAACACTCACCGGCCCCATGGCTGCTGCAGGTACGGTCCTCTTGGTAGTTTGAAACCCAGTCCGGTTGAAAAACGATTAAAAGATGCAGATCGGTGGCGCACGCGTGCTGCCCGCATCGACACCGGAAGAGCTGATCCAAATACGGCTGAAGGGGAAACAGCGCCCCTGGCGGCCAGAGGACCGCCAGCAATAAAAACACATTACAAACAATCAAGGCGTCTAAGTCTTCAACAATGCTATCATGTCATGTTGAATCAACAGCAGAAGAGCACAGAAAAAACCCACCCTCTTAACTCTTACATGAGACAACTCAATAAAAGATCATATATATAATAATATATATATATATATATATATAGGAAGTGGTAAGGGAATTAATGTAAGAGCTTAAAGGGCCTAGATCATGCAAAATCAACTTTTTTTTTTAGCTTTTAAGTGTATTATGATGTTAATTACTTGTGAAACAACCTCTTTGGGAGAAAAGACTGTAGCTCAAACCTGACTTTTTTTGAAATCCAAGAGATACAAACAGATGACGGCTGCACGGTGGCGCAGTGGTTAGCGCTCCTGCCTCACAGCAAGAAGGTTCCCGGTTCAAGTCCTGGCTGGGGGACCTTTCTGTGTGGAGTTTGCATGTTCTCCCCGTACATGCGTGGGTTTTCTCCGGGGACTCCGGCTTCCTCCCACCGTCCAAAAACATGCTTCATAGGTTAATTGGTCACTGTAAATTGTCCCTAGGTGTGCATGTGAGTGTGCATGGGTGTGTGTTTGTGGCCCCTGCGACAGACTGGCGAGCAGTCCAGGGGTGTACCCTGGCTTCGCCCATGAGTAGCCGGGTTAGGCTCCGGCAACCTCGTGACCCCGAAAGGGATAAAGCGGATTGGAAAATGAATGAATGAATGAATGAACAAAGAGATGACAGATTAAATGCTTATTGTCGTCACATGCTTGCGTGCCAGTGGTCTTTCCTTCCGCGTGCTAGCTCTGGCACACAACCCCTTGGTTGCTGGCCCTTGCTCTAGACTGTTGACCCCAGGCACTTCAAATCCTCCACCTTCTTCATTTCTTCTCCCTGTAACCTCACTCTTCCATTTTGGTTCCTCTCATTTATATATATGAACTCCGTCTTGCTGCAGCTAACCTTCATTCCTCTCTTTTCCAAGACCTCCACCTCTCTATCTTCTCCCCCACCTGTTCCCTGCTCTCACTACAAATCACAATATCATCTGCAAACATCATAGTCCATGGTGATTCCAGTCTAACTTCATCTGTCAGTCTGTCCATCACCATTGTAAACAGGAAGTGGTTCAGAGCTGATCCCTGATGTAATCCCTCCTCCACCTTGAACTCCTCTGTCACTCCTACATCACACCTCACCACTGTCTTACAGCCCTCATACATGTCCTGCGTTGCTCTAACATACTTCTCTGTCTCTCCAGACTTCATACATCACCACAGTTCCTCTCTGAGCATTCTGTCAGAAGCTTTCTCCAGATCTACAAAGACACAGTGTATCTCTCTCTGACCTTCTCTGTCAACATCCTCAGAGCAAATATTGCATCTGTAGAAACCACACTGCTGCTCACAAATGTTCACTTCAGCTCTTAGTCTAGCTTTAACTACTCTTTCCCAAAGCTTCATTGTACGGCTCATTAACTTCTATCCTTGGTAGTTGCCACAAAAAAATCTGTCAAATATTTGAGGTGGTATTTGGAGTAAACAAAGTAAATGAATATCTGGTCTTCTTACACTAGTTTTGTTAAACCTTTATTTAAACAGAAACAAAAAAAGTCCAAAAACATAAACTTTTTTTTGAACACTGAGCCTAACATCAATTTTTACTAAAGCGATTTTTTTAAACATTTCTCTGGTTCTAACGTTAACACGTTAACATTTGCTTTGGATCAAGAGTAAGTAAACTTAAAGCATAACAAAATGATGGAACAATTTAAAATCGTTTCATTATTGCAGAAGGATGATGCCTTCACTGGAATCCGTCTCTTCGGCAACAAAGTTTAGCCAAACTTCCTGTTTCTGGCACGTGGTGACGTCATAGTTCATGTAACTTTGATGCACCGGCAGGACAGATGTGCTTCTTTGCTTGTCCGCTACCAACAAGGAACTTTTCCATTGCTGCTGAGGACGCTGATGTGGGCGGAGCCATCTCCAAGGCAATAGATTGGTCTCTAGTCGTTCAGGAGTAGCCACACTTATGCAGCTTCAGGTTGCGCCGGTCGGCATATCTTTTTCCGCAGCGGTCACAGATGTACTGCTTGCCGCCAGAGTGCACGTGCCTTTGGTGTGTGCGCAGGTGGCTGGCCTGGCTGAAACTCTTTTCGCAGAGGTCACAGGCGTACGGCTTTTCTCCGGTGTGCACACGCACGTGCAGCTTCAGGCTGTTAGCGTTGTTGAAGGTCTTGTCGCAGTAGCTGCAGGCAAACGGCCGCTCCGTTGAGTGTGTGCGGCCGTGTGAGATCAAGCTGCTTTGCTGGGTGAACGTCTTCCCGCACTCGCGGCATCTGAAGGGTCGCTCGCCGGTGTGGACGCGGCGGTGGATCTTCAGCTGCCCTGACTGGCGGAAACTCTTCCCGCAGAGTTCGCAAGCGAAAGGCCGTACGCCACTGTGGATCCTCAGGTGGTTCCGCAGGTTGACGATGTGCCGGAAAGTCTTGGGGCACTGCTCGCACTTCAAGGGCTTCTGGCCGGTGTGGATGAACTGGTGCGTTCTGAGTGTGACAGCTCGCGTGAAGCCTTTCCCGCACTCGCTGCAGATAAAGAGCTTCTCGCCGGTGTGCATGAGGGCGTGGCGGTGCAGGTTCTGCAGCAAGTTGAAGCGGCGGCCGCACACGTCGCAGCAGTGTGGCTTCTCGCCGGTGTGAATGATGGCATGCATCTTTAGTCGGGACTTCTTGTAGAAGCGTTTGCCGCATTCAGAGCACTGGAAGGGCCGCTCGCCGGTGTGTGTGCACATGTGACTCTGCATGGTGTGGCGCTGGCGGAAGGTGCGGCCACAGATGCTGCAGGCGAACGGTTTCTCGCCGGTGTGGATGAGGAGGTGTGACTTCAGGCTGCTCTGAGAGGAGAAGCTTTTTCTGCAGAATGAGCAGCAGAGCGTGCTCCAGGTGTCGTTCAAGGCTGGGGGACTGCTGGACTCTTGAGCTGCTGGCTGCTGGTCAGGCTGAGGCGAAGATGCAGCTTCAATTTGAGCTCCTGTAAGACGAGAAACTGGGTTAATTGAAAGATTAAATGCTGCATTCAGCAAAGAAAATAGTGGTGGAAGAAGATTTAGATTCAGTGAAATATCATGATACTTTTATCAATTTACTTTTGTTTTTTACCACTTAAACTTTTGACCGCTAGTTGGCAGCACAGCACAGTGAGCGTCTTTGAGCAGCTCTGCACCGCAGCAAAACAACGACAGGATCTTGCGAAAACCCGCCTGTGATAGATGTGAACTCATGAGTTATTGTTATTGTTACATAGCAGAGTGAGATTTGTACAACTCAGTTTTAACAAAGGATGAGTACTGAACTGCAAATCTGTGCCAAGTTGGTACTAGTACCATTTAAAAACGTGGATTTCTGAGCTTTGTGGCTCTTGTAAGAACCAGGCCGTGCAGATGCGCGCAGAGCTTCAGTAAAAAGGCTGAAGAGGAAGCATGCCAAAGTTCTGCTGAACTTCACAGCAAAAGATTCTGATTGAGCGACCTGATGGATCAGAGCGCCGTGTACAAAGCTCTGAAAAAAGACAGATGTCGTGGCGAAATACGTGTCTACTTCTGTGTTTGCAAAAACAAGAGATGCAGCGCTGCAGTTCAGACTGTCAAAAAAATAAAAAGTGCTCTCCTTCACGCTGCTTCATCACACTTAACTGTTTTATGGAAAGCACCTGTTCAGGCACCTGAACTCTTTTCAAAGTACCAGTTCTGTTACATTTAGCAGTGTTAGAAACAAACAGCACTGTATTTTCTCAACCATCCATATGGAAAATTACTGGTTAGGGCACATTACATTTTTGTGGGTTTTATTTCCTATGCTAAAAAATATTTTGTTGAGAAAATCAGACAATGTGTGTGTTGAAAAATTATTCTTGAATTACCAAAATAAATGCACCATGTAGTTTTCCTGGTTAAAAGCACGTTGTATATATGAGATACAGTTGTAGAGCTTAATGTTCTGAATGTACTTTACAATTTTATTTATGTAAAATGGTGCATTCAGTCTTTTTCTACATCATAATTTAAAATAAAATAGTGAAATATTGTCTGTGGAACAATTATGGGATGTATCAGGATATGTATCATATCGTGACACGTGCATTGTGATATGTATCGTTTTGCCAGACTCTTGCCAATACACACCCCTAGAAGGGAATGATCCATGAATCACTGATGGTTCTTTTGCACACAAAACACGCACAGTCTCGTACACACAGAAGTGCAACAGGCGACTCTGCAGACACCTGCAATCTGGAAGGGGCGGGGCTCACTTTCTGCAATGGCCAGGTCAATGGTCCCGTGTTTGTTTTTGACAGTGACTGCCGGCACAAACAGCGACTCTGTTGTTTCCTCCTCCACATCTTCCTCTGCCTGCGGGGCAGAGGCCAGAGTTAGGTCTGTGAATGCACAACACACAGTGGCGGGGTGTGAGTTTTTGAGTTTTACCTGGCATGGCTGTCCTGGATTGTCTGTCTGATGGCGGACTCCGTATGAGTGTTCAAGCTCTGCAGGAACATAAACCAGAGTCATCAGATCGCAGGGATGCCGTTAGTGTGAGTGACAGCTGAGGATGGGGCTTGTTTACTCACCCACATGTGTGTTGTTGAGGATGTTAAGTACGCTGATCTGTGGCTTCCTACTGCTCTTCCACGCCTGAAGATGCCCCGCCTCTTGGACAATATTCAGGATCTTCCCCAGAGCCTCGTTCCCCAGAGTTTCCATGACCAAAGCGAACTGCACCTGAGAAGCGGGGAGTGGCGTGGGGGGAGTCAGACAAACAAACAAACAAACAAACAAACATGGATTTCCTGAACAGAGCAGCTGAAAGCAAATACATATATTGCTGTGTCACTAAGCCATAGCAGCCTGTCAGTTGTTTCTTGTGGATCCACCACCCTGATCTTGGTTGGGTTCGAACTTCCCCTGAAGAGAAGTTTTTAAACGGTAACAAGGTGAGCACTGGCTGGACGCTGATGCACAGGAACCTCATATTCGTCAGTAGTTAAATAGGGTAGAACATCAGCGACTAAACGGCCCACAGGGGACCTACTCGGCAACCCCGGCGTTGACAACACCTGTTCCAAGTTAAAGTTTTTAGATTAAAGACGGATTGATTAAGAATAAAATATATAAAATGTTTAGCTAGTTTTTGATCATATTTTTTAACCAATTCTTCACTTTTTCCTCACAGAGCAGAATTTTTGTTTGTCTTTTCCCTTCTGCGTTGGCCTAAAAACTGATAAAAGTTCTGGCTTTGGTTCTGACCCACTTCAGGGATCCACAAACATCCTCAGCTCCGTTAGAACCCCCACGCTCCTCACCGTCTCTTCCCGGTTGTCGTCCAGCAGCTTCTTTAGCTCCGCCATGGCGGCGTGGACCAAAGACTCCATGACGGCTGCCAGCCGGGTCTGCACGGCGGCGGCGGGGATCATTCTGCGGGCGGAGCGACCTCTGGTCCAGGCTGCAGAGCACCGAATGAAGCTCGCGCTCTCCGCGGAGCATCAACGGGGCTCCGGTGGTTTCAGCCGCGGCCGAAGTTACCTGAAAACCCGACAGAACCGATTGAAGTTCGCGAAGAAAGCATCAACATCCGGTGGGGGACTTGGATTCTGCTCCGGGTGGAAACAAAGATGAGAAAGTATACTTTCCGCTTCGGGGACTTCACACTAAAGCATGTAATTTGCCAGATTTGTTGTTGTTGCAAACGTGTTTGAACAACAACAACAACAATAATAATACAGTTAAGAGACAATAATAAATAGAATATCCACAAACAAAATAGAAGTCATCGTTACTTTTAATCAATTCTCATGACGTTTGAGTTCGAAGTTTATGAACTTTATTTGATACTTGAAAGGTGATTTAAAAATAATTTTAAACAATAATCACCACTAATCAAAAATCACTGGACTAAAGCATTACATAAATAGCAGACATAAAATAAAAAATACTACACCAAATGAACATTTAAATGCAGGCCTACACATATACATGTTCATACACAAGTATCCATTTATGTTCAAATACAGTATACACATTTCTTTAGTACTGAACTTTTTTTGGGACATTTTTACAGTAACCTAACTTTTTACTGTAATAACTAGTTTAAGATCTTTATCCAAATAATTCAAAAGTTTTGTTCTAAAAACAGAAGAACATTTCCATTTACATAATTTCTAGCTCCACCTCTGTGCTTGTCACCAACAGGAAGAATATAGTCTGGCTAGAACACAGAAAAAAAATGATTTTAATTGAGGTAAACACACCTTCCTTCCCTTTACCAAAACACAAGGTTAATGGTAATTTTATTGCTCTTATGTCTCTTAAGTTTGCATTCTTTGTTCTTCTTTCTTTGTTCATTCATGTTTCAAATTAGTTTTAAGAAAACATAAGTTACTTAAAACATTTAAGTAATGAATAGAAAGAGCTTTTCATACCTGATTTGTGTTGAGGGTATTTGGACTCCAGGGAGTTGAGTCAAGACTAGCTCCATCATCACCAGAGTGAGGTCTAAACTGTACTTCAAAGTCTTCCAGAGATGTATTGATAGCCTGGGTGAGATGGGGATTTGACTCATTATCTAACTGTTCTGTTTCTTTGTTAAAGGCTAGGATTTGGAAGTCATCTTCAACTTCATGGCTGCTAGTAGGTTGATGTAAATCATTTCCAGCTGCATCTGGGGGAGGTGAATGGAAGATCTCGATGCGGTTCAACTCAGAGTGGGGTCTTGACTGCTTACTTGATTCTCCTTCCTGTTGACAATAATATTACAATTATTCAATCAGTTTTGTATGAGGACATACATGTATGTCCATAAACATCCCATTTAAGTAGTCTAAAGGGGGTTGTTTATGTGGGCGTACATAGACAGACATTTTGAATCCCATGACATTATTATAGGGAGCATTCATCTCCAAGCATTTAGCCACTACCAAGAAACTTCAATGTAGTTCAAACTCAAGATTAAATAAAAAAAAAAAATCTCACCAAACTTCTTATGTGAAATCATTTCCAAATTTATAGGTATAGCTTATTTGTTTATATATAAGAAGAGATTGTAAACTATTGTTAGACTCAGTCCAAATCATGAATCATGAGGTTCTGAGGGCATTTTTGTTGAGTTAAATTATGTGAATTTGAATTTTCTCTTAGCACTTGTTCGACCCATGACAGCACGCACATTAGACCTCACTACAAAGTTTGTTTTGGTTCAAACAGCTGTTAATACATATAAAGCATTAGAATAAAAACCTGACTCCACCCACGTTAAGCAGTCTCTTTGCAAATCAACCAGTCAATGAACTCATGATCAGGCAAATGCATTAAATCAATAAGGGAAATTAATCAATGTCTGACCAAACAGTGCAAGTTAAAAAACGTAAAAGCCCCAACGTTTTTACTTTTTTCATTGTAAAGGACTGCTCTTACGCCCTTGATAAAAACTTGGTTTATTTTTTTGAGAAATGCATGTAATTTTCTATGAAGGACTCAAGCGCCAGCTTGTACTTTTATACTTTCTGGGTTTTTATAGGTTGAAGCTATAGTTTCAGAAAACAAAATTAAAATATACTTTATAAATTACAGACTGAGTTGATAAAATTACATCAACGTGTCAGAGCTTACTAGTCGTTGGTTTTCTTTTGTTAAGACGCTGAGGGATGCACTAGAATCTGGTGATTTGGGATCTGACTGATCACCACTTCCAGTCTTCCAGGCATCTTTTCTGATATAGCTTCTCACACCTTGTCTCTGCTTTCTTCTGGTCTACATAAAAAGGTATTTATGGAATTTTGATCAATGTAACAGTTGTTCAAATCGTGGTTTTTTTGTGTTAGTATGATTTAGACATATTCTTACAGTACTAATATGTTATGTGTTTTATATATCAAAGCTCAGCTCATAGAACTCGTTTTCTGTGCATCCAAGTGGAACTATCTTATGGCTGAAATCACGAATGACAAACGCAAAGTTATCCTCTTCTCCTTTGTTAGATTGTCCATTCAAAAAAAACAACAAGAAGACAATACAAGAAGCATATGCTATTGCCAAAGCACATATGAAAAAATGTGCTATAAGAGAGTAGCAACATTACAACAGACGTGTGGAGCTCCACTCTTAAGCCAGGTGACCATGTACTAGTGAGAAACCTCACACCAAGAGGAGGCCCTGGGAAGCTCCATAAGTTCTGGGAGGACACAATCTGTTGTCAGTGAAAAGATTCAAATGCCTGAAAATAATCGTGAGAAAGAACAAGAGGAGTAAAGAACCCCAGTAGCAGAAGGAATTGAGGCAGCTGTTGGCGAATCAGATGACATGCAGGAAGATGAAGAGGATGGAGAAAGTGACCAGGAAGGATCAGGCAGCTCAGAAGAATCTACACATTTTATCAACTTGGTCAGCCGACATTACAACTGCTGAAGAGTTTTTCAACCAGATCGAGGGGATCTTCAGAAGTCAACCATGACCCCTCCATGAGAACATCGCCCCTCATGTATCCTTTTTATGAAAACAAATATTAAAGTTATATAAGTAAAGTAAAGTATACAGGTTGGTTAAGCAGTGTTCCAGCTTTTGTCTAACAGATTTTGCAGTTTCAGTTAAAGGGATTGCCCAAATGCTAATAATTAGGTATTTAGATAACAATGATACAGATTTTCTGGAAAGTAATTTGAGTTTATATTGATCCAGATATGGGCTATAATCCAGGTACAGAGTAAAAAGTGAGCAATGTACGTGAAGTTGCTGAATACAAATCATGCATAGTATTAATTGTGTAAAAAATTAATGATGGTGTAAATGGTAAGTTCCTTGTCCTTTTTGGGGGGCCCACCAATATTTCTATTGATTAATCAACCTTTCTTTTTCAATGGACTTGTGGACAGTCTCCTATTATTGCGATGAGAAGAACAAAGAAGCAGACAAAAGCTGAATAGTTGGAGAGACAACCCCATTTAGTCAAAGTGGTCATGTTTAGTATACGTTAACTTACCTGTATAGTTATCATGGTTATGTTATGTATTGCTTATAATGTTACGGAGTAATATTGAAATTGTTGCACATTTTTTAAATAATATGTAATAATAGTTTTGTACCGAAACAGACGTTTACAACAAAGTCATATAAAACATACACAATTTGCTTCACAGTAATACTCCGTCACTGAACGGCTATGTCACGTAGCTAGCGTCTGTCACCGCTTCACTAGATATGACGGGGTGGACTTTAGGCAAAGTTAGTCAGCTACCTGAAGCCCCCAACAGTTTTGGGGCCCCGATTTAAAGGTTAGAATATTTCTAAAATAATTTTCAAGGCTATCATGATTTGACTATAATAATGAAAAAAAAGCACTTTTGAGTACCTATGAACCCTGACTGACAATTTTCAAAGTGGCTAATGTCCTGTAGGTGGTGGTATAGCTGTTTAACTACTACTCTCTCCAGGATTTTTGACATAAAGGGGAGATTTGATATTGATTTATAGTTGGCCAGAATGCCAGTATATAACCTGGGCTTTTTCAGAAGACTGAAGACTGTTGACAACTGAATATTTAAAAGACTGAGGCACATAACTGTGGAGGTCCAGAAGAGACAATATTAAAGAAATATATACACCATTAAATAAAAGCCCTTTAAAATGGGCATTAATGCTGTATGGCATCATTAGCAAACTGATCATTTTTTACTGGTACTGAAACTATGGGAGCTGGTCTCAGAGGGTGTTCAGCATGTGACTCAGTAATGGTTGAACTGTGAGTTTAAATGCAGACACAGAACGGTCAGATAATGTTCTTCAAAGCTGTTTTTTATTTATTGGAGCGGTAGCATTTTCTAGAACAAACTGAAAGGTAATTAGAAAGGAAGGTCACTCAGCTGGCTGATCTCTATACCACGAGTTAGAACAAGATCCAGGATGCGCTTGTGACAGTACATTTTGTGTGAAACAAACATTATCTAATAAAGCTGCAAATGCATTTCATAGACAGTCACTAGAGTCATCAACATGAATATTAAAAGCCCCTACTATTGTTATTTTATCAGAATCTAAAACTAATGTCAATAGAAAGTCAGAAAACAGCCTAAGACTGTCTAGGTTGTCCCAGCACAAGCCGGGAGGACAATAATAACTATGAACAAAACAGCTCAATGAGCAGCCCTCAACAGCCCTTGTTGAGTGCCCACGCTGCTGCTGCTTCACCAGGGGCCTTGGTGTGGGAATGGCCGGGAATTCTCCCTCCTTTATTATTTATTTTTTACATTCCACCTCAGCTTAATATGAACATTCACCTAAGCACTGGTGTCAGCTCACCTTAAGCACAATTGGTTTACGTGACGGAATAAAATGCTTAACGTGTTGGTTTGTATGCATAAGTGTGTGTGAGAGCTGTGGTTGTGTTGTGTGCATGTTGACAGGTTTGTATGTGAATAGGGTCAACAGGTATGTTTGTAACATCTGAGTGTGTGGACAGGCCCCGACAAAAAAGCATACAAGCATAATCAATTTAAATAAAGTTAAGTTTAAATTACAAAAGAGGTTTATACAAATATCCACTTTGTGTGTTCGATGATTTATAACCCCCGATTGTAACAGTAAAATTTGTCTAACACAAGAGACTCTCAGCTCATATCTGATTGTTCAGCTGTTGGACAGGATAAGTTAAGAGAAAAAAAAAAGAAAATACACCCTTTACCAGGCCCTCCCCTTCCACACATTGTCCCAGTTGATTCCTAAGATAACAGCCCAGATCTTCTATTCGTCACATTAATATTTCAATAAACTTAATTCAGAGCTTTGTTTTTGTTCCGGGCCAACATTGTCAGCCACTTTCAAAATAGTCTCACTAAAATTATGTTGAAAGATCAACTCTTTTACACAAATGGTCATTTATTTTCTTACACTAAATCTGTTAATAAATAAAAATCCCCCAAACTCCTGGAGAATACACCAAAGTTATTGGTGCAATATCTCCTGGAATACGTTTTTTAAACCAAGAACTAAACTTGATTCTTTCAATCTTTCTCTGTTTTTATCCATTGTTGGAAAAATATGTTTTATGCACTGTTCCACGAAAAACAATGGAAACATTAGAGCACTTTTTCATGAGTTTAATGTCACTTTTTTATTCATTTTAGTATTGTTAGAAGTTTTAGAAGTTGATACAGGAGGGTGTAAAAACATTTTCATTTATTTTTCTTAATCTTTGTTGAACTCGAACAGATAACTTTAACACTAGTTTTGTTAAACTTTTATTTAGACTGAAACAAAAAGTCCAAAAACCAAAACTTATATTTGAATATTGAGCCTAACATCATTTAAAAGAGTTTTTTTTTCAAGTTTCTGGTTCCAACATGCATATTTGCTTTGGATCAAGTGTATATAAACACGTACACTTAACCGTAACACTTAAAAAAAAAAACTCCTTATTTTAACAAAGTTCTTGAAACAATTTAAATCATTTTATTCCTGTAGAAGGGTGATGCCTTCACTGACATCACTGGAATCCGTCTTTTTGGCATTAGAAAAACTTCTGGTTTCTGGCAGGTGATGACGACATAAGTCATGTGAATTTAATGCAGCGACAGGACAGATGTGCGTCTTTGCTTGTCAGCTTCCAAAGTGAAAAAGTATCATCGTGCCTGAGGTCGCTGATGTGGGCGGAGCCGTCTCCAAGGCAATCGATCGATTACCGGTGGTTTCAGGTGTAGCTGCACTTATGCAGCTTCAGGTTGCGCTGGTCGGCGTATCTTTTGCCGCAGCGGTCACAGATGTACTGCTTGCCGCCGGAGTGCGCATTCTTCTGGTGTGTGCGCAGCTGGTTGCCCCGGATGAAGCTCTTCTCACAAAGGTCACAGGCGTACGGCTTTTCTCCGGTGTGCACACGCACGTGCAGCTTCAGGGTGTTAGCGTTGTTGAAGGTCTTGTCGCAGTAGCTGCAGGCAAACGGCCGCTCCGTTGAGTGAATGCGGCTGTGAGTGTTTAAGCTGCTCTTCTGGGTGAATGTCTTCCCACACTCACGGCAGCTGTACGGTCGCTCACCGGTGTGCACGCGCCAGTGGATCTTCAGATTCATCGCCTGCTGGAAGCTCTTCCCGCATTCGAGGCAGGTGAAGGGCTGCTCAAGGGTGGGCTGCTCACCAGTGTGGACGCAACGGTGGATCTTCAGGTGCCCTGCTTGCCGGAAGCTCTTCCCGCAGAGGTCGCAAGTGAAGGGTCGCACGCCGCTGTGGATCATCTGGTGGATTCGAAGGTTAACTGCATGCCGGAAAGTCTTTGGGCACTGTTCGCACTCAAATGGCTTCTGGCCGGTGTGGATGAACTGATGCGATCTGAGCGTGGCGGCTCGTGTGAAGCCTTTCCCGCACTCACTGCACATGAAGGGCTTTTCACCAGTGTGCATGAGGGCATGGCGGCGCAGGTTTGGCAGCAAGTTGAAGCAGCGGCCACACACGTCGCAGCAGTGTGGCTTCTCGTCGGCATGAATGGTGGCATGCATCTTGAGTTGCCACTGCTTGCGGAAGCTTTTGCCGCAATCAGAACACTGGAAGGACTGCTTGCCAGTGTGGATGAGGAGGTGGGACTTCAGGCCTCTCGTAGTGGGGAAGATTTTTCTGCAGAAAGAGCAGCAGAGCGTGCTCCAGGCGTCGTTCAAGTCTGGAAGACCGCTGGCCTCTTGAGCTGGCGGCTGCTGGTCAGAATGATGTGAGGATACAGCTTCAACTTGAGCTCCTGCAAGACAAGAAACTGGGTTAATTTAGGGTGTATTCACACTGGAAAATTTATTTGTTCCGGATCGAGTCTTAAACCTTTCATTTGGTCTGTATTCAGACTGGGGTCTACCTGAAATTTCTGTTCCGCACCAAAGCTTGTAAACAAAACCACATGACAAAAGATCTCTTCAGTCGTTGGCCAGCCGTTACGTTTTATGAGACAGATGAAGGTGCTGCATTATTCAAATCATTGCCAGGATTGTTTGCTTTTTCAAACTTTTTATTTTGCTGGGGACACGAGGTATGAAGATAAGTGTTTGTGACATATAGATTGCTGGAAAAACAGTGTGAGAAGCAATGTGTATCTCGTTAAAGTTGTTTAAATGAGCCTGCATTCATCCGACCACATTTGAAGGAGTTGCTGTTGCATTGCTGCTCCATGTTTGTCCACTAATGACCGGCTATGGTAGCTGGTTCAATTGGATTCAGGTCTGGGCTCTGGCTGGGCCACTCAAGTACATTGACAGAGTTGTTCTGGATCCACTCCTTCCACACCTTGGCGGTGTGCTTTGGATCATTGGTCCTGCTGAAAGATGAACCGTCGCAGCAGTCTGAGCGCTCTGGAGCAGATTTTCATCCAGGATGTCTCTACATTGCAATCAGCTTTCCCCAGCCTGATGAGTCTTCCAGTTCCTGCTGCTGAAAAACTTCCCCACAGCATGATGCTGCCATCACCGTGCTTCACTGTAGGGATGGTATTGGCCTGGTGATGAGCGGTGTCTGGTTTTCTCCAAGCATAACGCCTGTCATTCACTCCAAAAAGTTCTATTTTGCTCTGGTCAGACCACAGAATTTTGTTTCTCATGGTCTGAGAGTCATTCAGATGCCTTTTGGCAAACTCCAGACGGGCCTCCGTGTGCTTTTTAGTAAGACGACCACTCTACCATACAGGCCTGATTAGTGTTAGTGCTGCAGAGATGGTTGTCCTTCTGGAAGGTTCTCCTCTTTCCACAGAGGAACGCTGCAGCTCTGACAGAGTGACCATTGGGTTATTGGTCACCTCCCTGACCAGGGCCCTTCTCCCCCGATCACTCAGCTTAGATGGACGGTCAGATCTAGGAAGGGTCCTGGTGGTTCCAAACTTCTTTTACTTACGGATGATGAAGGCCACTGAGCTCACTGGAACCTTCAAGACAACAGAAATGTTTCTGGACCCTTCCCCAGCCTCGTGTCTCAAGACAATCCTGTCTCAGAGGTCTACAGACAATTCTTTTTCTTTCATGCTTGGTTTGTGCTTTGACATGGGACCTCATGTAGACAGGGTTGTACTGTTCCAAATCATGTCCGATCCACTGGATTTACCACAGGTTGGCTTCAATGAAGCAGCTGTAACATCTCAAGGCTCATCAGTGGAAACAGAAAAAACCTCAGCTCACTTTGGAGCTTCACAGCAAAGGCTGTGAATACTTCTGTACATATCATTTTTCAGGTTTTTCATTTTTAATAATTAATTTGCAACAAATTCAAAGGAACTTTTTCAACATTGTCATTATGGGATGTTTTTCAAAGAAATCAGAAAAATGATTTAATCTATTTTGAAATAAGGCTGTGACAATAAAATGTGGAAGAAAGGAGGCGCCGTGAATACTTTCTGGATATGGAGTTTCTGAGTGACCACTTTCTTCAATGGTACAAAAAGAAGAACTGTAGAAGAACAAAATCCTCTTCATGCATGATGATGCACCATCTCATGCTGCAGGAATACCTCTGCATGATTGGCCGCTATGGGCAAACTAAACTGATGGTGTGGCCCCCATCCTCCCCTGACTTTAACCCTATTGATAACTTTTTGGGAGCGTTGTCAAGCAAAATGTCTGTGAGGATGGGAGGCAGTTCACATTCAAACAGCAGCTCTTGGAGGCTATTCTGACATCCTGTAAATAAATTAAAGCAGAAACTCTCTAAAAACTCACAAATTAAATGGATGCAAGAATTGTGAAGCTGCTGCAAAATAAGGGCTCCTACATACAAATGTAACTTGATCTATTAGGATGTTTTTAATTGGAATAGCTTTAGGTAATGGTTAGTGACTTAAAAATTATGCAGACTGTCTTTTGCATTGAGTATTTAGAAAAATAGATAGTTTTCTATGAAAACTATCGTTTGCATGATTATTTGGAACTTGCTGTATTAAAAATGATTGGATGGAGAAGAGCTGCAGCTCCCACACAGAACGCACACTTTCTTGTGCACACTGCCGACACTTTCAGTCTGGAAGACAGGGACTTACTTTCTGGTACGGCTGCCAGGTCCACGGTCCTGTTTTTGTATGCGACGGTGACTGCCGGCACAAACAGCGCCTCCATCATTTCTTCTTTCTCTTCCTCCTCCTCCACCTCCTCCTTCACCTCCACCTCCTCCACCTCATCGTCCCCCACGTCCTCTTCCTCCTCCACTTCATCTTCCCCCATCTCCTCTTCCATTTCCACCTCTACTTCCACCTCCACCTCCGCCTGGGGGCAGATGCCAGAGTTAGGTCAGTGAATGCACTACTCTCACACATCCAGTGGCAGGGAAGGAGGGGGCATCTCACCTGGGATAGTTGTGCTGCATCGTCGGTCTGATGTCTGTTTGAGTGTTCAAGATCTGTAAGGAACATAAACCAGAGTCATCAGATCGCAGGGATGCCGTTAGTGTGAGTGACAGCTGAGGATGGGGCTTGTTTACTCACCCACATGCGTGTTGTTGAGAATGTTGGGTACGCTGATCTGCGGCTTCCTGACACTCTTCCACGCCTGAAGATGCCCCGCCTCTTGGACAATATTCAGGATCTTCCCCAGAGCCTCGTTCCCCAGTGTCTCCATGACCAAAGCGAACTGCACCTGAGAGATGGCGGGGGTGGGGGGTGGGGGAGTCAAACAAACATACATGGAACCCCTGAAGAGAGCAGACTGTACAATCAAATGATAATGATAATATATGTATAATATAAGTCTATGAGCTGAAGGCATAGACACATATCGCTGTGTCCCTGTGCATCAGTGACCTGCCAGTTGGTTCTTGTGGATCCGCCGCCCTGATCCTGGTTGAGTTTGAACTTTTTGGTGAGAGCTTTTTAAACGAAAACAAGGTGAGCACTGGCTAAACACTGATGCACAGGAACCTACAATATGAGGGAGATCATCAACAATTAAAGGGCCCTCTGGACCCACAGGGGACCTTCTCAGTAACCCCGGTGTTGTGCCTGCAAGAATTGATTCCCCTGTCGCGGCATGACTTCTGGCATTGTTGATTTGTTTTGTAGCACTTATGTTTTGTTATAAAAAGAAGGTGGATGTTTACGACAGATTTTATTCTGGAGCTTTTGGGAGTTGTCATGTTTGAAAGTTTTCCCACATTCTGCGTAAAAAAGGACAAAGGGAATTGATTTTGTCAGGCCACAGATACAGCCTGCCAGAATCTGCACCCCCCCTAATAATATGCAGTAAAAGCAACAACTGTTTATTAATTGTCTGTTTTCTGTTTTCAGTGGATGTTGGACTACGGCAGGGCTGCCCGGTTCTGATCATAGTCTTTATGGACAGAATTTCTAGGCGCAACCAGGGGTCGGAGGGGCTCTGGTTTGGGAACCACAGTATTTCCTCTCTGCTCTTTGCAGACGATGTTGTCTTGTTGGCTTCATCGAGCCAGGACCTCTAGCACGCACTGGAACGGTTTGCAGCTGAGTGTGAAGCGGATTCAATGAGGGACAGCACCGCTAAGTCTGAGGCCATGGTTCTCGACCAGAGAAAGGTAGTTTGTCCTCTCTGGGTGGGTGGAGTGCTCCTTCCCCAAATGGAGGAGTTGAAGTATCTTGGGGTGTTGTTCACGAGTGAGGGAAGATCGGAGCGTGAGATCGACAGGCGGATTGGTGCGGGCCCTGGGGAAGACCCAGGACACGCTGGAGAGACTACATCTCTCGACTGGCCTCGACGAAACAAATCAACGATGCCTGACACTGGGGATACAGTTTCTGGCAGGGGAATCGTATCTTGGCGTAACACCTGTTCCAAGTTAAAGTTTGCAGATAAAAGCCGGACTGAATAAGAATAAAATATATAAAATGTTTAGCTAGTTTTTGATCATGTTTTTTAACCAATTCTTCACTTTTTCCTCACAGAGCAGAATTTTTGTTTGTCTTTTCCCTTCTGCGTTGGCCTAAAAACTGATAAAAGTTCTGGCTTTGGTTCTGACCCACTTCAGGGATCCACAAACATCCTCAGCTCCGTTAGAACCCCCACGCTCCTCACCGTCTCTTCCCGGTTGTCGTCCAGCAGCTTCTTTAGCTCCGCCACGGCGGCGTGGACCAAAGACTCCATGACGGCTGCCAGCCGGGTCTGCACGGCGGCGGCGGGGATCATTCTGCGGGCGGAGCGGCCTCCGGAGTGGGCTGCAGAGCACCGAATGAAGCTCGTGGGCTCCCCGAGGAGCATCAACGGGGCTCCGGTGGTTTCAGCCTCGGCCGAAGTTATCTGAAAACCCGACAGAACCGATTGGAGTTCGCGAAGAAAGCATCAACATCCGGTGGGGGCTTGGATTCTGCTCCGGGTGGAAACAAAGAGGAGGAAGTATACTTTCCGCTTCGGGGACTTCACACTAAAGCATTTATATTTTCGGAATGGTTTGAACAATAACGACATACGTTTAAAATACTTAAAAAGCGATTCTAAATAAAATATCCACAAACAAAATAGAATTCACCATCATGTTTTATGTGCTATGACGTTTGAACCTAATTAGGTTCTTAGTAAAGGCCTCGCATATATATATATATATCAAAAATAGCAAACATCAAATCAAAATACGTCAACAAATAAAATATTTATATGTATACACATATACATGCACATGCACAGAGAGCACCTGCTCTACCTACGCTCAAGTGATCTAATCTGAGCAGTGTTTCGGTGTGTTATACAGTATATGGTCTTGAATTTGCTGTGTGACGCTCAAACATCTGTTGTCTGTCTGGAGTCACGTACTCTTGTTCCGCTTACTTGCTGGGACTTTCTGTTCTGCTGACAGTCTCTTACTTCTTGTTTCCACATGTTTTCTACAGTGAGGGTTCATAAGAAGGACAGGCGACTTTCTGCATGCACATGCAGTTGACAAAGCGTGTGGGTGAAAGGAACATTTCATAAGAACTTGCATAAAGGTTACACAATGCTGAACAGCAAGGTCAAAGGAGAATACATACATAGGAAAATATATAAAGGTACAAAAAGACAATAATTACATTGAATATTTATAATGGATGACAAATCTCTCACACTCTGAGCCAATAGGTGAAGTGCTTCTGTTCTTCACAGCCAATCCCAATCAAATCCCTGCCTTTAAATTCAATGATGTTTGTTTGTCCACATTCCAGACATTGTTCCGCCCTGTCCTCCTCCTGACTCTTCGGTTCGGCGCAGTCCTTCTTAACCACCATCAACGTCTGGGCTCTGGAGGTCTCTTCACCTGGTCCAAGATCTTCACTGACATGCAAGATGTCTCCGGCCCAGAGCCCAACTGCCAAAGAATTCTGTTTTTACTTTCAGTTACACGTTCACAATTACATCTCTCAATCTCACTTTCAAGATCTCTGCTTATTGAATTGAATATTATCTTGACCTGAATGACATCATCAAAATGAGCTCTCATTTTTTACGCATTAGTAATATAATTTAAATAAACAATTTTGGTCCTAAAACAGAGCCTTGTGGAATTCCAAAAGTTATTGCTCTTTGTTTTGATACTTTACCATCAGTTAAACATAATGAAGTCTATATTTTAAGAAACTTTGCAACCAGTTCATAATCCCCACTTCTCAGCGAACGTTTAATTCTTATTCTTAGGACTGGCATAAAAACAGTCATAAGCAACAAAACATATAGGGGTATTTATCTTTCCCTCACATGCGATTCGATACACATCTCTATATATGGTTCAACAGTCGATACATAAAAGATTTAACAACTTAGTGATGATACAATACTGTCCAATTCTTTTACCTAAATGGAAACAATCTAAAGATTGATTCTTGATTTAAAACTACAAATGAAAATGAATTTTAACAATTTTTAATAAAAGTGAGTCATATTACTTTCTTCAGGAACTGTTTACAGTGCTGTAAAAAAAAGGGTTCTCACATATTTAGTGAAAACAACACACATCCCTCACTGTTTATCATCTTCAGCCAATTGGAACTGACCCAACAATACAGAAGGAAGCTTGCGATTGGACGTCTTTTTGTTTGCATCACATGTACATAAAAAAGCGAAGACAGTAAAGACACAACAAGAAGAGAAACTGACAAAAAAAACCAGATTATTCACATTTCAGTTTTATACAATTTTACCAATATAATTTGCTTGCATCTGTGACTCTTATGCTCTGGCTTTTAACACAACATGAGACTCATTCTGTCTTGTCATTTTATTGCTTTATTATTTTATTGACTTTACCATCTTTTTATCTTGTGTTTTTACCTTGTTTTTTCACCTTTTATGTTCTGCACTTTGTTTTAGCTGTTCGCTTTTTGAAATTGCTATATAAATAAAGTTGAGTTGAGTTTTCAACTAATGCTGCTGTTGCTTTCAGTATTACAGTGCGTTCCAAATTGTGAAGAATTGTGAAGCTGTTACAAAATAAGGAGTCCTTTGTTCCAGTGGAACTTGATCTATTAGGATGTTTTTGATTGGAATAGCTTTAGATTTCAGCAGTAAATTCAACACATGACCAGTTTCAGTTCTTTGAAATCTATCAAATGCTGTGGAACTCTGATGTGTGAAGGAATGTGCAAGAGTGCATTTGAAGCTTTTATTTTTGAGAAAAATACTGTTGTCTTCAGATTTGTTCAATAGCATGAAATATATACTCTGATGGTTAGTGACTTGAAAATTATGCTGACTGTCATTTGCATTGAGTATTTAGAAAAAAGCTAAATTGCATAATTCAGAATGCGCTGTAAATCCATTTTTGATACGTATCTGCACCCTTAGCTAATCCCTACAAAGGATTCAATCTAGATTTTAAATATAAAGGGATTAAAAAAAAACGTTCTTTATCTCTCCTGCAGTTTTTGCTTTTTGTGGGAGTTTTTGTGAGTAAAGACATTTCTGCAAAAAGACTGAAAAATCACAGCAGTTTTTTTTGCTGGTTTGACACATTTTCTATTTTATTCTGTTAAACAGGAGTAGAAGAAAAAGTTTAATTAAAAACAGAAGATAATTTCTCCAAAAACACCATGATGCAAGTTAAAACCATTCTGGGAGGACAGGGGTCCACTTCTCGAGCAGACACTCAGTTTCCTGCAGAAATGTTCTCACTGTGCTTCCAGCTCTCATCAGTCTGTCCATCTTGAGGTTCTGCAGAGCTCCTCTCACGCTCCCGCCTGCTCCTCTTCCTCATTCATGACTGAAGAACTTTCAAAGGGACGCACTGAGGTTACAGAGGCTCCTTTAAAATCCTCTTCAGTTCTTTCATCCAAACTATGAAAACAGAATAAGAGTCCGATGTTCACTCCGAGGCCTGTAGCTGGCGCTGGCGGTCTCTCCACTCTGTAATAAGGTGGTGTGCGACTGCGTGTTTGGGGGGGAGCCAGACATCAGGAGGATGACCTCCTCTGGGTGGAACCCCCGCCTGCAGGGCGCAGCTGATCTCCTGCAGCGTGAACCAGCGTGCGTCCTCCAGCTCCGAGTGGTCCACGTTCAGCTGAGGGGATAACAGGACAGGTTCTGGTTCAGTTTCACTCCATCAGAAACCACAAACATAGCCGATCCCTGAGGAACCCCCCACCTGCGAGCGAGGAGGCTCACCTGGGTGTGGGCGTGGCTCACAGTGGCATGGCAGCCCAGCATGAAGGAGCTATGAGGGAAAGGCCAGTGCTGCGAGGAGCTGTAGGAGATGTCCTGAACCTCCAAACCGACCTCCTCTGCCACCTCCCTGTGCAGCGCCTCCTCCAGAGTCTCGCCTGAAAGAAGAACACAGTCAGACCAAAGCCCAGCAGAACACGAGAACCAGGTGTGACCAACCCATGTCACAGAAACCAGCAAGGGCGCTGTACATCCCGCGAGGAAAGGACACCTGGCGGCCCAGCAGGCAGCGGCTCCCATCCGACAGCAGCACAATGATCACGGGAGACATCTGCAGAACCACAAGCAGAAGGTCAGACATCGCGCCAGCTGGCCCCTTCCACCACAACAAATATGAAACTTTTGCAACAATGTTGGAAACAAAATGTTTTATTTAACAACCTGATTTAGCAAAACTCCGCCCCTTTGGGTTACAAAAGTCATTTGAGCGATGATGTCATTCTGTACAAATGACAAACTGGCATCACCTCATGAAGGTGTGTCTATTCACCTGCTGCTGTGCACACAGACTTCTTCTCTACTGAAGTTCTACACAGTTCTACACAGAAAGTAAGTCCCGCCTCTTCCAGACTGAAAGTGTCTGTTTGGACAAAGGCCGGTCCTGTGGGAGGAGGAAGTGTCTCTGGACGTCCAGCAGATGGAAGCTTTCTAAGGAACAGGCTGTGAAGCTGGTTCAAACTGCATCTTCTGCTAATGACCAGTAACAGCACAGGATGTGCTCAGTTCTGGTGGACCAGAGCAGGCGCAGGGCTAGATTAAAAAGAAAAAAAAAACCTTTGGATAGTAGATTATGGAGCTGCTGCTGCAGACCCTCTGGCTGCCGGCCCGGTTCCGGTGAGTGGGCTGGCCTGTGGCGCTGCAGAACCTGTTGGTCTGATGCCAGCGCAGCAGAGCTTGAGCCTGCAAGAAAGAGCGACATCAAAACCAGATCACAAAAACAAAAGAATTTCTGTTTTTAGCATCCTAAACCGGCAAAGTGACCAGAACCACATGTCTGGTTCCAGCTGCTGACCTTCGCCACCAGCTGGGCTGCAGGTCCTGGTAGAAGAAAGAAGGATTTCCTCAGATCTATGATGGTCCCCGCACAAAATTCTGCTACTGCCGCCTGGTCCAGATGTCCTGAGCACAGACCAGAATCACAGAAGGTTCTGAATCTTTGTTTCACGTTTGAAGGAAACACTGGTGGTTCTGTCACATGTTCTTACCAACATCCAGGCAGAACTGAGCCTGGTTCTGTTCGCTGCAGCCGATCAGAATGGAATCCTCCAGCAGAGGTCCATGAGAACCAAAGTTCTGGAGGAGTGATTGAACTCCTAAAACATAGACACAAGCTTTCATTGTCCTCTTAGGTTCTCATGCCTCCTGAGGTTCTGGTTTCAGAGGTGAGGTTCTGTACCTGAGCAGGTGAGGGTGACGAGTCTGAAGGTGCCGGTGTGTCCATGCTGCAGCAGAGGCTGCAGACGGTGGAACAGAATCAGCTGGCCGTCCTGCAGCGCCGCCGCACATGCCTCGTCATCCTGCTTCAGCCGGTTCAGGAATCTGGACCAAGTTTTCAGATCAATCAGTCAATCAATCAATCAATCAATCAGGGTTCCTGACCTCATCCTGGACACAAAGCTGGAGCTGAGGCGGGTCAGACCCAGAACCTGGGGTTTGGCACAGAGGATCCTCCTCAGAGGATTTAGCAGGGTCATCGTCCTGGGTTCACCAGTCAGAACCGGCCTGTGGCTCTACTGCCTACAGACAGAAAACAAGTCAAAGGTTCTGCTGGGGTCCACAATCTGAACCTGCTCGAACACAGCGTTTCCGATCCATATGAACTCATGAAACGAATCTGTGATATTACGAACAGGCAGCCGAACTGGGTACCGAGCCGTGCTTTGCTTTGGGGCAAGATCCAAAGTTTGACACCGAGTCACGTGTGTGATCACGTGTCACACGCCATGTTAAATTGGGTTCAATCAGCAGAAGATGTCTGCAGACCTGGGAAACCGAACCCTCGGATTCAGAATCAGAACAGAACCACAGTTCGGTTCGTGTTTTTTCGTACCTGCAGATTTCTGAACCTCTTCTTTAGTGGTGCTTCACAAAGCAAGGTGAGCTCATACCGCCCCCTGCTGGCATGAAAGGGGAACGCTCAGCTTCTGTGATCAGAGGGATGCGAGGAAACACAAAAACACGTAAAACTGGGTGTAAAAGAAACAAAAAAAAGTTTCAATTTGTTTTTAAGTCACAACTCTTTGTTTTGGTATTGTTAGCGCATAAAAAGTTTCTTTCCAATCTCACAGACTAAAGATCATAAACAGCTTCAACCTTATCAATAAAGAGCGCGTGTTTGTAAATGAGGAAGCAGGATACAGAATATCATTTTCAAGCAGAAAAATGTGGTAAAGATTTTAAAAGAAATTTCTGACTTTAGAGTTTGATTTGACCTTTCATAGGAATAAAATGACAATAATCAGTGATAAAAAACCAGTTCATGAGATCAGTAATTCATGAGATCAACAAGTGACACTGTTTGACTGTAGAGATGCCAGCTTTTAACCACAGACCACAAATAAACAATTGCTTTTATGGTCTATGCGTTTAACAGCCAATATCCTGATATTTTCAGCTCCAAATATCCATCACGTAAAAAACTTAAAGTTTCAAATTTTTGAGTTTTTTAATACTTAAAATAAAACAACAGTTTCAACTGACATCATCAATCCCCTGGTCATGGTGAAAATAGTTTATTCTTGCAAAAAATCCCAAACTGGTCATCTGAAATTCATTACCGACATAATGTTGGACCCTGAAGGAGTCCAGCATAGCCTTCATCATGATGGATTTCTTTAACATATTTACATCATTACTTACAGCACATGCCTTCTGACCGATGGTTCGGGGATCATACGGCTGTTTTCTAAAAATTATCATCATTATCATCGTCATACATGGAACTGACACTCAGAGAAATTTATATTTGCTACAGTTTCTAAGGCATGACAGTGATATTTAGGGAGGAAAAAAACCTTAACTTAATAACCAGAAAAAGAGAAATGGAAAAAAAAAAAAAACTTCAGCAAAATGAACATTTTTATCTTTACATTTTTATCATCACACAGAGTCTGTAGGACAGAAAACTGGAAACTGATATAGTCTCGGATTATCTCTCAGTAAAAAAACATTTGTCAACAAATTGCTGTGCTACCACCCAAATAAATAAACAAAAATACATTAAAAAAAGAAAGAAAAACAAAATGAAAAAAAAAAATTGAAGCATGCAAAAGACAGCCTTAATGTCAATAACCGTTTTAAACAAAGATTAGATAACAAAAAACTAAATATAAATACATGAATAAAATACAATAAAAAATGTGGTTATTTTAAAGTGTATTTAGAGTTTATCCAAAATCATTTAATGTGAAATAATTCAGAAAATCCACACACAAAAACCCAACAGGGTTGGGGCCCCTACCATCGCGAGAACCCGACGACACCCCTGCGCAGTGTAGACTTCAACTCCCATCGGTCTTTGGGGTTTTCGCACGTGCAAAGGGCAGCGTCATGTCGGTCTTCATGGACCTAAACCTGATGTTTTCGGCGGACCGGACCCGAATCAGCAAACTGTTGGAAACGGCGGCTCACCGTAAGTCCCCCCCGCTTCCGCTCAGAGCCGAACTTCCGGTCCGGACAGCCCGGGTCCTGTGGTTCGGTAGCTTCGTTTGTTTTAGCAGAATTCCCTTAATGTTTCGAAGTTAGCGTGTGTTTTGTTTATCCTCCGCGCGCTCCTTCCTGGTAAACATCCGCGTGAAACTTTCTGAAAGGAGAAGAACCCAGTCCGGACGTGGCCTGAACGTTCTGCTGCTGGTGTTCCTCGAGGTTCTGCTCTTGTGGGTCACCTGTGAGCATGCACATTAAAGCCTTCTGCTTGTCTCTCGCAGTGGGTTTCTCCACCGTCGCCATCAACTACATGTTCGAACCGACAGCCAAGCAGAAGCAGGTCACTCATCAGGGATCCAAAAACTCACAATTTCACGTTATGGCTTTTACTTTGAAAATCGTTGCTTCCTTTGCAGGAAATTCCTGTCCCTAAACCAATCAATGAGCTGATTGATCAGCTGCCTGTCGTGCAGGGTCGCTCCCGCCCCATCAGAGTTTTGAACAGGCTGACTGTGGTGATGTCCGACCCCAGTCACTATGTAAGAATCCACTCTGAAGTATTGATCCGAGTCAATCAGCTCATTGATCAGTGAGATTCAAACCTTCTGTGTGTCTGCATGACCATGTGCGCGTGCACATGCGTGTTCAGAGGCCCAACGCTCCTGAGTATCGGCGCTTTGACCTCCTGGCTGTCCAGCCCACCTCGGAGAAGCTGTTCCACGTGAGCTTCACTGATGCATTCAATGTCTTCGGGTGTTTTGTGTTAGACATCACAGGGTAACACATGGATGTGTGTGTTTGCAGGCAGCCTGTATGCTGTACGACATCGACGTCATCTGTATCTCTGTCACTGAAAAGCTTCCTTTTTTCTTCAAGAGAGCGCCGATCAACGGGGTGAGGTTTTCGCCGTGAGCCTTCTCATTGTTGTGCGACTGCATGTGTGCGTTTTTCTTCATGTGTGCCTGTTTTTTGGTTTCAGGCCATCGAGAGAGGAGTTGTGTTCGAGGTGTCGTACTCTGCAGCCATCAGAGACGCCACCATGAGGCGTTACACCATCGCCAATGCCACCAGTCTGATGGAGAGCTGTAAAGGGAAGGTGGGTCTATGACCCGCCCACACATGGATGTCTCCACGATGTGACATCTTTACTCACCAGAGACATCCGTTTGTCTTTCAGAACGTGATCCTGTCCAGCGCCGCAGAGAAGGTCAGTGTTACAAACTTTGAAGTTCTGTTGGGTTCTTGTGCACGCCTGTGGTTCCGCTTGAACAAACAGTTTTTGTTATACGAAAAAGTCTTTCAGGTCACAGAAAATCGTTTCCATCTGGATTTTTTGGTAGACCACATAACTCACGGTTTCATTTACCGTAGGAACAAAAAAATTCCCAAACCATCACATTACCACCACCATGTTTAACTGTTGTTATGGTAAAATGCCACTTTTAGTCTAGTTGTGATTGGACACATACCTTTTAAAAGGAAAGGGTCACTCGGTGGCAATAGCCTCTCTGCAGAGTCACAGATCAGCTACACGAGCATGCACTTGAGCATGCACGTGATCGCATCCCATTGGATCTGAGTTTTGGTCCTCTGAGGTTTCTGTAGATGTTTGAACTCATTTGTGTTTTCAGGCTTTGGAGCTGCGAGGACCGTATGACATCAGCAACCTGTATCCTTTGATCACAATATGTGCCCCCCCCCAACAGCAGTGTGCTTTTGTTGGGTTCTTGATAAGTTTCTTCAGAGGTTTGCTGTTCGGTTTGTCAGACGGAGACGCAAAAGAGGCAGTCTCCTCCACGTGCAGGGCGGCGCTACTGCATGCAGGTGAGTACTGATGCTCCTGTCTTTAAAGTATTGCAGGAAAAATGAATCCCAGTCCTCTCCTGGATGAACTCTGGTCCAAATGAAGCTGGAATTGTGGACTGATCCTGGACGTTAATTCAAACTTGTGTGTTCGTGGTCAGAAACTCGGAAGACGGCCAGTGGGATCGTGTACACGGTGAGGAGCCAGCAGGAGGCGCTGTCGGGTCCTTCGGAGGGTCAGTTTTTTTTAGGGCTGTTTTATGAAGTGAGCATGTTCAATCCTCCAGTGTCTGAAGATAAGAATGTAATGTCTACCTGTTCAGGTGACGCTCCTGCAGCCAAGAGGGCCAAGATCACCTGATTGACAGCCAAAGCAGCGGAACTAGCTCAGATTTGTCATTTCATTTTTATAAACGGGTGAAGCTTCTTTTTTGTTTTAATAAACTATTTGTTTTAAACTTTATTTGTATTTTTGAAAAAAATTAATGGATTTAAGAACCAATCACCCCTCACTTTCAAAGTACAAGTCTTTTTCACAAAGAGTATGAAAGCTTTTATTCTGAAATCTACAGTACAAACGCTGTCAGTCTTGGAGCTTGAAAATCATGAAATAAAGTTTAGGAGGCCTTTTCTTTACATTCAGATTGGACATCAAAATATAGATATCTTCATAAAAATAGAAATGTACAAACAGGAAGACTAATGAACATTTCTGGTTTCATTATTTCATGAATCCTGTAAAGATGTAATTAAATTAAACATTTTTTTTTAAGTTAATTTATCTTAATGTAAACAATTTGTCCCTTAAACACAGCAGACGGAGGAGTTATCCTGAGATCAGACTGGTGGAATAAACGCCCTCGTCTGTGAAATAGCCCTTTACTGTTAGAGGTCAGACCAGTCTGATTAGACTGGACAGATTAAACCAATCAGATGTTGGTGATGAAGAGGGCGTGGCTTAAACCTACTGAGGCAAAAAACATCTAAAAGCCTCAAACATCAGACTGTCCATAAACAAAATCAAAGATAAACAAGGCGGACGGCTGGAGTTTCTGACCAGCTGGAGTTGCTGTGAGTCGATGGAGGAAGACCATGGTGCCTGAAGCTCTGGCAGCAGGAGAAACAACCTTCAGGTGGAGTCTCAAGGTGTAGTTTTGAGGGATCAGAAAAAACCTTCACAGAGGTACAAAACCCTCCTCCTCCTCAGGTCAAAGACCAATTATGTGGTTGATATGACCCTAAAAACCACAAAAAAACAAATATAAGATCAAATGTCGGCTGCTTTCATCTAAATAGTTGACTCCATCTCCCCGAATTCATTTCACAAATGAAAACCAAAACTCAGAGCTGCTAAAATGAATGAAGAAGTTACCGATTCTCCTCCAAGACATCGGGCGCAGCAGAGTGTAGGAGGTCTGAGATGAACTGCACGAACCTGCACAGATGTCAAAGCAACTCGTTTCTATGGCAACAGCAGTTTCACATAAGGTTGAGATTTCTGATCTGAACATTGAACCTGTTCTGACAGGAGGCAGTATGCTTTGGCTTACATCGAACAAGCAAAACTTTCACTTTTATCTTAATGAACATGTGTTCTTTATGAGAGTCTGACAGATTTCACAGCTAAGTGAATTCCTACAAACATCTGCAGCTTCATGCAGAGACAACATGCACTGACCTGCTCCTGCTGACCGGTCACCGTGACAACACAGGACGTTTCCATGGGACACTCCGTCGACTGCAGAGCAGCCTCCATGCACAGTCGCTTCTGGATTCAAATATCATCATAATCATCAGTGTCTTCCAACATCTGAGCAAAGTTTCTGCTTCCTGTCATGAAAATATCTGCAGGACCTGATCCAGGTGTGAGCTCAGTTCCAGTCCTGAATAAAGCTGGTTCCAACACCAAGTTCACATCACTGAGAAACACCATGAAACCCAGATGATGGATCATCTTATCATCATATTGACCTCACAGTTTGTTGTTCACCTTTCGGTACACCTCCCTCAGAGGTCCCCACAATCAGCTTTCACTGATTCACACAAGCGGTTTGGCAAATTTTTACGCCAAAAGCTCTTCCTGACACAACCCTGCATATTATCTGAGCTGGGGACCGACACAGGGAAACCCAGATTATAGTTAGGGAGTACCATAAAGGGTCTTATCTAAGGACCCACACTGGATTCAGCTCATCGTGCCCCATGGGAAAAAAAAAACCCAGGTTTTGCAGGCACCAGTCCTGCACGCAGTCAAGTGAGCCATCCAGCTGCTTTATGTTGACCTCACACTAAAAAAACTGTACTTTCCAACTTACAACGTCCATCTACAAAGTGAACTTCTGGAGCCATTCGAGCAATTTCTGGTATTCAAACTGAAGATTTACTTTTTGTTTCTCAGAAAGCTAATAAATATTGGAACATCCGGGCCTAAAATGGGCTTACATAGGTTCTGTAGAACCAAATCAAGCTGGTCAAAAGAGACTGCTCTGACAAAAGAAGCTGAATACTGAGCTTAATAAACTGTCAGGCACTTCTGCGGGCAGCCCACTCGGGGTCTTCAGTCCCAATATGGAACCAGGAAGTTGATGATATAACAAATAACTCATCAACACATGGATGAAGCTGCCAATGTTATGATAGTTTCACAAACAAACTAACTTACATTTCAGATAGAAACTGCAATCAGACTGATTGATTATTGCTATCTGATTGATCAGCCACAATCACAGAAGTCCACAAACGTCTTCCCCTCTCACCTGCACAGGTTTACAACTCCAAAGCTCCGCCCCCTCCTCCAGAAATCGTCTCTTCAGTAAATTCGCGCCTTCCATGCTAACAGTTAGCTTACTGGCAATTAAGTTTTCACGTTCCCACAGCGACCGGAAGCTGGCCTTGTTTACTACCGGAACAAAAACAAATCCCTGTGAAACCGAGCGGGTCACCGGTTAACCTCCCGCAAGGCGGCTGAAAGCTCCCTGCAGCACAGGGTCACGGTGCTGGCCGACCTTCCGTCCACCATCAGCCTTTAGATTACAGTAATAAGCGGGACGTATCCGGTCCGAGCCCGCAACGGCCCTTCACAATTAAAGCAAACACGAAAATGTCGAATTTTTAATCTTTGATGAACAAACAACAATTTTATAGCATAGCATAAATCACACAAATCTAATTCAATCAATCATAACCACGTGTTTTTCTTAAATATTTGTTTTATTCATGGACATTTGCTTTTACTTTGAAGAGTTTGAACTGGACCTTTTCCGCAATTCCTTTTTTCCCTTAGCTTTATTTGCAAAACTTAGGATCCATAGAAAGTAAACAAAAACTTGAACCAGATGGTCAACAAAAAATCAGTAAAAAAAAAAAAAAAAAAAAGATTAGCAAGTTTATATTTACTTTTATGAATATGACATTTGGCTAAGAGAAAAATTAAATTAAGTAAATAGGTTTTAACATTTTCCAGGTCTTAAAAAATTACGCGTTTAAAACAAAAACAAAAAGAAACAACAAGAAGAACGTGTTTTTGTACCAAATGAAATATGCCAGTCCAAATGAACAAGTTCCAATAAATGTGAAATTGTTTAATCATGATTGTTGCAAAAAGAACAGCTTCTGAAATCTTTGGGAAATAAAACATTTAATGGGACATTATTTATAGATTAATTTGAAAGAAATTTCTATGAATTTTTTAGTTAACATATATCTATAGGGTAACATCCAGATTTTTGATTATCCCATGATATCGGGGAAGAGAGAGTCATTTGTTGAAAAGCCCTTGGATAGATTTATTGTGTGATTATAGGGTCATCTATCTTGTTAGCAATTTTTAATTGTTCAATTTGAGTTTTAGAACGAATCTTCTCTAAATTAAAAAGTAGGATAAGTTTTGTTCTTCTTCCTCTATCAACTTACTATGGGATCTTATAAATGCACTTTGAGCTTTTCATCTGTAAATATCATCCAAATTATTTTGAAGCCTTTGATGTTTGCATTTCTCAGAGTTTGACAAACCTGTATTTTGCATTAAAGAAGAAAGCCAAAAGAGAGTATCTTTCTCTTCCACTCCTTTGTTTTAGCTACAGGTTCCTGACAAATTGCCTAAAATATTTACTCATTTCACATTTTTTATTTCCCAATTAGAGCTAAATTTATTGTCATTTTTTGCTTTTGTCCAAAATGTTTTGATTATGATAGGAATAAATGTGTTTACCTCTTTAAACTTCAGAAGAGTTATTGCATTTCCCTATTATATGTATTATATAATATTTTGAGTCAAATAAGAGGAGAGAGTGATGGAGATGCTAATAGCCTGATGATCAGTTAAGGAGAGAATAACTATATTTGTAGAAATATTCTTGTTAATTTAACATTTAGAAACCAGCCAAAAATCAATTGTAGACTTCCTAGAGCAGCTTTTGTTTGACCATGTATAAAACAAAGCATCAGGGTTTTGTTTTCTCCAAATATCAACAAGGTCATATTTGTCTATTAGGACTTTCAGTCGCTGGTTAGGAGCTGCTGATCTTCGAGGTGGCCATCTGTCTATCCTGCTATTTATTACAACGTTAAAATCCCTTCTTTCAGTAAAATAATTCCAGCTGCAGGGTATTTTTTGAAGCCATTGTGACGTTTTGGATTCTAAGATTCAATAAAATTTGTGATTTCATTAGAAGCGTTATATCCATATATTGATAAGAATCAAAGTGGTCTGAATAATAGTTATAACAACTAAAATACTGACCTAAGATACCGACACCGCTGAGCGATCAGACCCAGGAGCGAACATCACTTCCCCATTGGGATTTCCAAAAACTAACATCAAGTTTAAGAGAGTGGCATTCCTGTAAGAAAACAAAATCAGTTTTGTGCTCTTTGGTAAACAAAAGTAAAGCATTTCTTTTCACAATATTTCTAAGGTCTTGAACATTAACTGAGAACAAAGACATAAACAACAAGAACAATAGGAAAAAAGTAAGAAGAGAAGAGAAAAGTTTTGCCCCAAAAAGACAAAACTTCCCTCCCTAAATCTGTTGAAATTAAATAATATTACAGCTCCACTGTCAATATTGTAAGGAAGAAAAGGTGCTGAAGTACAATAGATGTTTTTCATTTCTTTTCTTTTTTTTTTAGTTTTCACACTTTGTTTTGCTCTTTTGGTCAGGTGGTTTCAGGAAGAGGAGTGAGAACAGGTTCATT